>CM056557.1:7860085-8460085 GCA_029721515.1 Synanceia verrucosa | reverse complement strand
AGGGAGACAGGAGACTTCACAGTTGCTCATATGAGCTGGACAGTGTTGTGCATGAACACATTCAGTGAACGGAGCCAGCACAGTACTGCTGAGCTAGTCCAGTAGGCCTACATCTAATTTTATAAGAAAGGAAACCAGTTGGTCGTTCATTATTAAGAGAAACGTCTCATTTTTGCTCTTTAACTAAGCAAAAGTATGTTTTATACGAATACTCGATTAATCGCTAGAATATTCGGTAGAATACTTTGCTTAAATATTTGACAGCTGCAGCCCTAATGTCTTTTATGACTTTAGGTTGTAGAAAGTCCTTCAGTGGGGACGTCAACGTTTTGATGCCAGAACTATTTCAAATGCAAATAATACCGTACATCTAGTGTTGGAATTACACTGTTTATATCACTAAATAAGTCAACAATGATTGAAGGAAAGAGGAAAAATACTAATATAACAGGTGACTGAGAACAGCAATGCGAGCAGTATAGAAATTTTTCTTAATTAATTAAATTTTAATGAATAATTCTTGATTAAGTCTTGATTGCACGTGTGTCTAAACTGTGGCCAACCTGCACTGATGCAGAAAGTATGTCTTGTCCATTATTTATGTTCAAATTTCAACAGTTCCTAACTGAGTGTCCGTGCAGCAGTGAAACTAAACTCCACATATCATATAATTTAACACTTACTCTTGGAGCTACACTTGCATTCTTCCTCCTGATGCATGTTTATCTGGTACTGCTTCACTTTAAAAGTTTTCAACTTTAATTGGGAGACTTCTACAGGCAATAAAACCAGGTTAGCAGAACTTTGTTAGCGGGCACTCTAGTTACATAAAAATGATCTACAAGCATAATACGGAAATATTCTGCACTATTTAGTAAATTATTATACGTTATACAGAGGCAGAACAGTACAAAACTGTCACCATTAAAATACACTTAAAGTACCAAACATACAAGGGTAGGCCTAATGTTTTTTTTTGCTGAGTTAGGCTAATCTCTCCACCAGAGATTAAAAGTTTCATCTTAATCTATAATATTAAAATCATCATTTATTCGTTGTATATGTTGTATTATTATTAAGAATTTGCAAGTAATTTAAGGTATCAAATAACTGTAATGGAGTAAAAAAGTAATATGTGTCTCTGAAATGCAGTCGTGTAGAAGTATAAAGTAACAGTAAGCAGTACTTGAGTAAATGTACTTGTTTACTTCCCACCACTGGTTTACATACTGCAGGAACTGTTACGTGTGAGCTAAGGCCTGGACCCCGGATGCCGAGACTGAGGCAGCGAAGATAACTTGAAGTGTTTATTCTCACCACAAAATACACAAAGTTAACAAAAGGCGAGGGCAAGAGCAGGCGATGGACGAGTGGCTGGCGTTGCTGGAGTAGTAGAGCTGGAGACAGGTCCGACGTACGAGTGGCGACATAAACAGGCTGCTGAGATGGGGTAATCTGGCACAGGAGTGGAGACTGGGCCGGGCTTAAATAGCAGGATGAATGAGTGGATGAGAACCAGGTGTGTCTCGTGGAGAGAGCCAACCAATCACCGCCACTGCTGCACACACACTGCCCTGGAGAGAAGGAGGGAAGGGGAGACAGGAAAACACAAAACATGCCACACAAAACAAAGGCACCTACAAACCTAACATTACCCCCTCAACGGACGCCACCTGGCGCCCACCAGGCTTGTCTGGAAAGTCCCGATAAAAGTCATTAATGAGGCCCGGGTCCAAAATCAAGAGAACGGGACACCCAAGATCGTTCCTCTGGGCCACCAACCCTCCCAGTCCACCAAGAACTGATATCCCGGCCCCGTCTGCGGACGTCCAGCAACCGCCCGGACAGTGAAGGCAGGGTGGTCGTCAATAAGCCGGGGGGTGGAGGGGTTCGGCCCGGAGGGCACAGAGCACTGGTGGACACAGGTTTCAACAGTGAAACATGAAAAGCTGGGTGAACATGCAATGCAGCGGGCAACTTGAGTCTCATCACACTGGGGTTGATTACTTTTTCAATTTCAAAAGGACCAATGTACCTAGGGGCTTAGTTTCCTGCTCTCTGTCTGCAGAGGGAGGTCGGCGTGAAGAGAGCCAAACCCTTTGTCCAGGCTGATAGTGGGGAGCAGGAGAGCGACGTTGGTCTGCCAATCGCTTGTTGCGGGCAGCCGTCCGTGTGAGAGCCTCTCTAGCTTCACGCCAGACCCGACGAGGCTCGCCGGAGGTGCTCCTGTACGAAGGAACTGCCACTTCTGTCTCCTGGATGGGGAAGAGGGAGGCTGGAAACCCATGGAGGCCATGAAAGGGGACATACCTGTGGCAGAGCTGACCAGGGAGTTGTGGCGTATTCCACCCAGGGTAGGTGGGTGGACCATGAGGACGGGTGTCTCAGGTGGCCTTGCGAAGGGCCGACTCGAGGTCCTGGTTGGCCCTCCGTCCTGGCCATTAGTCTGAGGATGGTATCCAGGCGAGAGGCTGGCCGGCGCCCCAAGAGCCAGACAGAAAGCTCTCCAGACCTGGGAGGAGAACTGAGGCCCGGTCCCTAAACAATGTCCTGAGGGATTCCATGAATTCGAACACGTGTTGGACGAGGAGGTTGGCGGTCTCTAGAGCTGTGGGAAGTTTGAGCAGAGGTACAAATGCACAGCTTTGGAGAAGCGATCTACAATAGTTAGAATAACAGTGTTACCCTCAGAAGGTGGGAGTCCGTGGACTAAATCCACCGCGATGTGAGACCATGGGCGATGAGGGATAGGTAAGGGCTGTAGGAGACCAGCAGGAGTCCGGTGGGAGGATTTGCTGCGGGCACAGACGGAGCAGGCAGAGACAAACTCCTTGGTGTCAGCCGTAATGGTCGGCCACCAAAAAGCTGTGCTGTAGCATGGTGAGGGTTCGATGGAAGCCGGGATGACAGGCGATTTTGGAGGCATGTCCCCACTGAGCACAGGAGTCCTGGCGGAGGGTGGAGCGAATATCGGTTGGGAGGACAGCTTTCAGGAATGGGATGGTCTCGTTGAGCCTCCTGCACCACTTGCTCAATCTCCCACCTGGCCGCCCCACCACACAGGAGGATGGGAGTATGGTCTCCACAGGTGAGTCTTCCACTGGCGGGTAAACTGTCGAGACAAGGCGTCGGGCTTGATGTTCCTGGACCCAGGACGGTGGTGAGTGAACTGAAACGGCCCAGAAACAAAGCCCACCGAGCCTGCCGGGAGTTTAGTCGTCGTGCCGACCGTAGATAAGAGAGGTTCTTATGGTCGGTCCAAACCACAAAGGGTGTGTGGAACCCTCCAACCAATGCCTCCACTCCTGGAGAGCGAGAACCACCGCCAGAAGCTCCCTGTTGCCTACATCGTAGTTCCTCTCTGTAGGTGTTAGTCGACGAGAGAAGAAGAGCGAGGGTGCATTTGTGGTCTACCGGGAGCGCTGAGAAATGCGGCTCCAACACCGGTGTCGGAGGCATCAACCTCTACCACGAACTGAAGTGAGGATCTGGGTGGGAGAGCACAGGTGCAGAGGTAAACAGACACTTTAAATGGTTGAAAGCGGCGTCCGCTGCCTGAGACCACACAAAGGAGTTTGCAGGAGGTGAGCTGAGTGGGAGCGAAGCTGCTACTTGACTGTAGTTCTGAATGAACCTCCTATAAAAATTTGCAAAACCCAAAAATCTCTGGAGGTGTTTCGGGTGGAAGGGACAGGCCACTCACTCACAGCTTGAACCTTGGCAGGGTCCGCCTTTAACTGCCCTTTCTCCACCACAAAACCCAAAAAACTGACCGGAGGGACATGAAACTCACATTTCTCAGCTTTACAAAGAGTCTGTTCTCTAGCAGTCTTTTTAGTACCAGTCTGACATGTTGAATGTGTTCATCTAAATCCCTAGAAAAGATCAAAATATCATCTAAATACACAAAAACAAATCTGTTGAGCATGTCTCTTAACACATCATTGATTAGAGCCTGAAAGGCGGCCGGGGCATTGGTTAGGCCAAAAAGGCATCACTAGGTACTCAAAATGTCCGAGGGGGTGTTGAAAGCCGTTTTCCACTCATCTCCTTCCTTGATTCTGATGAGGTGGTAGGCATTACGGAGGTCTAACTTGGAAAAAATGGTAGACTTATGCAGAGGACCAAAAGCGGAATCTATCAGTGGAAGAGGGTACTTATTTTACAGTGATATCATTTAAGCCTCGGAAGTCAATGCAGGGACGCAGAGTTTTATCTTTCTTTTCCACAAAGAAAAACCAGCACCCACAGGGAAGAGGATGGAGATAAGCCCGCCCGCTAGAGAGTCAGTGAGGTATTGCTCCATGGACTCCTTTTCAGGCTTGGACAGATTGTATAGTTTTGGGTGGGAAGAGGGCATCGGAAGCAGCTTGATGGCGCAGTCATAGGGTCGATGTGGGGAAGGGAGAGGCACTGTCCTTATTAAAAACCTCCTGGAATCATGGTAAACAGAGGGAATGGTGGACAAGTCAACAGGTCTCTGCGGCTCAGGTGGCGAGGGGGACTAGGAGGACTAGCTGAATGGAGGCAATGTGAATGACAGAAAGTACTCAATTGGTGATGACAGATGCAGACCAGTCAATATGGGGTTAAGTAACTTGAGCCAAGGGAGACCCAGAACCAAAGGTGACGTGGGAGAGGGAATGACCAACAATGAAATATTTTCCTGATGGTTACCTGAGAGCTGCAGGGTCATGGGAGCAGTACGGTGGGTGACACGAGCAAGTAACTGACCATTCAAAGCGAGCACGTTCCTAGGCTCAGGTAGAGTCTCTGTGGGAAGATTTGCTTGGATACACAGTTCAGAGTCAATGAAGTTGTCATCTGCCCCACTGCTCGACCAGTACTTGCAAAGGTAACGTATTGTGAGGAAATCTGAGCATACCTTGCAGTTGAATACGGGCGGAGGGTGTAGGAGAGGAGATGGTGTGGCTCATCAGCGCCCCCCCGGTAGCTGACGAGCCTGCTCTTTTTGGCAGTTGTGGACAGAAGGCAAGGAAGTGGCCAGACTGACCACAGTAGATGCAGAGCCGGTGCCGAACTCTGCGTTCCGCGTTCTGCAGGAGACAATCTCGCCCTACCCAACTGCATGGATTCCTCCCGCCATGAGAAGAGGAGAACGGGAAGTGGGCGCTGGAATGGGGGTGAGGTCCCGGGGGGTTCCATGTGGAGGAGGTGCAGACGCCAAGGAGAGGGTTGCAGCAACAGGTGGAGGGACACCCTGTCTCCCTATTCTCTCCCTACGTCTTTCTCTCAGCCGGTTATCAAGTCTTATAGCTAAAGAAATTAACTCATCTAGAGACTGGGTCTCATCTCGTGCAAGGCTAATTAGTCCTTTATATTATCAGCTAGTCCCAGAAGAAAACGCTTTGCAAGGCTAGCTCATCCCACCCGCTCTCGGCTGCCAAAATGCGGAAGTCAATAGCATACTGAGAGACTGGGGCCGAACCTGGCGAAGAGAAAGGAGCCGGCGGCTGGCTTCTTTCCCTTGGACCGGGTGGTCAAACACTTTACGCATCTCATTGACAAAGGAGGTATAGGACTGAGTTAGCGCAGAATTGCTAGAAATGGCCAAAGCCCACGAGGCAGCACGATCTGACAACAAACTCATAATGAAAGCGATTCTAGATCTATCGGTGGGCGTCGTCTGGGTTTGTTGATCAAACACTATGGAGCATTGATGTAAAACTGGCTACATGTCCCTAGCTCACCAGAATACCTGACTGGAGAGGGGATGAATGGTTCTCTGGAGAGACTGGGTGGAGGAGCTGAGGACACTGCTGAAGGAGCGTTGGAAGGTGGAGGATCCCTGGGGGGAGCCAAAGTGGAGATCTGGTTGACGGCTTGATCCATGCGACCACTGAGCTGAGACACACTGGTTGAGAGATTCTGTAGGGTTCCCAGAATCTCGTGGGATGGCTTGCTCCAAATGCCCAACCACGAGAACCTTGCGTGGACAATGCCTGCGAAGTCTATCTGTCTCCGCGAGGTCCATGTTCATGGCCAGATTACTCTGTTACGTGTGAGCTAAGGCCTGGACCCCGGATGCCGAGACTGAGGCAGCGAAGATAACTTGAAGTGTTTATTCTCACCACAAAATACACAAAGTTAACAAAGGCGAGGGCAAGAGCAGGCGATGGGCAGTGGCTGGCGTTGCTGGAGTAGTAGAGCTGGAGACAGGTCCGGCGTGCAGTGGCGACATAAACAGGCTGCTGAGATGGGGTAATCTGGCACAGGAGTGGAGACTGGGCCGGGCTTAAATAGCAGGATGAATGAGTGGATGAGAACCAGGTGTGTCTCGTGGAGAGAGCCAACCAATCACCGCCACTGCTGCACACACACTGCCCTGGAGAGAAGGAGGGGGAAGGGGAGACAGGAAAACACAAAACATGCCACACAAAACAAAAAGGCACCTACAAACCTAACAGGAACAACTCAGGACAAAACAGCCATTGGGAGCTGATTAGGCCTAAATGACGTTGCTGAGGTTTGTGAGCTTCAGCAGAGCTCATCAAGATGAAAATGCTTTTCTTATGTAATGATGATGTTGTCAACGTGATGATGTATGGGAAGGAGGAAAAAGCAGACACGCATCTCTCACAGTTGGAGGGCAGAGCCGCATCAGCTGGCAGTGTGAAAGCTCCCTAATGCCAAGGCGGGTTAGAAAATCCTGCGTCGACCTGCTAATTTCAGTGTGAAAGCGGTAAGATACTCAAAGTCCAGGTAAAGCAAGAATAAAAATCCAAATTGAGATAGTCAAATCACAGAAAAATTAACCACCTTACAAAAATTTAGCTTCCAACAGAGTTGTGCCCTGAGATGCTGGAGATCAGTGAGTCGCTGCTGTGCGACGTCAAACTATGATTTTAGCCCTGCCCAGACAAACCTGGCCGCAGAGAAACGTTGAAATGCTGACTATTTTGTAATTTGTATAACATCAGCAAACAAATATTGATTTTCACTTTGCCTGGCCTTTAATATAAGAAAAGTTTACTGGAAATTTAATTTGCAAAGAACTGAACAATGACACCATAACATGTCATCCTCTAAGGGAATTAATAATCTACTTATGTGCTTCTCATGTCGAGCGGATGATTACACAACTTTGACTGACTTATAAAGCCTGCAAGGGAGATGATGTTTTCATTTATCAGACTTAATTATGTGTGTACAGTGTCTAACTTTTAACTGTTGCCCACATGTTGCTGTCAGTTATTGAGAGACGATTCCACAGGAGAATAACTGTCACAATGTGCACACAGAGTGGGCGGATCATTATCTGTACAAGATCAATGTTCAAAGAATTGTGTAAAACTCAAGGGACCAACACATTATTATGATCAATAGTGTAAAGGATCTTCTCTTCCCAACACTGAATAATGCTTTCCAACAGTACATCTGAGATGGTTGCATGTGTGAATATCTCCTTTGTAAAATTTACATTTAAAAAATTCAACAGTAAAGTACTTTTCCTTCTGTTTACGCTGGATAACCCACAGGCCTCACTGTCAACAGAGTTCTGTTGACAGAATAACAAGGACAGTCTTTCTGGGAAGAGACTGACTATGTTTAACAGCATAAAATACACTCACCGGGCATAACATTATGACTACTTGCCTAATATTGTGTTGGATCAGACCACCAGGACCAGCCTTCACTCCCCACCTGCATCAATGATTCTTCTGGTTCACCACTGGTCCTTCCTTTTGATAGATCCTGACCACTGCAGACCAGAAACACCAGAGCTGCAGTTCTGCAGATGCTCTGACTCAGTCCTCTAGACATCACTGTTTGGTTCTTGTTGTTAAACTCACTCAAATCCTGACACTGGAACATTTTTCCTGCTTCTAACATCAACTTTGAGGACTAAATGTTCATTTGTTTCCTTATATATCCCAATATAATCAGTGATATTTATGTCACCTCTCGGTAGTCATAATGTTATACTTGATCTGTGTATTTCTACTAAACTGTTAATAAATAATGAAAATTAATCTTCCACGAATATACCCGTTTACGTGCAGCTGGGATAGGCTCCAGCCCCCCCGCGACCCTATGAGAGGATAAGCTGTAGAAGATAGATGGATGGATGGATGGATGGATGGATGAATAATGCACATGTAAACATGGTATTGAAAGTCATGTGATCGTTCAATACTGTGTGTGATACACACCCCTCTACTGTCTATTGGGGCAGGAATATCAAAGACTCGAAAATATAAAACCAAAAGTATCGGTGAATAAATGCCATGAGTGAGGAAATGAGCTTCCTCTGTAATCTGGGTGCGGTGACCCCCTTTAGTATTCAATATAGATTTCACAGTGATACTACAGCATGCAGCAGGGTGAATTACGCTCTGCAGGTGTTGATTTATAATGTGTATCTACATTTTTTCATCTGCTGTTGCAAATCCCCTTCTGACAGTAACAGCCAGCAACGTGCATGTAGTAGCTGGACAATGTTTTTGTATTTCCTGGATTAACCTCACACTGTGTGGATTTTCTTGATGTAAAAGAAGTGGCAATCTGCAAATGAATTTACACAAAGGGGACAGCGCAAGTGCACTGAAGGTTGCAGGCTTTAATATGTGGGATGCACTTTAGAGTAGAACTCATAATTTACAGGTGTGTTTTGGTGCATGTGAGCCGCTGTGTATCTGCATGTGTTGCTCTGTGCAGGTGTAGCTCTGGGGGGCAGCTTGATGATGTAGCTGTCACTTTATTGAGATAAATTTTCCAATCACATGGCGAGATCGCCCACCCTCAGGAGTGTGAGCATCTGGGATTAGATTACCGCCTCCCACAATGCATCATGCTTTACATCGCAATCCAATAGGAGAGAAATACCAGTGTGGGGATACTCTGCAACCTCGCCTTCCTAAAAACCAGAGGTTTAAAATGAGCTCTGGGGATGTGCAGTAAATCACAATGAGAATCTTGATGATAACTCTATTACGTATCTGCTCGTTTTAAAGTACTGAATGTTGGACCTGCTGCAACAATAGATCACTGTGAAATCAGTGGCGCTCATGAACTAATATCCTGGTAAACAAACTGCAAATAAAGGCATTACAGGCAATTAGCTATTTTCTTCATGCATTGATTTGGTATTTTTCCATCTCAGTTCTGTGATAATAACATATCAAATGTGGTAAGGTGGCGTGCAGAGAGACAAGATGGGAACATAATGAAATGTGGCAATAAGAAGAAGAAGCTCACATGGGATATGCAGTGGAACATGACACTGACGGTAATTATTACAGTGCACTCAAGACTGATATTGTTAGAGAAAAGCTTACACAAGCTGCTTTTTACAAAAACCTCTACCAGCAATTTCATTATTTCAGTGTTACGCTCAAACCCTGTACTCCCAGACAGCCAGTTCATATCAAGCCACGTGTCAAGCCTGAAATGTTTTCATTTTTCTGCTTCAGCAAAGCTTAGAATCAGAGAACAATACAATTATGGTCATCTCATAAAATCCTGTAACAATCACCTACAGTGTAGCACTGCAAAAAGACAGTTAATGGGTGTGATACCAAAGGAGTATTCCCCATAGTAAAAAAAAAAATAGACAAACAAACAGTGTTTACTGCAGCACAAAACTGTGTACAAGAGCACAAAGCCTCTTAATTTTGCTCTCAAGAGGCAGCAGATCTTTAAAATGTAAGCTACAACATGTTCTAAAGGCAGGATGTTTCCAAAGTCAAAGTTGAACAATCTCAATATTAACTGAAATAATCACAAATATGAGTTTTGCTTTATGATTTTATGCAGTCCTTATGCAAATTAATTGCACAGTAATGTCTATGTTTATTTCACTTGTTGTGGAACAGCTTAACCAGATTTTGGTTGGTAGTGTCAGCCGCAAAGCTAGCAATGCGCTAACCAGAGCAATAAATCTGAGAGCACATCACCTTGCCCACAACAAAAAAAGGACAATGTTTTCCTCAGGGGACGATCAAAGTCAGAAGGATTCATCCTCTGGGGATCAAGATTATCTGTAAAAAATGATGTCTGGATCAAACCAGCCAACATCGCTGCCACTGCCACAGCTAAAAAACACATCTGTCTTTGGGGTCTTAATGAAGCTTAGTGAAAGATCATTCAGAGAGACTCTTTTCTTTTTACTCTCCCATTCACAAATATCTGTCTCTCACTCTCCGGTTTCAACTCCATCAGCTACTGTGGGTGTTCAGTCTGTGAAAAACGAACCATGCTGTCAGTAATAAAAAAAACATTCTCCTCTGCTGTCAGTCGCCACTCTAGTATGAATCCTTCACCTCCAGTCCTCATCATCAGAAGTCCAGCTCCACCTCCCATCATCTGGATATTCAGCCATCTCTCTCTACCTAAAGACGCTAACACACATCTTAAATTGTGCATCATGCAATCAATTTATTTGTTCACTTTAACTGAACTCCCTCCTGATATTTAAATCCCAGTTTAGTTGTTACCTGCAAGGTCATCCCTTTCTTTCCAACGGAGGCATTGAAGAATCACTTCATTTATCTGCATAAATTTCTAGTTGACATGTCTTCGCCAAAAGGAAGCAATAAATACACCTGGAGGGCAAAACAGATTAACAGCAGGGGAAACTGTTCAGAGAAAAAGGTTTCAACTCACTGCCTGTCATTGTTTTGCTTTTCTGTTTTTATTCTGAAGCATTACAGTTCATCCAAATTGGAAAATGCGTCTGCTATTATGTGAATGTCCTACACAAGTCTATTGCTTTTCAAAATCATGGGGGGCGGTGTAGGAGTGGGAAGGTGGCAATAACATGTTTAAGACTTGTTAATGAAGTTGCACTGCATTTATATAAATTCACAGAATTGTCTGCAACAATGCGGCTTTGAAAGTGTGTGATTTATTAAAATTCAAGAAACATTTCTTTGTTTGAGATAATTAAAGCCCCGGTGATGCAACGTTGATGGAAAATTACTGCCTGTCAGGTCGTTAATTTAAGCAAAAGTGAGGGTTTGTGTTTTTACTAGTCAGCTCTGCATACTGGAGTTGAGGAAGCAATGCTTCTAGGCCAGCTGATGCTCAAGTTATTGAGGTGCAGGCCCAGTTTTCGGGGCCCACGGGGGATCCTTCTTGGACTCCGATTCAGCAGCGGTAGGGAGGTGGGAGGTGTTGGATTGAGAACGTGGATGTTGGAGCCAAGCTTGATCCAAAGCACAGACACATGCACATGCACACACAGCAGGCCAAAGCAGAGCAGACTGTGATCATACCACCACATCGACCCACCGCCTTCTGTTAGCTCCTTTCATGCTCGCCTTCACTTCACGTCACGCTAAAGTGCACGGTGAAAACAGAGAATGAGGAGGTGAAATTGGGGTGGAACCTCTGAATCTCATAACGACGCCTTCGCACCGCAATCAGGGACATCCCTTTTTATTGCATCTCTGCTGCTTTTGTTTGTTTTCCATTTGCTTTGCAAAAATATTCAACACAATCAGAGCAGGAACACATTTTCCTTTAACTTGACCTGGATTGCTCACATGAGTAAAATTGGTCAAACAGATGGTAAAGTTGAACAAATGCATTACTGAAATTTAAAAGACCAGACTTGATAGGGCAGAATGTGCAGTGACATGAGCGACCCCTTCCACGACGCTCCTCAGCTGTTCTTTCTGCACAAACTCACAGTGTAATTTATTCATCCTGCAGACTGAGGTCAGGTCGAGGTGTCTGCTGATCCCCTGGGCTCTTCCTTTATAATGACTTTTTTTTGGGCCAGGGCAGTTCACACAGAGTTAACTGGGCTTCGTTGAGAAGAGTTTCTGCTGCATGTGCTCAGCAGAGTAATGAGACATTTCAAGCCATCTCAGCAACTACACTGACAGCATCACTGACTGGTGGTCCACTGGGAGGGCTTGTTAAGATGTTGAGGTATAATTGCAGGACATGTTGGCATGGCTGAGTTGCCAGTATTTACAGCATCTGTTTTGAATGGTTAAGCATGTGGCTACTTATTATTATTGTCATGTTACGGACATAATACTTTGAAATTCTCACCTTTGATATCCCTGAATAATAGCTTCCTTTTATTTCCCTTTGCTATAGCTTATATCATATTGTGAAGCAGCCATGGGACAAATGATTGATTACTATGAAACCTGTCAGGTTCCCTCACTCCCCCAAGTTGTGTGAAGACTCTCAGAGCCCAGAATAGATCTGTAGACTGACAGCTGCCTCTCCCATAGGACACCAGCCTCTTGCTTGTGCTAATTTGTGCCAATGCCTACGCATGTGGAGGTGTGAGCACATAATACCACAGAGGTTTTGTGCACACTTGTCGGAATCAGTCAGTCAGCCTTGATTGAGTGAACAGAATAAGTTTCTGCTGCAGCTGCTGCTCACGTAGTTTAAGCATCACATGTCTAGATTGTGTTTAATGTAGCGTATAGTATAGAAGCCGTTTGATTCAACACTACGTTTTTCCATGCAGAAGTTTACTACCTTTACTACCTTTCAGCATACAAGCCCATTCTCTGTGGGGATCCCATAGATGAAGAAATGACACACCAGCCAGTACAATGTCAACTCTGCAAACTATGAAGAAAACCTTTGAATAATTCATGGAAGCTGCTGCATGCAGCCTATGTGCAATAACCCAAGCTTGAGATAAAAGCAGCACGGGGTATAGAGCATTGACGTTATTGTCTGCCTTTAACAGAAGTGGTGAATAACTGTCAAGCTGTGGAGGCACACGAAGGCCTGGAATACGGGGTGAATGTGATCCAGCACGTACCTGAACGATTCTGCCAGATGAAGGTGGCTCCAACAACCTTACTGTGAACAATAGCAGGAGGCTTTCTGTCTCAGTCAATTCAACTTATGCATTTAAGGAAGGCGTGCTGCGTCACAGTCCTGTGTAGTGGCTGACCACATTCGTCAGGGCGCTTCTTTTTGCACAGCCTCTTAGACTGAAACAGGTTAACAGCAGACAGGTGGCCAGCTCAGTGGCTATCCTTCCCACCAGACTGACAAGTGGCGTTGCACCTAATCAAATCAAGAAGCCCAAATGAACACAGATGCCACCTGGGTGCTACAGAAATAGCTAGAGTGTCGAGTGGAAGTGATGAAGCTGCAATCAGAGTGTCAAGGCTTTCCATCCGGAGTATGAAGCCCAGATCTCAAGTCTCTGCTTCTCTGACCCCCCTCTCACACACTCCCCACTCGTTAATTGGCTAGATGGGGGAGATTATCGAGCCCCTGAGAGACGGTTGCTAGGATATTGATGGCAGTCACAGGACAAACATGGCTCTGGTCATTTCTTGTCTCTCTTTGGTGTCAAGGTCTCCTCATTTGATTTACTGACAAGGTATAGACCACTCATCTGAATCACAGTAAAAGTGATACTTTTGACTGTTTTTTATACAGAAGTCAACGGCTGGGAGGTGTGATTTTTGTTCTCACATTCTACAACACAGTGTGGTGACTGCTCAGCCGATGACAAGAAGGAGCTTAATAAGGTAGTGAAGGCAGCATCACAAATCACTAGTGAAAGCATCTGTGACATCCAGTATTAACTCTCTGAGTGCCACTGACGAGTTTCAACGTCATTTAAAATACAACACTTGAGTGTCATTGACGAGTTTCGCCATCAGTGTGTTCTTTCTGCAGCGGGTCGCTTATCACGGTCTCCCGCAGCCTGTGAGTAGTTTTGGAGCTTCTGTGATTTGTCGTAGGGACATAAAGAGTTAATATATGCCACAGAGATCAAAGCAGGAAGTGGAGACAATCACATTTAGAGAGCAAAACAGATGGATTCTGGACAAAAAGTGGTGTTTTTGGTGAAAGTGGCCTCTACTCTCCTCCAGATGAAACAAGAATGGAACAAGGTAAGAACAAATGTTTTTTTCATGATGAAACAGAGTCTCTTCTTTCATTTGAGCTTCTCTGTGTTTTCAGAGTCATAGTACAAAATATACTGTGGGTCTAGAAATATGACTGAAAATGGGCAAAAACGCTGGCACAAGACACTTCCTGTTTTAAAAAATGGCTGGCACTCAAAGAGTTAACAGCATAATCACTTTATATTTCTGTAACAGCACAAATCCAAAGGCATGACGTTCCTTAACTCATCATCATCACTTCAGCCCGTGAACTTAACTTAAACTGTGTTCCCTAGTGGTTCCCTTAACGCACCAGACACTTTCAGTTCCTACACAAATAAGTAGGGACATAACGATACACTCAACTCATGATTCAATATTTCTAATACAGGGTTAATGATATGATTTTCTCACAAACTACGCGATTAATGCATATTTAAAAAAAACATATATGAATACACAAAATGCTGCCAGACCTCAGATTTGAAACTGGTCTGTGCATTCTCAATTTCCAAATCACTTGTGACCGACACCATTTCTCTCATTCCATCTTACGGTTGAACACATAGCGATGTATGACGTCAATCAAGTGAACTCAAAAGTAGATTACACCCTCTACTGTTTAAAAAGGGCATCGCTGTTCATTTTTCATCTCTGCTGATTTGAATTGTCACACATTTGTATAGATTTTTAACTTGCAATGCACCATTACATCATTATTATTGAGAGCATTTTCATGTTTATGCTGATGTTTTATTTATCTTGCTAGAGTATTTTGATGTTCACGCTGATATGTATTTGTATTGTTGATGTGTATTTGCACGCATCATGACAAATTCAAATCAATGTTTCACTGTCACGCTAATACGTAAATTATTGAACCTTGAACCTGAAACTGGTTTGGTTTTGCAGCACACACACTGAAGCAGAACAAATACAGAAACATAAATTGCTGAGGGGCTTTTATAAAAGGGCAGGGCTGGAAATGTTGAAGTCTTTCTTATTGGTCAGAAACTTGGCAGTTGGAAATCAACATGAGGAGCAAAAGCAACATGAGCAGGCCGCAGATGCGTTTGATGATACTGGCAGTAATCCTGCTTTGGTCTTCCTATCAACACTCATTTGGAAAGCATTCATAAAGAACGCCTTAATGCTTCAGGTTGTCTGCAATATGTTGATCCACTATTTCCAAAAACGACGTGCTGCGAACAAACAGAAGTCCAAGTCAGTCTGCTCCCTCTCACGTGAACCTGTTGTTTTATGCTCTCACAGCAGTCAAACCACACCACACTGGGTTCACTTGTGGTCTCGACTGTTTTCGTCCATACCAGAGTATTATTAGTGCATTCACAACTGCTCAAATAAACCTCAGCAGGGGTTGAACTGTGTGATGAAAACGGACTAAATTGTTGCTTGTGAAAGACAATGATTGCCTCTTTCATTTTTCTGTCACTGACTTTGAACTTGTGAAGACATTGTTGAAAGAATGTCAGAACAAAGGCAACATTGGAATATTACTCACATAGAAATGCTCCTTACCAGCATCCGACCTCCGTTTGCTTTATTTTTAGTAAAGTTCGAAAAATCAATAAGTGATAGTAAAAACCATCAAACGGTTTGTGGTGCACCAATAATTATCATATTCCTTTAAGAGGAGATCTCCAAAAACTCCCAGAAGACATAATTTACTCGAGGTAACGGCTTGACCGGAGGGCAAATCAATAACGGCAAGCAACTGATTGTGCACTTCAGCAGAAGCATAAATCTCTGTCCAACAACATGAAGTGCCGATGCGCAGATACAGAGTGGAGCAGCTCAACTGCATGAGCAGTGGGGAAGCTGCCATCGCCTCCATATGGCATCCACAGCCATGTGCTTGGACACATATGCTTACTGTAAGCCAGGGCACAGTGGATTGGCTGCAAATGTGTTCCTCTATTATCAATGTTTACTGCAAGTACGAACAAAAAGAAACACTGCCAGTTTGTGAAAGGTCAATCAAACAATGAAGTGATTTCTTTGGGTACTTGAAGTAGAGAGGAAACAAGCAGAATGAGCCAACAGTTTATACAGTGCAAATATGCAGCACATTTTAGGATTATACTGTAGCTTGGCCTCTGGTATTATTTTGGTCCCTCGTTTATTTGTTTACATCTTTGTGTAGAATTTCTCTCTGTTACATGAGCGTTCATGTTTTATTAATCTTTCTGATAACGCCTCTACAGTGGATACAAGCTTTTACAGTTGCAATATTTAGTATTTTATTGTTTCATACACAGATATATTAGGGTAGCTGCATGACATCTACGTTAGACATTTTTGGCTTTCAAAACTTCCCACCCAGCTTGTGTGCAGTTTCAGGGCAAGAACTTTTCAGAAAACAACAGTGTTTGGAGTTACTTTTCCCACCTCACACTGTCAACACTTGAGTGCTGGAGGACGCCGGTGCCAAGAGCACGCTTCCTCTTCTTTCTCAAGCAGGCAGATAAACAAAGAGAGAAGAAGGATATTTTTTTTACTCCTGCTCTTTTCATGGTAATATTTTATCATTTTCAATTTCTCCTCACTGCTTAAAAATGTTATTGTTTGTGTCAATTATATGCCGTCATTGAAAGGTTGGGAGCTCTTTAGATTTGATCAATTTTAACACAAACAGGCCTCAAATTATAAAACCACAACATGTTCAATATTAAATGAATAGAAAAGACAAAACGCAGCCAAAAACAGGTTTGATTGTTTGGAGCTCAAATTGGCTTTTTGTCAGGCAATGTGGAATCAAACAGATTCAGATGTGTTATTAAAAATACGCTTATGCTAAAGATGTCCATAAATCTGAGTGTGCACCTCTAATCTTTTCTCAAAATATATCAATGGTACATCATAAACCAACATTGTTGGGAATCATGAAAAAATCTCTATTTTTAATAATATTGAAATGCCAACTATAGTATGGTTCACAAGAGTTTCAGTTTCCTGACTTTTAGACATCGAAAACCATTGAACGTTGGTGTTGGACATAAATTATGAACATGGATGAAAAACACAGATCACTGAGAGTAAAACCACCTCAGAGAAAGGAGTCAATTCTACAACATTTTAAAAGCCAGTGCTCTCTAAAATTGGACATATGAGTAAAATATTATAATGAAAATACTAAGATTGAGATTTCTTGATAAATTCATCACATGCGACAACTTAACTTTAGAAATGTGGAGCAATCTGGGTGAGAAGACCTAATTTTGCACTGGATGGCTGCTCTTCAGTTCAACCACAAACACCCGCAGTATAGATTACCGGCTTGCTCTGGGAGTTGCTATACCTGTGCAGTACATGCATATCATCATGTAGCTCTCATCTGATCTTCCCTCACTTACACCCTGTCTTTTCCTGACAGCGAGATAACAAGAAGTGACATCACAAGGAATATCATTATGTATAAATGAGCCACCCACTGCCTTGGTTCCCTCCATAAATTGGGAGGCGAGAAAAGAACAAAGCTTTCAAGGAACGTGATATTAAAATCCTTCCTGCTTACTGCAGCGCGAGAGGAGCTAATAGACGGCTCACAGTGAGCTGAGAGAAAGGAGAATATCATTGCAGGATGGAGCAGGTAGAGTAGAAGGTCCAAGGTGGGAATACACACACACACACACACACACACACACACACACACACACATACACACACACACATACACACACACACACACACACACACACACATTGAATGCTATGATCACACCAGGGGGTTCAAGCTGGAAAAACTGCCACCCTCCATTTGAAGGTGCTGAGATAAATGAGCACACTACTCTCTGTTTCTGCCCTTTGATTTCACCACTGCGCCGCTCCAGGTACATGAGAGGAGAGAGAGGAGACACACACACAGACACACACACAAACACACACACACATGCCCAAGCAGGGACAGAAGGGAGATGGGAGCTTATGGATGGGTGCATATGCACTTTCAGGCAGTTTTCACATGCATGCACACACCATCTCTGATGCACACACACACACTCACTCACATACTGTACACAACCCACACACACACAACATCCAGCCAAAAACAAGTTTCTACATGTGAGCCTCTTGATATTCTTTCCATGGATTGAAATCGTGAGAAAACAATCAAGCAGAACAACCTGCTCTGTGTTTTGCAGCTTGACACATCGTCATCATCAGTAAACACGTAAATCCATTCCCTCCATCCCAGACAGCAGAGCAATCAAAGAGGAGTCTTCAGGAAACTGTGTAACTGGAGAGACAATCAGATTAAACACATACAGGATAATGGCTTCTCTGTAAATGTGATTGAACGAGCCACCCGGGGAGCCAATCAATTCTCCAAACTCGAACCGGAAAAAGCCGGCTCTTTGACTTGTCTGATATCGACACCTTTGCTGCTTCCTTGACCCAGTCGTAACATCTGGATGGCAACACGGCGGAGGTTTAATCAGGGGCTAGCATCGGGACAGGAGGAGAGAGGGCTGAATCCATTAAATATGGATTAGAGTGGTAATCGCTTGAGAGTGGGACATGAGGGCAGAGGGTGGTGAGAGTACAGCCAGGTGGACAAGCTGGTGTGACATGAACCACAACAGGAGGGAAGAGAGAGAGAGAGAGAGAGAGTGGGCAAAATTGGGCATGGCCCTCAACATGCAGACATAGTATTAGTATGTAGAGAGGTAGGCACTAGCCCATGGCTCCATCTGTTCAAGAGCAAACAAGGGAGCAAAGGAGTGAGTGAATGTGGCCGAATCAGCATCCGGGCTCTGACAGCAGCAGGAACAAGTGGGTGCTTGGGATTTGTTTGTTTGTGTCTGTGTATGTGGCCCACGGAGGGCATTTCGCCGTGACAACGTTCTGCAATCGGGGAATAAATGGGTGAGTGAATGATGCTGCAGACCAGATGTGTCTAACTCACATGTTGGACGCTGTGCAGATGCTACTGGAGAGTGAATGTCTGCATATTTTTACACTGACTGCTAAATCTGTGATAACACTAGCAAAGTGATTTCCAGCAATTTTTGATCAGCCCAAATGGAAATTTCCCATCAAATGTGTAACTATGCGTAGTGTGTAAAATGCATGTGATGATGCACTGGGTCTTGGTTGCAGGAAACACAGAAACCATCTGGTGTCTGTGGCTGTCGGAGGTGACTTTGGTGATGCTAGCTACTTTCATTAGAGAAGAACTTCCAACACTGGACTGCGGTTAGTTCACTTTTAAAATCTTCAAGCATCAAGCATTCTATTTTAAAGGACATAAATATACATTCTTGGCACTCAAAGAGTTAATGACTCAAGAGGGTAGAAATATTTTTTCACAATATTCTTTTGATCTATTGGAAAAGTTCAAATTTGAATTCCAAAATTTGTCAAGAGAGAGGCTTTATGATAAAACTTGTGCCATATGCACCAACACACCCAAAATGATGGCCAGATCAAAAAGAAACATTTGCACAAATGGACAAACATATCCATAGTGATGCTTGATGGTTAATTATGATCCCAGATTTATAGATCGCATGTCTGTCTACAGAATATCTGAAAATAAATTTGCAAAGAGTTACTGGAAAATCTACAGATTTTCACCATATGAGGCATTCACAAACAAACTGGCACCACAAAACCAACTGTTGAGGGCACGCCAATAAATACGTCAATAAGAAAATGAAAGGCAAGAACGGCTGGGTTGAATTAGACATAAAATGATTAGGTGATCACCATCAATTATTTATATTCACTATCACATAGTAAACTGAACTTTGTTATTTGGACCAATAAAAAAAAACTTGATAAACAATTTGTCAAAAATGCTTCACTGAGTAGGGCGGCACAGTGGTTAGCAATGTCACCTCACAGCAAGAAGGTACTGGGTTCGAATCCTGGCCCGGGGCCATGTTCTCCCCATGTCTGTGTGGGTTCTCTCCGGGTACTCTGGCTTCCTCCCACCATCCAAAAACATGCACTGGCTAATTTAAATTGACCGTAGGTGTGAATGTGAGTGTGAGTGGTTGTCTGTCTCTATGTGTCCTGTGATGAACTGGAGACTTGTCCAGGGTGTACCCTGCCTTTCACCCTAAAGCCTGGTTTATACTTCTGCGTCGCGGTGACGGCGTAGCTACGGCGTCGATGCAGACCCTTACATGGACCCCTACGCCGTAGCCTGACGCGCACCTCCAAAAAATCCTGACTACACGTCGTTCATTGAGACGCGAACGGCAAGGACTGTGATTGGTCTGCTGAGAACGTAATTTCCGGCGGTTGCTTTTCCGGTCAACAGCTCAACAACACAGCTATTTGTGGAGCGGCACGAGCGGTACGGAATAGTCGGACAGACCACCTCTGCAAACGTCTTCTGTGCTTTAACATTTGTAGTAACAGCATTTCTTTTTCAATTTTATGAGCTCCATCTCCAGAAACACCCGCTCTATCTCAGTTGTCATTGTTTACTGTCAGAAGAAAACCAAGGAATCCGATATGAGCCCCCAGAAGCCACACAAAGACACAGCCACACCACCTAGCAGCTTGGCGGTGAATTGCAGAGCAACGCGTTCCCTCGACGCAGAACTTCGAATGCTAAACGACGGCGTCGGGTCTACGCCGTAGCACCGCTGTCACCGTGACGCAGAAGCATAAACCAGGCTTAAGACAGCTGGGACAGGCTCCAGCCTATGAGGATAAAATGGTAGAAAATGGATGGATGGATGGATTCACTGAGTAATCAAAAAACACATGACAATAATATTTAGCTGCAGCCAAAGTTTGAATAATACATTCAGTAGGCTACACAGCAGGCAAAAACAACCTGGTTTGTTATCATAAGAAATAAGTAAATAGACTGTATGGCACCTATAGCCTGCTGACCACTCAAAACCCTTTTACATAAACATAAGAGGAAAGTACACATTCAATCACATTACTACACATTTGTATTGTAGGGTTAGGCATCTTGCTCAAGGACAGGAATCAAACCACTGACCTTCCAATTGGTGGCCGAACGGCTCTACCACCGAGCCAGCAGCAGAGAAATCCTTTTATCCTCTGTTGTGACAATCATAACAGAAGAATTAACACAGCTCTTCTGACAAAGCTGCACAACAAGAATATCTGCTTGCATGTATTGTACTGGATTAGCCACTATTTTGCAATTCATTGCAGTAAAAGTTTTACAGGCAACCATCATCCTTCAGCCAAACATGTAACTATGGACCTAATATATAATATAGACCTGACACCGAGCTCAGCCTCTTGATTTCAAAAACATATTTCATTTGAAATTTGGGCATATTTTACATATCAGAGAGAGTAAAAACTAAATTTGATATGAAAGCGTGTTTCTGTTAGATTTGGCAAAGAGCGTCCTGGTTTGGCCACCAGTGTGTGCCGCTTCAAGCGGAGGTTTTGTAGACGAGACCCCTGACAGAATGCTCCTCTCCCCAAAGAGTCACTTTCAAAGGCACCCCAGTAGGTGGAGGATCAAAGCAACTCAATAGCTGCCCTGGCCCATCATCTTAAACACTGTGTTCATAGGGGAATCAAACACTGCTCTGCAATACTTCCCCCATACTCAGCCATGAGCTTGAGCAAAGAAATGTGAAGGTATGATTGAGTTGCTTTGATATAGGATTTGGAGAGACTATAAAGTAAAGCCATTTCCTTGTTAAGATAAGGGGAAAATCTGTGCTTTGAACTGTTATTGCTCACATTCTTTAGTCGATATTGCTGTATTTACTCAGCTCGATATCTACGGTGGAAATAAAATTCCAGATTTTATATCCCAGACCAAATTACCAGAGAGACGATCAAACTTGACTAGTATGAAACAGTGTTGCCTCAAAGGCCAACATGATGTCTTTGTGAGATGTGTGATAATGGCAGCTTAAAAGTCAGCCGTGCCTTTTGACAAGCAGACTTTGACAGACATGTCGAGTGAAAACGGCAATATTGCGGATAAATTGAACCTGGCAAGAAGGAAATAAATTTCAGATGTAATTCAAGAGAGCGCTTCCTCCTTGTCCTTAAAGTCGTGTTGGAAATAAACCCCGCTGCTGGCGATATATGATCAGCGTTAATAAAGAGAGGAGCTCTGACTTGATCAATCATAGCATTTGGCAGCCGAGTACACCGAAGGAAGTCTTATTATTTCTCTTCCCTTGAGTATGTTGCTCCATCCTGAGAGGCTGCATTCATTTTCACAGTGGGTCCCTGTTGTCTCTGCTGCTCTCTTCCTCTTTCACACCCATTCCATCATCTCTATTCTCTCTTTCCCTCTCATATTCCCTCCACTTTGCCTTTATACACAACAGTATCCCAGTGGGGTCCACCCATACGTGAGAGGCTTTGGGTATTAGAGTGTCAAGCAGTACTAAAGGTTAATATTGTCAATTTCTATGCTACTGGCTATATAAGCCTTTGCTGATAGCCTATTTTTCTTCTTTTTAGAGACAATCGTGCTGTTGAGAGGAATAGTGGCATTTCTGGTCTGATTCATCCTTTCAGTTATTGTCCTCATCATCCTTGTGCATTTTCAGTTCCACTTTGGTTTTTCTTTCTCTGAAGAGTCATTGGCTGTGTTTTCCTGTAATTATGAGGGGGCAGATCACTATGCTGGAGGACAATGTGAGAAACTGGCTTTGCGTCTTATATGTCTATGTAGTCTGACCTCGTTCCAGATCGAGAGGAGGTCAAGTAGTTCAAGTGTTATCGGTTCTGCAGCACCTAAAAGTTGCTTGATGTCCTCTGGTCTTCACATACAGTATGCTTATAATCCACCCATAATTTTGTTATCCTGATGCCCATCCTGTAACTGTACTATGCTGCTCTAATCTGCACATACAACATTTTGCATTGCCTGGAAATGGTGGCAGCTGATTGTCTTTCATTATGCAGAACCATCCGAGAACCTGTCACTGTAAACTGATGGGCATTTAAAAAATATATGGCAAGCGATTGGATGAACCATTGGGATTTGTGATATTGGGCTGTAAATAAAATGGACCTGACCTGACTTGACTTTTGATTTGACTTTATTCTGGCCAAAGCCAGACCTGTGGCAGCACAGAGACAAGAACGCTACAGGCATAGCAACAATAAAAACAGAAAAAAACCTGTTTAGATGAACGTTAACGGCAACGATGCCCGATAATGAAGCCGAGGTGCGCTGATCACTCTCAAGAGTGAATAGTGAAGAGTGTCAACCTGCAAATATCAAATGCAAACTCTGTCTGAACTCAATGCCCCAATAAATCACGTTCAGTTAATTAGCTAAAAACTTTTTTGTCAGTTGTTGTCATAAAGAGATGTCATTATGGTTATTTTTCATGGTACATGGTACACCATGTTGATGTATAATATTCATTTTTAGCAGATCCATCTAATCCAGGGGTCTGCTGGCTCTGGAGCCACATGTGGCTCTTTAGCTTTTCTGCAGTGGCTCTGTATGGCCTTGAAAAATGTATACACTGCCTGGCCAAAAAAAAAAGATCGCTACCTGGAATTAACTAAGCATAGGTACGAGCCTCCTATTGGATAATTACTGCAGGTTCAGCAACAGTATGTGCTCAAAGAATGAGGTCAGCTGACTACCTGAATATACTGAAAGACCAGGTTATTCCATCAATGGATTTTTTCTTCCCTGATGGCACGGGCATATTCAAAGATGACAATGTCAGGATTCATCGGGCTCAAATTGTGAAAGAGTGGTTCAGGGAGCATGATGCATCATTTTCACACATGGATTGGCCACCACAGAGTCCAGACCTTAACCCCATGGAGAATCTTTGGGATGTACTGGACAAGGCTTTGTGCAGCGGTCAGACTCTACCATCATCAATGCAAGATCTAGGTGAAAAATTAATGCAACACTGGATGGAAATAAATCTTGTAACATTGCAGAAGCTTATTGAAACAATGCCACTGAGAATGCGTGCCGTAATCAAAGCTAAAGGCAGTCCAACGAAATATTAGAGTGTGTGACCATTTTTTTTGGTGGCAACTTTTTTTTGGCCAGGCAATGTATATGGGCATTTTTTTTATATTTTAATTCTATTTATTTATTTAGCTGCAAAAGTATCTTGTTTTTTTGTCAAACAGAGAGATTTATTCTGATTCTGACAGAATCATTTGCCTTCACTGCCAACAATGTTGGGTTACCTGCTGTACGCTTGATATGTAGCAACAAATTAGCAATAAAGTAGGCTACATTTTATTTTATTAATCTTCCCCAAATACGAGGAGCACTCAAATAGGCCTGCATAGTTCTGTTTCATTTATTAGACCTACTCTTGCACACTACATATTATTTCTCCTCTTTATAAGAGATTACTTCCTTTATAATAACAGGTAAACATAAAATAATATCATTAGTTTTCTTTATGGTCTTCTATAGTCTAATAAATGCAACAAACTATAGTTTTTGTGTATGCAGTATAACTATACAGAAGCTGTGTTAAAATGTAATTTGGTGGCAAAATAGTTCTTTTGATAGCAAAGGCTGCAGACCCCTGACCTATTCACATTGTTCATAAGCAAGCTAATCATTTCCTCAGTAGAGATTTGTGAGCATGCTCGTGCTAGCCTCTCACTACAGGTCTCCAAACATCGTTCTATTTTCTCTGCACTGAGCTGTTTAACCCCCCAGCATCTTGTTCACAGGGTTTTACACTGTTTCATTCAATAAAGGCTTTGTGAAGAGGGGAAAAAAAGCTCTCCAGAGTTTGCTAAATGTTCGCAAGCTTTCAAGCAATAAGTACAAACCATTCCTCTTTTAGTGGAGCGGTTTATACTCTGACAGAGGAGGTTAAATAAAAGTCTACACACCTATTATGCTAAGATTGAGTTGCGTCTAGAAGGTAACCTTGAAATTGTGCTGCTCACAATTCTCTCCCCAACATTATTCTGATTAGTAAAATGTTGTAACATGAAACCCTTGGAAACTGTCCTGGTATGACCTTCAGTGATGGTGCAAGAAGCAGTGCGGCATATTCATAGAGTTTAGTGGAAAACAGAGGAGGTCAGGATGGTGGATGGGAGAGTACGAGCTTGTTTTTCACTCATACTATAGATACATAGATATTATTATGACAATTCACATTGGCCATGACGTCTTCTTAACCCTAAAAATAGCTTCAGGATAACATTCACATGTTAAAAGAGGTATGTGAAGTGATCCCTCACACATGGACATGTGAGTATTACATGTGATATTATATGTGATTGAGGTACTGCCTCCACACAGATCTCAACATTTAAAGGATGAGTCTGCTGATACTCTATATATTTCTTATTGTCAAAAAATCTAAAGAAAAGACCAAAACTGGGAAATTAATGCACTGTCTGATAATTTGTATTCCTTTGAGACAGAGCACTTTAAACCAAGTATTAAAAACAAGTACATTTGGCACACTGCACTAAGTGACCTTATTACCACGAACACACTAAATGTGTATTAATGCACAGCTGAAAACTGTCCCAACAAGGACTGAACATATTTTGAAGATATGAACAGGTACTATGAATGTTGTGTCTGATATATTTCTACATTTCTGTTGAATTAGCTTTACATTCTCACTGTATAACACAGTTTGTGGAAGACGAGGCTGCGCTTGGATTCTTGATGGAGTCAAAGTTTACTGAGTCTGCAGTAACAGGGGTTGGGTTATCCATAATGGTACATACTGTATTTGATAAGTGTGCACAATCTGTGAGAAGTAATCTCTTTCTCCCACTGTTTCGCTCAATTTAGTTTGTCCATGATCACACCAGCACTACCTCTCTCTCCCTCACTGTCTCTGTTCCCCCGTTCTTCCTTCATTTCCTCCTCATCTGCAGGCTCCCATCACATAAACAGCAAAGCACTGCAGGGACTTCAGGTCACAGTTTCACTCACAAGGGGGCCTGAGTCAAACAGAAAGGCCGTGAGCAAGGACGAGCAGGCTTTAATGATATTAATCCTCTGTAAATTAACAGTGGACTAAGAGAAGACTGCTTCAGAAATGAGCCTTTCTTAAATGGTGTTCAAGATGCATGGAGAGCTGACCCATTGCTGCCGGTGCTACTTACACAGCTCCCACGCTGGCTCTTCCTACTGTGATTTAGAGTCTTTTTAGGGGGCTGCAGCATGTGATGCAAGAACAGTGAGAAACATAAAAAACAGATGATCAATGGAAGGGTGGGTCCATGCAACAAACACCACGTGCTCATGTACAAGTGCACACATGTCAGTTCGTATCGTCTAACAGTCTTAACTGGAGGGTTCACCAGCAGGCTACAACAGCAGGACTGACCTACATTTTATGTAGACACACACACGCACACACACACACACACACACACACACACACACACACAGCAGTGCATTTGCCACAGTTTCGGGAAACAGCACTTGGATCAACATGGGACACTGAAACTCTCAGCTAAAGCCCAGAGTGAGAAAAGGCCCAGGGATGTTGACCAGCTTTACCTGTTTAATGGTGAACTCTGGGAAACACACTTTCGCACATGCACACACTTAATGACATCGTGAAGACAGGTTCAGGCACACAACTCAGAGCAAATGAAGCACACTGCAGTGTAGACCACAGACAGCACTGTGATTAAATATCACATTAAATATTGCTGGATTTTGCTTGGGTTTTTTTTGTATGATGATTTAATTCCACTAAATTTTAAGGGAAGTATTAAACCTTTCACTCCACAAATGTATCTGATATTTATTAGTTGCATACATTGAACATAAGGTGTGCTCACTGTATTGCGCATGTCAGCTTGTCATGAAAATAAAGGTCAAAGGTAAATCAGTAAAAGAATCATCTTAAAATGGTGAGGTGCATGACAGCCTTCAGCTGATCTGAAAACACAAAAATCACATAATTACATAATCATGAAAAAATCTGAATAAAATGCTGGCATTATCAAAAAGAGCAAAAAAGAGTCAACTGGACTTGAATGTATAGTTTTTTGACTATAAGATCAAAAAAAAACTTAAGCAAGTCCAGCTGACTCTTTTTTGCTCTTTTTTATTTACTTCAACCTGGATGACTGAAAACTACACAGACATGCTGGCATTAGAGTGGAAGTGTGAAAATCTCACTTTTCAATGTCAAGTTTGTTTATGTAAAGAAACATGATGCAGTGTCACACTGCTTCTGTTGTACCGTTTTGCTGGGAGTTTTTATGTTTTTATGATTTGGTTATTTTTTTGTCTTCTATTTCTTCACACACGATGAAATCAATTTCAATGGCCAGGACAATATACCCCGACATTATGATGATGTATGATAGATGGTTTTAGTGCCAGTTGGAAAATAACAACATTATAACACTGTTTACAGGCTAATGTATCAGCCACAAATATAATCATCAAACAGAGTACTATTGCTTTAATATATTCTATCCACTTTGCTGCTGTAAACCAAATAAACTACTACACCTGTGTTCATGCCAATGAAGGAAAATATGCTGACTGTTTTTTGCACAACAATGACTGAAGAATCAGACATTCAGTATCAGGGTTGTCTATACAACAATACTTGTTATAGACTTGCACATCTATTTTTCCACCGTTGCTTTAAGATATGAGTTAGAACCATATTTCTGTTCTGTTGCAACAGTTGCAGCAAAATGTCTCGTCAGACAGGAGAGAAATTACAGAAATAATGAAATATGAGATTTCACTGATGCTCATTGTTCTGAAACAACCTCCAGTAAACAACCCAGATAAAAACAGACTACTAAACAACCACATAATCAACTGCATGACAGTTTAACATATTCCCATTAAAAAGATGTCAAGCGTGTGAGACAGGTACGGGCACAGGTAGTGTGGGCAGAGGCTTTGACATACACACACAGTCATCATATTATCTCTGTTGCCATGACTACAGCTGTCAGCAGCTCACAGATGGAGAAGGGGGGGTTGGAGGTGGAGCGGGCAGCCCAGGCTTGACTGACAGCTGTGACAGCTATATAATCCTGTTGGCCGTGCTTTCAGAGACACACAAACACACACTGAGGCAGGTGTGCCCGGCTGAAGGAGGGCTGGGTCGGCCTGTCCGCCGACAGCTGACGAGAACTTCTGATGACACACTTGTACCAGAGGGCTGAGGGTCCTCGTACGACCACAGGGATGAGGGTCGTGTTAGCTCTTTATTCTTATTTCATCGCCACCAAAGAGGAAGCCAGAAGTCAGTTAAATGTGTGATGTATAGTCCAATAATGACCGACGCTCGCTGAATCCCAGCAGTGATGGAAAACAGCGGGGAGATCAGAGATGAGATATAAGCACTAAGAATCCCACAGGGAACGTTTAGCCTTACTACTCGTTATTGCTCAATCGACGGAATACACCGCCTCTCTGCGTGTTAAATAATAAAAAAAGAAGGAGAATGTGTTGGTCTCATTACTTTTAATAACAAAACACAGGAATGAAGAATTACTCTGAGAGTTGACTCCAATGAAATGCATACTGGCAGGTGTATTTCTACAGCTGTGAGTTTCCATCGATGAACAGCAGCCATATAGAGAGAGAACAAACAGACAGTGATACCCATTTATCAGCTGACAGTAGCCTCTATACGCCACTAAAAGAAATTGCAGCCACATGACATCCTGTGATTTCAGTCAAGGGTGAGACTCTTGCCTTATATCAACTATAAAAACTCCTGCTTCATCATCATTTTTGTTCTCTTTGCCAACTCAAAATAAACTCTGTTCTCTGGGGGATGTTGAAAGTCATTCTGGGAAACAGGAAATCTCTAACTGAAGTGGAAGACAACCAGCAGGAGGAGAGGAAGCAGGTAATCCTGAAAAAAAGTAAACTACAACACTCCCTCCCCCACAGATTGATGACACCTAACCGTGTGAGATCAAGGTGAAGGTTTAGTTTTTCATTTAGAAGAAGGGAAGGTTTGGAGCGCACCACAATGTGCCCTCTAAGAACTTGTGGCATGGCTGTAATACCACAAAACTTCTCACCCTGAGCGTGAGAGTGTTCCAGAAAATGTGTGAATGCCTGTTGAAAAATGGCAATTTTTCACTGCTTCCAGGAGGAATCAACCCTGTTCTTCCCCTCCCTCTGTGTGACCACTTGGGTTTTCTAAATGGACCTTTTTTAGAAGAATGAACTGAGAAGAGAATGTAAACAGGGCAGTGATGGATAACATTTTGTGAATCTTTGTCTTGCTATTAGTCGTGGAGGAAGAGCTTCAGAGCCCTTTAGCAACGTTCTGACATTTTTCCCCCTTTGATAACAAAGACTTCCTGCTGTGGAGTCACCGGATTAGTTTTGTCACACTACATGCGGGTAAAGAAAAAAAAAAGATGCAAAAGAGTCCCGTTTTTGTGTAGCTGGTATCCTTCGCAAAGATCAGAGAAGATGCTTGAAATAATAGTGATACTTCTGCTGAGCAAATGACACCAGCCTCTCATGAGAGTGACATCATCGCTTACAGCCTTCAGTCATGTGTCATGTATGAAAAGAGCAGCAGCATTAATGCTCGTGTTATATTGGCTTTAGAGGAGGGGACAGCCAGCAACCAATAAAAGCTGAGAGGCACACAGGGAGCCTTTCAAAATAAAAGGAAACATTTGAATAAATGGCTATTCTGAATAGATGGAGCTACAGGGTTTAAGTTTCTAGCACATTCCTGGACACCTATAGAGGATGAAGAAGGACACAGTGAGAACAGCCGGTGGCAGTGAGCAGAGAGGTCACACGCCATGATGAATTACAGTAGCCAGGGTTGTCTTGGCTGCTTGTTCATTAATGAGTCCTTTTAGGGGAGTGTGCTGCGACAACACAAAAGGACACATCAACGGAGACATCAATTCTCATCAGCACTTTACAGCGTGTCTGCAGCACGCTGCTTGTTTTGGATCTAATTGTGCTCTCATAATCGAGTACAGCTCGCCTAATTTTTAAATGACAAAAGCTAATTTGCATAATTTATGGTTGCACTCTATTTTGATCACTGACACATGTTACAGGTGTTTTCAAAGACTGTTTTAGTTTGGCCATGAGTAGCTCACACAGAATGTGGTATACTTAATTTAACAATTAATCAATCATTATATTGGTGAGATGGCATTCAAGTGGCTTACAATGACCCATACGGTTCAAAACACACAGCACTAATGCTTCAAATATGTTCACTAGCTGGTGTGTAAACTGTCTGTCTGCTGTTTGTTGCAGAGCAGGTAGCATACAATGGATTTTTAGAGCTTTTCCACTTAAAACAGCCACAGAAAATGACTGAGAGCGATGAGAGTGAATCAAAACAGTAAAGTTGTGGGTTGGACATCTGGAACTCTCCATGAAGAGCTGAAGAATCTGAGAGGGAGCTGCAGATTTCAGCGATAATTCTCCGAAACAGTTATAATGGGAAACTATAACTATATGCACTAAACTACAGTAAGTGTTGTTGTCTAACTTGTTGAGTTAAGAGTTGAGTTAAAACAGTTGTAGTCCGTAAACACATAATTATAGTAGCAATGTTTTTTTATGATGCCTTCAGAAATGATAAAATATAAAACTGTTGCTCACTTCATAAATAAACCACAGTGACACAGAGATGACATTGGATAAGAATGGATGAGACCATCTGTCACATGTTCGCTCTGAGCTACATCTAACTGGAGGTGTGACCACTAAAGATTTCTGCTCCTGGACTAAAACAAACCGCTAAAACGCGTAGAAAGCTGCCTGGTTTTCGAAACTGTGTTACAGATGCCAACTTTCTGTCTATGGATTACTGGGAGTTAGTCTGTGTGTGTGTGTGTGTGTGTGTATGTGTGTGCAAGCCCACGCCATACACCCACAGCACAATGAGCAATGTGAGAGGAAAAAAAGAGCTAATGGACCAACAGCTGAATAGACGTTCAAATCAATGGATGGATGAAAAGCTGGATGATAATCAAGACTATAGTTTTAGTTATGCAACCATTTAAAAGCTGCAGAAATGACCTCACTGGTAAAGCATTAAAGGACACAACCAGAAATCCACAATCTGAGTGAAAGTGGACTACCTGCCAAACCTAAATACTGTGGATTAATAGCACAATTTAAATGTGGAGGTGAAATGGACTAGAAACTGCTCACTACAATTACAGCTTAAATAGGTTGCTATTTATGTCCATAAAACATCTCACTGCATCATACATGACCCTTTGGCTTTGACCGTGTCACCCTGACCTGAGTCGAGCACTAAGAAAAGGGGAATGTCATCTGTCGTTGCTGGAAAGACAAAAAGACCAGTTGAGCTTGTCTTTGAACGTTCACATCCATGCTGGTTGTAAACAACATGTATTGTTACAAAATAGCCTGCATTCACATCATATGCCAATATTAAGATAAGACAAGACAGACCTATTAACTCTTTGAGTGCCAGCTGTTTCATAGAACAGAAAGTGCCTTGTTCCAGGCTTTTTGCCCGTTTGGAGTCATATTTCAAGACCCACAGAATATTTTGGACTGTGTCTCTGAAAACACAGAATAGCTCAAATAAAAGAAGAGCCTCTCTCTTTCATCATGAAGAAAAAATATTTGTTTTTACCTTGTTCCATTCTTGTTTTTCTTGTCCATTCAGGCCACTTTCACCCTAAATACCACTTTTTGTTCAAAATCCATCCATTTTGTTCTCAAATCACGATCGTTTCCACTTCCTGCTTTGATCTCTTTGGTGTATACAGTCTCTTTATACTCCGACTACATCTCCCAGAAGCCCCAACATTGCTCACAGGCAATGAGTAATGGTTGCAGTGGTTGCAACCATTGCAATGGTTGCAAAACCACTTTGATATGTCAATGCCACTCAATGAGTTAATGAGTTATTCTTTAAACGTAAAATTTACGTTTAAAGAAAAGAATAAATAAACACATACATGTTCATAATAAATCTGAACATAAGTGTACTGTCAAACACTGTTTCTCCTCTGTAACAGAAGCTGCTGAAGGACCAAACAGGACATGTGGTCTTGCTATTGCCACCAGTAACCACAGGTGTCCCAGAATTGATCAGGACTGCCTTATTAACTTCTGGTAACTGAATTAACGCTTTTCATGAAACCGTTGACATCCTCTCAACTTCAGGAAATAAAGTTAGCTTAAGTAGTTAGCACACAATGTAGATAAAGTTTACCGTACCTGTTCAGGTTGTTGTTTCATAAATATAAGCACCACTCAACCCTACGCAGAACGCACAGAAAAATCATCCTTATTATATATATATATTTTTTTTGATAGGTAATATTTGAAAGTACTGGTGACTAAAACAACGGTTCAAAATATATTAAGGGCATTTTGAGATGCTGAAACAATTAGTTGATTAATCAGTTATTTATCAGGAAATTAATTAGCAACAATGTTAAAAATTTATTAACTTGTTTAAATGAACGATCAAGTAAAGATGCCAACCATTCTCTGGTGCTGGCTTTTCAAATGTGATGATTTGCTGCCTTTGTTGAAACCATGAGGTTTAACTCTGTTTTGCACACCACAAACATTCATTCATCTAAAAAATGAGTAGCCTCCTCTGTAGGTAGACGAATGTCTGGGTGGGAAGTGACCACTGACAAACACTACACACATCACGCCTGTCTGCTGTAGGCAGGAGGAGTTAGTGAGCCTGATCAGGCTACTGGGATATTCATGTACGGTCAGCCTGGCCTGCCTGGGGCCATCTGCTGCCCTCCCTCTAATCTAGGGGCTTGTCACTGCTGATTAGCCAGCCACTCTATCACTCTCTCCCTCCCTCTGCCATTATATACAGTCTTCCTGCTTTATTATACTGATGCTAGTGTTAAAACATATTGTAGCGTGCCTTCTCAGTCCAGATATCTACGAATCCTCTATGCTTCATCTCCCTATCTTTGTTTCTCTCCCTCCTTCATTCTAGAGTTCAGGCCTATTACGCTGTTGTGAGGGCTTAAATGAGTGCGCACTCTCTTTTCTATGCATATATAAGTCCTCAAATTAATCACCTTTCTGTTGCCATGGGCACCTTTGTTATAGTGAAGTACTTCTTGGCACAAAAAGACTTGAAATGCAGATAGAGTTCAAGGATAAAGCACCCACTGTGAAACAGTCTGAATTCAAATGAGGTCAGTAGCATCAATCAAAGGTGTAATTGAAGGATTTACGACCAACATGACTTTTAATATCTGTGTGAAATATTTCTTTCTCGAAACTATGACTATTACGTACAGTGCCTCCTGCTAGTGTGAGGGTCAGGTCCTCAGAGAGCACTGGGTAACAGATACTGCAATAGATATAATAAGTGGAAATAATAACACCATGATTTCTTGCACTGTCAGTGCAGTGTGTGTTTTCAGTCCATATGTTGTGGTTCTACATATGGACACATTTTCTTCAGACAATGATGGTGTCCGGAGGATAAAATCTTAATGACTTTTGCGACCCCCTTTTGCATCATTTGGAGTGAAATAGGGATGGATTTGAGCAATTTCAATTATCCTTGACTTTTAATTTAGCTCTATTTTTTCGTCAAAACATTTTATCAATCTGAAACATCAAAGGTGCTAAATTTGAAATTCACAGCATATCTAGTGCCTCCACACGGCTCTCAACATCATGGTTAACAGTGCTAACAACAGCTACAGTGCTAACAGAGCTGTTTACCAGGGGGTTAGTACAGTACATGTGACATGGTATGAGCCCAGTACACTGTACTTGGTCCTTTGTACTGATAAGATCATTTTAGCCCAAGCAGCTGCATGTTGTCATTGTGAGCATGCTAGCATGATGCTCACACTCCTTCTTCAACTAAAATCAAAGCACAACATGTACAAGTCAGAAGAGACTGGGGTCAACGTCATTCCACAGACCAACACCATCAAATCAGGGATCGGCAAATACTGTCACAAACAATTACCTAAAGCCACAGTCCTGTCACTTTTGCTTAGAGAGCACTCTGAGGAATTACTGCACCATTTCTACTCAACGGACTAAGAACACACATATCCAAAAACAAGCAGAAAATCATTCAGAAATGGGGTCAAAACTGCAGAAGTACAATGTGACTTTCAATAACAAAAGCAATGTGGTTATGTAAGATTCAAACCAGCAGCGACTCATTATTGTAATGTAATGTTCTCATGATATTCAGCGGGATTAATAGTAGCTTTGATATATGATTCCTTAAGCACACAATAGATTATAGCAGCCTGTGTTTACAGTTCAACACATGATCTAATGGCGAAATAATCTTCCTGACATACAGCTATAAGTGTTTTCCATGGCATCCAGATCTGCATCAGCTTACCCACAAGACTGTGAAGCAACAGCACCAAAACCGCTGTGCAGAAACAAGCTTTTATGTTTAAAATACTGTAAATATGCCATGTCTACCCCATAGCAGAGCAAAAACGATTGATGGCCAGTGTAGAGATGAAGGATTAATGACAGGGCTCCTGGGTGGACGGGAGAATATTTACTCCTGAGCCTCCTCCTTCTCCACGGCTTTATTAGAGTAGTATCGGCAGAAGCAGCATAGCCTTTAAATGTCACTGCTTTCTTCAATGACGTCGCTATTCCTTTCAGCCCACTGAATCTGCCTCGTTACCTCTCGTGGGAGAAAAGGGCCTGTTTTGAATACCACTCCCTGACCACGAAAGTACTCAGCTTCCTCGGTGTGGGCTCTGGATTTGTTTTGTTTTGACTCTGTGGCAGAACAAAGATTTGAGTTCTTGTTTGTTGGGAGACACCGCAGGGACATGACCGCTCTAAAACCCAAAAACACGAGCCACACTTGTATTTCAGAGAAGAGTGGAGGTAATAGTTGTTAAAAACACATGGGAAATTAAGGAGTTATGAGGCGTGACTGGGATAATACATGAAAACAGCAACTAGACTCAAAGAGCCCTTGAGGAGGAAACTTAACCTTCAAACTTTGAATTGAAGTATCTGTATATGTTTTACATAGAAATATCCAGGTATAAGGGATGACTAAATGTGGAGACGCTGCTAAAAGACTTTTCTATCATATACTAATCTTTTTACAGCAGCTTGTGTCACTTTAATGTGCCAGGTCAAGGCTGATAATCTGGGGAAAAACATCCCCACATAACATAAATCTAACACTGATCTGCTTACTCACGTCATGACCATCCACAAAGCACACTGGCGGTAGAACTGAATGACATAGTGCATCATCTAAAATATGTTATGAGCCATTTGAATATGGGGGAATAAGGCAATGGGAATCCTCTTATGTCACTCTAAATAAAGTTTTTTGGATGAAGTGTAATCTCTAATCCTGCCATCCCTCCTATATCAGTAATAGTCAGGTTTTAGTGTAAGCTCTGGCATTTAGATTAAACAAACTCTGGCATCTCTTTGGCATCTTTTCTCTCTTGGATGGATTAGCTATTTAAAAAGAATTGCAGCAGTCTGGAGTGGAGAGTGGAGGGGTGATATCTCTAAAGCCACCAAATAGCTCAACCTGGGTCAAACGTGACACACTGTGCTGCAAATGCTTTTAAAATCAAGAGCAAAGTTGCGGCAGCTCTGCATCATTTCTGCTGGGGGTGACTTGAGCCACACTTTTCCACTGAGACAAAGGCTAACTTTGAAAAATAGCTTCCTTCCACTTTTAGACAGGACAATGGTGAGGCCACATGGCTGCTGTTGTTTCCAGAGAAAGACTCCACAGGCTGCTGAGTGCTCACTTTCAGTTGGTTGTAGGGTGAGGCACAAACAACAGACAATTAGCCTCCACTTCCACTCCTGCTCAACAAGAAATGAAAACAAAAACACGGCCACGCTGAATTAAAACAAAAACCCATTGGCACCCTGCGTAATGAAAAATGAAAATCCCAAGGAAATTGTCTTAATTTATATGCATGGCCTAAATTTGTTGCTTGTTGCTAAGGAATCTGAACAGTGGATGGCCAATTGCTCACCGCAATCGTATTTGCCCTAAGGTGCTATGCTGATTAGGGTCAGAAGGTCATGTTTGTAATGCACTCGCTAAAATGAGACAGGAATCTCCAAGGGATATTCTCATTTGGGAGAATGCCAGTCACATTTCTGCCGATATCAAAGCTGCTCAGTTAGATGTGTGTTTGTCTCTGGCTCACTTCAAGACCAACAGACATAAGTATCCAGGTATAAGCACACAGCTATTTAGAGAAGAGGATTTTCAGGGCGGATTCTAATTCAAACCTGGGACAACAAGTGAAGCTGGTCACTTGAGGACATGAATCAATCAAGTATGCAAACGAAAAAAAACACCTTTCATAGAACATTGAGGATATTTAGGCAGGCCACAAATATTCAGATGATCTGTTTAACTAACCAAAGGAGCCAATCTCAGATCTCTCATGTGGTTCTTTAAGAGAAAATAAAGAGAAGCAACTTTGTGCTTAATTAGTCAGAGGCACCTGGAAGAGATCGATACTGGGTTTTGTTTCAGTCTATGTGGAGGCTTTACTTTTGAACAACTCAGTTACTACAAGTAGTTTGGCTGAAGGCGTTTTGCCGTATTAATGAATTTGGCTTGCTGTACTGAACTTGTGAACCCGTCACCGCCGTTCTCCCTCAATTTCCTGGATGGCCTCTTCAGTGGGTCCGTTGTAATAGCAGGTGATTGCGGGAGAGCCACTAACAATGCTCAGCGAGGGTGACATCCTTCACTGCTAGCGCCTCTCAGATAGGAGGGGTGCATCCGGCTAACAATGGCCTGTCAGCACCAGTCGCCCCGTCTCTGTGCATTGAAAGGTGACATCAGCGGGACGTGGTGACACACAGCAGCGCGTTCTGAGTGCTGAAAGCTGCAGCAGTCCTCATTGTATGATACTGCATAGGACTAAAACTTCCATTGTCTCTTGCGCAGTGACAGGTCATTAGAGATGCAGTGCTGACAAATGTACAGAGGCACATGCGCAGACACACACACCAACACTTAGCTCAGCCCTTAAAACTAAAAAATATCTGCCAAGAGTATTTTTATCATCCTCACCAAGCTTTTAATTTAAAAATCATACTCACTCAGTGAATACAATTGTTGAAGTTTGTGAATTATTATCTGGTTAGTTAACTATCCAAGAAACAAATCAAAAACTAGAAAAGCACTCAATCGGTGACTTCTGGATTCCTATATTAGTTTATACACCAAATTAGGTGACAATTGGCTGAAAATTGTACACCCTGGAGCATTCAGAAATATGCAAAATGTCCCGTACATTACTATGGGGTGGACTTTCATTTGACCTTGATGACCTTGAATCGGATCTGATCATCACTAAAAATTAATCAGTTTTAAGTTAGGTCACTTCTGACCAATCCTGAAAATTTCATCATAGTCCGTCCACAACTTTTTGAGTGATTTTGCACGCCAACGAATAAATAAATCAACAAATAAACAAACCCTGCTGAAAACATAACCTCCTTGGCAGAGGTAAAAATTCAAATACTATGCCAATCAGAGACCTGTTTGATACAGAGCCACCTGCTCCGTTTTTATCAGACTAAACTTTATGGGCTATGATGACACAGCGCACACTCTTAGAAAAACACACAGATGCATGGTAAGTCAGTTAAGTATGTTGAAGCAATTAGTTGGACAGCCTGCGCATGACTCAGATGACTGAACAGAACAGGGAGGCACGTGTTGACTTGACCTGATAAGGGGCGACGGTAGGCGAGATGGGATTGGCTTGATCAAGGGCCAGAGGTGACGTCTGCGTAATCTAAATGACGGATAATCTGGATACCGGGAAAAGAGTATGGGGCCCGAAATCCAGGGAGGGTGGTCACTGATGAGCGGCGATATCATGAAATGTTGATTTTCTCCTGTAAAGTTAGCCGTTATTATATTTTAATACTGAAGACAAATTAACTGCTCAAGAACACGTACAGTCAAGCAAACAGAGAGTGCAACGATGTCAAGAAGGTGTTACAGTGTGTTTGCTTGAATACACCATCACCTATTCTGCCACCTGTAATTGCTTTGTCCTCAGGCACATATGTGAGGTCTTGACAGCTCAAACCTGGCAACCCTGTAGCTCCAACAACAGGGTCTAATAAGTACGCACACAGTACCAGAGCAGGAACAATGCTCCTGCTGTGTGTGTGTGTGTGTGTGTGTGTATTACATGTGAACATGCAGGATGCAGTAACATGTTAGATCCTTTGTCATCCTGGTGTTGAGACATATACCTCCTCACTACTGGCAACAGATAAATCTGTTTTGGGATTTTAGCAGTATATTTTACCGTTGCATTGAATGGTGAAAGCTGTGGACCTGAAAACAGAAATGCAAAATATAGCACGTTTGCCAGACAGAGAGAGAGAAAGTAACAGAAATGCAGAAGAAAAAAGTGCATAAGGAGTGCACAGCTGAAGGAAGAAAAATGGTGTGAAAATAACGTCTGAGAGGGGAGACAAACTCCCTGCAATCTCTCAAAGACCCCAGAAAAAAAACGTGGCAAGCCATTATCACCATCATCATCACCACCGCCGCCGCCCTCACGGTGGCTATAATCGCTCTCGTTTTTTGCACCAGTTATCCTCGCTGCCACCTTCAGAAATATCACTTGTCTGGTGAGCCTGTTGTCTCTATCTGCCTCATTTGAATAGAATTCTCAGAGAAAAAAAAAATAAGAGACAGTGCTGAACTGTCTTACCTTCCAAAAACAGATACATCATATTTTCACAGGAGGTAATAAAAGCAATGCAGGCCCAATTCCCCACAGTTTCGAAGACAGGGGCTGTATTTCAGCTAGACTCATCAATATGCAAAACATCAGAGCATTGCTTGCCACAAGAATATTCCCTCTACTCCACACTCACAAATGTGCACAAACATCATCACATTTTGCGTTTTTTTTCTCTTCCCCAAAACAAGCTCTGATTAGATATTAGAAATATGGAAATCTTGTGGAAACATACAGTAATAATTTTTGATGAAACACACTGAGATCCAAAGGCATAAATTGCCCTGTGTGATTTTAATACTCTGCAGGCAATTGTCAAACCAAAGAGGCATGGAAGAAAAGAAGACTCCAGGACTGAAATCAATGTGCTACCTTGTATTTGGGAAAAAGTGAAGACACTTCAAGCACTGGATTACAATTCAAAGTGAAGAGCCTAGAGCTTTCCAGTGGAGGAGCATGTATAGTGTGGGAGAAAGGTGCTGTAGCGTGGGAGAGAGGCGTAATCACTCTGACCTACAGTAGGGTAGATGTAGGTTGAGTTAGTCCCTCTCTATGCCTGCAGTGCTCACTCTGCCTTTCTCTTTCTCAAGTCTGTTCCCCGGGCTGTCTTTCCTGGGTTGTTAAATCCCTGCTCCTTTAATCTCCTTACTCAGCTACATCCTCTTTAAAGATGCAGAACCACAGGAGAGACGCTGGATACGTCAACTGGGAGCTGGTGCTGGGCCGGACAGGAGGAGCGGGGCTGTTTCAGTTAAAGGGTTAGGGGTTAGGGAGGGAAGTTGTACTGATGTTAAGAAGATTGAGAATTTTTTTTTTTTTATATTTGATTACTACATGCCTTAACCTCCTGAGCTTTCTAATTGCTGATTAAATCAAGTCATTTATTCCTTTAAACATTGTTTTTTTTTCAGTGTGCATTAGAAATAATCATGGGGAAACATCTGTACTCTAGAGCCTTAAATTAGCGCTCAGCATCCATGCTTGGTAGTTGGCTTCCCAGGCATGTCAACAGTGATGTTATAATTCCCACTGTGACACTTGGTTGATTCCTTCTCTGATTGACAGCACAGCACAGCTACATTCACACAGAACACACACGGATAAGAAATACAGCAACCACCTATAATTCTATGTCTGTACTACATGTATGAATTTCTAACACACACACACACACACACACACACACACACAAACCTAAGTCAGCTCTTGTGTCGTATCAGTACCATCAAAATACATTCCTCTTCATTTCCCTCACCAAGCACTATTGTGCAGCAATGTCCATCAATCATTGGCTGTAGCACACAACATTTCAATAATGGTGCATCACCTCAGACTCTGGGAGATGAAAGTGTTTTTTTTTTTAAATGGATCACGGATGTCTTGTGTGCTGTATGTCATTCAACATGAGGAGATGGTGCTACTGTAGATTTTCTGGGTCATCTTTCAAGTGCATGTATCTTTGAAGTTCAGCAGTGTAGAATCAGTTCATGAGAATGTGTGTCATTGTAGACCTGGGCAAGTTAATTTAAGCATGAAAATATGTCTGCTTGAGATCTGAGATTTTATTGTCATGATAAATAAGGCAATACCATCAGATGTTTGAAAATGTTCCCTAAAATATAAAAGTTATCTTTGCAGATTTGCCACATATAAAGAGCTGAAACACCAACGCCACACACTATTTCACCACCTGCCCGCCATTGAAAATCTGCCATATGTAAAACAAGGGATCAAATCTAATCTCTAATTAGTGGTTTAACGGTACCTGTTTCCCAGAAGTAGACAGACTTGCCATCCTCTGTCTGTGAGCGAGCCTGCCAGAAACCACAGAACAGCAGCAATGTCACCAAAAGGTGCCAGCTCCCCTCTGTCCTTATTCGTAGGGTCCCTGCTGCACCCCTCCACCCTAGGCCCATGGTCCGCCACAGGATAAAAGTAAATCCACTCAGCTCAGGAGGTGAACGAAGGCAGTGTAAAAAAAAAAAAAAAAACTAGTCCAAAAGGCAGCAAGAAGTGAAGTGTGCTTCAGTGTGAGAGGGAGTGAGTTAGTGTTTGTGAGTGTAAGAGAGGGGGGAAATAATGAGGTGTGCGTGTGGTGTGCCTTATCAGGAGTTGAGGTCCGGTACTGGGTCTTGTGAAGGACAGAGCGTAGTTTTATCCTTTTTTTTTTTTTTTTTTGCTCCCAACTCAGCAGACTGGTCCCAGAGGAAGGCTGTCAGTGATGGGGACTGAGCTGCAGATGGATGTTTGGTCCTCCTCCTCCATCGTATCTGCTTCCACTGCTGCCGTCGCTGCCTGTCCTCTGGCTGTGGAGCAGTGACAGTGGGCGAGTGTCTGCAGTGTTGCTCGCCTCCCTCCCTCTCGCTCCCTCTCTCTCTGTCTCTCTCTCTCTCTCTCTCTCTCTCCGTCTCCTGTTCGCTCACTCATTCGCTCCTCTCACTGTGCCACCCTGCACTCACTCTCTATTTCAACTCCTGGCTTTTTAAAAATATGTTTTTCTCTCCAGCACTCATCTCCACTCATGTCTCTCTCTCATTTCCCCTTAATTATCACACTCTCAGCATCTTCAACATGCTCCTTCTCACTTTCCTCTGCCTTTCCTCTCCTGTCTTCCTTTCTCCTGCCTAGGGATACCCCCCCTCCTCCTGCTCCACCACTCGTCTTCCAATTGCAGTGCTGGGAAGGCAACTGGAGACCAGCAGTGCTCACACTGGTCTCAGAAGCTCCCATAAGCACTGCTTCTAGGATCAGAGATAAGCAGGGATTAATGCAGAGCGAGAGAAAGTGGAGAAGGGGGGTGATGGGGGAAGCAAGGAGGAGCAAAACACTAATGCAGAGGGAGCGAGATGAGGCAGAGGAGGTGTTTATGCTTGTGAGAAAGGCATGTGAAAGTGAAATAATGGAGAGGAAGAAGTGACAATCAGAGCAAATAAATACTTTCATATAAAATATATGCAAACTATGCCTTTCTCCGTTATCTATGAATATGATGAGTCAGTCTGCGGCAGGTATGTTGACAGATATTAGAAGACAGAATTAGACAGTGGATGACATTAGTTTAATCCTCCACCTACAGTGTACTGACAGTAATGCATGTATTTTAAAATCCACTGGTGAGCATGATGTGACACATTTAATACCATAGTGGTGAAAAAAGGGAAAGAAAAAAACCTTTCTGCTTAGTTTGGACAGTGACAAACCAGATAAACAGAGAAAGAGTGCCACCACAAGGAACTTCATCAACAACAACAAAAATCTAGAAAACAAAATATGGGGCTTGGTTTACTGTTTGACTGACATGCTGTTTCTTAGTGGAGCAAAAGTGTCACAGATGGATGGAGGTGCAGTGAAAATATATAATTGAATCTCACAAGTTATTACTTTAAATACAGTCAACAGGACAGGACTGCATAAGCTATAAGGCTGACATCGTTTCCCTATCTGCGGCACTGAACCCTAAGGCAAAACCTCTTTCTATTAAAATGAATCACAAATACAAAGTTTAATTTCATAAAATAACCAGGCAATTGTACATTTGTTGGGAGTATTTTCAAGATTATTACACATTTGGTACACTAGTGAGTAATTAATACGGGACAGGCTCGAAATGAAGAGTGGAGCCCATGTTCATCATAATGAATTAAAGTCGTAGCTGATATGACACCGCAAGAATAAAGAAATAAAGTCAGATGTGACTACACAGGCAATACCTGCTGGTACAATAAATTTCTTTTTCATTTGGTCTTTTCAGGGGATATGATGACTGTCATGAAGTCTAGAATATTACCAGCCTTATCCTTTCAGTTAATGACAATGAAAAGTGATTGCAATAATAATGAAATAAGAGTGTGACGGTGAAAAGCCAGTGTCTCAGCAGTAAGCTGAGAGTGGTGCTAAATGGCACAGTATGTGGACAAGATTGTCTTTAGATTTTGAGCATGACCAGCGCACAACCTTCCATCAAACAGACAGCTAGATTAGAGGGGATGGTGGGGGTCAATACTGATGGAAGTCACTTTCCTGAGTTTAATGTTCCTGTGCCATCTCCGCCTGCACTGACAGAGCAGCCAGGCTGAGGTTGTGTCAGGACATCTGACTGGCAGGCTTGGAGTTTGGCAGAGTCAGCCTGTCATACCTTGTGTGTTTTTTGTTTCACTTGGACGAGGCAGTTCAGGGGATGTAAAAGTCTGATTAGTGCCAGATTCACAAAAGACTGACAGAAGTCAAGTCTTGTGTTTTTCTATTTGAATTTGCATTTCCAAGGTTGAGCACTGAATTGGAAAATGAATGCAAGGGATTACCTGTAATACTTTATTCTACAGCTGTTGTCCTTTACATTACAGTTCCTCTAATAGCAGCTCAGTGCTGGCTTGAAATAACACAAAACAACATGTGATTTTCTTCTTCATATGTGCATCTCAGTTGAACATGGGTGTGCTTGGGGTCACTTTTATTTGAGGTTACTCCACTTCTGCTTGCTCATCCAAATTCATAGATAGTAGGGAGCATGGTGACATGGTGCTTTAGAAACATCAGTAACCTTTAGCACAAAGCTACCGTTCACACTGGTGGCACCACCCATACCAACAAATCCTCACCAGGTAACTGCACACACCACCGAGTCAGCCAACTCAGAGAGTCTGACATGCACCATGCACCAGATTTGTACTTGGCAGTGATGAACATAAAAGTATTAGCTATTCATATTTTCACTGGCACAAGCCTTTTCTAGGAAAGCTTATTTTATATCAGCAGATGCTGACCAAATTTCCACAGCTCTCATTTTTGCTAGCCACGTGATTATGCTGCCTTCACCAAACTATGACCTCCTGCTGGAAAATGGTAAATTGCCATTTTTGGTTTGATGGGGAGTGAGTCGCTTCTCAAAGTGAAGGAAGCTCAAGTGTCTCTGGGTACAGCGGACAAGCGAGTGTAAAATGGAGCGTGATATTGACGGAGCGATTGGTGCCGAATCTGCCATGAAGTGGAATGATGGAGCCATAGTACGGGACTGTCATGGTGAGAAGAGAGGCAGCGGGAAGGCGAACAGTTATTCTATGTTGTTACACTCATGAGATCTTCAATGACTGAAAGAATGAATTAAAGGACATCAGGGACTGAAATGAGTCTCCTTCTCAGAGTACCTGGGCTTAAGAAACACCTTGGACATTAGGGCTGGGCAATTTAGGCAATCAGTGTTGGAATATTTCCTTACTTTACATTTTGCAAGTTATTCTGTTTATTTGTCAAAAAAAAAAACAAATAAACAGAGCGTGTGGGACGTAGTGAACTCCTCCCTTAAACAGCTCATCCCACCTGTTAGTATATATCGGCTGTTGTTGTTACTGCATGGAGCAGTCCCATAAAAAAAGAGGAGAGAATGTGGCTTGACAAGGTCATTTCATCTAAGTTACTGTCAAGAAGCCTCTGTTGCCATGATGTCTGCTAACCTCATGTAGAACAGTAATGGCTTCTACCAGGAAGCTGTGCAGTTATATGAAGATAACGCACACATTACTTTCAGTCATGATTATATATCCTTTGTGGAAGTGGTAGAGAAATTATATTGAGAGGATGACAAGCAAAAAGATACTGAGGAGGAGACCATAACTGATGATATCATGCCAGATAAACCAGTGAAACAGTTGTTCCTATAGTTGCTTAACTAGAAGGTTTATTAAACATATAATAAATGTTAATATCAGTATATAAAGTAAAGTATAAATTATGTATAAAGTTCTTCCCATTAAAGAATCAAAAGTTACACCCTGTATACTGCTGAAAGTGCAGTGACTTTCATTGTACTTGATCACCAAAAGGTCATTCTTCCTTCCACCAGTCTACATGACTTGACAAAGCAACAATAGTGCTGAAGTATCAGCTAATGACGTAGCGTCTGGATGTCACCATCTTTGCTAAATATCAGCTGTGAGCAGCTCACTGGATTCAGTCAGACAAGTGAAAAGTAGATAAGACAGATGGGGCAGATGGAACCGGTGGGATGGAAAGTCAACACTAGCCTCCACCTGAATACTGGCGGGTTTAATCTTTATCAGCAGATGACAAATGGGCTGACTCTACTAGATCAGCTCTGGCGTTTATCTGTCAATCAAAATATCTCATTTGTAAAGGAGCAGCTAAGTCATATACAGTATGAGGACAGTCTGACAACACCTAGCTCTGATCGCTATCAAATCAGTCAACACTTAGCATCAGTGAGCACATAAGAACGGATGTGGACTGAAATGTTAATGGGATGTCAGATAATTATCTGGCTGCCAACCTGAGATGAAGTCTGCCTTTAAAAAAAGGAGGAAGCTCCCCAAACATCAACACTTTTTATGACTTTTTATTTGTATAGATTCAGGATGTTTCAATGGGGAAAGGTAGCAGAAGTACTTTTTCTTTTTGCTCCTCGTCCTACATTACACTTAATTATTAAAATATGTTCACTATATTTTGGTAAAATAATGACCGTTTGGGACGTACTGTACTGAACAGACATGTAAGCAGTGAGAAACATTAAGCTACAGGAATGGCTCATTACCAGCATTAATAGTAATGCATTACTGTAACACTGTTACTTTTCACAGTAAATAATACTCATTACGCATTACTTTATAAACAAATAAATGCAATTACAGTTACAATATGGTGCGTCTCTTACTTGGTAAATGATTTCCAAGGACAGTCCCAGTTTTGGATGACCAGTCCCCAGTTAAAGCTGTCCCTGAAAATGTCTCTAATTTCAGTGTTTTATGATTGAGAAAAAATGTTGCGTGTTGATTGGACAACGGTAATTACGGTAGCTAGGTAAGAAGCAGAAAGTGTGAGGGAGCATGTTAAGCACAGAACAACAGTTTTACGACAGCCGTAATAACTGTTACCGAGCTGGAAATGTCTCCGGATTTCATATCATAAATCTGGTCACCTTACAGAAGCTACATGCCTTGAGTCAGGTTTGTATTTGTACAGTGATGTGAATGCAAATTAATAAAATCTGTAGAGTTGATTAATGGTGTATTATTTTTCAGACTGCACTGAAATGAAGCTATAAGGGCATGAATGGGGGCATTAAAGAATGTTCTTTTAAAGAAGAGTAACTAAAATGTTACTTTTAATAGTCCCGCATTATTTTGGTGTAAGTAATCAACAAGGTAATCGAGTTACTTTTTGAATGAAGTAACTAGTAACTGTAACTAGTTACGATTTTCCAGTAACTACCACAACACTGCTCATTTCTTTGGACCTTTTTGCACATTAATTCAAACTGACTTCAGTTTGAGTCCAAAAACTATTTCACTTACAGGGTATTGTTGACACACACACACACACACACAATATAACAATATGCATATAAGCAATGTACTATATAACATGTTCCTTCAGTCTAAAAACATACAGAAAAAAGTGAAAAGGAAGAATTTTGGATACATGATAAAGAATCAAAGGTTACTTGGTCAAGATGACTCACTCAAAATAATTCACTGATCAATCAGTAGAGTCCATCTCTGTATAAGCTGTAGAGGTACTACATTTACTTTATGTTTATTATTCTGGAGTGATTTCCTAATCTAAACCATAAACTATGCTCATTATTCAGCAAATTTTCTACATACAGTAAAAACAATGGTTCAAAAATAATAGTTGTGTGTTTTGCACCAACCTGTTTTTGGCTTCAAAGTTTTTAAGAGTACATACATAACCAACCATTTATAATTCTGTGGTCATCTGTAATATGCTGAAAGTCAAATGTATTTTTATAATGTGAACCCACGCACCAAATGAGTTCTTTTTATATTTATGACCATCTGTAGACTTAATAGACTTATTTTCACATCATGATGCAACTTTCAATGACAGTTCCAACATTTCATTATGTATTTTTTTTTTTTTAAGAAAGCCGTCATTCCAGCCCTGCCTGCTACATGTGTTCTGTGTCTTGGGCTTTGCTTGGTATTATGTGTCATATTTTTCTGCATTTTATACAATTTCATTGATTAGATTTCAGGCACGGCCTGTAAAGACCTTTGAGACTTGCTTGTAATGAAGGAAACAATTACCTTTTATCCAAACATGTAAATAATTTAAACTCTTGTTATATAGTAACATAGTAGTACAGTAAATTCAGATAAACTATGTGAATGGTAATGCTAAGGTACTTTTTGCTCTTCCCTGGGTATAATTCAAGCTTTATTGTTCCTCACCATACAGCAAGTGTTGTAAATTACTGCAATTTAGTTCATTATTAAGCCATAGTTAGTTAAGGTTATGTGCAATTAATCCAGTGTTGCCTGTTGTTGCTTTGTTTCTCTGAGTGGTTGCTTATGAGGGATTTGAGGTTTCTTGACTAATAATTAAACAACAAAGACCAGAATAATTGAAAAGCCTGATGCTCTGACGTCACATTATATCACACTGAGTGTGTTTGTGAGTGATTGTAAATACTCTTTACCTAACCTCAAATGCAAATCATATTGCTGTTATATGATTTGACTATGGTATGATTATTTCACAGCTAAGAGCCAATTATGTGTTGGCAGCATATACCAAGGCAGTAGCTATGCACTAGCAGATAGCATAGTTTTTTTTCCATCGCAGTCTAGCATTATATTGACTCATATTATTTGTATTTTGCTATTTATTGACCACCCAGTGGAAAACTGCCCAGCATCAGTAGGATGACTTTAATATCCGCTTGTATAGGGAGGTGAGGCTTGGTGTCGCTAAGCAAACATGACAACTGAAGGGGCCATGATATATCTAAAATTTATCATCATTGTGATATAAACATGCGTGACATAAATATTGGAAAAGACTGTTTGAACTGTGAGAGATGGAATTCAGCCAAAAATCAGCCAAATCAGCCAATCAGATGGAGCACTGCTCCCTTCACCCATGCATGCTAGTGACTTAGACAGTAAAGAACAAGGAGATGAAGCGACGTTAGCGGTTGTGATGCTGAAGGGAGACGAACAAACATGGAAAATGTGTCAGACGAAGAACTCGTGGTTAAAAAAGATCAGCACGTGTCTTTTTTGGAAAAAAGAGAGATGACGTTTTGCAAGCAGAGGTACGATGCAAGTCATGTCAATCACCAGAGGTTACTATGACTAATCTCCATAGCAACCGGTGACACAACCACAAAAATCTATCCAAGTCTTCGAATAAGCTAACATTAGCAAAAGCAAAAATGCTCACATTGAGTCAAATAGCAGCAAAATACTCCCACAGACATCCATTCAACACATTTTTGCTTTTTCCAAATAATTCAACTTAATTTCAGATTTGTATTTATTTGTTTCTACAACCCAGACAACAGTGACACTGAAAGCGCAAAGGAACTTGAGGTCACTCAGTCATTGTGTGTGGTTATCACAGCTATGAACCAATCAGATTGCTTGATTTGAGCCACCAGTTTTGTAATATTTTGAGTACCACATAAATGGAATATAATTCCACTTGTGTTTAGATATTAAACAGGTTTTGAAACAGATTTCCTGATATGGGATAGTATGCCAAATATTTTGTGGTTTAATTGGTGCTATACGAGTTATTATATCAAGTCATTTTGTAAATATTCACAAAGCTGTAAATCTGCTCTTCAGTGTGGTACAGCCGGCACTTTGATAAACGGTCGACTAGAGAAGAGGAGATGATTGAAGTAATGACAGAAAAAACACAATCGCCCAGAGGTTACATCTATTGAAACTGATTAATCAAACATTATAAATCAACATCATTATTGCACTCCTTGTAGGGAATTAGAAACCAGCACTCCAGGAGTCCCTGCAGTATGTTGTTTGATCATGATTGTTTTTTCTTTTACAGCGCCATGAAGACTCCTGTTTTACTTTCACTGACGGAGAGCAAGGCAGCTGTCAGTCAAACAACAAGCTGAAACCAGGAAGTGTTTGATAGTTTTGGTATGAAAATAACAGAAACAATCATTTGTTTTTCCAAGTAGTTGGCCATTAAAAATTAATCGTAAATAAATTAAAACCTAATTTTGTGATAACCTTGTTTCTAAAATTAAAAATTCATTGTTTGATGGATCTGACACCGTCACACTTTGAAAATGATTGATGGCAGGAAAAAGCAACTTATTACAGTCCTTTCTAAAATGACAGCAGATGCAAGGTAACACCCTTGGATGTCAAAAATGGAAGACTTGAAGATGGATGCCTTACAGATACTGAACATCAAAAATGTCATGAGTTGATATTAGAGATATTAATATCACCTCATGACATTTTTTTTCTATAATAAGAGAGCTTTTTGGAGTGGATGATTAAAGCTGCTTCTCAGGCTGGATTGCTTGGAGGTTACTGGTTGTAATACACATACCTGTACTCTGCAGTGGTGCAGACGATTGACAAGAGAAGATTATCATCGTGAATTTGAGGGTGTTTACATGCACAGACAGGATATGGTTATTGGCTAACAAAGAATGTATTCTGGTTATGCAAATAAGTCTGCTGAAATCTGTCTGTCTCCAGTGCTTCATTCATAGACTTTTTACACAGAAAATGTCCCAAAAGTATAGTAATTACTGCTCATTTCCATGTTTTGTTGACTCTGAGACGTGCCCATGGTGCTGTGCAAAAAAACAAAAAAAACAAACTTGTGATCTGCCATATAATCTTTTCTTATTGTTATTATATCTAAGCCAGAACACTGTATCACAAGAAGAGGAAGTTTCTGTTCTACAGTTCCATCAAAAGGTGCCATGTTCAATATCTCAGTTTCGGGTGTTAGAATGTTTCTTTGACAAGTTCATGTGAAGCTCAGCAGCAACATTTCAGGTCACAGCAAATGAAATGTTTCGTTTCAAACTGCACAAAGCACAGAAAAATAAAGTTAATTTAATTCTTACATGTAGATCATTAAAAAAATAACATCACCATTGCTCAGTGCAAGAAAAACCAGGTTAACAAGATTTTTATGTGCATGTGAGCATAGCTGCTGGCAACTACAGACTCTTGTCTAGATGGATGTTTTGTACTTCAGGTGTGAAGGACGGTGTCACACATAAACTCATCAAGCTCATGTGTGACATTTTTCACAAACATTATCTGACCTGATTGCTCCATCTTTAATTAACTGTCTGAATCTGTGCATTATACTGTATCACAGCATCAACAAGCACAAAATGAGCGAGACCGGCCACCAGCTGTGTGCCAGGTGCAACTGCTGTATTCTGCTCTATTGATTGGAGCTGCAGAGGGGGATTGAAGAGCGAAGTCATCACAGTAATCTCACAGAAGGCCAAACACCATTTCAAGGTAACCTGACCATAATCACATTGGTGGGGAAAAAAGCACACAACTTGTTTTTCACACAACAAATAGAGGAGCTGTGCAGGCTGATGTGACGAGTTGATAATGACTACAAGGTACAGAAAAATTTTAAACCAACAAATGTGGTTCAAATGTTATTTTGGCCACTTGGTTGTGAACTCCAGGTTGATATTATCTTCTCTTTTTATGTTGACATGGTGAGCTGATAGTCGGTTATTTGCACATCCAGCAATTACAGAACAACAGCATCATGTTTCTGGCCTCTTGACAAATGTAAATGCACTATACTGTATGCCCTCTTCTTGCTCTGCTTTGGTCTCCACCAGCTCCTGAGGGAATTTTCTGACTCTTTATTCACTACATGCTCCATTATGATTACCAGAGTGTTTCAGATGATACTTTGCTCTATAGGTTCATCAGGATGAGCGACTCTTTTCATATTATCATCAACATTGTTATTAAGTATGTTGTTATTATAAAAACAGTGATTACAGACACTTTTAGTAAGGTGTTACCTGCTATTTTATGTCACTGTACAAAGACATATTATCGCAATAATGATGAATTTTCTTTTCATCATCGCTATCATTATTATTATTATTATTTTAGACTCCCGTTCATGTTTGAATTCCTGTGGCTGACAGCATGACTCACAAAGCAAATGACAATGACAGTGACATCAATGCTACAAGTCAAACAGACAGCAAGCCCACGATTCCCTTGAAACTGGGTCTAGAGAGAATGACTCATGTGGGTGGAGAGGGGACGCCATGCTACGACAGCACTTCTCAAGTCAAAACATACCCTTACACCCGCGCCTTATGGAATTGGTGACCAAGCTACAGCGTATGAATGCACCTCTTGTGACACAATGAGATCAGATCAGCGTGCTTCGCCCCCGGTGCAACAGAAAATAAATATGCACACAGACTACTGTTAACTTAGTTTGAGCTGATGTATTTTGCACCACGATAAGACACAATGATGAAATACAATAACAACAAACTCCATGAGAGTTTATGCCACAGACCTCTGGCAGTGCGTGATCTGCATGCCACCACTGTACGTTCCAACTTCACAAAACAATATGATTAACAGCTGAATGTGCTTGTCTCTCCGAGCAACTTTAAACTAATAATGATATTTCTGGCAGATGTAATAAAAACTGTCTTTGCTTTGTTGAGACAAGATTTAATAGGCTTATAAACCGGCTGGTTTTGTTGGAGATGAGTGCACATATTTAGTATTTATGTTTTTTTTTTTGGTTTGATTTATTTAGTGAGTTTGACTGTGTTTATATACTGTAGATCTGCAGATTTATCATCAAGTAGCAGAAAGATCAGATGGCCAACCAGCAAAGAAAAAAAACTTCTTTTTTTTTTAATTTTTTTTTTTAACGATGGTGGGGTTTCTTCTCATTAGTCACGCTCATTGGACTGGGAGGGGGAGGACTGCGCTGGCATTTAAACACACATGGATCAGATGGCAGCGTAGAATGCCAGATCAATGTGGTAACCCTCAACATGTTGTGAGGCTGTATGCCACACAGAAGACTGTCATTTGGAAGGGACAGAGTTGATTTGGAGCCTCTCTCGTTTGTTGCAGAGGAGATGTAAACCAGGCATTTTACCTAAAATGTGGGTCAACCTCAGACAAATTGCAACAAAAAAAAATCCTTTTTTTGTGTCCTCGATATGTTAAGGAGAAAAAGAAAACATCCTAAGGAATTGCACAAAGAGGTTTTGAAAATCACCTAAATGTGATCCTACAAAAATCCCTTGTCAGCCTTTTATAGCCTTCATTGTTGTGCATGCTATATTTGAACATGCTGTATCTTTCCTTCAGGCAAACAAAAAAACACACACATACAGTATATCAGAGATGATATATTATTTATTATGATCACATCATTGGTCTACCCTATTCCATCCAGATCTGGTCCTGTTCCACCCTGATCTAGTCCTATTCCACTCTGATCTTGTCATATTCCATCCAGATCTGGTCCTAATCTACCCTTATCTAGTCCTGTTCCACTCATCTCTCCTACCTGGATCTGGTTCTAATCTACCCAGAACTGGCCCTATTCGACTCAGATCTCTCCTACCAAGATCTGGACCTAATCTACACAGAGCTGGTCCTGATCAACACAAATCTGGTAGTGTTCCACCCAGATCTGGTCCTATTCCACCTAGATCTGGTCCTATTCGATTCAGCTCTGGTCCTATTCCATTCAGTTCTGGTCCTATTCCACCCAGATCGTTCCGACCCAAATCTGGTCATAATCTACACACATCTGGTACTATTCCACCCAGCTCTGATCCTATTTCATAAGAATAGGACCAAAGCATCTGATCCTATTTCATAAGAATAGGACCAGAGCATCTGATCCCATTTCATAAGAATAGGACCCGAGCATCTGGTCCTGGTATTCCAATCATAGCTGGTCCTATTACACCCAGATCTATCCTCACAAGATCTGGTCATAATCTACACAGATCTACACAGATCTGGTCCTATTCCATCCAGACATGGTTCTACATGCTACCCAGATCTAAGTGCTACCCAGATCTGATCTTAAGCTACACAAATCTGATCCTACTTTACACAGATCTGGTACTATCTAGCTTCTAATTACTATCTAATTACAAAATAGTCAAAAGTAATTGTATTACAAATACAAACAACAAAAATACTGCCCATGACTGTAACCCTACATTAAATAATTATTGTCTGTAGGGTGTATGGTGACTGTTTTGAATTTCCTGGATTTCTGTTTTCCCCCAAATAATGTCTGTATATAAAAGAGGATGCCTTTAGGAGTGCAATACAATAAAAAAATAAATGAAAAAAGTAAAATAGCTTTTGTTGCAATTTCTGTGATTTCCAATTGCATTATCACTGGACTAAGATAGATGTAGCGTTGAGGAAGACCCTGGTCAAAAGGTGTGGCTGTAGCAAAACTGTACTTGAGTTTGATATGTTGGCAAAAAAAAAAATTAAAAAAAGATGCGCCACAATTGGGGAGTGACAATTAGCTATCTTTCATATAAATGAACAGCAGCAACAGCAGTGTTTGCAATAGTTGCAGCAGAGCTTTGTTGACACCTAAACAGCACATGTTCACCATTGCAAATCAGAAATAGGTTTTGTGCCCTTTGTTTTCCTCTGCAGAATATATAACCACCTATCTGACCTTTTAAGTAAACTATAATGGTTTCCAATACAGCTGAAACAGAGTATTGAGAAGACAGAGCTAACATTATGGTCTAGAAAGTATAAACAGAACTTCACAGATAGCTGTACAGCAAAGCCCACTGCTGACACTGCAGAAACATGGTCTGTGTTAAAGATGTGAAGCTTGACTGTGATCAGAAATGTGCCTGCTGCTACCAATATTCTAACACTACTCATCAGAGGATTTTGGAGGAGGATTGCGAGGTACTGAGAGGGAGGTATAATCCCTCTCTTGGGTTTTTAGACAAAGGTTTGTGCTACTGCTCTAGATCTCAGACTGAAACCATGCAGGCTGACAAACAACAACTGAGTGTGGTTGTGCAGCAGTTTCAGAAACCATACAATAGTGACTTAACTCAAGAATTGCAGGAAGGGAGTGTTTCACAGCAGCACCACTTGTAAGTCATCCAGGTGGCCTGGAGCTCTGTTGCCATCATGATCCCCATAAGCAGCAAAATATGGAGAGACTGCTGGATGTATAATACTACATTTCCTTTAGACAGAATTACAATTTATATAAACCCACAAAGCACAAAATCATGATGAACTCTAAGTTCCTAGCTCTCTAAACACAGAAAGCATGAAGTGTACCGGTACACAATATCCCAACAACAACAATCATGAAAGAAGAAAGGTTTAAATTCAACCTGGTCTCACCTGGACATCACGTGACGGTCGATGCAGGCTGCTCTGTCTGTGAAAACATGTCAGACATTCCTTACATTCAGTGGAATAGTTTATGAGTTTGAGTGCATTTTGATCAGATTCACCTAGCGGGAAATATGCATTTTAGTTCCATAAACCTAACCTTGTAATCCTAACCCTAATCCTAACCATCGCTGGAAGTGTTGTCAGGGGGCATTTCAATGCGTATTGTAATGTTACAGTTTCAACTGACAGTGAAAGAAATGTCCGGCATTTTTAAGGCTGTCGCTTCTGGGTTCTCTTCGGAGCTCGCGCATGCGCTGATCGCTCATGTTGCCGGTCATTCGTAAGGTATGCATGAAAATCTGTACCTTGCCTTACTTTTTGTATGATCTCATACGACCCGCTTCATGAGAATAAGTTGTTAAATTATGTGTGCAACATACACCAAAATTCCACATTTCATCATAAAACTTAAACTTTTGTTTTTAACAGTAACAGTATTCATTCAACATGCAACGACTGAAAATTTCTTCAACAATTACAATGTGTTTAAAAGTCTGACCTGCCAATTCAGATAATCTTTCTTTCTAAGTATACTAATATGATATACAGTATAACAATGACTGAATGGAAAATGAAAATCCAACTGTGTGTTCATAATGACAATAGTTGACAATTTCATATGACATACTTCATTTTCACAAATCCCCCTAAAGCTAAACAAATAATTACTTGTCCAACAGAACAAAAGCAGAAACTTCTGCATTACTTTTCAGTCCCCTCAGATGTTGCAGTTACCCCTTTTCCACCAAAAGGAACCTGGTGCTAGTGCTGGTGCTTAGTTCAACTTGCATTCCTCTGTAGCACCAGTCGTTTTTCCACTGGCAAGGAGCCCAGTCAGAGCCGGCACCTGGCAAAGCTTGTGCAGTGAAAAATCAAAACAAGACTTTGCAAAAAATCCAGAGCTGACAAAACTATATGGCGTTATATTTGTGAGATGTTCCTGAGTGAACAAAGACAGATTTTGAGCAAGCAAATACATGAGCAGGAAAAACACTCAGCAGTGATTGTGGCACGTTCAAAAATAAATTTACTAAGCACAGAATATATTTCTGTGCTCAGATCTGCATTTGTTCGCTCAAAATCTGTCTTTGTTTGCTCAGGAATGTGGCACAAATATAACACCATATAACTGCCTACCGTCGTAATCAAGGATCAAGGAAGTATTTACTCCGGTCCTGTTGGTCGCAATAACCTCACCCCAAGCCCCCGACATAATCGGTGCTTAGCTCTCGACCACAAAGACTTGGTGCTTGTCTGGCCCCGTTTTAAGCACCAGGGGCCGGAGTTTAGGCTGTGGAAGAACTGGTGCTAAGTCAGGTTCTGGCTCCGAACCAGCCCTGGAACCACCCCGGTGGAAAGGGTAAGTGTCTCCACCGATGTTGACTCTGGTTTGTCCTCTTAGTTTTATCCAGAGTTTCTTCGCAGTCTTTTCTGCCTCCTTCTTTCTTCTCTTGTCCTGTTTAGCAGGGTGAGCCTTCCGAAGTAACACTGGAAGCCGTATTTTTGGCTGCATTTTCTCTGCCATTGTTCCCTACAGAACAGATTCTCCTGCTAATTCTGTATTTCTGCAGAGGAGTGTGCTGGATATTTCCAGAGACAGACAAAGGCATCTGATTGGTTCTTTCCATTCGGACCGAATGGCAGGAATTGGTCAGAGTTGTTTCTGTCCTGCAGCTGTCACAGAGGTCTGATTCTTTTCCTTCCTTTTTCTGAACACATAATGTATTGACTGCTCTCAGGGTGGAAGGACCATTTCACCCAGTATAATAAAAAGTGTTTCCTAACAGGATTACCTTATAGCTTTAAAAAACCTTTTACCACAATTGTGTGAATTTGAAAGATCTTCTCTCACTCAAACAATGTGCATGTAAAACCACCATGCATGCAGTAAATTTGGCCAGCAAAAAAAATGTGATATATGGCACTGATAGACTGGTCTCCAGTCATGGCGTTTCCACAGGTGGCCGATCGATCTGTGCATCTCTAGTACACATCCTACAAGTCCCTTCCAGTAACAGAAAAGAGACGACGCTTACACACACCACTGGCCTACCAAATGGATGCAATACTGCAGTGCTCCTTCTGTAGCCAGAGGAGGGAGGAAAGCGACATTTGATTCGTTGACCACAATATCATAGAATTGATTAAGTGCTGCGTTCGGTGAAATGGTCCACATACATCTTTCCTTCAAACAAAGCTGCTGTAGTGATTGCCTGGGGTAAAAGTAAGCACCAAAGTCACTGGGGCACAGTTACACAGTGAAGTATCCCACGTTAATATTAGCACAAACTACACTGAGCTTGAGTCAGCACAGCAGGGCTGTCCAGACTTTGCAAATACAGTATAAATCTGTGTGAAAAGGGAGGAGGAGGATTTACCTCACAAGATAAAGCAATAAGAAACAGAAATGTCTGAAAATAAAAAATCTGAACTTGTTGGAACTACATCAATCAAATCCACAGGGAAAAAGGAGTTCAGTCATAGCAAGTAAAGGCACTTTATGAAGTTAAGCTTGACCCATATGGCTCCTGTATTCTATCTGACTCATGTTCAGTATTCATTTCAAACCACCAGAAAAGCATGGCCTTGAAATATATACACTTCATCTATATTTCGGTCACTTAATTGGAGATCTGATCAACAAACATTTGGATGGCAAACTCTGTGTGCAAGTGCCATCAAAGTAAACCAGCCTCCCAGTATGTGACCTGTAATCCATCCGAGAGGATCTTTAGCACAAGGTCGGTAATGGCTTTATGAGATCAACCACGAGGTCAGAGTACCTCTAAGTCTTCTGCAGTGCGGATCAAAGATGTTGGCATACCAACTGGGAAAAGAGCCGCAGACATTTCTAAACACTTGACTAAAAGCCATATGGCAAGATAAATATTTACTCTGAGTTATACAACGGATACACAGAAACCAGCAGCATATGTTGTAATATGCATGCAGAGCGCGCTAAATCATGTGAACAGTAACTCGCTCTTGCTCTCTTGCTGAAATATGTATACATGCTGTGGCAGCTAATGTCCATCCATCGCTCTGTCACACTAGGAGACAGGTTATATATGTGTGTGTGTATATACATATATATATATATATATATATATATATATATATATATATATATATATATATATATAAACCATCTGTTTTAATTTTAATGTGTAGGCTACTTGATTAGCTGTGTTGCTACACTAATGTTATCATTACTGTGGTTGTGGTTTAGATATGTTTTGTAAAACATAACTCAATGTCTGAATGACCGTTGGATCATGCAGGTTCAAAACATGATATGAAGTCTTTGTGCTAGAATTTTTACATCATCTGCGAGAACTCGTTTACAGTACTGGTTGCTAGGGAGAGGAAAAGCAGCATGGACGAGGAGAGCGCAATGGAAAGCGAAGATAAGTTATCAGTAATGTTACAGCAGAAAAAATACTACATTGGGAAATATATTGTTATTGGGATATAAAATTAGCAACATCAAGATGTAAAATTTTGTTCATATCGCACAGCACTATGATTAATTCTCAAAATTAAACACACTTTTGGAATGCAACACACATTGTTTATTGTCTCAGGTCGCTTTCACACCTAACCAAGTGGACTCAGTTCGTTTGGGGGCTGAACGTTGCAACACTGTTGCATTTATCACTTGGTTCGGTTCGGCTTTCATACTGCAATTCCTGAACCACACCAAACTTTCTGAGTGTCAACAGTCAGGTATGTAACGTCACAGACTACAAACAGGGTGGACTGGCAAGCTTGTATTGTGCTTCGTTACATTATTTGAGGGAATGCTACAACGTTAACATTGCCTACCTACATACAAATGAACGCAACCATCGCTAATGCTAAAGAAGTTTGTCAGGGAATGAAGCTGTTAATTTTCTAACTTTGACAATATAACATGTGACAACATATCAGCACAGAGGTTAAGGGCTATGACTTTTGGTAGTTGTGATAAAGTCTAAAGCAGACCAAAAGAGGACAGTGTGAAAGCAACCTCAGACCTGAGAATCAAACTTGATGCTTATGTTGCTTGATGATGACTTCCCTTCATTTTTATTTTGTTTGTTCATTGCAGGCAGAGAGGTATAATTCAAAAAGGTGCTGTGTCACTTCCCCATACTTTCTCTGGTTGCCACGGTCACATGGCATGCTGTGGAGGCAAGATGCAAAAGTGTACAACTATCAGAGCACCTTCCATTTAGTTGGGCTGATGCTGTGTTTCGAAGAATGCTAGAAGTAGAGGCTAGCAGTGGCCTACTGCTATGTTCACACTACAAGACAAAACAGTCAAACGTCAATGTAATAGATTCACTGCTGAAGCACAAGCTGAGGTTCATATGTCATGAAATAGCACTTGAACTGCCTCACAGCAAGAATCTTTAAAATTTCTTTTTGAGAGATATGTGTATGCTTTCAGTTGCTCTGGACAAATAGAGCGGCATCACCATCCCTCGAGCCCTAACAATAGTATGTCTATAAAGAACAGCCAAAATTGAACTATAAGAGCTGATACCTTGACTTTCAGTCCCTTGCCTGTGTCAAGTTCCAAAAAATATTCCACTAAAATCAACCAATCTTTTCATTAAATATGACTGATAAATGCTCACATCTCCATCAGGAGCTATTTTCTCAGATGTAACAAAACTCTCTCTAGAGCCCCAGAGGACATCAACCAGCCTGTTTGCAGGCCTTGTTGTGCAGCAAACTGACCTTTATGCGTTAAATCAATCATGTTCCGCTGTTGATATTGGGAAGATGTTTTGGCCCTGTTTCACAAGATGTGTAGAGAGGAGCTCTAACAATGGGTGAGACCATCTTGAGTGGGCTAACATTTTCCGGCAGAGTACACGTTACAGTACCCATCCTGTTTTGACTGCGTATACTTAAATGTGCTCTCAGAAAATCACTTGAACTCTAAGCGAGGATGGCCACTATGCACCAAAAAAAAGCTATGGTTGTAAAAATGTGCTATAAGCTGAAATGAACTGAAATGATGAATTAAAATAATACATTTTCTGTATAACATTTTATCATCTGCTATTTTCAGATGGTCCATCAGTGCACACAATATTTAAGTACAAAGTAAATGCATTCCTTGTATAGTGACTGGCAGGATATATGACATACATGTGCTTTACAGTCTTAGCCTTGCAGTATACAGGCTAGTGGCAAACCTACAGAGGAAACAAATCCAAAAGATGAAGGGTTTACTTAACTGACCACTCCCAGCCAACCTCATCAAGTGGTCACCAGCCAAAGCCAATTAGTGTGATGAGACACAGGAACACCATCCATTAGCATCAAGGGGTTTCTGCAGGGAAAAAGGTTGCTACTTTATTTAGTGTACCATTGATTAATTGTTGTCTTCGGCGCAGACTTTCACCCTCCGCTTTGGGATACAGCAATTTAATCAACTGATGAACTCCTTGATTAAAATCTTAAAATGTGTATCAAAGGTGGTGATGCAATCATTGATTTGAAGACATTTACTTTTGTAAATCAAGCACGCTCATTTGTATGGACTGCCTAAAATATAAACCTGGGGTGGGTTGGGTTTTATCTGTTATGTGTATATATCATTTTTAAAGGATGAAGCCAGTCGAACAAAGAAAGAAGTTGTGTACTTCTGTAGGAGGTTCCAGCAAATATTGATCACCAGGGTCAATGACAAATATGTTGTTCCAGTGTTTCCCAAAAGTTTTTTTTGTTTTTTTTTAATGGAGGCATACTTTATAAAATTGACAAGCAAGCTCAACCCTATTCACAATAAGCCTTATCTATAAATGGTGAGAATTTGTGAGTTTTCTTGACCATTTTATTGCCACTTTATATTATATTGAATTGGGAAACCAGCCATTTTGAAGATACATACACGTTAAATACTTGAGATCAAATACATGCATTTGGGCAGAGTAATCATTTCATTCTTTTCATTTCCTCACATCAAACAATATGTCTTTAGTTTTCCTCTCACTGATCAAACAAAAATGGACACTAGTCTTTCATGTTACATTCAATGTTATAAGTAGACTATGATCATCACACATTCAGGCTTTCTCATGTGGTTTGAATTGGTAGAAGTGGATCCAAATGTCAAATAAAAGACGATGGAAGAAATTCTAATAATTGATTTGACAACCCTAGTAAGAACTCCTGTGACCCATCTGTGGCAGTCTTTGTGCCAATAATAGTCTTTTATGTGGAGATATGGTTATGGGCGGATGCTTCCACTGTTACTGGGAGAAAACAAATGTATTAGGTCACCTGACTTATACATATATACCAGTGTTAATGTTTAAAGGTCAACATAAGAATAAATTCAGTGAAATGTATAATTATAAAAAAAAAAAAAGTGGGCTCCGAGATAAAATCATTCAAAGTGTGGTAGTAAAGTCACAGCCACAAACAGCCATTGTTCTATGATTATTTCAATGAAGAGGCTGCATTTCAAAGCAAATTTAAATGTTGTTTACAAGATGATTAGATGTAACCTCCACAAATGTCTAAAAAGAGTGAAAATATGGGAGGGAAAGAAGGAAAAACATAGTAATCAAGAGAAAACAGTTCATGTAATGTGCAGAGCAACAGTGTAATTGATTAGATATACTGTATGAGATGTGTTTTTGCATGTGGCTGCACAATGTTCAGTTTGTTGATAATGCATGATGAAGACAAAGTGAGTGCTCAGCTGTGCAACATAAAGGAAAAAAAGTTTTGGGGGGTTACTTTTTACTTCCTTTTGCTTCGGCACTTCCTACAGGACACTTCCTTCATGTGGGTGTAAAATAAACCCACTGCTGTCTGACAAACACAAAGCACGTCTAATCAATTTGAACAATTACATGTACTCCAAAATTACAGCCTGCAAGTTTTTCACATATCAACATCAAACGATTTGCAAAAGCTTGATGTCAATATCCTTGTTTTCAACTGTATTATCCAAACAGTAGCTCTGCTGAAGCATAACACACCAACATAACTACTATTGCACGGTGTTTTCATAAATACAATTAGCAGAATATTCCAACTGTTGTATGCTATTTTTTACCCCTCACTGTATTGTGGCTCCTTGTTTGTAAGTATAACTGTATGTGTGTGTGGAGGCAGCTTTTTCCCCTTCAGTCTCATTTTGTTCCCTCTGGACACATTTAGTTAAAACATTTCATTTTGGAAACAAACAAACTTGTTTGTGTCCTAATCAAAACTGTCTGTGAATAGTTGCGGCAAATATGGGTCAGTGTCATTATCAGAAGCGACCAAATAGGGGCAGAAGTGGAACGAGGTCAGATAAGGCTGCTTTTTTTTCAAGTGGCCACTCTGCCAAGCCTCTGCAAATTCTGGAAATAAAAAAAGCTGACCCACATGCCATGTCGGACACGACGATGTGAAAATATCTGTGAATTGGAATGATCAGTCAGAGAACCTACTGTGTGCCCTCTTGACTCATTTTCTTGCTTCCCTCACTTCTGCCTCTCTTCTTGCACAGTAATTGCGAGCTCAACAGCCAATCAGAGTGATTTCTATCACCAATGATTCAGCTCACCAACACAGGCTGACTGGTGCAACAGACGCTCACCAACGGCTCATTTGTCTGGGCCTTTTCAGCTAATTGGGATTAGACACCATCTATGGTATCCTTCCAACAGGAAATGGACAATATGTGTTTATTGAACTTGATTAAAGGGATTTTCTTTCCTGACTCTGCTTGTGCTCACTTTGCTGTAAACAACTTGTCCTTGCAGGGTATGACAAAAAAAAGACTTGGCACACTGCCGTTCACGACACAGCAGAAAAAAATTGGCATCATGACTTTGTCTATAACATTGTTGGCAAAACTGGACCCAAATAGATATTCACCATTTTGACATCTGCCAAATTAAATGTAATTAGACTCAAGGACTCCTAGGGGTATATTTTAGATACGGTGTGACATTATAGACCTAACACATTACACTTATTTAGATCTGATTGTAAAGACATTAACATGTGTATTACTACTGTTATGGAAGTGTGAAATATGATATGTTTATTTCCTTTTTAATGAGCAAATATCATATTAACAAAACAATCAGCTACAGGAGAAGGATCCAAGATAGAAAAGAAACATACAATACTTGTTAAGGGACAGAAGTGGGGGCCTGAAAGGCTTTGCCCCTTTTTTACGATGACAAATTGCAGTCATTTCGTATATAATATCAACACTTCAGCACTTCATGCATTTTTGAGTCACACTCTTATATTACATTAAGCACAGCGCAGGGGAGCAATCTCTAGTAGTTACACCAATCTTACTGCTGCAGCCCTTCTTGTTGGAGACGCCTGTAGGAACGGCCCATAGACGGCCATTTTTCTCTCTCTGCTGCCATAGCAACCAGCTCAAAAAAAGCAGCCTGACCTGATGATAATATGATTTGACAGGCAAGAATGTGCATGTGTGTGCGCGTGGGCGGGTGTTTTAACGAGAGCATATACTTTTACCACATGTGCGTGTTCTGGGCTACAGTGTGTGTGTGTGTGTGTGTGTGTGCTTCAGTGTGTGTGCATGCGTGCCTGTGTTTGTACGTAAAGCTCATTAACTCCTCAGTGTGCCATTGCCACGCTTCTTAGATGAGATTTAAACAAAAACGAGAGTGGAGACGGCCGTTAGTCCCCGCGCTCACCCGTAAGGTTATAAGGCTTATGCATGTGTGACACTTAAATTAAGCGCTGCCTTCGTGGAAAAACCCTCTCATCACTGCAATTTAGGACAGTTTCATATTGTTAAATTGTATTGAGGAATTTTATCCAGGCCATAAGCTCATAATGGCCTTAATACATCTGCGGGTGGTTGACAGGGATGTTCACCAGTAACTGCAACCAACCCACTCATGCACTCTTTTTTCTTTTTTACATCTTATTAATGGAGGACACAATAGTGTTGCAAAACACTCTGTGGCCTGTATCATAAAATGAGTTTTATTTAATCAGCCTATATTTCATCTATCTGGTTCCACTCATTTGTGAACTGTTAAGAACATATTTATTAACAGCCTCAAAAACTAGTTAAAGGGAAATTGCTATTATTGCTATTATTCAAACTGTGTCTCCACCTCATAAATGTGACCATTAAGACAATGAGTGACGTAACTAATAAATAATGTTAATAAATCATTTGTAAAAATGTAATTTGGAAAGCTTTGGGAGGCTGACATTGCCTGCTCAAGATGCCCCCTGTGGCATATGTTGGTGTTACACAAGAACGCCACTTTTGCGTCTTCTGTTCAGACTGTCATCATATAAACGTAGCCTAAATCAGATCCAGATTGAAAAATACTCTCTTTTCCTTGTAAGATGCTCTATATGCCTCACATTTTCCAACCCAGCAAACAGCTTGTTTTTGCAAAAAGAATGGGGTTTGTACATGAATTTGCCAACTGTATGCTAAATCAACATATTGTGAGCATGAAAAATGTAACATCAGCAGTAGAAACATAATTAATAATCATTAATTATTAATCATAGTCTCACAGGTTTAAACACAAGTACACACAAGTTGGCTTCTACAGCCAACGTTGTATGCAATAGCTACAACACCCCAAGAACAAAAAAGCTAGTTCAGTCCAGGAATGGCAAACATGACAGACAATCACCTAGCCAGCTCTGCCTCAACGTTGTGTCCTATTCTGTCCCCTTCCTGACCTCTTTTGTTCCCTGATCGAGCTGCAATTTGGTAAAGTAAAAGGTGATCATGGAGATTAGTATAACTGCAGACTGTGGCATCACATTTGGCATGTTAACACAGCAGCAGCCTCTCAGGCAGAATAAAGAGCATTATATTCAGCATTACTGATGACTGCAGTATCTATTAATACTCTTTTGTATATTCTGTGCCTCTTAGGAATGCACATAAATTATGTGTTTTTTATTTTATCATTCTGTACTATTGTCAAAATGTTACAGGGCCTCTACCACCGCTGTATGATAATGAAGACCAAAGGGGATGCACATAACTATAGCATAACGCATAGCTATAGTCTGAATTATTATTTAATTATATCATCTATTGACAGACTTTGGCCGCTTTTCGCTAGGATAAGAGTGTCACCCAGATGCGTTCTTAATGCCCTTCTTACCATTGTGATGATCTTCTGTCCTGTTACGGTTGTTACCCATTTTTGTCTCGTGCCTGTATGTTGTATTGCCATTTCATGTTTTATTTTGAAGTAACCCCCGTTTCAGCTTCACACTTCCGGCCCTCTTGTTTCCCGCGTCTGGTGATTGTCTCCACCTGTTTCCCCTTACCTCTCGTATAAACAGTCCTGTCTCCCCTGTCCTCGACATGTGATCATCATGTCCCTTGTGCCCATGTCATCCTGCTTCTCCATCGACAGAAAGTGTTTCCCTCGTTTCTCCCGAGTGGTTTTCTTTGTAAGTTTTATAGCTTTAGAGCCTCTTTTTGTTGTAGTTTTGGTAGCACTCCTAAGCGAGTTGTGTTGGTAGTTTTTCCTCTGAGGCGAGTGATTTTCAGTTATTGTTTTCCCAGCCTCTGTAGTCAGAGAGCCTACTAATATTGCAGTATTGTTCTATTCCATCTTCACGTAGTTTGAGTAGAAAAACTCTCTTAAGATCGCTCTTTGAGATGTTCTTAAGAGGAACTGATCACTTCCGCTGTGCTGAAACTAAATCAATCGATGTCAAGCAAATCGATCATCCACCATTAATCAGTGCATAAGTCATACATGACTCTGCTACCTAACACACTAATTCCATTTTCACAGCCAAAACAAGACTACAACTAAATAAGAAGTATTTAGTCTCGTAAGAGAATCATGAGGAAATAAGGTATTATATTCAAACTAGGGCTGTATTAGTTAGACTGTTGTAGCTCCGCTGTCAAAGGGACAGATGCAGGAAATCATTCCTGCTAAATGCCATCACACTTTATAATAAGACTTTGTCCTGATGCTATATCATATCACACTGTTCATCCTCAGTTCACTGCACTGCTCATTCACACTATTTATAGTAAAACGGTCATAACATATCATTCTGTTCATCTTGCTCCACTGCACCTTACTGTTTGTTTATTTATTTGCAATATTTATGGACTTTTTATTTGCACTGTTAACAGAGTTAAAAATGCCATATCATAACATATTGTTCATCTTCATTGCACTACAACTTACTGTTTATTTGCACTATTTCTGATCATAACTGTTATATCATTACCTACTGTTCATATTTATTTCATTGCATCTGTTTCTTGATATGCACAATGACTATCACCATGAGCCATAATATTTATCAGCATATACATTTTTACATTTTAATACTGCGCTTCTGTATATACTTTAATTGTAAATAGTAATATTTTTTTCTGTTCTTTATTTTGCTTTTTTTGAACTGTGAATGCATTTCTTGCTGCTGCTATAATTTCCCAGGTTGGGATCAATAAAGTAATTCAATTCTATTCTAATTTTTTTTAGGATTTGTTTAGTATTTGGGCTGTGACTGTAATAAAAGAAACTGCACTTGAAGACTTTTGATGAAATATTTCACAAATGCATGGAGTGCCCGAAAACTTTTTTCCACCACATATAAAGCGCTGTGTTTATGAAAAGAGCGTCTCTTTCTCTTTCCCTTTTCAGTCATTTCAGATTACAATTTAATACTTTAACAATGCCCTTTTGTGGATATTTGTTTGTTGACTTACACGAGAAGCATGGACAGATTCAGAAAAAATGGCTAATCTAATTTTGTCAGCATGTTTGGTTGTTAGTTAGGACTGCATTGTTATTTTCCTTGATTTTTTTGAATGGAGTTCTGCGTCATGACCTGCCAGCACATCTCTGGCAATGCTTTTCGGGCAGTTTGTCCAAGTAGAGTTACCTAACCCTGATTAATCACATTAATGCACTAATTGTGACAGCCCTTACTCAAACAAAAATATGAAAGGCTAAGAGCCTCTTAACTGAATCTAGGAAACAAGGTCTTTATCATTTGTACAAAGGTTGTTGTTTTGCAAGGTTTGTCAGGGCATCTTCAACTACATCACATGGCAACCTCATTCCCTCTATTCTTATGGATATTATTTCAGCAAACATCCAACATTTTTGTGTGCCATATATTCAGCTAGTTTCATAATACACCTCAAACTTTAGGGGCTCATTATGCGCTCCATAACCAAAATTTGTAGCAGCAGTGGTAAAAATCTGGAGTTAAACTTTCCTGCATCACTTAGCCAACAGTAAGTGTCCAGAGCAAGATTAATGACATCCTGGTGATTGCACAGGTAATGGACCTTCACCTGTGTGAAGGAACCCAATTAGACCACCAGTCTGCAAACCGCTGAGGATTTAAGAAGACAGGAAAGTAATCAGACAGATTTCAAGTGTACTGAAAAACAGAGAAAAGGCAGAAATACAGTATCATATGACATACTGGCCAAATCATCACCCACTAACTCCTCGCTGCTAATCCATTAATAATTATCTATCAAACTATTTCTAACACAACATTATGACATTCTTGCAGCAACACATTCTGACTAACACAAGATCCTGCAGATACTGTGGCTACTCCATCCATCTCCCCCTTCTTTATCTAGTATCTAACCGTCTTTGTAAAACCGTCTAATATTTTTTATAGCCAGTGTTCTCTGTTTTAAAATAGAGCATCAGATTTGATTCTAGCAGGAGTTAATCAGAAAGGCTGCATGGTGCTCAAACATGACATGCTTTATAAGCGAGTGGGAAATAACCATCAGCCTCCAGATAAAATGTTGGCAAATTTTAACAGAATCTGGTGAGTGCATCAACCACTCACTTTGGCAGACACCCAACCGTTATGTGATTTTGATTCTAAAAATCCTCAGATAGTGAAAGTGGGCAGTCAATTCTACAATATAGAAGTTGAAAGCATATTATCTCAACGTGGTTCTAAAGTGTCTACCACTGAGCTATAGTACTAGTCGGACAGATGTAAACACCACTGGCTGAGCTGACCAAAGTTGAATCACAGGTCAGCTGCACGTGACAACAATGGGACACTGTAAACTGCCTGAGCATGCTAAATCTGCTTGCAATTATTTGGAAGACTCCCTGCTGAGGTCCATCCGGTCCCTAAAGTGTCACAGCACTGCCAAAGATGAGTGTTGGTTAAGTGCCTGGAAGCTCCCAGTGGCGCTGCTGCATCCCATCCCTCTGATTCATTTCTGCTGTATCTACCATATACTGTGTTTTCATTTCTGTCTCACCATAAAGGAAATATTCATGGAAATTAGGTAAGAAATATGTTTTGTGTCTGGATTTCTTCCATCTGATGATACACAAAAGCAATAGCAGTACCAGACTGGAGCAAATTTAAGGCAGCAAAGTCTGATTAAATGTAGTCTCATAAAAAAAGTACTTTCAAGTTTTCAGATCAGCCCTGTAACCATTTTTTCACAGACACAAACAGTCAGCGTGCTTGTATTTGATGTCATTGGCAAATATAGTGTAAAAAACAAGCTGTGAAATTGCTCAAAACTTAAAAACTGGAGGCAGTCCTATCAAGATGACTTTTAATTTCATTCTCTTAACATTCCTCATTTGCTAAATTCAGGATTGAATTAGTTCTACATATTTAGCAGAATCGAACATTGTGCCATGCAGTGCATGGACATTTTTTTTTCATCCTTTTCTCAACGCTGGCTTCTTCTTCCTGCTGTGTGGTGAGTCCTGTGCAAAATAAATCCTTCTCCTGCTGGGTCAGACCATGATGAATCCTTGTTAAATTCAATATGCTATTTTTTCCATGCTGTAGCTTGTGGTTTTTTTGTGGTCTCTATTGGCATTTTTTTTGCATTGGATAATCCCACTTTATGATAATTATTTGAGATGATTCAAATCTGACTACATTTTTGAACCCAGAAAAAGACCCAGACTGACTGAATGATATTCATGCTGTTACTGATTCAGACTCTTATTCATTTATTTTATTTAAGATGGTGTTTCACTTTATGAGCTCAGATTATCAGTCGCAGTAGAGTCACCAGTTATTACTCAGCCATTAGGAACAAGTGAATTGTAGTTCACTAATGGAGTTGTTCAGTGAGGAAGAGTTTGAGGGCTCAGTCACTGCTGTTTATTTCCACTGTCAGTGTATCAGCCTTCTAATAGCTTATGAGTGGGACTGATAGGTGGGCACCTCTTAATGATGCTCTGTAATTTCCCATTAAATGGAACAGCCTTGGTGCTGTAAGGCTATCATGTCTTTGATCATGCCTGATAACTCACGCTGCAATGTAGTAAATTGCTGTACACCACAAGAGGCTTGTCAATTAAAAATAACTTACATTCTTTTGCTGAGCAACAAGAACACAGTTGCAAAAAGCTTCCCACAGAATCACCACCACACAAGGATTCATTTTTCCTTTTTTAGGTTTAAGAACAAGTTAACACCAGAAATTAAATACTACAAACTCAGAATATCCTCCACTTCACCTCTGCAGTATAGAGTTTTTGCACATTCCCTCAGAAGCCCTGCTGCTGGTTTTGAAGTGCTGACACCTGAAGTAGGCTGACGTGTCCTCGCCGCTCGCTCGCTCTTATCGGGGACACACAGGCAGCTTCCTCACACAGTGGCAGACTGGACCACAGCTGCCACTTTTAACCCGCTTCCTCAGACTATGGTGCCGAGAGGTGTATTCATATGCCTCACGGTGATTCAAAATGAATTAGTCCTCTCTGTGTACTACACGGGCTGAAATGGTACTGTGAGTTGCAGTGATAGAACAGGAATCTGAGATTAGGGAAGACTATCCACAAACATGCAATAGATTTATAACAAGCATGTGGACAGCCAACTTCCCTCTTTGGTTAGATTATTTGGTAGATCAAATCTCACCATGACGCCTCGGTTTGCTCTCAAACTGCAGCATGGCTCCAGTAGTGTTTGGCTTAGGAACACTGGCATCTGAAGGCCAGGAGTTACACGTGTGGAAAATCTAAGTTTCAGGAGTTTCGGAGAGAACAAACAGATGCAACTGGAGCTGTGAAAAATGGCTGGTTACCTGCCGAAGTGCCTTGTGAGATGACAAACCTGCCACCACCTTACTGGTATATATGTGGTGGCTATTTCTCAACCCAATTAGTGATCGAAGAGGAAGTATTCTGATTCCAAGCACTTGTATCAGCAGCAGTGAATCTGCATTACAAATCTTTTGAAAGATACATATTCAACATATTCATACACCCCAAGTTCAACACCACTTCATGATGAACATTCATCATTGAAATACTGTGAAACTCAGTCTAAATGGTTCATAAAACTACTGTAAATGCACATTATTACAAACATATTTTCTCTAAAGTAGCAAATCCGTATTTAAGGGGATATTCAGGGCCACTGCTGGTGCTGATTTCTGTCATTTAGCGTTGGCACTGTGACAAAGTTGTCGACGACGCCAAGTAGGTCATTGTTAAAGCCAACCTGTGTCAAACAGCATTTGCTATGTATTTTCAGCACATTTTCAATGTGACTGCCAGCTGGTTTCTGCACACAGCACAGTATAATGACTTAATGAAGTGTCGCTGGGTTAAACAATCAACCAAAGCCTGGAATCTGTAGTGTCCTAAATCATTAAACCAAATCTGTATGGCACTCAAAACCAACTCTAATTGATTTTTTTTCCAAAATACTCACTTAACCCAGGTCAGTTTTCAGCACAGTTGGTGCAAAGGCATGACAGGTTTTTGTTTCTATTAGCCATTTAAAATTGTATTTTTGTCTTGGGTCGTGCATTCTTCACAGTGGTTCTTCTGAAACCATACAGAAGTTAAACGGATTAAAATAAGTCTATTATCAGTATAATTTGATGTTTGCTCACAGGCTTGAATGACCGTGTTGTTTGTCAGGAGGACCGCCTGAGTGCTGCTGAGTCATGCACAAACACATAGCAGCACACTGCCATCATCTGGACAAGTACAACCACTCAAGTTGTTCGGCAAACAAATGCTTTGTTCTGAATATACAAGTGAGTTGAGACTCATTGAAATGCTCTTGAGTGAAATGTTGAATGGTCTTACACCTTTAAATGTGGTCAGTATCTCAGTAGATAAGGGACTCATGTGAGAAAAATGAACTGCTATGGACTTCAAAAAGCTGCTGTGGCAAAACTTGCTCACACAGGAACTTCTTTGACAAGTTTCTGTCATTTTCCAGGAACTGTAGCCATCCTACATCCAGACCAAATCTGTGATGTTGATCTAATTTCTCTATACTGTTTTAACAGCATACTGAATAGAATGACCTGCTGTGCAAAATGTTTCCTCTTGTTTGTGATTGTGCTTTAAACTTTAGTTAGCTAATTGAATTGTGAACAGCATATAAATTACCTAAATAATCTTATCTCAGGAGTAAAGCTGTATTTTCTGTTGTTTTTTTTATTTTTTAAAGCTATCAGTGATGAAAGTTGATGAAAAATAATGTATGAATATTCACAGATGATTTTCCCATAGACTTCTATCACTATCTCTCAGTCTTGGCATCAGGGCGCCACATGAGGTTGATTCATACAATGGCAGTTCCTGCTCTATCACTAACCTAATTGCATTTTATTGTTATTTGTGTATTCAGTAGACTCACTCTAACTCTCCCATGTTATGCCAATACTGAGTATGTGAAAAACATTGTGATTCTGCACTGGCCTTACCATAAAATGTGTGTTTTTTCTATTTTAAGTTGGGTATATATAACCCATGTCATTTTGTGAATCATCAGATGTGGAAGTAACTAGTGCATTTTCTTCTACTTGTATAACACTCCAGCAGAGACCTATATTGCACTTTTTTACACCACTTGACAGCTTTAGTTACTTGCAAATTAAGATTCTGGATATAGAAATATAATCAATATGATGTATATTTAACTACCAGTCAGTATGTAAAGTAGCAGGCTCACTGGGATCATCTGCAGTATTCAAATGCTGATTAAATGAGAACGCATCAGCAAAAATCATCAATTAACAACACATATACTTGCACAACAATCAGTGGTGGAATGTAACAAGTGAAGTGCATTTACTCCAATACTTAGGCATAAATATCATAATGCTGGTTGATTTATAATGCATTCAGTGATAATAATAATGATCCAATCGCTTTAGCTTTTGTGCTTGGTACTTTTGTAGGCCTACTTTTACTGCAGTAACACTTTCAGTGCAGCTTTTACCTATAAGAGGAGTATTAAGAATATCTTTACAGTGTGCAAACGTAGTTAAATGTTGCGTAGCTGAGGCTAATGTCCATCCGTGTTGTTGTGGAGGAAACAGGCCCCGCCTCCCTCCATGAGCCCGGCCAATGGGAGCAGGAGGGAGGCGTTTCCGTCGGTTCACTCTGTATTGGTGTGCTGGCTAAACCACAACAAAGCAGCGGCCATACAACGAATGTGAACCGAGTGAAACACAGAAACGGGTGAGTACTTTAGCTGACAGGATAAATACCATGTAGTTTACTGCCTGTATGTTATGTAACGCTTATAATGACCTGTATATGAGCTGCGTGTTGTCCTACGGAGCTGCCGCTGATTCGCACAATTGTGTTCGTTAAATGTCAGAAATACCGAGACGACATGAACCACTGGTTAGCGGATTGTGAAAAAACACTCATTAAAAGACTAAATGTGCCAAATGTGGCCTTTAATAAAGGCGTTATCAGTGAGAATAGAGGCTTTATGTCGGGGTTTATTGCGGCCGGTACGTTGTGTTCTTGGATGAGGCTCAACGGCTCAGAGGCCTATAGTGTGCGCGCGCGTGTGTGTGTGTGTGTGTGTGTGTGCGTGTGTGTGAACTAGCTGTACGGTGTTTCATTATCTGCATGCTGTTGTCCTGACAGCATGTGCTCATGTACAGCACTGTGCTGCTGTTGCCCACAGACTGAAGGCTGCTCTGACCAACAATAACTGTGACACAGTTTAAGACTTCCTTTAGTTTCTGTGCTGCTCACATCTCCTGACAAGACACACTCAGACTGAACCCACTAGTATCTACAACTCACACCACCACTAGAAACTACTATACTACTGAAACTGTGTGTAACTCTGCTCTAGACATCGCTGAAAATGAGGGAAGTCCCCCCAGAATAAATAAAGGCTGAATGAATGAATAAATGAATTTTAGCATAGACATACTTTACAAAAGCAGTGGTGGAAAGTAACAATAACATATATATGTGTGTATATATATATATATATATATATATACACATATATATATATATATATATAGTACTGGTAGTACTGTGTAGAGAGTGAAAACAAACATAGATGAAGCAGTCAGTTCTGTATTGAGAAATCCCAACAGAATTATTTTTTGAGTATAACAAGAGGTTTGTCTTCATGGACAGTGCACCAGTTGAAGTTAATTCTCCTGGAAAATGTTTGCTGGAATCTGTCCAGGTCCAATTTCACATTCAAGTAGCTGTGTGGCATGTGGCTAGTCAGCACATCTTGCTGGAGCTACAGCGGCAGTTCCTCTCTGCTCACAATGTCTTTTGTGTTTTGCGTACAGAGAAGCTGCAGCTATGGGCAAGTTCCATTCTCACTTGACCAACCCCAAAGACGAGAGTCAGGACTCACTGACGGACTCAGGCGAGTACAGAGACGGCGAGGACGATGAAAAGAACAGGGACGTATCTCAGTTTCCGTACGTGGAGTTCACCGGACGGGACAGCGTCACGTGCCCGACATGTCAGGGCACCGGCAGAATACCACGAGGTAAAACCTCCTAGGCAGAGGTAATCAGCAGGAGTATTTTTTGTTAACATTACAGTGTTCTTGAGTAATTAAGCATCAGTTAGTTCAGTAAAAACATCATCTAGGTTTCCCCAGAAATGTCTCATCTGAAACACCCAACACTGATCAAACTTGTGTAGAAAATGTGAGTTTAGTTCTGTGTGATCTGGACAAAATTTTACATCTTGATGTAGCTGATTTTATACCCCATAGCGATATATATCCCAATATATTGTTTTTTTCTGATATAACATCACTGGTAAGATTATTTTTTCTTTCCATTGTGCTCTCCTCCTCCATGCTGCCTTACCTCTGTTTACTCCTGAGCTACCAGTGCCGTAAACCAGTCCTTGCGGGTGACATAAAAATGCTACCACAAAGTAGTAGCGTTGCTACATTAGCCATCATACCACTGTGTTTATGCTTAATACAATGAACTTGTTTTGAACTCTCATCATACATTTGGATTTTCCAACAGCTATTCCCACATTGAGTAACATTAACAGAGCTAACCTAGACTAGAATAACCTAGAATAGCCTAGACTATGCAAGTTAGCAGGACCTTTAAAGCTGCACTGGGCACCTTAAAACTGAAGCATGGCGTAACACTGATTTATTCTCACTCATCAATACACATGAGATGCTGTAACATAATGTTAGCATGTTACGAGAGAGATACCAACCAGGCCGGTGTGTGAAGCAAAACAATCTGAAGTTTGTCAGTCCAGCTTTCTGTGGACAGAGGCCTCACTCTGCTGTTTAGAGGACGACAGTCTGTATTTCAGGCAAGTTGAGACTTGAAGTCTTTAAGCATAAGGATTGTATTGTGTCAAAAAGGCAACCACGTAGGGACAGCATGTTGCAGTGAAATGATATCCAAATGTCAGTCTTACATACTACAAGAAATCTAAAGTTCATACAAACCAGATCCAGAGCATGCATTGCATACATTTCTAAATATAATACTCAAAAAGTGAATTTAAACACAAGTTTCACAAAATTCATAAATCATGGAAGAAGCTACTTCATCCTCCAGTCAAGAAAAAACAAGACTAAATAAATAGGTCATATTGCCAGCATCTACAAGTTTTAGAGACAAACAATTAGATGTTCCTTTCCATTTTTGAGGATCTTTACACCAGAATAATTCAGGGTTTTGTCAAGATGCTTCATTAAAGATGGACACTGATTATGCAGAATACAGGGCTCAGCTTGTTTTCTGTGCATCAGTGTTACAAACCAGGATTTTAAACTCGTCATGTCTTCCCAGTCCGCACCATGCACATCTAATTATAGCCAAGGAACTAATTCATCATTCCATAAAAACATACTGTGTTGCTTATTCAGCTGTTTGTTTTTATGGGTTAAGCATTAACCGATCCTTGATAAAATATCTGGAATTTAGAGTGTTAAACAGTCAACTTCAAGATGTAGCTGAGATGGAGTAAGGATTAAGGTAGACTTGTGCAATGCAAATGTTACGACACAATCCTTTCTCCATCGTTCTCCAACAGAGAAATGACGCAGGTTTCCTCTCCTTTTCTTTCAAATTACTCAACAGGTCAAGAGAATCAGCTCGTGGCTCTGATTCCATACAGCGACCAGAGGCTCAGGCCGAGCAGGACGTGAGTCTGCACCCAGTGCTCTTTTTAAAGATGAACTGTGCTCGCTGTCTGCGTGGTGAAACTCGATGAACACACAGTAGCATGATAGACTTTGAAGTCCTCAGCTGGTTTCAGGGTCTCACTTCTCTTTTCTTTCTCATGCAGAAAGCTGTACGTCACCTTATCAGTGGCACTTTGCCTGCTGCTGTCTGGCCTGGCTGTTTTCTTCTTGTTCCCTCGCTCTATCGATGTATCATATGTAGGAGTGAAGTCTGCCTATGTCTCCTATGACCTGGACAAACGGATCGTCTATCTCAACATTACAGTAAGATTGTGTAGTAGTACTCCCCTGACTTCAAATGATGGATGATTTAAAGGATTGTTTCGGATTCTCCAAAGTCGCACAGTAACACAAACGACCTGATAGAGGCAGAGATAGACTAACAGCTTCACTGTTTAGCGATGTATAATCACTGGTTTTGTCAATGGAGTCTGGTGGCTTTGAAGGGAGCCTAGTTAACTGCTTCAGTTCCTGCAGATTTTTGGAAAGGGCTATTCTAAAAAATAGCGTATATGTAAACTGATACTGAACTATCCTGATATATTAATCATGCTAGTGATGAATACACAGAGAATGACCATGTCTTTCAGCTGTGTTTCAGCAGTGTCCGTTTTCTGGACTGCAGCTTCACTGTTTTACTTTTCTCTCACTGCTCTCATTAGTTCTGTTTTTGGCAGCTCCTACTTTGGGAAAACAAATTTAAAACACTCTCTTTCTTACCAGTAACACCAAATGGCAACCATACAAAGGTAGGAATCAGCAGGTGAATCCTGTGGAGCATTTAGCGGCTGAAGAGACAGATACTTCCCTCAGGGGTTGGTGGTGAAGCCCTGAAAAGAGTGAATACTGGACTTGTAGCTGCCAGGTGGCTCGACTCCAAATGAATGATAATGCTGCGAACAAGTTTGCCATATCAACTTGTGATAATAATATTTCAGTGTCATGTTGTTTACAGTGCTTGCAAGTGGCCATAAATTCAGTTACTGCAGGTTTAAAATCAGCCAATTTTTCATCAAGCAATCTCGTGCCAGAATCTCACAGCTCTTATCTTCCTCCATCCAGAGCACTCTGAACATCACCAACAACAACTACTACACTGTATCTGTGACCAACATCACAGCCCAAGTGCAGTTCTCCAAGACAGTGATAGGCAAGGCCAAGTTTAACAACAGCTCAGTGATCATGCCACTGGATGAACGGCAGGTGGGTTGAACATTTTCACTGCTCACACACACCAAAGAGAAAATACACTCAGGAGTCCGCTTGGTTACAAAGTCATGGCTGGTATGAAAAGAAACTCATTATTCTAGAGTAAGGATAGCCTATTTCTTCTTGGTACTGATACTCACTACTGGCCCTACTGATAACACAGTAAAGCATACCAAATCTATTGATTTTTGTTGTAATTAGTATAAATGATTAATATATTAATCTCTAATATTGTTTTCTCCTCATATGCATTGTAAAAATTGTCTCTTGCAGATTGACTACACAGTTCCCACCACTATCGCTGATGAGATGAGTTATATGTTGTAAGTATCTCACCAGAAGTCCTAAAAAAATGAAAAACTGTTTGCACTTGGATCATTTTAAATCACAAAACACTTCTTTTCTCATAGTGACTACTGCACCTTACCATCCATTAAAGTTCACAACATCGTGGTCATGATGCAGTAAGTATGAATGTAAACAATTAAACCTGTTTCTTTATTTACACCCCACATTCTGGTGTTGTTGTGTACTATATGTGTGGGATACTGTCATTATTTATTGAGATTTTTAATCCTTTCATACATCAGTGGCAAACTGTCCTTCAGTTTCACCCAACACTGCTCATTCGCACTGCACACTGGCTTTCAAACAGATTGTAATTTTAGCATAGAAATCATTTCACTGAGGCAGAAATTAATCCTTATTAGTCAACTTAATCCCCTGTGGTCAAAGACAAATAACAGCTTTCCAGCCAAAGTTACGTTAGACTGAATCCCAATGAAAATAAATGTAAAAAAAGAAGCAGTTAATGCCTACTCTTACGGTTTTGGAGACCATAATACCCAACGGTATGTCAGTTTGTGCCAGAACATCTTGAGACAATGAGTCAAAAAGTTGGCTTTACCAGCAAAACAGACAGCAACACAAATATGGATGTGCAAAAGCAAGAAGTGGTATTATTGTAAGCTACACATGCAAAGATGACCTTCTGAGTCCAAACTAGCCACACTCAGCTCACAATCAACAAACAAGATAACGTAGTTAGTAACCTGCTGACCAACTTTCATCATCATGAATGTCACGCTCCATTTTTTTTTCTTTTGAATTTCTATGCCAAAGAGAGAGAGAGAGTCTTAGGGTATATAGTGTGATCCACTCATGCTCAATCCTAACCTGTTAAAGAAGGACAGTTCCTCTACACTGCCGTCTTGTGCTTGTCTCACCTTGTTATCTGAGGTTGACTGTGTGGTTGTTTTTCAGGGTGACAGTTACCACGTCATACTTTGGCCACGCGGAGCAGGTCTCCCAGGAGATGTACCAGTATGTGGATTGTGGGGGGAACACCACGTCCTTGCATGGGCATGTGCAGGTCTACCAATAAAGGAAGCAAAAGAGCCCAGACATCAAATGCTGCTGTGACTGAGGAACTCTCTGCTCCGTGACGAATGGATTAATGAACAGGGACATAACATTTCTTAAACTAGTCAGTGGCTCATCCCATCTTAAATTCCCCAACCACTTTCTTCCTTTTACAGGTTAAATATGATGATCTGTTTTTGGCAGCTTGGCTTCCTTATCAGACAGGCTGGTAAAAGCAGACAAACACACCTGCTACAGTCAGAAGTGTAAAGGATACACCCTGGTGCCAACAAAGTAGACAAATATAATTTATTCACTTTAATGGTAGACATTCCCATCATGTTTACGCCCCTAACAATTAAATTCACATATGATGCACTTTAACCAGACCCATATCCAGATATTAATGAGAACGTTGTATAAGAGTCCCCTATAACAACACAACCACTGATCTGTTCTTAACCACCTCCTCCCTGTCTCTTTTAATTTTGTTTCATATAAATATGATTCTTGATAGTGTGTAGTGCAGTATACAGCAGATAATGCTTTCTTTCTTATGTTACTTGCTTTTGGCTTGATTTGTTTTTTTGATTTTTCTTATGCTTATATATCGTTCACCTGACAGATTTAAAAGCAAATATGACTACTATAAAACACTGCTGCACATTACAAGAAGGTTACAAAATAAATTTAGACAAGGGATAACTTTTATTATTTCATAGCAAATGTGGAAGCATTAGAGTGCGCTATAAAATACAGAAATGTATAAATGTAAATGTATAATATGTACTTTCTGGCGTGTTATATGATGGATGCTCTCTGGTGTGACAGCAGCTTTCTTCCCTTTTAACCAGGTTGTTCTATTTCTGTGGGCTCTGATGTCATTCACAATGTGTTTGCTATTTTTAATCCACTCCTCATCTGTAACTTTTATCATGCGTTAACTGGTATTCTTGGGTTTTGAAATGACTTCCTTTTGTCGGCTGTTATCACTTTGGATTAACATTTTCAAAATGATCACGTTATGTACAAAATATAAACTATTTCAAAGTTTCTCATCTTGGTGTGATCACACAGGTATGATAAAATGCCATCATGGATGTTTTTCTGATTGTAAATACAATTTCTATGGCCACCATAAGAAAACTGAAACCCTAAATCCAACACTTGTTGATACTTGATGATGACAGGCAGTGTAGATGTGAATACCTCTGTTGTGTTTTTCATGCATGAAGTTGAAAATAAAAATAGGACAAATTTGAAAGCTTTCTTTGTAATATTTTCTGTACACACTAGGTGGTGCTGGGTGGTTTCCTTAACTCACCTTGCTGTTAATATTATTTTATTAAATATTTTAATATTTATGAGATAATTACAGTGACCCACCATCACCTCAGTGGTGTTGATCAAAGCTGCAAAACTGTCTGAACACCATTACTACTGCAAGGTTTTTATTGTAATAAAAACAACTTACCCACAATTAGTCCATCCAAATTTTGTGTATGACTATCAATTTAGGGGAGTGCAAATGTGATCATCAACTTTTTATGTGTATGTTTATTGTAGAGCTAACTTATATATTTTCCTCATCAATTAATCAAACAATTATTTTCTGTTAATTATTCAATCATTAAAAATAGATCTATAAAATGATAGAAAAAATTAAAACATTAAAATATCTTATTTTGTCCCACCAACAAAAGGCCAAAAACAGCATATTCATATTTGAAAAGCCAAAGCTGATTAACTTTTGTGCAAACGATTGTTCTTTTCAGTTTTTTTTATAGTTAATTGATCAAAACAGTTGAAATTAATTTTCAGGCTGTTTCAGTTTGTTTCAATTTACTGTCTCCAAATGTAGAAAATATATTCCCAGTTTGATAGGGAAGTCAGTAGAATAAGAAGTTCATTATTCATTGTAGTGGCAATTTTTCATCCATCCATACATTTTCTACCGCTTATCCTCACATAGGGTCATGGGGGGCTGGAGCCTATCCCAGCTGTCTTAGGGTGAAAGGCAGAGTACACCCTGGACAAGTCTCCAGTTCATCACAGGACACATAGAGACAGACAACCACTCACACTCACATTCACACCTACGGACAATTTAAATTAGCCAATTAACCTAATCCCCATGCATGTTTTTGGATGGTGGGAGGAAGCCGGAGTACCTGGAGAGAACCCACGCAGACACAGGGAGAACATGCAAACTCCACACAGAAAGGCACCAGTATGTACCTGTGTATATGTATATGACAAATAAAGCTGATTCTTCTTCTAATTTACACATACAAAAGAAGTCAAATGTCCATTCCAAATAATGTGGTTTTCATAGTTTATTTTAAATAAAAGCAAGCAAGCAAACTGAGAACAAAGGAAAAAACATAGGCCTACTGAGGTGTATTATGGTCCTATACCTTACCTACCTAAACTACATAACCTACGGTGCCCATAGTTTTACCCAAACAACAAACAGTGTTTCTAAACAAACACTAAACTAGGAAGTAATTTACACAACTACCAAAAGAAAATAATAACAAACTCTAATCCAAATGAAACAAAACATCTGCAATTATCAAACAAACTGAGAACACAAATATGAATATTGAAGGTGTCAATTTTAATGCTGACCACGGTATTTATATTCTTAGCTGTAATTTTAATTTGGAGCTAAACAAAAAAGGACTATCTCCGGCTAAGATGTCTGGAAAATGAGAATCCCAAAGTTTAAAGTAAACCAGTATTTTTTTTAATATGTGTTTGCTGTTCAGGTCGGTCAATGAGCTTGCCCAAAGTGACAAATAAGCAACAGGGGGGTCAATCTGCGAAAACTGGTCGCGGGTTTACACAACTTTGTATCAAATACTGTAGTTGAAGTAAGCTGAAGGCTACTGGGAAAAGTTCATTTTTGAGCAAAAGCAAATAATCATATGGGAATCTAATTTCCCGTTAACTCTCAGTCAGCAGGTTTCACTGAAGCCCAGCAGAGAGGACAGCCACATCCGCTATTGATCTGGTTGTGTTATTGTCATTACAGCAGACCTTCCCCTCACCCCATACTTCATATAGACCTCTCACCAGGTAAAAGGAAATGACTTTTCCATGTGTTTTACAACTATTAAAAGTCTTACTCTCTGAAAACAATAACCTATTTGGCTCTACGCTGTGCTTTTTTTCTCCCTGTGTTCACTTTGCAACAATACAAACAGTACAGTTGCACCAGAGGTGAACAACATCATGACTGTTCATGTCCATACAACCTTACAAAACTTCATGCTATTTCACTTACCTCTTGTGAGCAATGCAAATATGTTTTTTTCTTTCACAGATCTGCCTCTGAGATTGCTGCAAATACAATAAAAGAGAATAAAATCTCATTTCTGGGGCATACAGAATGGAAAAGATTACATTAAACAAAATTCTTCTTTCAAGGAACAGTGTCACTATTTCTCTAAATAATCAACAAAATGTGCCATTCCTTTTATAGGAATAAGCCTTTCTAAAGGAAACTGAGGGCATTTAATTTTTCACCTCTGTTATATCTTAAAGGAACCGTATGTAAGAAATGTATTTAAATTAATCATAAAATGGCCCTGATATGTCACCAGACATTAAGAAATAATGTTCATTTCAAATACTTATATCACTGACAACAGTAGTCCAGCCAGGATATTCTCATTTAAAAAGCCAAGTTGCAGCTCTCAACTGATGTTGATGTTGTCATGTTGTGTTTCGGTCTGATGCTCCACCCTCCACCTATCTCCCAATCACCAAGTCAGTAGTGTGTCAGCATCCGGGTTGCCAGCTCTGCTCTAGTTACCACAGCTGCAGCTACGAACGTGTCGGATAAATAATGTCTAACATTACGAAACCTAAAGGACCTTGTTATGAATCCGAAATATGTTGTGACAAAGTCCAAAATAAAACAAGGATTTGTATAGGAGATGCCTTTGAAAGATGGAGACGGCTGAAAGCAGACGGGCAGCAGCACTCCCGATCAGCGACATTCACTGCAGACCCCCACCCTCTGCCCGGAACTCCCCTCACATTACGCTGGCCCTCCACAGGTCTCCTCCGACACATTTTACTCCTTCTAAGCATCCATGGTGATGCCCAAGGTGGCTGCTTTTCATTCACTGTAACACTTTCTGTCCCTGTTGGATACTGCAGCTGAACTGGCAACCTCTACTCAGGGGAGAGGGAGAGGGGAGACACCGCTCTACAGTAATTTTAAAGTGATTGCAGTACCAGTTTTGGCCACCATCCTACATACGGTTCCTTTAAAGGAACTTAGAAGGAGTAAAATGTGCCGGAGGAAAGCTGTGGAGGGCTGGGGTAAAGTGAGTGGAGCTCTGGGTCGGGGGCTGCGGATCCGCGGTGACAGTGGACGATCGAGTGTTTCTTCCCGGTCAAGGTCAGCAGGTAGCACCGGGGGTCCACCTGGAGGTCCAAAGTTTCAAAGTGTAACAGCGAATGAAAAGCAGCCGTCTCGGGCATCACCATGGGCACTTAGAAGGAGTGAAATGTGCCAGAGGAGAGCTGTGGAGGGCCGGGGTAAAGAGAGCGGAGCTCCAGGGTGGTGGCCGGGGGGTATGCGGTGAGAGTGGACGATCGGGAGTGCTGCCCGGCCGCTTTCAGCCGTCTCCATCTTTCAAAGGCATCTCCTATACAAATCCTTGTTTTATTTCGGACTTTGTCATGATATATTTCGGATTCATAACGAGGTCTTTTAGGTTTCGAAACGTTAGACATTATTTATTCGACACGTTCGTAGCTGCAGCTGTGGTAACTAGAGCAGAGCTGGCAACCCGGATGCTGACACATTACTGACTTTGTGATTGGTAGATAGGTGGAGGGTGGAGCATCAGACCGAAACACAACATGACAACAACAACATCAGTTGAGGGCTGCAACTTGGCTTTTTAAATGAGAATATCCTGGCTGGACTACTGTTGTCAGTAAAATAAGTATTTGAAATGAACATGATTTCTTAATGTCTGGTGACATATAAGGGACATTTTATGATTAATTAAAATAAAAATCTTACATATTGTATCTTTAAGGCTTGAGAGGAGTGAAAAATATGTAGTTTTTAATGTTAACTTGTTCCAGCTCATTACTGAAGCTCAGGAATGACAAATATCAACCCAAGGCTTTATGTTACTCATTACTCTTGACTTGCAGACACTGCATGTGGTCATTGTTGCGTTTTACACCTTCATATAAACCAGTTAAATAACAAAAGTCTGGATGAACAGTGAAGAGGAGAAAACCACGTTAGCAGGTTAATTAGGTAGCTAGCGTAACTAACGTTAGCTAGCTAGCAAGCTAACAGTGTTAGCTAGTGCTTTGAGCCTCGACAATACGGTTTTAAGTTCTTCAGTGTTTCGACAAGTAATTTTATCTAAATTACTCCCGACTAATGTCTGTGAGTATGTTGGCAGTTGGCACTTTCAAAAGTTACCACTAGTACAAAGTCTCCATATAGACCGGCCCCCTCACCTCTCCCCGCCCCGCCCCGGCTACTCCCCGCGGCCGGCCGGCACTAACCTGGCTTCATGTCCCTTCCTTGTGTTCAACAGCCGGGGCGACGTGGGGAGGTCCCGGTGTTTTCTCCACCATCTCTATCCACCGTCTGCTCTACTGCTGCTCCCTCTCTCTTCCCAGTTGACAGTTAACACCACACCATGGGTTTTGCGGGTCTCGCTTGGACGGTGCTCTTTGCCGCCTTCGCTATTGTGTCCGCTTCGCGCTCGGACGCGCCCCGGGGCGTCGCGGTCGGGTTCGTTTTTGACCCCAAAGCGAAGTGCGAACCGCAGTGCGACCACGGAGGGATCTGCATCCGCAACAACACATGCTTCTGCTCCAGGGGCTATGAAGGAGAGACCTGCCAGTATGGTGATGTTACAAGCCTTTTATCTCTTTAAGGTGTAAAGTGCTGCTCTAATAGAAAATCACACATTTGTTTTGTCTGTCTGTATGTTATACAGTATCGCATTTTTATATATTCCCCGTCCTGTTAGATGGAGTATTATTAGTAATGTCAAAATCCTGCTCTTGTGTGAATGCAGCAAATTGTTATCCCAAATGTAAGAATGGAGGGACGTGTCTTCGTCCTGGCAAATGCAGATGTCCTCCAGGATTTGGAGGAAGATACTGTCACAAAGGTAAGCAGGGTTTCTCTGCACTGGATTTAGTGATCAAAATATCTGGTTGTGAAGTTGTTGCCAGAGTTGTGTGATTTTGGAAAAACTCTGAATGGTGTGGTCTTTTTAAAGTCATTGAGGAAATCAGTTTGAATGCATTTGATCTGTAATCCATCCTGTAGTAACTTTATGTATCCTGTGTTTTCCTTCTTTCATGTGATACTGTAGAAATATGTCATTCAGACACACCTGGTAACCTCCAGTTAGCAGAGAGGCTAGATTTTTTTTCCCCAGGAACAAATATTCAGGGGTAGTTCAGTGAGCACTTAATGGTTATATTATTTTAGAGTAAATATCTTTAAATAGCCACAAGGCCCACACGGGGCTGCAAGATGTATATAATGTATATTTTTTCTAGACTTTCTTCAATTCTTTATTTCTAAAGCATTACTGGATCTAACACATCAAGCTTTTGGAAAACAAAACCTAGAAACAACTATGCAACTCGTGACTATGGGTCTCAAGTACACACAGAAGTATTTCAAGGGTTTACAAGCACTTTTGACAATTTAAAATGAAATATAACTGAAGAATTGAATTACTAAATAAAAATAGGATTTTTTTCAGTCAGTGCATCTGAAAACACTCGAGGACAGGACTGGTGAAACTCATCACTGCTGATCTGTGTGTGTGTGTGTCTGTGTTTTTGCAGTGACGTGTGACGGGGGATGTTGGAACGGAGGGGAATGCATCGCTGTCAACGGAGTGGCCAAGTGCATCTGCCCGTCAAGCTGGAGCGGCTCAAAGTGCCAGGAGGGTCCGTTTATGGCCGTGTCTAATCACACTATTAACACCAGAGGTCAAAGTCTCCAGATGGAGCAGTTCATCAGCCGCTGCCCACTAAAACATTTAAAGCACTTTTCAGCTTCCAAGTTGCTGTCAGTCTATCCAGCAGCAATTCATCCAACTTAGTGGTGATAAAACACATTTAAACTGACGGCTTGTGAATGATGATTGAAACATTCTTGGCAGTAAATTGCAGCTCAAGTTGTGTTTGGCTGAAATTTCTCAGACTATTATTGGTTGAGATAAACATTTGGTTAATTGGACAAGCAGAGACACTTTCCCCTTTTTCTTCCTCATGACTGTGAGTTCTGTATCTTAGATTTCACTCAATGTTTTAGCCACACGTTCTGGACTACAGTTTTCCACTAATGTGCTTAAAAATGATTGGTTTTTATAATAGCAGTGCTTCTCCAGTGAGGGTGAAATCCCCCAACATATTCATTTCAAAAATATCAGCCATGCAAAATTCTTAAAATGTAGATCTTACATTCAATATTGTCATTTTAAATGCAATCATTAACTGTCACAAACTGTCAACCATAAGTGTAATTCACCATTATGTCTGTGTCTTGAGCAGGTCAGGAGGCACGTGGCTGAAAAACGTCACAAATAGTATATTTTTTGACGACCCCTGGTTGTTGCCTGATCTTCTGTGTTCCTTATAGTGTTGTTTAGCAGTTGACCTCCCAAGATCATAAAAACATGAGTGATGAATTAAGGAAGAAAATTTGTCCTATTTAAAGACATTATTTTAAGTTTTGCATCTTTTCTTCTGCCACATTCATCTTGAAGATAAACTACCTCCATTTTTTGGCTCCACCAGCAACTACTTAGATGTAAGGAGTTGGTCATTTTTGGGAAATAGGTTTGACATAAAGATTGATGAACCTATAGCTAGCAGATGGCTGAAATTGGATAAATGCTGCCATTTCTTCAGTGAATAATATCTTATTAAAAAAAATGGAAGTGGAGTAAATGGGTAGCCTGGCCAAGAAATAGTCAGCACACTTCTCATCAAACCACAGCTTTATGGTTTTGTTACCTTTGTGTCCCCATTTCTAGTGTTTATGCTAAGCTGCAAAATACTATTAACTGTTCCATTAACTCTTAGTTATGTCCAGACTTTTTCTGCATCCAGTAAATATGTGTCACCTACTGCTAGAGCTCATGTTTCAGGCATGCTGAGAATGTCTTCCTGTGGTTTGTCCCCCCATGCAGCGATCTGTCCCCAAGGCTGTAGGAACGGGGGAATCTGCATGGCTCCAGGAATCTGCAGCTGTCTAGAGGGATGGCTGGGTGGTGCCTGCCACACTGGTGAGTTCAACCTGGTCCCAAAACCAGCACTCCCTCAAGCATCAGTGCAATTTACAAGCTTTCTTTTGTGCTTGTAAACTGTCTGCATGTCACTGAGAAGACGACTGTTACAGGTCTCAACCTGCCAAACAGCAGAGAATGATATAAATCGGATGTGTGCGTCTGCTCAGAGAAGGTTTTCAGCTCAGTGTTTTTCCAGATGTGGCAAAACCCAGACACGGAAATACTTTTCACCTCCTGTTTCTGGATCTGTATTCTCTGAAGCTCTTTGGTTTTTCACTCCTTTTTGTTTTTTTTTTACAGCTGATTAACCCTTTCTGTTGTTGTTACTTTTGTCTTGCTGTAGCTGTGTGCACTCAGTCCTGCCTGAATGGAGGGAAGTGCATTTCTCCCAACAAATGTCGCTGTCGCCCCCCTTTCTCTGGCCCTCGCTGCGAGGACAGGAAGAAGTCCCACTAGTGTGACCCTGCTGGGGGCAGAGGTCACTGAGGCTCAATAAAGGACTTTATGGTGATGAAGACTATTATTTTTTAGCCGACACATTCATAGTTTTTACATTTTTTGCCATATATGTAATTCTTTTTAAAGACACCTTGACCTTCTTAATGTTCTCATTTGAATGTATAAACATGTACTGTACCATAATTTGTCTCATCAAATGAATAAAACAGTGAATGGGTTAAGCTCATTTAACCAAAACAAAAGCAGAGAAACAGTACATTTTCTTTATTTTCTCACATGAAACATATCCAGCAGTGTAATCTGGTGTTGTCAGACATTTATGAAAAAGAAAAAAACTCTATATGACTTTAAAATGTAGCCATTGCTTTACCCAATCCAACAATATATTAATAAAAGCAAAATTAAAAGTTTTTTGTTAATTGGCAATATATTCATGTCTTCAGTCAACAAGTTAGGGATGTGTATTATCTAAGTTAAGCATTAATAATGAAGCAGCCTTGCATTTGTTTTCCTCATTAGTGAGCAACAAACAGTGCACAACAGTTTGGTATAATGCTATAAATTGGCTAACTTGTGAAAAACCTAAAACTAAAAGCTTTCTGGTCATAACATACAGCTTGTGGAAACATGAATGTCATTTACTTATTTTACTTTACACTGTGCAGTAACACACACACACACACACACACGTCTGTAGAAAGTCTGCTGATGCCTTTAACAGATGTGTGTTACTGTGAGCCTTGAGGTAGTGATATACAGGGACGAACAGACAAGTGCAATACATCAAGTCCCCCCTTTAGCCTTCAAATGTGCACAGAGCCACACACACACACACAAACACACACACTCAGTAAATTATGATGCTCTCGTCCTGCTTTGTGCATTTTGTAGCTTCTTTCATCCCATTTCGTTTGTCTTTTCCCATCATGCTTGTGATGCCTGTAAAGGTGCAAACATGAAATTTCACATATTTTATCAAGACATCTGAGGTGGCGATTTAATTAATGGAAAGCTCAAGTCAGTGTCTCTCATGTGTTAGCATTACATTTGAGTCACAGGGCTGAGCATCTTTTTCCTCTGAAAAATAAAAACCTGCTGTTTTGAAAAAACATTCAACACAGGGCCACATGACCAACCTGTGCTGTGTTCGAGAGCCGAGTCAACGATTACCTGAACTCAAAGGTATGGTTGGTAATCTTGGAAAGCGAGCAAGAGAGCGAGCAAGATTTGAAAGTGGCACCTTCTCTATTGCTGCACTCCATTTATATTGGAAGTCGGAGCTGGGAGTGATGACACACCCGGAAACAAGTTAGAAAACCAAGATGGATGCCTCCAAGGAAAAGTTTGGTTTGCTTGCTCTGTCAGAATTCAGAAAAATAACGTAGCAATATGAGGTCCACCTCTATAACAATTAATAGGAACATAGAAGACGCAGAGGGTGTGTTTGATCTCCAAGTACAATTCTGTGTGGGAAAAGTGTTTGACGTTGTCTGACATTCCAAGTCGGAAATCCGACTTTGGGGGGCGTCCCCTTTGAAACTTCTGACTCAGATCTCGGAAATTCCGACTTCTGAGTACAAATGGAACGCAGCATAAGCCTCCTCTAAGCTCCACCCCTCCTCCCCAGCTGTCTCCACCTCTCAAAGGCTACTGATGTTGACTCTGGTTTGTCCTCTTAGCTTTATCCAGAGTTTTGTCGCAGTCTTTCCTGCCTCCCTCTTTCTTCTCTTTGTCTGTTTAGCAGGGTGAGCTGTCAGGAGTAACACTGGAAGTGATATTTTTGGCTGCATTTTCTCTGCCATTGTTCCCTACAGAACAGATTCTCCTGTTAACTCTGTATTTCTGCAGAGGAGTGTGCTGGATATTTCCAGGAACAGTGAAATGTGATGCAAGACAGAGGTGGGCATGAGCAGGATGAGACATGAAGACATCTGATTGGTTCTTCCACTCGCCCACACTGTCAGTTGATTGGTCAGAGTTTTTACAGTCCTGCAGCTGTCACAGAGGTCTGATTCTTTTCCTTCCTTTTTCTGAACACATAATGTATTGACTGCTCTCAGAGTGGAAGGACCATTTCAACCAGTATAACAAAAAGTGTTTCTGAACAGAATGACAGACTGTAGCTTTAACTATGCTTGATATTAATTTTCTCCACCTATAAAGAGCAGCAATTATATAATTTTTATTAAGCTACTGGTAATCAAAAGAATAAGGATATTCTACTTCAATAAATGTAAGATATAATGGAGTCCACCAAGCACTCTTTAATAAGCTCTCCATCAGAAAACTTCCTTCATCAGACAGCTTCTTGTGTATTTAAATTGTATTCCTTGAACACATCAACCTGTGCACCACAAACTAAGCACACAGTTTTTTCCCCTTAACTTCTGTAAATATTTTTTGCAGTCCATGCCCTGTTAAAAAAGTGGCATTCAGTATCAATCTTTCTTTTTTTTTCGCACAAGTTGACATTTTGCGGGTCTATATCTATGCATGCACCTGCAATCTGAGCATGCGTCCGTACATAAATAAAACACTTTCAAAATAAAAGCAGCATAGTGTGCGTAAACTAGTATTCATTCATTTACATTTCTTGTTTGTGAGTGACCACACGTGGGCCGGACAGGAAGGGTCTGATTTAACATAACTTCTAAAAGTACTTTGAGACTCTTCAAATAGTCTGCTAACCGTCTGGATGACCCTATGGGGTTTTTTCAAACATTTATCTAACTGATTCTTTGCTCTGTGACGCACACTGCTTTTCCCACTGAGAGACATGTTCAGTGTGCATGAAGTGTGACTCCTATGCTAACCTTTATTGCGCAGGTGAGGCCATTATAGCCTTTCCGACAGTGGCAGTAGTCAGGAAGGACACACCTCCCTCCGTTCAGGCACCTCTGTTTACAGACCGCTGAGGAGGGAATCAACGACACAGGAGTTAACACTTGTATCTAATCATTACAGCCTGATAAAATACAGCAGATTTGTCTGATTCTGAGTTCAGGTAAGTTAACTACGACACCTTTCTGTTTATTATGAATAAACTCACGTGTTTGACACTGGAGACCTTCCCAGCCGGTGGCACAGTGGCAGGTGTTTGGTCCCAAACACTCGCCGCCATTTTTACACTTTTGCAGACAGACAGCTGCAGTGAGAAAACAGAGAGGGAGGCGTGACTCATGAACACAGCAGTCTGCAAATGAATTTTGCACAGAAATCTGCCCACTCATCCTGACACAGCCTGCAGGTTGCAGGATCTTAGATGAAAGCCACCAAGTCTTCATGACGAAATTATAGGGTGCAAAGTTAATAGTTTTCGGAGTAACCACAAAATAATGTATATTGTCTTATTTATTTGTTTATACTGAAAATATCTCACCCAAGCATTTTTAGTTTGTGGATAGTGTAGCTAGGATTTTGGTCTTATGAGTGGTGAAAAAACAAACCAATTGATTAGTTGATCAACAGAGAGTTGAACAAACCAAGTGAACACATCTCCCTGAGCTGTGGGAAACGAGTAATGAGCATTTTTTTTACTACTTTCTGAAGGCTGAACTGGTGGCAAAGAAGAGCCAATGTACAAAAGTCCTCTTATCTTGGAGTGCAACGTGCCCCCTTCATTTGATGTATTTCCTGTTGAAACAGGATTTTAGGGTGGGATGCAAGACATTGGAAACTACTTTTTTTGTTTTGCATTTGAATCATGAGGCATCAGAAGTTGTGATCTTGATAGAGGAAAAAATAAATACTCTGCCATGTATTGATACTTAAATGTGTATATTACGGCAAAAAGGGTGAAAATATTTTTTTCTGTGATGTTTGTTTCAAGTCACTACTTCCTGTGATTTAAGAGGATTTCTCATGGCAAAACATACAGACTGTTTTCAACTATTTATGGAGAATGAAATGAAGAATGAGAAATATGTTGACCCTAACCTTCCCAAGTTAAACTTAAATCTAAAAAATGGAAACTAAGGCAGATTAAGTACATGATTCCAAAGCATGCTAACTACATGATGTCTAAATTACCTGTGATGTTTGAGGTTTGTATGAACAAAACACTCACGTATGTTGCACCTCTTCCCTCTCCATCCTGACGCACAGGAGCATGTGTTGGGTCCCACACACTTGCCTTTATTCATGCACATCGGCTCACAAACACCTGGAGCACATTTGTTTAAATGCATTAGATAAACATATTGAGTTACTTCCAATAAGAATAAATAAAATTTCTGCTTGTCAGTGATTTTACTCACTCTTTTGACACCTTTTTCCAGTGTAGCCTTCAGGGCAAGAGCACACATTGTTCCTCATACACTGACCTCCATTCTTACAGGGAGGAGTGCATACAGCTGGAAAGCACAAAATAGGCTCATGGAAATGTAAACCAGACTGATACGAAACACAGACATTCTGTTTGTGTAGAAGGGAAGTGAATGCCTGCAGTGATCAGTGAATAATCATATTATTAGTGACAATAAATTATATGTACTGCCTTTTTAAAAGGCAAGTATGTTGGTAAATTTGTATTAAAAGTGATGATATTTCTGGTTGTTTTCATTTTTTAAATCTGTCTTTCTAAAGTTCTTTATATTCAAAAAAGCAAGAATTCAATTTCCCCTAGAAGTTCAGTCTTTCACTTTCCATTAGAGTCTTAGTTGAAAACCAGACCAGCTTGATGAGTCTAATTTAATTAATGTTAAAGTAAACAGACCATTAATTCACCAGACACCCAGTACAGGATGTGACCTCCATGATATTAGGGATTAAACTAGAATTAGCTCCTCGTTGTTATATGTCTAACCAAAACACCATCACTTCCCATCATTTTATCCTATTAAACATTTGTGTGAAATTTTCATATGAATTCTTGTCCAAATGTGTGTTTTGTGAGGTCACAGTGACCTATGATTACCAAATTTTCATATAGCTTTTCTTTTTTGAGAAAGGGATGGACGGACTGACAGACAACTCATAACATTTGCTTAGCTGGAGAAAACAAAACTCCAGTGGCAGCAAACCAGTGTATCTCTTCAACCCTGATTGTTGCTGTGTCAAAGAGCATCATCATGTAAGCACCCTCTGCAGAGATCCTCTCCTGGTAACAGGATTCAAACTACCTGCACACACCAGAGCAGAAAAACGTGTGTGTGTGATAAGTGTTCATTGCAGTTTTACCTATTTGACACTGAGAGCCATAGAAGCCCCCGGGACAGGCACAGATGTTAGGCTTAATGCATGTTCCTCCATTCAGACAGACGGGGTTACAGAGAGCTGTGGAAGACACAAGGAGCTACATTCATTTTCAACACATCTGATGTTTGTGTTCCAATCTTTCTCTGCAATCTATAGCACGAAGCAAAGAAAAGTCTGTATGATATAATATGTATGTACAAAAGCAAACTGTACGCCTTAAGATCCATTTCTGTGCCACCTAGTGTGGTCTATAAAATAGTAAATGTGAGGAAACATTTCAACAGAAACACTGCTGCAGTGTGAATGCACACTTGGATACAAGTGTTGTGTTGTACCTGAGCTGCATGTCGGTCCGTACCAGCCGGGTTTGCATTTGCAGACATCAGGAGAAACACATTCGCCTCCGTTTTCACAGTGCCTGTTACACACCACTGGGACAGATACATAATGATAGTTATAATGCACACTTCCAGATGTGCCCCCAAAGTGCCAGAAACAGAAAATTGATTAACAGAAAGGTACAGTGCATCACGCAGAAATAGTACAGATATGAGCACTTGACAGTTGAAGTGATAAATTTCCTTCTTTTGACTACTATGAATGTATACACAAATGAAATAAATAGCTCAACATTTTGGGAATTATGTTTATTATACTCCAGGGATAAAATTTGTCCCGTTTTTGGGGGAAAATGTAAAAAAACTTTATTTTACTTTTACTTCATTCTGTACTCTAGAAATGTTCCCATGCTTCTGTAGCTATTAAAAATATTTTCTTCCTGTTTATAGCTTACTCAGCGGTGCACAACCACCGGGCCACGGACCAGTACTGGTCGCACAAAGAGAAAAAAAAAAAATGATGATCAGTCTGAAAAAGGTTTTATTTTGAAAGCTGACAGGATTCTCTCTCTGTGTCTTTTGAGACAGGGCTCCCACTAATTCAGCGTAATGGTGAGTTGTATGCCCCTCTGGAGCCTTCGTCACACATCTAATCACATGCCAACCTCGGCTCGTTTGCGCGCCACGCCCCCATTGTTCAAATTACATATGGTCTCTTTTTTCACAAATCCTGCACTACTACTTATAGATGGTACTGTAAATCTCAATAACTTCCACTTTAATACAAATTGTAAACACATCACAAACCAGTCGCTATTACTAGTACATAAGAGGTATCTCACTGATTTCACATCTGGGTCCCACGTAGCCATAGGGGCAGGTACACAGGTTCCTGGCCAGACAGGTGCCTCCATGTTGACAAGGCGGCTCGCAGCTCGCTGTACACAGCAACACAGGATTGGTAACAACAACACCTCATCAGTATTCTGTAAGTGTCAGCATGTTCGACAGGCGCGAATATGAGCTCAGGTTACCTTCTTCACAGGTGGGCCCGCTGTAGCCCACAGGACACTCACACACATCAGGTTTCACACACTTCCCCTGGTTCTTGCAGTCGGGTCGACACACAGCTGAGAGGGACGAAAAGTGGCAACGAAATCAGACACTGAGATAAATGAGGCGAATCCTATGAGGTGATTTAACGTAATGTGTCATGACAGCATGCAGATTGCTTTAAGATTTATTGTCTTAAAAAATGTGTGATCTGCAGAGGTGCACTCAAGAGTGAGGCGATTTAATGAACTAGTTTCCAGCATAAAAATAAACAAGTCAGGCTCTATCAAGAAGTTTGCCTTCTCACCGATATGACAGCTGTATCCAGTGTAGCCCTGCTTGCAGGCGCAGGTGTTGGGCTGAGTGCACTCCATGTTCCTCCCACACTGATACCTGCACACAGCTGAAATCACAGCACAGGTTTACTTGAAGAACTCCACCCATGATGGGAGGACATGCCACTGCAAAGCAAAAAATAAATTACCTCTTTATGTAATTTAACCAAGAAAAATACCAAGAATAAGTTTGGTTTAAATGCCGTCAAATAAAACAAGGAGATTTTAAGGGAATTTAGTGAATGGTCCTTTGTCATTATTCTTAAACATCTGCAAGCTGGACTTTTAATTATTGCTGAATTGTGACCACAAATGACAACCATGAGATAATGGTTCAAACATAGTGTAACAGCTCCCTGACAGTAACATGAGCTACCATCAGCTACTAATACTGGTCAAACCAAAAAATAAGGTTTAGAATTGAACAAGGGAAAATTATATCGATGAATTCAGCTTTTTCAGTATGTTCTTCCTTCTTTCAAAAGCTGTTTACATAACAAATGAGTCACTGAAGTGATGTGCTCCTGTGCTGGTACTCCTGTCTGTTTCATCTAATATGCTGATTACAGATGAAGTGTCTCACAAAAACCCAACCTTCAAAACCTTCTAAACTATCCCTTTAAATGAGCACCACATAGGAATCATTGCGAAAGACGCAACACCCCTTTCTGCTTAAAACCTGTATTATTAACTTGAAATAAATGGCAGTGTTACTTATTATTTTTTTTTTGAAATTGCCTAAATATTCTGTATTATAAACATTATTTAAAACATATTCCCTTCATGACGTCATTAATAGCCAAAGTTTTTTTCCATAATTACAAAGAATCAGTGCTGTGAATTGTTGGGAGCAACCATGATACTCAATAATGTAATTCAGGCAAATATGATAGGATTTGCACATAATTTACAGTGACAGCATCACAGTGTTTTTACTTAATTTTGCACTAATGATGTAATGGTGTAATGGGTGGTTGATTACTTACAGTTTGTATTGAATGTCCACAAGTCAACATCTCTGACATGTCATCCCTAGACAGGAAGCAGTTTTCAGACTGTACCTTTACATGTGACTCCGTCTCCGGTGTAGCCGTATGGGCAGCGTTCACACCGGTAAGACCCGGTGGCGGTGGGCTCACAGGGAACACCAGGGAAGCAGGGTGAGTCAGCACAGGTCACTGGATTCTGTGTTATTGCTGTGGTCTTCCTGTCATTGGAGGACACCCTCCTGATACTGGAGATGGTGGCGTCTGGTCTCATCCGCCTGTCAGTGGGTCGTCTGGGTGAGGTGGGAGATGATGAAGACGAGGAGGTGGGAGACATTTCTTTACTGGAATTTGATTTGATGATATGAACATGACCATCTGCTGCGCTGGCGGCTGTCCCTTGACCTGTAAAATACTGGAAGTTAGAGGATATGACTTAAAAAAAACTAACTTGGTTTGTCAACATTTAAATACGAAGGTGAACACATTGACACATTGTTTCAAAACTACAACAATAACTTAATTCCTTTAAAATGATATAACAATATAAAGCATTGATCTATTCTTATTCTCATATATGTATTTGGCATCATTGCTCCCACTGTCTGTCTAATCTGATCATGTGTTATCTGAGAACGTTAATCTGTGCTGCAATGTTTGTTCATTTCTTGATTTCCTTTTCATTTTGTTGTGGTGCTCTTGGTCCTCTGTTATCTTTTTGTGAAGCATTTTGAGCTATACAAATGAAAAGGATCATCTAATTATCATTGTTGTGAAAATGATTTATTGTTATTGTATAACCACAGTAAATAGATAGATAGATTTATTCCATGAATAAATATGAGAAATTCATAACTTTTCCTGTTTGTTGAAATAAAACTGATTATAAAACTTGTGAAATGTGCGTAAACTTATTATTTGAAATAACAATTGCCATATAATGGTGGGTGAAAACATGTACATGATAAACAATATGTGCCCAAATATTACAGCCTAATGCTACTTTTACAGATATACCTGTCCAAATCAAAACCACAAAGCCTCACTCTCATCTGTTGCTGTGCACATTCGTCCGTTTCCATGGAGACCAGGAGGACAGGGTCCACAGACAAAGCCTGTTGCAACGTGGGTGCTCTCAAAACACTGAACTCCAGGGTGACATGGCTGTCTGGAGCACGGCGACGGGTCTGAAGGTTTGGGCCTCAGCGAAACCTGTGGTACTCTTGCTGGTTTGGTCACTGCTTTGACCAGAGAGTCTTGGTTTCCTTGGCAACAAAGAACATAAAAATAAACTTAAACAATAAAAAAATGCATAGAGTAATAATGAGACAAATGTATATCTATAGAAGTGAGAGAATATGGCCTAATGATGAGCACTGAGACCGATCTGCAGCGAAAAATAGTCCCCAACCTGTTTCCTCCAGGTTCAGTAAATTAGTGAACCTTTTGAAAGATAAAACTATATATTAGTGACCTGTTTTAAAGGTGACTGGGAACCACAGACAGAGGAGGGTAGTCAGGAAGTATTGAGAGACAGACTAACGCATTTAACATATATCACAACCTTCATTGTGAGGTAAAGCACTTACGTGTGCAGACTTTCCCGTCACCACTGAATCCTTGTGGGCAGACCCCACATATGAAGGACCCCAGCGAGTTGTTACAGCCCACCCCAGGGAAACAAGGCTGAGAGACACACTCATCTATATCTTCTCTACATGTGCGGCCTGAAAGCACACGAAACACGAGTGGATATCAAGTGCAAACACTACATTACAAAAGATATAAGTATGACAACAATAACAAGAAAGGGAAATGAAATAGGTCAAACTACAGTGCACTGTGGCAGTTTCTCTATAACGAATAAGAATGACTGCCTCAGCTTCAAAAATAAGATCCACGTTGTAAAATAAAATCCTCTACATTGTCAATAAAGATCAGTGAGGGCAAAGATCCCTTCAAGGTGCAGTACAACAGACAAGACAAGGTTGACCCCTACCTGTCATTCCAGGTGGGCAGATGCAGGAGAAGGAGTTGGGGCCATCGATACAGCGGCCCAGTCTGCAGGGGTTAGGCTTACAATCGTCTGTGTCCACCTCACACCTTTCACCTTTAAATCCATCGAGGCACACACACAGGTACTCCCCGCTGCCGGCAGGGAGGTTGACGTTGGTCACGCAGGATGCTCCATTCAGACATTCACAGGAGCGCACAGACACCTGGAGGAAAGGGAAAGATAAAAAAGGTTTGTCCTTCCCTCTCAATGTTTTGACAGATGTATTTGTATATGTATATGTATGTATTTCATTTGTGTATTCCACAATGAGCTGGAGAAGAGTTGGACCACTGACAAGATGTGCATGATGATGATGTTGTTGGAGATTAAATCCTCTATTTTGTTTTCAGGTGGAACATCTCTCCACCATCTGTAACTGAATCAGAAACTGAATGTTTTGCAGCTGTGAGCATTCTGGGACAAAACTACCCATCAACACAAAACTACTCTGAACATCAGTCTAATTTAAAAAGCATGCTGACATCTTTGTGTACTCTCCCTCTTGTCACTTTTCAGTGTAAACACACATCGTACACAAAACCTACTTAGAATGACTCTAGTGTACATCCATGCATGTGGGCATGCCCGAAAGCGTTTGTGTCTTCACGGCGACAGACGTTGACCAGAGATGTAAGTTCGCGGTCAGCCCACAAAAATGTCTTCCCATTTTAAAAAAAGGATTGCAATTTCACTCACCATTACCAGACTAAACACCTGCTACTTTTTCGTGTATGCAAGTTTGTCTAGGGCGACATGGTTAGTGGTTAGCACTGTCGCCTCACAGCAAGAAGGTACTGGGTTCGATTCCCAGCCTGGTGCCTTTCTGTGTGGAGTTTGCATGTTCTCCCCGTGTCTGTGTGGGTTCTCTCTGGCTACTCTGGCTTCCTCCCACCATCCAAAAACATGCATGGGGATTAGGTTAATTGGCTAATTTAAATTGACCGTAGGTGTGAATGTGAGTGTGAGTGTTTGTCTGTCTCTATGTGTCCTGTGATGAACTGGAGACTTGTCCAGGGTGTACCCTGCCTTTCACCCTAAGATAGCTGGGATAGACTCCAGCCCCCAACGACCCTATGTGAGGATAAGAGGTAGAAAATGGATGGATGGATGGAAGTTAGACTAATGTTGGTCATTTAAATAATACAAAAACATGGTCACATTGAAAATTGTTCATTTGTTAATCTTAATAAAGTAGTGACATAATGTTGGCCTGTTTTTCTATACCTGGTCCACATTTTCACAGCCTATTGAAACCTCACAATTGACTGCTTCGTATGAAGAAATAAAATGGATATTAAGCCAGACTGAGTTCAGTGTGGCAGTGAGCAGAGAACTACACATCACTAGCGCCCTCAAGTGGGGGAATAAAACAATCAGCTGTTAGGAGCCAAAGGCTGTGGAGGCTCTTGATCCTTTAGGACTCCTGATCTGTCCACAGGGACTCATCCTCCCTTAATATACACTGCTGTTGTTTTATATATATTAACATGTTTATTAATGTGTTTACTTCTGCCTGCTCTTTTTTGTCTGTACTAGGCGTGAAACTGAAAAGTAAGGATGGTTCAGGTCACAATATGCCACAGAAAAGAACAGCAGTGTTACCTGTATGGATGATTTGGTCTCAGTGTTGCAGTCGTCCATCACCGTAAACTTGAAAGTGTGTGTATCAGTAGTTTCCGCCTCCCACATCAGCAGGCCAGCCGGAGACAGAGTGGCCCCTTCAGGACCTGATTCCAGGGTGAAGAGCACTGCTGAACCCTCAGGGTCCCGAGCTTGAAGCTGGTAAATGAAACTTTCCCCCTGGAAGGACCAGAGATGAAAGGGCAGCGACTGGAGCACCGGAGGCTCATTCTCTGACGGGAAACAGAGGAGGGAATAAGTGACAGACTGAATAAAGCAATGAGTGAGTGAGCCATGATATGGTGAGTTCTGCTGCAGAACCAAGCTGAAAAAAAGATTATCATTACATTACCACTGTTATGCCTGTATTGTGTCGTATATATCATAGTCTCAATATTGTATTGTATTTCATTTCACTTCATTTACCATTGTTTATGCTGCTGTAACAAGCTGTGATGGAGTATCAATGAAATACTCTATGTACAGTATTTTATTGGCATATACTGGCTAACAAATGACAAGAAATTGCAAATGAAAAGAGTACATTTTGTGACAAGCTATTTTAAAAGGACCAGTGTTTAGAATCGAGGGGAATCTACAGACAGATGTAGAATATAAGTGATTAATGTGTTCACTGGTGTCTAATCACCTCAAACCACTCAGGCGCTCTTTGGATGCTACCTCCATGTTGCTTCACCATGCTTCTCCAGTAGAATAGGACAGGAGAAGGGTCGAGATGCAGACTTACAGACTACTCACTTCACTATGAGCACGCCACTTAACCTGGCTCGTTTAAGTATAAATATTTCAATGTTCATACTGCTGTCTTACAGTACAGTACAGTACTTGATTCAGCACTTTTATAATGGCTTTATTTAGTTTTAGACTCATCAACTGTATTTCTGTAGATGAGTGGATTACTTTTTTCATATGAACTTTGATAAGTTGAGCCGCTGCTAGTTAGTTGTTTGTTATTTATCTTTTACATATTTTTATTATTTCTTTACCTTGTGTGCTGATGTCTGTCACTTGTGTTTTTTATGTTTATTTTTTACTTATTCTATGTTGGTACAAAGAGAAAAGCTGATTCTGATTCTGGTATTTTTTTTTTTTTTTTTATAGTTTTTATTTATACTATTTTGGGGGCATTCTCAAGAGTCAGTAGAGCGTTTACAGGAAATGTACGTGTCTTGGCCACTTGGCCTCTGCAAAACCCTGGTCACTGATATAAATTTCATTTTCAATGATGTTAGAAGTTTTAAATTCACTACATTAGCTTTTAGTTTTGTGTTCTCAATTTTAATCTTGGTTGAAACTTACAAATTTAAGGAATGCTGTTAAAAAATGATAACAGGCCAATATACTGTCATCCAACTTAAACAATCCAGTGCAGAACAGGCTCGAGGTTTTAACAGACAGTATATTGTGCATTCATTAATCGCATGCATGAACCAATGACATATTAGTAACTTATATCACCCTAATCAATAATCCACACCGTGTCCTGCTATCATTATGATTCAGATCGGTGATTTAGGTTCAGTAAAGTCAGTATTTCTTCTGAAGGGAGCAGAGCACCGTTTGACCTACTTTAAGTTGAAAAAGCAAAGTTGGTCAGAGAGTGTAACAATGAGGTGAGCTGTCCTCATATCTGTGCCGGGGGACTGAGGCACCTTTAATGGCACCAATCTGCACAGAGCTGCTGACAAATCATCAAAACAGCCCTGAGCAACTCACAGCTACACAACTCAGTGATGACTACCCAACCTCAGCTCTACTGAGGAAGTGACACATCAAAACATGTTCACTCTCACATTGTGTGCACAGTATGGCCTTGACTTCTTGAACTGAGACAAACCAGATGAGAAACAAAGTGGCATTTTAATGTACATACTCTCTGCCATGGTCCACGTGTGTTTGGACAAGTCTGGGCGACATGTGAGGCAAGGGCTGCTGGGATTGGACTCCCCCTCGCTGTAACATAGGCTGTCAATGTTACATGTTTTTTCCTGGGAGGCAAACACAATAAACAGCAAAACAATTAGGTTGGGAGTTTATTTCTCTTTGGAACAAGATGTTCAACCCTGACCTCCCTCAATGAGCTGCATGGGCTCATGTAAAGCATGTCCTGCAGAACGTGACGGCAGGAGAACAAGGCCAGTTTTGTTAAAGCACTCCAACAAGTTAACTCTGTCCATTTAGTTTGAGGACAACAAAGTGTTGCCTGTTTTTAAAGATACCTCACAGTTACTAACACTAAACCACCAGCAGACCAGTGGTTGTACCGTGACAAGTTATAATTGCATGAAAAACGTTCACTCTGCAGAAAACATGGCTGGAATAGCAAATTATGTTTGTTCAAAAAGAGAAGCATATCTGAATCTAAATCTAAATCTCTTCATAATACAAAATACTAAAAAAAATCTTTTGGATGACGTATTAAATTAGGTGTCTTACCCTCAGAGTACAGAGGACTTCAGTGTTGAGGCTGCAGATCTGGCAGGCTCCGTCATACAGAGTCAGTATCTTGGCGTTACTGTAGCTGTAGCCATCATTGGATACCTGCCATCAACAGAAGCATGATTATTCTACTGAGTCCTGAACCTCAAACAGCTCAACAAAAGTTTTCTCCAGCTTCACTTTCTGGATGCTTTCCACAACTGCAGCCAGCAAATAAAAATCCTGTGTGCTTTTCATTACTCCATGGCTGTGTTCATAGAACTACTTTGAGAGAACACACTCACTAATTTGTCAAATATTAATAACAGACAATTAAAAGTCAGTGTTTGAGACCCAATGCATCACATTATACAGTATATGGAAGAAGAAGAATTACATTGATCCTCCTCTCACACTCATTTTCCAGCAATGTTGTTTTGATTATTTTTTTTGTTGTTTACTTTTTGTGTTTTTTCATATCCAAAGACTTCATTCATTCATTCATTCACACACAGGTTATGAAATACACATGCACATGCATGGAGGAGAGCAGTCAGAGTTAGGGGGCTGCCTTGTATCAAGGTGCCCTGAGCAGCTGGGAGTTTGGTGCCTTGCTCAAGGAACTGGCACCTCTCCAGCTATCAGTCTACTACTGTTGTCCAGCCTGGACTTGAACCTGCAACCCACCGACTCCCGGCCCAAGTCTCTACAGACTGAGGTACTGTCACCACCAAAATACTGTATAGACTGCGCTGTATATATTATATAATTGAGATAGGCACCTCTAGCAGATTTGCTGTAAAAACCCATATTAGAGCACTCTGAGAAAACAAAGTAATAACAGAAGTAGCTAATCCCTAGTTTTGAGAAGAAAACTAAGGAGGAATAAAATATGAAAGAGTGAAACCTGAGGGAAGGAGACCAGTATTAGCTGAACAGGATTTATCATTTGACAGCAGTTTCAGCAGTGTGCATTGCAGAGGTGGTGGGAGACGTGACTGACTTTGATCTGCCATCGTGCCAGTGGTCTGTCTGTCACAGACTCCAGGTCCAGGCCTGCAGGAGCCCGGCTATCCTCCAGGGGGAGCTGGCACTCCAGAGCCGCCACATCCAGAAAGACAGCCAGGACAAACTGGGGCTCGTCCAGAACCCACTCCCCATCCTCAAACTTGACAAAAGACGACACAGAGTGAGAGAGGGAGGAAGCCATGAGTGAGTGGTAGCAGAGAGAAAGGCTGAAAATACTGATTGTAAAAATTACAGGCTGTTTATCTGTATCCATCATAAACTGACATTGTTCGGTTTTATTCTCATCAGAATATTGCATTGTTTATATGTTGTTAACAAGACAATCAATTTAATCCCCTGCTATATTTATACACTTTCATACCCTCATTTACTTTGCGATGCAGACTGCTGGTGAGCTATACAAGCACTGTTACTGGAGTTAAATCCAAATAGACATTTTCTATTTACTGTGTAAGAGAGTACAAGGTTTGCAGTGCTACTGAAAAGGACACTGGGCCAGTCTTCAGCCTACTTAATGCTGATCTTCTTTCTATAATATCTGCAGTTTTTAGTTCCATGACAAACTGAAGCAAGAATGGATTCATTTATTTGAGCTGGAAAAGAGGATGCGCGAACGGCAAAGCATTTGTGTAATCAAGGGGATAAAGAAACAAAACAATAAACATAAAAACCAAGTACCTTTTCTTTGACAAACTCACACTTGAGCTCGTAGGAGTCCTTGAAGCCTTGACCGTAGACCTGGATGGTGGAGCAGTCTCCCTGCCGGACATCACATAGACCCTCCTTCTCCAGCTCAGTGATCTCTGGGATCTGGTCTTCACAACATCATCAACAAAAACATGCATGCACTGTAAGAATGAACAGCACAACACAACCTGTAACTGCCATCACAGAAGTTGTGTGGGAAGATAGATGTGTGCAAGTTTATTCATTATAACGTGTCACTTTATCAGCACATGGCATTTCTAACCTCGTTTGTTCTTATGTTCATATGGTGTTTTTTTATATTGTTATATTACTCATATTGTTGGTTTTGCACTATATAGTATTTTTGCACTATTTGCACTGTATATACTTTTAAGTATATTTTAAATCTCCTTTTAAAACTTTTGAAATCTCCTTATTTTTCCTACTGTGTATGGCAACTGTTGTGAAAGAATTTCCTTTGAATTAATAAGGTTTTATCTTATCTTATATGACAGTTGCTAGACTGCTCAAGAAACTATGCAATGGAAACTGTATTGGCTTTTTTAAACACCTCTCTCTGGGACCAGTGTGCTTGTGTCAATGTATGTTTAGTATGTTACCAGACAGCACACTGCAGTCATATGACCCAAATCCTGGGAAGCAGACACAACCCCACTCTGAGCACTGGCCGTTCCCGTTGCACAGACTGGGACACTTGAGAACAGCCAGAACATCCTGGTACTCTTCCTCCCTCCTCCTCTCCTCCGTTAGCCTCCTCTCACACTCATTTTCCAGCAGCGGTAAAGTTTCATTCAGCCACGACAGCTCATCCTTCAGCTGGAGGTCGGTAACGCACATAGCCACCGCACGGCTAATTATTGAGTCTTTTAACAGGCGCTGGCAACCCAGCGCTATGCTGGAGCCAGCCAGGGCCTGCTGGCAATGAGTCCTGGCCTGCTGCTCAGTCAGACCTGAAGGTGTGGGCCACGTTAGGATAGAGTCTGGTTGAACTGCTGCTTCGTGGTCCTCTGGGAAAAAGTAGGTGAAGCCCTCCAGGTCAGACTGGCTAAGGCTTTGGTACGGAGAGTTAGAAATGTAACGGTGGGTCTGCCGCTTGTTTTTGCGTCGCTGGTGGTGAGATGACGTTGAAGCTCCATCCATGGAGGCTCTCAATGAGGCGCTTCTTTCACGCGGCTGAGTGTCGCCACTTCGATCCTGGGCGTTTTGACTGCCGGAGAGGCCTGGAGGCAGCAGCTGCCTTTCATTTCCTTCACCTCTGAGTAGTTCCACTGAGCTGATGTACTCAGCTGTGACATCCAGAGTCGGGATGATGCTGGGGAGGTGCACATTGCCATGATGGGAGCAGGTGGAGGCGGTTGAGGAGACTGGTTGAGATCGGGCTCTGGGAGATGTGAGGCGGGGCCCTGTCTGACAGTCACAGTACTTGCGGGGACTCAGTGTACTCAGGTGGGATGGTACGGTGTCAAACAAGCTGCTGCCTGGAGGGAGCCTGACAGAGGAAGGAGAGATGTCAGTGAGGAGAAAGGTAGGTTTGTCAGGAGGGTCTTCACATGGCCTGGTGGCGCAGCCTTGTGGTTGATATGATAATTAGCAGAGCAAATTCCTCAAGACAGAAATAATAATCAAATGGCATATTCCAATTAAGACAGTGGACCTTTGTGGGGCCTGGGATCTGGTTCTAAGGTGGTCCAGACTTGGATCTTTGAAGATGTTTTACAGATGAACAGCTTTGTAGAAGAAGGTGCTAAAATGTACACACTTATGAAATGATTAACAGGCAAAGACCCATGTTTAGCTCAACAGATAACGTACTGCTAAGATTCGTTCAGCACTTTAATGTTAAAGGCTTATCAGAGTTGATCTAAAGTCATCTTCCTACCGAGCTGGCTGCCTGACTATTCATGAAAAATGGCAACAACAAACTACCTTTGTGTACTGACAGACACGTCTCATTAACAAACATTAACAAACTGACCTCCATTCGGAGAGGAAAGCGTGCAGATTCTGCAGTGTGGCGCCTCCTGCGGAATGGAAGTCGTTGTCCGACTGTCCGTCATAGGTCCCACACAGGCCCTGAGTGTGGCTCCAGTCTGGACTGGGAGCTCTCAGCGTCAGACTCATTCCCCAGTCAGACACATCTGCACGTACAAACTCACCTGACGAGAAGGTCAACTGAAAAGAGTCAGAGATTCAGGACAGTCACATGAAGACAGAGAGCATCTTCAACAGCAAGCAACAAGCTATATTTTACATTTCTGTCAAACAATAAATGAAGAACATCCCTGGTGTCTTTTGCAACTTTGTCTTTCTCATAACTCAACTCCTTATATTGCAAGAGTTCAGTCATATCTATATATTTTTTCTCCTCCTCTGGAAACATTAATGCTCAGAAGGATATACAATTTTAAGTGTGCTGCATGATCCACATAAATTAGTCTCACAAATAATTTGAATATTGTTTTTCCTCCTGATGATGCAAAGATTGTATTTTATGTTAATCAAGATATAAAGTGTCAAAATTGAGCAATTTAGTCAATTCAATGATATATTCATGTTGTTGTTTGTTCTCAGTAACATTATGATTTCTGAACTGTTATGTACATATAAGTTAGAGTGTGTGTGTGTATCATATAGAGTGTAACTACATTGGTTCAGCTGTACTGTTTATTGTTTCAGTAATCTGCAGACTTGTCCTCCTCGCTCACCGTGACTTTGCGTCCCTGGAAGGACTCTGTGATACGAATGCCACTCTTGCTCAGGTCTCTGCTCTTCACAGACAGGTGAGGTTTGGTTTCACCCATCTCTCCGTTGCACATGTCAAAAGCAATGACATCTCCGCCGTCCCTCACCACGAAGCCACATGCACATGAGGCAGCGTGCACCACGCTGCCGCACTCCCACTGACGAACATGAACCTCAAACGGCCTCAAAACGCTCCTGTAGAGCACAAAGGTGCCAACCTGGTAGTTCTCATACTGCCTGTAAATAAAATAATATTAAAGTAAAAAACTGACACACTATTATATCTGTAATTAAATTAAATTATATCTTGTAATTAAATGTAGGTCAGCTTATGATGCATAATGTTTCCTGATGAGCTGAATAAGAGACTGAAGTACCTGCCATCAAATGTGACAATGTGAGGATCAGTGAAGGAGTAGCAGTAGGCTGATGGGACATCCGTCACTGTTATCTGAGATGAGAGGTCAATTTAATTAACATTTTTACAGTAAAAAACTCAGGATACATGATCACAGTACTGGAATGGACAGTTGGCAATCCACTACCCATTTTAAAAAAACAGCAAGGTGACATCATAGAAGTAGTATTAAATAAGCTATTGACAGAAATAAACATTAAAAACAGGGTTAAATAAAAAAAAATTACATATATAGAGATGAAGAAATATTTCATATACAAAAATCGAAACCTCACGAGTTAAGAAACTGCCGACTAATTTTCAAATTATACCGGGACAAACTCAATCTGTTAACCTCGACAGGTTCTGGCGAGTATCCGTTCCAGAGAAAATTCTGTGAGACAATGGATTTAACGGAGATCTGAGTTGTCCTGTTGCCATCTTTGACAAAGTCAGTGACGGGGCTGAAGTGGATCACCGCTCGACTACAAACCCCGTCCCTACAGGGGCCCCGGGACAGGTCCACCACACAGGAGGACAGGGACAGATCTGCACCCAACAAACCCTCATCTGTAACACAACAAGGAAGGAAGTGTGGTTTATTTGCAAGACAATATCACAGAGAATAAATACATCATTACCTCACTGTAAGTCCTCACCTTTACTGCTTGTGCTGAGCTGCAAAGACAGAGTGCACTGCTCTGAAGAGGAGGATGACTCCTCCACACATGGAGCAGGAACTGTGCTCTCTATCGCCAACTCATAGAGCCTCCCGTCCTCAGATACACTGCTCACCTCAGGTTTTAGCTGCATGAAACAGAACACTGATCAGTCCTTTATACAACAACGCAAACATTCAGGGGGAGAAGTGATCCCTCTTCTGAGAGCATCAGCTAACCAGCTTGAATGAAGAGAAAGCATAACAAAATCTAAATTAAATATACTGTAGAGTAGTATTTATTCGTGATGAATGATATGCAAGCAAACATGTTTTAATTATATACAATAACTATGGGAAATATGCATATTTTCAAACTTTGGACCGAGCTAAGCTTTATGCTAAGCTACCTGTCACTTACAGTGACTATGCTGACGTTCACGTTTTCTTTTGCATAAGTATATGTACATACACATACACATAGGAATACAATGAAAACCTACAGACAGGATGACACACACATGCATGCAAAAGCACAGACCTGCACAAACAATTCCCCCTTTTCCAAAAATACTGTCATGGTCACACATGGGCTTTGTCACCACACACATAAGTAGTTATGAAACTTCAGATTTCTATGACATACCATGATGCCAGCAAAGAACTCCTGACTTTCCACTGAGGCACCACGGACGTCAGGCGAGTCCAGGAAGAAACTGGAACTGGAGCAGTAAATCTGAGAAAAAAAAAATAGAAATCTGAATTGTTGTGGCGACATTGTAAAGACAGAGAGAGCGAAAGGGAGGGAGGGGATGGAAGGAACCACACAGCAAATGAAAGGGAAAAGATCCTGGATGTATTGAAGGTTTTATAGTGAAGGCCAGGTCACACACATGAACAGCCCACTGTAAAACAAAACGGCATGCTGACAGGTTTCAATAATAGCTTCAGTTACAAGATCTTTGATTTATAGAGTAAGTCTTCCTTAAAGAATAATGTAAAGTCAGTTGAGGTAGGAGTGCTCTACTGACAGCAAGTAACAAAACCTCAGTGAAATTAGATTTAATCCTTTCTACTCTGTTTGTTCCCTTTTCTTTCCACACAGTTTTATCCTGGCCTTCACTTTTAGTCATTTTCAAATATCAGAGTGTTTCCTCTTGGGTCATCTGGTTTTATTCTCATGATTATTCAAGCTAATGCAGTAAATTATTATAATTTATATCCATTCCAGTAAGCCTAAATAGAGCAAACAGCCAGGCCTAATTTATCCTCGTTTCGTGAGTAAAAGTCTGGAATAAGGTTAACAGTCCTGAAGACTGACTGATTAGCCCAATGCCAAAACAATGCAGCGAGTTATCAATGAAATGCTGTCACTGAATTAACTGAACGCTGAAGAAGTCAGAAATTGACCCTGAATAAAAAAACTATCACTAAAACAAAGTAAAAAACCTGCAATTAATCAATCAAAAAATAATAATGTGCTTTGCTTATTTTTTCTGCCTTTTTGTAAAATAGTAAATTTGAAAATTCATGGATAACAATGATAATTATATTTTAGTTTTAAAGATTCAATTTTGATTAAAGAGCTTGCACATACTAGTGGCTTGGCTTAACCATCATAGAAACAAACAAATAATTTGGTAGTCAGCAATACAGTTAATTTAGGGCAGTGGGTGCAAACACTTTACACTGGGTAATGGAATAATACATTTGTTAACCTCTGTATCTGTGTGCTAGCTGTTCTTAACTACCATAACAACTCTAATTTTCAAACTGGTCTGGACTATGCAGACTTTGTTTCAGACCTTGTCCCCCAGGCGGAGGTTGAAGCCATCCAGCTCAATGAAGGCAGAGGTCTGGATGGTGGTCTCCTGTTTGAGCTCCTCCTTTTTGCCCTCAGGTGAGAGGCGGGACCAGGCCACCACGTAGCCCAGGGAGCTGCTGGAGCTGCTGGAGCTGCTGGCAAAGCTGCACTTCAGGTAGACGGAGTTCCCTGTCACCTCTGAGACGATCACTGGGGCAGATGGAGCGGGAGGCTGCTTTTCTGGTTGAAGAGAGGCATAAAGATATAAGTATATATTTGATGATACAGTTTTCCCTTTTTCTTTCCTGTCTTTTCCTGTTTCAACTCAACAGTGGCCCCGTGTATAAAACCAGGTCTAAAAAGAAAGGGCTTTCTCACTTTGGTGTGGAGGAGCTTGACTGTCCTGCACAGATCCTCAATCAGGTTCAAAGCTTTATACAGTGTGCTAAAGTGTGGAAAAGACTGTTTATTCATTTTATATTCACTACTTTACTGCTTCTATACACATCATTTACTAACATTTGTCTGTAAACCGGTGCTAATTTCCATTCCAGATGGATTTAATGACAAATCAAGCCCAACTCTAAGAAAGTAAGATAACAAATACAAATGGTTATGCAGAGGGAGGTATCTTAAGCTGAGGGACATGAATTGAGGTATGTGAGCAGTTCCAGACAGAAAACATTCAGAAAGCCCTGCTCTCTGCATTCAAAAGCCGTGACATTTCACCTATCTCTAATTAAACCTCCCTCTCCTTTCCACCTCTGCCAGCTTCCTAAAACCTGCCCTGGCGTAATTCAGACCTGGCTGAGGGCCGTTGCCATGGAGACGAGGCCCAGCGGACGCCAGGACACATGCTCAGCTCATTAAGAGGAGCAGTGAGGGGGCTGACAGTGCATTCCTGATCACATGGCAACTCCCTGACCTCCCGATTGTCTCGGTGTTTGACCTAACATGAGGAGACAAGCATAAGCCATAAAAACAGCAGCAGGATCCTCACTTTTACATGTTCCATCGACATTCACCTTGTCTGGGCCGCAGCTCAGTGCTGCTGTGGGTGAAGTGTCCAACGCCTCTGTTAAGATGGGTAGGAGAGCAATAAGAGCACTCAATTATAAATCAACATTAATTAACATAATAGATTATAGTACATGGCAGAGGAGAGATTCTTGAAGCTTTTGTCTGAGATCTCAGCAGAAGTGTAGTGTTGCATGTGGAAAAGTGCTGATGTGCATCCTGTAAAGAAAGGGAAAGCCTCACTCTGATTCAGTCTTGTTTTTTCCATATTGCCTTCTTCTGCTGCATCCTGCCTCTGTCTGGGCACTATCATATGTTCATGTGATAGTAGCATGTCCTTATATTTGCATGACAGAGATGTGAGCTTTCTAAAAGCTGTTGGTAAGCCGTAACATCACTCTCTATTTGTCTGTTAGTCACATAACAGGAGAACACCTCAAAATATAGTCCCAATCAGCAGTTTAATTATATTTCTAAATCACTGCTACCTGTGCATTAAACTGCAGGTAACGATTGCAACTTCTGTGTTGTGCTGGACTGCTTAATTCTGGACTAAACTGATGACAAACTAAAACATGGATTACAGATTTTATATTTGTGTGGTCATGCTATTAGCTTGATGCTCTGAGGAGCCCTAACATACAGAACAATGGGCTGTCTGCTGTGATGTACCCTGAGCGCAGTATCCCATGCATCCCTGCGTGGGCTGGAGCAGGTAAACATAGAAGTCTCCACAGCTGCGTACGGTGATTGGGATGCGGAACATGCAGCAGTCTTTGCTGACGCCCGGAAAGAGTTGCCAAGCGGCGCAGGCCGTCAGCTGCTTCACCTCCAGGGGCCCCGGCAGGGACTCCCCCTCAGCCAGGGATAACCACACAGGAGCCTGAGTCCCACAGTGGTTCACCTAGATGTTTGAAAGACAGAGGGGAGAACACTAGGGCACACGCTGTAGGGTGAAAAAATATTTGGAATAATAACATAGAAATGGGTAGCTTAGCACCAAAGATGACACCATATAATATAATCACTTTCACAGAATAAATTTAAAAATGCTACTCACAGTTCATTCCCATTTAAAATATATTGATCTGATGAATGCAGATATTTGTTTGCTGTCACCGTAAAGACACTGACTTATTATGTAACACATGTTCAGAGCGATCCTCTCTTCCTCCCTCTGCCCGCTCCTGTGGATATCTATCACCCAGGGAGAGCAGCAGTGCTCTGGGAAGGCAGAAGGAGGCTGACACTTCAGATGGATCCTGCAGGCTCCTCACAGTGGGACGCCCGCAGGAAATGAGACACATTCCAGCTCTCCTTGCACTCTCCTTCACAAATATGTGCTCACACACACTGATAACTGTGTTTCCACATATGTATCACGTGAGGATAGGGAGGCCACCTCAAAAGTTCCTCCACAAGGAGTCCCAGATGATGTATTGCAGATGGGATCTCGACAACTGATGTATTGATGTTTGCAATTAAAAAAAACTACAGCTAACATTTGGAATACATTAACATGTCCTTATCACATGCATCTGGAAAAAAAGAGGATACAGTAGTGATTGATGTAATAAAACGACAATTTAATGACCCTCAACTGAGGTCACAATCTGTTAAGAAAGACTGGGATTATTCAAATCTGACTTGACTGATGTATTTTAAGTGGCAACGTTTGAACTATAAATTAAGCTAATCGCCTGCTGGCTCAGGTCTGCATGCTATTTACGTTGGTGTACAGATCTTGCCCAAAAAGTAAATTCATGTATTTCCCAAAATGTCAGTTGCAAGTTGCCAGTTACATATTGCTACACACATTACACATTACATTTCAAAGAACTAAAAAGACTGACTACCACTGAGCACTGAACACTGACATAATTTATATTTTTCCATCTTTGCTGACATTCTTTGAATGCACACTGCTTTCCTACTGTTGGAAGCAGCCATTTGTTTTAATTCATTTCTGCTCAATATGAAAATCACTTAGTAGAGTTTAAGTGCAAATGCAGACGCAGATGTAAAGTGTGTTACATCATAACTCTTCCTTATGAAAACACTGCATGACAGCAATATAATCTTGATGTTTACTTTGATGAAGGGAGGAAATTTCTAAAAGACAGTGTCATGGCTTGGCAAAATAGTAAGTTGTAACATAAAGTCAAAATAATTCAGTGTAAATGGCGAAAACTCACAAAACACTGGAATGGTCCCTCATGGTATGAAATCTACGGCACACATAGCTAAATATGACAGAAACAGGCAGAACATGCAGGTCATTTACCTCCACACACTGGGTGGGCATGCTGGCCGGCTTGTCAAAGATCTGAAACTGGTACCAGCCTGGAGTGAGGGAGTGGTCGCAGATGAAGTCCTGCAGGGCTGACTGCTGCAGCCAGCTGGAGCTGAAGGTGGTGCTGCGGTAGGGGTCCTGGAGGATGGAGTGGCCACCCGGCGCACACTCTGGAGGGAGCACTGCAAGCCAGAGCCAGACAGACAACATGAGTGCTGGATCGACACCAGGACCGTCAATATTCGAGATAAACATTTCAAATTGAATTTCAAAGCTGGTACAAAGGTCTGGTGCAGCTCAATGTTTTATCAGACTAACTAATTAACTATTTTTATAGCTTGGCATCAATGATTTCAACACATAAAGAACTTTAAAGCTCATTTGAAGCTTTTAATCAACTGTACAAAAAACATGTACAGAAGGATGTCACAGTATTTGCTGTTTTTACAGTTCTTTTAAATGTTAAAATGCACGTTATTATGAAGATACAGGTGAGAGACTGTGAATAGGTAATTGAAGGTTATTTCAGATTCACTGCCATGTCCACAGTCCACAGTGAAGCCGCTGTTGAAGTCCATCTGGCCAGAATGAGAGCATCCTGGTATAACTTCACTGAATTCAAAGATCAAATAAAGGTGACAATGAGTGAGACTTTCCTAAAAAAAAATACCATATAGAAGGTATACACAAAAATAATGCTTCTCAATCATCACTTATGCCACATGCAAGACTGTGAACGCGTATCCCCAACTTAGCGAGAGCAATGATGGTCATCAATGGACTTCATCAAAGAGTTTTGACCTTTTCAAAGTCCATTTGGCCAACTAGAAGATGTTACCACCTCAATAAAACACATCATCGCAAAAGAAGTTAAAGAAAGTTTTGATAATGTTCCTTCACAAAAATAACTGCCTTCTGCTCCTGCCACGAACCTCCTCTTGAGTCAGCATTCAATACTACAGTGTCTTAAACAAATTATGTTTGATGAGATGGAAAAACTGGAGTGTGGGTCTAAATACTGAGGATGAAAGACAACACTTAGGCTCTTTGTGTTGCAGAAGCAAAAACATGGTCACTAAAGTGAGAGCAGATGGGAAGAAAAAAGGCCCGAGCTGTAACTGTAAGAAGTAGCTGTGCACTGCAGCAAAGTTTTGTGGCCCTGACCTGCGAGGTCAAGTGAAAGGTGATATCCTGAGTGACTGGAGTCTGCCACAGTGGTGACAGACAAGATGAGCCACTGAAGGAGACAACAGGAGCTGTCAAAGCTGCCAACACCTGCTGGCTTCAGTCCTGATGTACCTATTGGCTTTATGATCCTCCTACATACGTCTACTACATGTCATAGACAGGTATGCACTCTGCAGTTTACAGGTTTTAACTCCAACAATATTGCCATTAAACCATCATGACGATCGGAACCTTGAAACACCAGCACGAGGACTTCAGAGACAGAAAACCACCAACAGAGAAGACGCTGGAGAAGCTGGAGCCAAACATAACAGCATTAGTATTAATGGGTTTCCCCAGCAGGACCTGACCGCTGATGTTTAAGACTTTGTTAAGAATCCATTCTTTTGCTTTAGAGTAACAGCATGTTAAGAAATACCTGGAGGGAAACTATTTCTTTGAGTCATGCCAAAGTAAACCCAGAGAGTATTTCATCAAAAAAAAGTAGCAAATCTGAATGAGAGACTTCCTTTTTATATTCAAGGAAGTCCAACAAACCACCACAGAGAGAGGAAAGGTCGGCAGGTTAACGGTTAAAGGAAGACTCTTAAACACACACTGTGAGTGCTTGGAGATCATTAGAACAGCCAATAAAATAAAACTGGAAAAAAATGTTAAAGCAACTTCTGGACACAACGTTCAAGCAGCTTGTGGACATGACACTGCAGTGTTTGTTGTGACCATGGGAGTCATTCCCATGTGTGAAACTGAGAGAGGTGACAAGAATCAGTAAGAGAGGATGTAGATGTTACGATGAAATCTCATTAACAGCAGAATTTAACCTGCTAATGAAATATAGTAACAGAAAAATAGTGAGAAGCGTAGATGAGGCATAGGACACAAGGCTGTGCGTTAACAACTAGCATGTTTCTTTGATTTATGTGAAAAACAAAGTTTACGGCTCACAACAACCGTTTCTGCAACTTTGTGTCAATTGGAAATGATAGACATAAAGGTCACCCAAAGCTGAGTGGAATTAAGTGATTATTAGCTGAAGAGGCAAAGAGAATTAGTTTTTTTTCAGTAGCTGGTAATGACAGAATGGGATACAGACCTCTGAAAAAAAACAGCAACACAATCTATGAGGCTAGTGGCACACCTAATGGCTAACAGGGGTGGGAAATTAGGGACAGATGTTATTTCAAACTCAACATCAGGAAATGGACACAGGTGAGTATAGAGGTCAAAAAGCAAGATAAAGAAGCTTAAGGTTTATGGTGTGTGACCACAGAAGTTAAAACATGACCATAAAAGCATATGGCCACTAAAATGAGAGCAGAGAGGAAGAAAAAAGGTCTGAGCTGTCTCCAAGAATCAGCAGCCGGCTTCTGTGCACTGCAGCAAAGCTTTCTGGCCCTGACCTTAGAGGTCAAGTGAAAGGTGAGAATCTGACTGGTGACGAGAAGCTGGAGGAGACGACAGGAGCTGTCAAAGCTGCCAATAGACATCCTTTGGTCTCAACACCTGGTGGCTTCAGTCCTGATCAGCTGGGATGGGAACTCTGACAGTCCTGTCTGCCTGCTGGGGTGAACGGCCATGAGAGCAGCCCATGAGAGGGCGAAAAGACGAGAACACCCTCATCTCTGTTTCCTGTGGCAGCACAAATGGAGCTTGGAGCTATGTGACCTTGGACAGATGACAGTCACATGATGGATGAGGAGGTGTCAGCTTCTTTTTGACAGAGGGACAAAAAACCACCAGGAGGAAACTGACGAATTTGAACTTTTTTTTACAGGTTTACATTGATAAATTATTTATATATAATCCCATTTTTGATAAATAGTAAATATTTTTCACAGAATGAATGAACAGTAACATGCAGCACAGTCACACTCTTACCCGTTTGAGTGAGCATTGCGTTGGGCAGTAAAAACACAAAGCACCGGAGAAGTTTCAAAACTCTTTCAAGTCTCATCATCCTGCAACGTCCAGCGCGAGACTTTGCGACACCGAACAGCGCGAGCACTGAGCGCGAGCACCGCTGCTGCTTTTGTTGTTGTTGGTTTTAGCAGTCTCTACCGTGTCTGCCAACGGGAGCGCAGCCGTTTTCTCCTCGGTGTGTGAAGCCGCCTCTGCTGATCCCAGGCCGGGCTGAGCGGCTCACCTCAGACTGCTGCAGCGTTAGGAGGAGCATCAGCGGTGCTCCCTGTCATGACCATAAGCTCCTCCACACCTCTGCACATCTGCCCCTGAGCTGCACCACTGGCCCTTACTCTGACAGAGCAAGGCTGCATTTACGCAGTCGACTAAGTCGATTATTGCTTGAGAAAATAGAGAAAAACAACATCACTTTACTCATCTATTGAGTAACTTTCCTTGAGTATTTCCATGTTATGCTGTACTATGTGTTAAATAACGCTGACACTATTAAGCAGTAAGTATCTGGAAAATGCTGGAAAATACTGACAAACGACATTAAAATATTCTTATACCTGTATTTGTTGGTGATAACAAAGGAATAATTAAATGCATATACACTTTGAAAGGAAGCATATTTGTTTTGAGAAAAGTCACCTAAATGATCATCAAAAAAGTTGCTGATTCATTTAATGCCAGCTGACTAATAAATTAACCTTTTGAGCTCTAGACTTGATTTGATCATTCAAATCAAAATAAAAAGTGGTTTTGTTTCTTTTCACGTGTGTAATAGGAAGACAAACTGTTTCTCTCAGTACGTCTTGTTTCACAATGTGCTCCACTTGAATTACTTGATTATCACATCTGCTGACAAATAATTTTCTGTCCCTTGACCGGTCAGATAATCAACTGTTGTTTCAGCTCTCAACAGCATGGACCTAAACAACAACAAAGCAAATGTGAGGCACTACTATACCACTAAAAAAAAAGTAAAACTGACAACAAATACATAAATTCTGGCCATGTTCTGTGGACAGATCCACCGTGCAAATCACAAGAACAGGATGTTTATAGGTCGGAAAAGGTGAAAGGTCAAAGTGCATTTATAGGAAAACCGTAAAGCTAAACCTTTGCATTTATAATATTCAGACATACACAAAGAGATGAACCAGGGCAAATCATCATAAACCCACATAACATTACTCTGTATGCTTCTTTTATTGAATGGACGTAAGCCTGTAAAACTACATGATGTTGATGGTTTCTCCATTTCTAAAGGGAGGAAAGCAGGCCGATGGCCTAATCACAGAGGTTTGCTACTGACCAGCCAGTTATATTTTATAAGTCAACACTCCAAACCACTAAAACAGATGGCCCACATGCTTCTTTTTTCATGGAAACAACCTCGGCCAAAGAGAGGAATTTTGGATAAACCAGATCAGTCAGGTCCTTTCCAAACTGTTCGTTTCCATTCTCACGCTCAAACTGTGGCCGTGCTACTCCAATATAAAGTTTCACTGGCAGGAGCTGAGGAGCTGGAGCTGATTGTGCTGTCAAACACATGAAACTGATCTCTTTTAGAGCAGGAAATAACAAACTTTGGGAGTGATGGCTCAATTTGTATTGTGGAGGTATTTCTGCAGTGGCTGATTCATTCAGAGATGTTAGATAAAGAGTAGAAGAAGCAGGGAATAAAAGGTGTGCTACTTTGGATAGTTACTATATGTTAATACGGTGAAAGCTTAAAGGATAGATGCATGCAATTATTCCATTATTATAGAGTACACAGTTAATTTCTAAGAGGAATCCAGACATGTTGCATGTTACAAGAACCAACACTTATTTTCATTATTGATTTATTTCCTTGATTTGTTTTGAGTCCTGTCATTTTGCCTATCAGGTCACACATCAGTTATGCAGAGTATAAGTAGACATCTTTTGATGTTTTTTTGTCCTCAACCTCATTTTGTGATGATAGAAAAAAAACAGGAAAAACCCAGATTTCAGAAGCTTATACTAGCAAATGTAGCAGCAGTATCAGCATTTCTGCTTTAAAAAGTCACTGATAAATCATTTATCAGGATAGTTGACAGTTTTTTTCTGTTGATTGATTATTTCAGCTATATAAAAACGCCCATATCTAAAAGCTGTTTGAGTTGATTTTGCTTGTGTTCAATTAACAATAGGGACTCTGTTGTTGTGAATTGTTTTTACTATTGGTGCTACAAAGTGGACAAATAAACTGTGAGGTTCCAATAAAGTCAGTGAGACAATATTCTGTGATTAACGATGAAAAAGTCTTTGGACAATTACTTCTGCAGGCCTAGAGAGAGCCAATGAGAGGCCGACAGCTGTGCAGGCCGCAGACGGCCTTCTGCTGGGACGCCCAGGCGGAGGAGGGACATAACCCCTCCCTCATAAATCTCCTGGACCATCAACCTGCTCAGAGCCTGGAATAGCCATCAGGTGAAAACCCACTTTCCTCCCTCCTCTTACACAACCAGCAATTAAATAGCCATTGGCCTTCCTGGTGGAGAACATCTAACATCTAAGCGACCGTATATAAACAGTACATGACGTGTGTGTTTGTCGCCTTCAAGTTACATCCAGGGAGCAAAACAAGTGGTAAATAAATGGGGATAATTGCCTCATTTCATACTTTAATCTGCAAACGAGATCATTCGGTGCAATTTTCTCTCATTATAATCAGTTATGCAGACGTGGGAGAAATGGCAGCTCCGCGGTGTCCCCTGGGAAATGTGATATCAGCTAAATGATGCAGAAAATGTAAACTATATAATTAACTTAAACTCCACCACTGACAGGAAAACTGATTGTACAACTTAAAAGACTGCAAACAAGGAGCAGGCACAGGAAAGTGAATCAAGCCCAGACAAATCAGCTCTAAAGCTCGGTACAAACACATTCACTTTTCTACTTTTACCTCGTTGTCTTCCTCACTGTTCTTGCTCCATCATCTGCATGTAAATGATAAAAAAACAGCAGATGAAATGAATACTTCAGCACAGGTCTCTGGTCTACAGCCCTCTGAGGCTACTCCTGTTCAGGAAGGTGAAAGTGCTTTTTTAAGTTTGTTGGTCTTCGTTACTGTCACTGTTGGGCCCCTGTGGAGAAGAAGAACTGGAAAAAAACATGTCATCATTCCTCAGTTTGTGTCTTGGCTAACAAGTGCATAAAATGCTGAAAATGGTTCATGTAAATCATTCAGGTGGAACAATGGAGAAAGTTGAGGTTTGACTTTCTGAAGTACGTCAGATTCAAACTCATTTCCACAGTGGGAAAAAGTTCTCAATAAGTGAGTAAATTTATCCGGAGTATCAGAAGTTAAAGTACTCATTGTGAATGAGTGGCTTGGTTTTAAGGACACAAAGGATGGAAAATGAAATGAAGCAAAGCCAGAAACATACAAAGCAGCTCATAATTTCAGCTGTCAGCTCTGTGCTTCAGTATTTTAGTACTGATTAATCTACTTAATCGTGCTGAGTGTGGCTTTGTAATTGCTCCACACTGCAGAAGGAAGTGCTTTGTGTTTAGTTACTGTAGAGGACAAATGTGACCTCAGAGCAGCTGGGTCATGACACGAGCTATTCCTGCTACCACCCCTGACATCCAGCCTCCAATCACATACCCCGACCCAGACAACGTCTGTACAGTCGTCAGTCAACTGTTTACTGTAACAGTCATAAAAAGCATTTAGGCGAGTTTACCATTAAAGTTGCAGAAAGTGAAGCTGTGATGATAATCATGTTTTGGTGTCAATTTTTTTTTTGGAAAACAGGCAGAAACACATAAAAGAGATAACAATGACATCAGTAGATCTGAATGCATGTTTTGTGTCTTTGCAGATGTGATGGGGGGGATAGGTGTCACCACTTTCACCCAAACACCTATAATATACTTTGCAGCAGCGTTCCATTTTCTCTCTTCTCAACTGACTGAGTGGCTTTTCTACCGATTAATTATACTGTAGGGCTAATGGAAAACAGGCCACCGGTCACTTCTTATATACTATGTCAGTAGCTTGGAGTGTAGCGTGGAGTTTCATAACAGTGTGCCTTCATGCAGGCGTGTAATATTCATGCCTCAGTCAGCATAACATGACACTGACGCGCTTTCTTTAGGCCGACAGGCGGGTCGACTACACGCTTTGCCATGAGATGACATGGAGACGTCTCTGAGGCCACTGGAGCATCTCAGGCTGCAACGTCTGAAAAAAGGCTCCTGTAATTGTTCCAGCCGAGCCTCTGACTGCACAGTGGCTGTAAATGTCACTGGCTACAATGGTGGGAGTTTTTCAAACACACAACTGAAGGGTCAGAGGTCAAGAGGAGCCTCTGAAGGCGGCTGGTTTATCAGGGGTGGCGAGGTCAGCTCCTCCACAGGCACTGCATGGTCTCAGCTCAGATTTCCTGTTGTCTTTGCCCCCTTGTGTCAGTCGTCAGAGTCGGTACAAACAAAAATGAGTGCTGTAAAAACATAAGGGGAACTCCACTGCTCACTGTCTGGACCTGTAAATTACAACTATGACCTCTGATGTAACTGTTTTTCTTCTATAATGGGCTCTCATAACAACACAGTGACCAAGGTTTACCCTGATTCCTTAACTGTAACATGCTATGATAACTTATGTTATGTTAACTTATGTACCAAAAATGATTCAAAAGTACCCTCATTCAGGAGTGCATGCGGCTGATAATCAACCAAAAAAAAATCAACGGACTAATCCTAAAAACGAAAAAGACAACGTTTTGATAATAATGTATGCAGACGGGACGTCTAGTTCATCTCCACTTAATAAAGAGTCATATACAAGCCCTGAGACATTTAAAGAAGATGCCTAATGTTTTAAATCCAACATAGAAAGAAAGGTTGCTTTAACAACACAGCAACTTGAAAATAATACTGTTACATTATGTATTTAGATATTAGGTCAGTTCTGCAGACTGTACAGTTGGATATTGTAGGTATTCATGATGTAAAGTAATGTACACTGAGTTATATAGACTGTTATCCCAAACAGTACTCATCGACCCTGACTAGGGTAATTGATGGATACCAAAGAATGAATGAATGAATGAATGAATGAATGAACTCTGCTGCAGTCTGTTCACCTCTGAGTGTGAACTGAATCCTACTTCCTTTAAAAAGAGAGTGAGGTCTGCCTATGGTACTACTTGTATGTACTGAATGGGCTTTTTTCAGACTACGATCACCTGAATGACATGCTGCCATCTAGTGAAATTACAGTGACATTACCGATTCCACAAAGGTGGAAAACAGCATTAGGAGGCAATGAAACATAACGCACTGTTAAAGATAAAAAAAAAAACAGTCTTTTTCAGTACAGTTGGCAGCGTCTAGTTGGGGCCTCTTGTCAAGTTTCAGATGCTGCTTATCTTATCTCTGTCTTCTAATTTACTACTTAAAACCTATTTTTCTGTGTTTTATATTACCTTGTGTTTCTTTTAGATCTTTTGTATTGCTTGTAATGGCACATGTAAATGCATGTTAACTGCCTCATTGTTGAAAGGTGCTCAAGACACAAATAAACTTGCTTCATCTGAGTAATTTCAATTGTAACCTACACTGTGACTGTGTAAAGATCTTACTGGTATATGGGTCTCTGAGAGGACGCACATGTAAATGTAAGGGTAAATGTAATTAAGATGTCTTGCTTCAGAACAAAAATAAAGATAATAAAAAAGATTACTGTAAATTAATAGTCAACCAACAACTGTTAAAGAGTTCAGAGGGCACTGTTTGCACTGTTGCTAAGTTTCTGTTTTTGTTGAATGTCCTACTGAGCTCAACCCACTTAACTTAATTCTTTGTTAAGGAGACTAAATGCTTGTTACCAAGCAGCACTTTTATGTGTTGTGGCTGTAATCGACCATTGTGCCACTGTTTGCCACATTCCCCTGCGGCTGCCACTGTGTTCCTGACATACCAACAAAAAACAAACGACACGCTCACACTGTGGATTTAAACCTGTAAGGGGATGTTGCCAGGAAAGTCGAGGTAAGCAGATACCTTATTTGACCATCAACAAATGAAAATGGCTCCACACAGTTTGTTGCATCCACTGTCCTCAGTGTGCTTTGAAGAAACAATCAAATTCTCTGCAAGCCAGCGTCTCTCTTTTGCAAGAAGCAACTTGTTCACACTCCCTGAGACTGAGAGCCACAGCGACGTGTGGAGCATCAGGCCTCCAGATTTCTCTCTGAAACTGTACAGATCTACTCTGTCAGTTCCACAGAGGAAGGAAAGGAAGACACATTCAAATGTATCTGCACCTCATCTTAACGAAACTAAGAGGAGAACTGGACTATTTCTACCAAATGTGGTACCTGAGAGTCACCAGAGGGAAGAGTCTCCGAAGTTCATCACATCATACAAGCCTCCTGATGCTCTGGAGGCTGAGCTGATGTTTGTCAAGACTGGGAAGAACCAGTCTGGACCTTACAGGAACCCAAAACCACACAACTTCAGACCAGTGAGTGTCTGCAATCACACAATATAATTTATTGAATACAAGAAAGGCAAGCAGGGTCATCCTCATTCTGTGTACAGTGTACAGTACTTCTGCGTAGCGTGTACTGTTTGATTTCACCACAAGATGGCGATAAAAACAAAGGTTAAAAAAGTAATATTTTGATTTTTATCACTGATTTCAGCTCAGACAGGACCTTCCAGACACAGTTACCACATATGAGAGAGATCCTGGCAACCTGAATTTAAAATTGAAACACTTGGACATTAGTGAGTGACATTAGTGAACCACCTTCATCTTTTGTCAATACATTTTGAAATTTTGTCTTGAGCATTCTGAATGTTTTCATTTGCACCACAATGTATTTTGTGTTAATGTATGTACACTGAAAATAAGGTTTTTAAAATACATTTTCAAACACTAGTTTAGACAGAGATGACTGAATATTTTTGTCTTTCTTTTCCAGTTTGGAGCGCTAGATCTGTGTCAGACTCAAAGTCAAAGGATCCCTCAACAAGGATGGACACTTACAAACCTGCAGAGCCCAGCTGGGATGTAGAGCTCATCCTCCCTCAGCTGCCCTGGCCTCCAAAATCAGCTTCCTATACTGTCAGTAGTGATTCTGGTGTCATAGCTGCATAAATATGCATGTGCCAGATATACTGCAATTATTTCATCAACATGCAGATTGTAGGAAGGATGTATTAAAGGACATAATTTATTGTGGGAATGACATTTAAGAGATAGGTATTGCAGTTTTTAACCCACTACATTTATCTGGAAGTTGTAGTTACATTCAGATTAAGATTTTATGTACACTACACATGATGTACAGTAAAGTGTTTTTCTTCTATTTTCCTTAATTTACAGTTACTAAAAATTTAACACTGATGCTGAATGTCTGTTTCAGAGACACAGGCGAAGAAGAGGAGCGTACAGTGCATTCTTGGACCGTGTGGAGGAGAAACTCTCAAAATCGTGGAAAAATAGAGCATGACTTTATCTTTTTAAATTCTTTAAAAAAATGTCCATATTTGTTTTTTTTAAAACATTGCTTAGTCATACATACTGTATTTATTTATATTTTTTATTTTATTAACAAACTACACTATCAGACAATGGACAAGTCGACAAGTATTGACAGTTTACTGTTTGACAGACAGCTTTCTGAGACTTTTTCTTAAAGCCCATGTCGACAGTAATGTATGTTTTAGTCCATTTACTATAATTCAGATCAAGGTAATATTTACTTTATTTTGAATATTTTTTCATTATCCTCCAGGAAGTTGCCAGGTTTGTTTTAGATCTAAATACATGTGGAGACCATCTCTACTGCAGAAGTTATAATACATTAGTGTTGAGAGCAGAAAATGATCTGAAAAGGACCAAACAGAAGTGACACATTCAGACATGCAGTGACTGTGGTGTCATGAAGGTCATCACACCACATTACGCACTGACAGCTGCTCATTCGGTACCCCAAGAATCATAAACATGTGAAGCCTGCGCCTGTTCCAAGCATATCTGAAATAGCTGCACATATGTGTTCAATGAGTGATCCATGACTCTGTGCATAACTAGCAGACTAAATATAAAATGAAAAGAATATCAGTTGCTGCATTTAAACCACATGACCCACGCGCTGCCATGTGTTTTCATATTTTAATCCCCTGTGATCCTTTGCAATACTGAACGATGTCATGAAATCTTACAGTTCATGCATGGCTAATAAAGATACTACTTACCAGTGTTGTTATTCCTTATAAGACTGTGCGGAAGCAGCATGGCCGTTATGAAAATCTATACAGGAAAAACACAGAGCAGACAAATCAGGGACAGTTGGAACGCTATAAATTTCATCCAAGTTCATCTAATAAATCCTCTATAGAAGAAGATAGACAAGACTATTCTAAACAAACACACACATTTATTTTTTCAGCGATTGAGCGACATATAGCATAAATAATAAATAGCATGAAGAATATACCTGGTGACAAATAAAAGAATGAAGGGAGGCAGGGTGGAAAACTGGATCATGAATCACAATTTGAAAATCATTACTTCTTCTCAATTACAGGTCATAGGGAAATACTGCACTTCTTACAGTATTCACATTATCAGCGACAAACATTAAAATTGTCTTATAAGTACTTAATAGTAATGAGAACAAAAAGATGCATTCTTTATAACGATTTTTTTTTACTTTTGATACATTAAGTACATTTTGCTGATTAAATTTTGAATTCAAGACCTTTTTTTAGACTACATTGTTTCTAGTTGAAAGTAACTAAGCACATTTTCTCTAGTAGGCTACGGTACTTAAGTACAATTTTGAGGTAGACCTACTAACATCAATATTTCTGTTTTCAGCTACTTTTTGCTTCCACTACAATACACTCATGCTACATTTATTTGATAATGCTAAAAATTGCTAATAATGAAAAATTTAATCAATAAATAAATTATGATGTAATATGATGGATACAAATATAAGTTCATTGATCCATTGGTCAAATTCACGAGTTACCCAGCAGTATAACACCTTTAGCAGCTGACAGTTATTTTAATTATAAATGACAAAGTATTTCTACTGTGTGTGGTTTGTACATCCTCCACAGTTGGTCTCTGTTTTATAGTATATTCCCCATATCTGGGTGAAATATAAATCAAATAAAGCATAGTGACCACACAGGCTATGGTTGTCTGCACAGACAGGTTATTGCAGATAAGGAGCCTGGTGTGGCTTTTCCTCCCTCCGACCAATCATTTTAAAGGAAAACATGCGGATGAGAGGGGCGGTGCTGTTTCTGCAGACTGTCTCTCTACACACACACTCAGGCGGACACAAAAGGGAAAACACACCGAGCTAACCAACTGAATCTACGGTACGTTACCTTAACGGATACTAACGTTTAACGTTACAGCAGGTCAGGTGGGCTGCTATGCTAGCTTATCCACTAGCATTACACTGTGCTGTATTGTTTAATATGGGCTACAAAATATCATGGATGACAGTGAAGCCTTGACATTGTAGACCAGCAGGTGGAAGTGTATTTTGGGATCTGTTAAAACTCCTGTATCTGCAAACTTGTTAGTAAGATACATTTCTTATCAACATCAACGTGTATTTTATAGGTATTTTAAGACATATACGTACACAAATTTTAAATGAATTGTACCTTTGTTGCCTCGCCAGTCTTTTTTTTCCATAAAGACAACTAATTTCAAACACGTCGGCTGGTTTAACTGCTCAATAACGGTAAATTATTGACGTTACAAGGAGACATGGTGTGACGGAGCAACAGGTGATCCTGGTTCCCGGGCTAGACGTGTGATTGACAGGGGTATCAGCCAATCAGCGAACTGACGAGTGAGTGCGCGGACCAATCACGTAAGCCCGCAGTGTTGGTGTGGGCGTTGATCCAGACTGACAGCAGTGTCATCAGCGGCAGGTCCTCACTGACTGGGACACCGAGGACAGACAGGGAGGGTGTCTCTGCTTGTGGGGAAGGATTTTCTGTCGACGCTGCAGACAAACGAGGTGGGAATACACCGTTAGTTGAATTTCAGACTGTGTTGCTGTGTTTCTGTTCCCAGACTGTTAGCTTTAATGTTTCCCTACAGGCTCTGAATGGTAGGCAGACAATTTTGGACAGGACAAAAAAATGCATTCGCTCACCTGCCGTGTAAATACTTGACAGTAGTCCAGGTTTCATTTCCAGATAAGGATAGTCACTAGAAACTAAACTGTTGAATTTAAATGTGAATGCAATTGTATACTAAGATGTCAGTAAAACAGTAAAACTAGCAAACAGACCTCTCTATGTGTGTTACACTGATACCATATGAGATGAATTCATCAATCTAGAACAATATGGTGGCTCTATAGGTATGCTTAGTGGCTGTAAACTCCTCATTGTGTGACTTAAAGAGGAAATGAAAGTCATTTTCTGTCATGGCACCTAGGAAAATGATTTTACTCTGTCACAGCTGGGTAATATGTCAATGTAATGCAGCTCACAAGTCACAAGATGTTTTATAGTATCTTGAGTAATGCACTACTGTGGACTTTGACTGTATGTGATAAGAGATACAAATACATCAATATGTCTTGATCACCTTCCACCTTTATACCCATTTCTCAAAAACAATAAAAAAAAATGTTGTTTTTGTGTGAAAATATTATGATGGCAACAGAGAAAAACAAGTTCCATATCAGTCAGAAATATTGTATTTGTTGTTTTGCATTACACACACCTATCCTGTTATTCATAATTAGTTGATCCATTGTTATTGTATAAATAATGCAACTTTAAGAGAGCCTGAAAGTCTTTTTGAAAAAAGACACTGTTGTTGCTCCAGCCTTACCTGTTCTGGTGTGGTCAGTTTATGGTTATGATGACTTATGTAACCAAACTGCAGAAAGATTTTGGGAGTTGTTGTGTAACTTGCATTACTCATTTTATTGACTTTGTGACTCTCCTCTGCTTGTGCTCTTCACCCAGTGATAGTGTCTAATTAAATGTGCCATTGTCCTGTAATTGCCAAAGTTAGTCTTTCTTTAAGTGCTTCCATAAGCCTGTGTTTCACCTACAATAACCTTTTCCGTTTGCTTTCAGGTGCTCTTGCAGTCATTTTGGAATATCAGCAATTGTGAGGATTATTGCTGGACTGGAATTGGATCAAATCTCCCAAATCACCAGTCCTTCCTCATGAGGAAAAATGGGGAATGGACTATCAGAGCAACCTAGCTTCCTCTCAAACATCCCATTCTTCCAGTCGTTTCACATCGCCATCCTTGGTCTGGACTCTGCGGGGAAGACCACAGTTCTGTACAGACTTCAGTTCAATGAGTTTGTGAACACTGTGCCCACCAGGGGTTTCAATGCAGAGAAGGTGAAAGTGTCTCTGGGCGGCCACAGGACTGTGACGTTCCACTTCTGGGATGTGGGCGGCCAGGAGAAGCTGCGCCCCCTGTGGAAGTCATACACGCGATGCACGGACGGCATCATCTTCGTGGTTGACTCTGTGGATGTGGAGCGCATGGAGGAGGCCAAGACAGAGCTCCACAAGATCGCCAAGATCTCCGAAAACCAGGGGGTGCCCCTGCTGGTGGTGGCCAACAAACAGGACTTGAGGCACTCTTTGGGACTTGATGAAATTGAGAAGCTGCTTGCTCTGAAAGAACTGGGCCCTGCAACTCCCTGGCACCTGCAGCCAACCTGCGCCATCATAGGCGATGGTCTCAGGGAGGGCCTGGAGAGACTCCATGACATGATCCTTAAAAGGAGAAAGGTGCTGCGGCAGCAGAGAAAGAAGAGATAAACTTGACAGAAGAAAGACTGCTGTCACATGTGAAGGAAACAAAAGATATTTTTCTGGGTGGAACCAGGCATCCACTGCAGGTGTAGAATCAAAACGCTGAGTTTTATCAGTCCAAAATTGAGATTTAGGGCTCCTGGTCTTGGTGTTGTGATGACGCTGTTGATCTGGAAGTGACACTCAAGGAATACAGTATGAAGATGAGAAAGTTTCCGGCATGTGTGGGTATGATATAAAGAGTTTCTATAGATTGAAAAGCACAGATGGTTTGTGGTCAGGGAGAGTGAAGTAAAGGATGCTGTATGATTCATGAATGACCGTTCCAAAACAGTATCACCAAAAGTAATTTGAGAAGAGCCATTGGCTCGTGAAGGGTTATTTGGGAAATGATTGTTAGAGAGGAAGAGCAATGAAATCTGCGTCTGTTTTATTTTGCTGTTTTATATGTTATATATAATTTTGTACACTGGACTTTCTTTGTGAAAGAAAAGTATTATTATGCATTATGGCATTATTATCATATTTGCTTGCTGTCTTGTATATCTAATTTTTTCAAAAGCACTTTAGAATATTGCTTCATATGAAGTTTACAGTTTTTAAACTGAGCGTATCGTGTTAGATTTTACAGAAATGGGTAAAATACAACAGATGCTACTGTAGTTGATCCACATTGGCCTCACATTGTCATTTGACAGGTTATGCATTATGTTTTGCTCAATAAAACATATTTAGATTAATGTTGGCAGTGGTGTGGAGGGTGTCATTCTGGTATTGAAAAAGCAGGTACTCTGAGATGTTCAGGTTTGTGATTTTCAGGTAATTGTGTAAAAACTGGCTTGTTTGAGTCCGTAGAGAGGAGGGAGACAAGCATTTTGTAAGAAAACATCTGTCAGTCTGCTCTTTAACAAGCACTTAACCACCAGCAGTTCCTCAGCAGAGAGAGCCGCAGTTGTTCTGTCACATGTGAACGTGATGCAAAATAACAAAATACACACTAATTGTGACTTGGAAATGTCCTCAGCTTTGTTTCAAGCAACTTGCACAATGATAGTGTGACACAGGAACACACCCAAAACCTGAATGTCCCATTTCAATGCTTGCGTGCTGGTATGGAGCTCTGTGTTTTCTGTAATGGAAGCTTGCCTTTATCATAACTTTCATTTCTAACTAAATACTGTGTACTGTATATACCTGCTGGGTAATGAGCAATATACCATAAATATATACTGATGCACATCAGTGAAGCCGTAACGAACATAAACAATAACAAGTCAAAGCTCTCCATAACCTAGAAATGTCTTTTCTCTGCTGGCTGGTGCAGTGCAAAGGGTTAAGAGATGCACAGATGCAGTGCTGACAGGCTGTCATCGAGACTTGAAAATGTTGTCAGGGCAGTCTTGAGGCCAGACCCAGTACGACAGGCTGGGGCAGGAGACTGGAGGCATTGCCACGTATTTTTGAGCTGAGCCTGGTGGATATGCAGCACAGTGTATTAACACCATTTGCTCTCTCATTCCTTTTGAAACAATTAATGACTGTAAAGCCCGACAGGCCAGTGCAGCAGCTGGCTTTTCTAAAATAACTCTGCGATGCAGATTTGCACTGCTCACAGGCTGACTCGCCAAACATCCTCCTCACCATATAAATATCTGTTCCACTTGAATGTGATAATTGTGACCTTGATGAGGGTTTCTGTGCTCTGTCTCAGGGGGGTACTATTGCAGTCAAAAATAGGAACTGCTCGTGTCCTTAGCGCTCATTTTCACACATTTGTATGACTTTTAGGCTGCAGCTGAATGTCATTTAAATCTGTTTGTGGCTTTTACAACTTTGTCAGAGAAGCTGAGTTTGGACTTGATTTATGGTTAGAGAGTGAGGAGGGATGACACCCCATGGTCCTGGTGGGATATGAACTCAGAGAATGCTCCCCACTGTCAAAAGTTGATGAATCATGTGTTTGTGTAGGGAAGCCTCTTCCCTACTTGTTTTGCCAAGGAAGGAAACTCAAAGGGCAAAAGGCAAATTCACACCTTTCCTGATTCTACTTCCTTTTCTCTGAAGCCACGTCAGCTTTCTGTGTATGAGTGAATCAGTTCTTATGCTCTGTCCTGCTTTGCCTTGTATGTACTTCAAGCCATTTCTTTTGATCTGCTGACACACCGGGGGATTACTATTGTTACTGGCTCTGTAAATCAAAAAGCTTGTTACCTGTCTTTTACTGACTCACTTTCATATGTCTAAAACCTTATGGAAAGACCAAAACAACCAACGTCACTTTATTGGATCATATCATCACTTTTCCTGCATGCAGAAAGTGCTCTCCCTCTGTCAAACCTCTATCTCAGCCTTCATCCTTGTTCTTGTACAGTCTTCAGTAAAAGGTGGATTACGGTGAATAAATCTCTTGTCCGTGGCCGTGCATTAACCCATTAACCTTGGACAGTGTGCTTGGCACGATAGGGCTCCAACTAACACACTGCAGCGCTCTCAATGTGTGTTTTATTTGGAATAGCTCATCCATGGAAGAGCTCCCTCCCATTACTGCTATTACGCTGTACTGTACTGCAGATACGCCTCAGGCCAGATCCAGTTTGGCAGTTATTTTTCAGGTTGGGGCGGCACACAGCTGAATGCTGTACAAAATGTTCTACCATGTGTGTTTGATGAGAGCACATATGGAGCAATGGCATTCTTCTGTCTACAAGAAGTGACAGGCTGCAAAAGCTGCTGTTTCCAGAAGGATTTCCCTGCACTGTGAATTCCCATGTGAAAGTTTTCTTTTTAATGATATCCTCATTGTTCACCCACACAGACACACCCTTGAAACACAACTTAAACAGTGTCGTGGATAATTTGAAGATGCTTTAGATTTATGTTTATCCCCTTTTTTTTATTTCACCTTGCATTTGAAGACAATGTTTGACAGCTGTAAACACTAAAATACCCATGAGTTTCAGGCACTGTTTCCATGGAAACCAAGGAGAAGCAATTGAAGGCAAAACTGCACACCATAGTTGCATAACCTCGACCCAATCTGTCACCTTGAAGGGATTTTCTGATTTGGGGCTGTATGAGGTACTTTACCCATGGTCAGTGTAGTGCCTACAGTGGAGGTGATCAGCATGCTCCCAGTTTGAAGAAATGGATGTAGTACCAGCGCAGAGGTAAAATAATAATAATAAATTAATAAAATAATCCTTGTTGTCAGTGGAGGCTTTGAAGAGAGCCTCAGAAAGAGTTATCGCTTAAACTGACACATGTACATGAAACTGATATTACACTCCATAGTTTATTTTTTTGCACAGATATTCTTCTCTGAAATGCTTTTTGGGAGTTGTTTTTAACTTTGTTTTTTTAAGGGCAAAGGTTTGTACAGTGTTGTACTCTTTTTTTTTTAATCAAAGAACCCTGACATTAAACATGATTGGTGATTAAAACTGGAGAGTTTGTGTTCATACAAGCCTTGGAAGTGCTCCAACTGCAGATTACATAATACTGAACCCAAAATAAATACTTCCGCTTCACTACTCCATGCCAGTGGTTCATGCAGTTGCACCTTTTAAGCTCACCTGACTGCTTGGTAACATGTTTAATGAATGGTAATCATCAATCAAACCACAAAAACTAATTACACTGATCTTAAAAATGAAATCAATATCAATAGTCAGTCTGTTTTTAGTCATATTGCTCAGGATAAACAGTGAATAAAATAATAATAGGTAAAATTAGCTGTCATTTTAAAAAGCAAATACAAAACACATACATACACAGGTACAGTACATTATGAGCTGTTCAAGGTATTTTCTGACCAAATTTAAAGATAAAGATAAAAAAGATAAAGCATAAAGATATTTCCAGTCTTCACTGACTACTGATGATAGCAACATATCCCATGAGTCTTAGCCGCAGGGGTTCCAAGGCTGCAGTTGTTGAATGCTATGAAATAGTTTGTCTGTTCTTCATATTTCTCATAAGAAACAACCGAAAAAGATGCTCGTAATGAGAAATGACAATGAGTAATGGAAGCTAGAAACTAGTCTGGAAGAATGGTGGGACACTGGCTCTCCATGAGATGCATTAAAGCCACATTTAAATGATCTTCACTGGGAAATAAGGTTAAAATAAGGACAAGATAAACGGGAAACTGAACATGACTGCATGCATAAGGGTTTGTATGTGTGAAACAATGAGTAAATGCCATTTCTTGACCTTGAGCTGCAAACTGTTAACACTGCATTACACGTATGCTTTGATGTCTTCCTTCGGATATAAAAATAGGGATATAAGCATGTTTTGGTGGTTGTATATTTACCATAACACTCTTTTTCTGCATGGCCTTGACACTGTAATGTTTGTGTCAAACTGTGACTTTCCCATAAATTCAGCCCTCATTCTGCTGAGTTTGGAGATTTATCCCATTGCTTCTACTTAAAAAGAAGACCTTGCAATATATTCATACTCCTAGCCTGCTTATTATGCAAGGTTATCATGACGGGATTCATTTTTCTTCCCCAGTCTATTGAGAACGAGTGGCCTATTTACATGTGAATTCCTCCTGTAGCCCTGCAGCCTAGCTCAAAGTAGCGAACGGGGCCACCTGCAAGGGGAGATGGGGGAGGGGGAGGAGGAGGAAGAGGAGGGAGACGCTGTTTGAGGAGCTAGAGAAGTGCACTCCTGTTTCCTTTGGTGCAGAGAAGAGTAGCTGGTTTCATTAATCCTCAGGATCCATGGAGACAGAGAGCGAGCTCTGGTAACATGAACACAGGAAAAACATCCTCCATCAGTTGGTAGTGCTGTGATATGAAGATAGGCATAGTTCTGTTAGTGCTGGTGATTTCACACAAGAAGTATTTTATTAGTTTATGTTCAGATGAACAAACTTATTTCCCACAAAATGAGTTTTTGTACTTCTACTGTAACTAATCTTCTCTGCTAAATATTATCTGCAGGATTACATTTAAGGTGTCGTTGTGCAGTTGTGGAATTACATAAGCAAGTACTTACCACTTATCACTGTTTTTTATTTTATTTAACATAGCGATGGAAATAGCATTTTTACTTTTGATACATTTAGTAAAGTTTGCTGCCTGGCTATGGGGTTGAAAGAGACCCTGAAATGGAGGAGTGAAAAACAATCATTGTTCAAAGTTTCTCCAAGGTAGAAAATAATATGTTCTTATACTGCCCAAATGTCACAGGGGGGAGGTTGGAGTCGTTTTAGTGGTTTTAGGGTGTATAAAGCACAGACATTTGACACCAGAGAACCCCTGTTCTGTTAGGTTTAGGCTACAAAAACAAACATATCCATCCTCACGAGTCAGCATAAACATAGGAGAGATTTTCACATGCGCATGTTTTTTTCTATCCTTTTGAAGAATCCTATGAAAAGCACAAGTAAAGTTCAAAACAGGCATACGGAGAGCCAAACTGCAGGCAGCCTTTAACCTATAGGGACAGAATAAAAGTTGTTTCCTCCACTCAAACACCAACATTAACCTTTAATGTGTAGATGAATGCACCAAACATGGTGTCTGTTCTGAAAACATCACTTTTTTAACTTTTCATCTACTAGTATATGTTTCTGTTCACGACGTTCAGGTTGAAATTTTCAACTTTAAGGACATCACTTTGTTACCCTTTAAAATGTAAAAGCCCCAACAAAACAAGGTAGAATGGTTTCTCATTATATAAAAATCTAATCTGCTTGACATGTGCAACACTGTCCGTGGGACTCTGCTCTTTGGCCTTCAAGCTAAAGTAAAAACTAGTACAGTTGTTCCTCAGGAAGCCTAAATGTTGTTTCATTAAAGCAAAACTACTATCACATGTGCACTGCAACAGTGTTTCTTACCATGGGTGGGTGACAGTGTTCATGCAGTGACATTCCTCAGCTCAGCCTGTGTGAAAGCTTCATTGTCGAGGTGATGACTGCTCTTTCACCTCTCGCTGTCCGTCTGAGAGAGCATGACTGTCGGCAGCTGGAATGAGAATGGGAAAAAATCTGTATGTGCGTGGGTGTGTGCACAAAATGATCAGCAAATTACTTGTTCATTCTCTCTGTGATTTTTGACCTTGAACCGTGGGCCTCGTAGTTACACCCACTCAGCATCCACGGTGCACCCATGTCCAGACAGAAATCTGGTCCACAAAGAGCCATGTCCCCTTCCAGACTGGGTATTGTGAGGCACAAGCCTGTGAAATCTGTCTCTGGTCTTGTTTGGGCATGAGGGATTACGGTGGGTTTAGGCTGTGGTCTCCAAAGCTTTATGTTCGCACACTGGCTGATGGGGAAATTCATGGCGAGCAGCGGGCTCTGAGGAGTTTCATCACTCAACAGATGAGGGGCCCCAAAATAGTTTAAAGATTTAGGATCCTAGATTCTGTGCTTTGTGAAACCAATAATTATAGCACATCATTAAAACTCAACAAAGAAGAATAGAATTACACAATTTGAAGGAAAAATGCATTAAAAATAGAATAGTTATAAATAAAAGCTGCAAGGCAATGACAGAAAAGAAAAGTTTAGAAGCAATATGGTCAAAATCAGATCACTAGTTTGAATGTGGGAGCCTCAGCATTGTATTGAAAGGGGAGAAGAGTAATGATATTTTTAAGTAAGAGATTTTAGATATTAAGAATTAAGAAAAGTTTATTGTTTTTGCCCCCTAAATCATGCATCTGTTGCAGGTTGATACACTTGTCAGAAGCTTTTTAGTGAATAAAGACAATTATTTTGTCTAGACGTTCTGCCCTCTGCGACATTTGAAATTCAAATCAGACACTGTCTGTGATTCACCTAAACACCTCCTAGCAGCGTCAGCCCTGAAATGGATTCCCAAACCAAGGAGAGAAGTCTTTGCCAGGGTTCACACAGAGGTCATGCACATGTCTTTTTTCTTTAGATATTTTAATTGCACGTCTGCCTCATGAGATAGCGTACAGTCAGGAGGGGGAGAGAGATGAAAACACAGCTGAGGTCATACGTGGGATTCAAGCACATGTAATATGAGCCTTATAGCCTGCTGAGTCATTTGGATGCTTCAGGATTGTGTTGTTTATTTTGTCTGTCAAGGGCTCAACACCTACGACCTACTCTCTAACTTGATTTATTAAATCTGGTTGCATCATTACAATTAGCTGTCTCAGCACAGGAGCTTAACATGAAAGGTTCTTCACAGGATTCACAGCATTAGCAGATAGATTCAGAGCTAGTGACAAGAGAAGGTCCTCATATGGGTCCGTTTGGTTTGGTTAGTTACATTTTGGTGCCAACTGCATGTTTCCAGTACTTATCTTACTGTACATTGTCCTAGTCATATTTTACATAGTTTATATACAGAATAAAGCCAGACGATGATGTTTTGCCTTGTTGTCTGAACCTTATGGTTTTGTTGAGTAGAAAAGCCTAAAATGCATCCTCATGACACCTGTAATATCCCTGTATGTTCTTTACTGTATATGCCCTCCCATGAGGCTGGTTTGTCTAAATAGTTACAAATGAGCAAGCTAACAGATTATTATTTATTATTATTATTATTATTATTTTCAGTTCAGTTGTATCACTTAAACAGGTGGTTAAGTTTTGACGTTACATAGGCTTTAAGCATTTAGTCTAATGTTGTGTGTCTGATGACATTTCTTGTCCTCTCCTCGAACCTTTCAGGACACCAAATATAGCAGCTCTCAATGACCCACAGAATCTAATTGTTCTCATTGGAATCACACTGGACTGTAATCTAATCTGAAAACCTCAACAGCGCCATTTTACTTCACCTCTAAATGAGAGGCGTTGATGTCTCATCTAGCACGTTGTTTTCCTCTCTCTGGTGTAATGAAGCTAGACGCTGCTGACCTCTTCTTGGTGTGAACAGCACGACTCCCCTTATATTGGCAAGAACACTGACAGAGGTATTTAAACAGCCACAACACGAGTATCAACAAGGAGTTCATTAACTGCAAAGAAAGGCCAGGCTGAATAATGGACTGGGCCCTTTTTAAGCAGGGGTGAGGAAGAGGCGGGGGTTTATATTGATGTTCCTCAATGATTAACACCCCTGACTTGCACGTCAGAGCTTCCCAATCTGCCTCGATTTCCATGGCAATTGCCGCCCTTCACCACAGGAGCCTGTAGTTTTATGAAGTTTTCTGCTGGGTTACACTGATTAGAGATCGAGGGCGGTGTGTTTGTGGACCATCAGCCCCACAATGGAGCAGAAGTTGCAGATAAGAGTGGATTGATTGGGTTTTTAAGGAGTCTGGGCTTCACAGCCGTCTGAGTGCAGGCATGCCCTTATCTGCCTCAGGATGCCTGGGGGTACCCATCTCACCTCTCAAAGGTGGAGATGCTGCACTTTGTCTTGTCAGCTGCCAGGTGTCAGAACTGGTCTAGATCAGGTCATTATCCTTAAAAAAAGAACCAAAAAGTCAACAGTCCATCTGGAGTCCATCTGTAATCTTATCAACTGCCCCCTAGTGTAGTATCTGGGTTTTGAGCAGAACAATCAGGTGGCAGGCTTTCTATATGAACCAGTCTAACTCCACGGTCTACAACCTCTGGGGGATGGGGAGGGGAAAGGGGGTGCAGGGGTGGGCTGGGTTACGTCCCTTGGCCTCTAGAGCCATAAATCAAAATAAATTAAAATCAGGCTCTCCCAGCACATATGGTGTTCTCCGTATCAGGACTTTTCTGAACCAGGACTGGGTTGCACCAACAATTTCTGTATTCAGCACTAAGTCTGTGTGTAAAGTCATTCCTAATTGTTTGATTGTAGCAATTTACAGTGTGTAGACATTTAAAACTTGAGGAATGTCGTACAAACTCACTTCAGAACACTTTTTGTTATACTGGGTGAAATGGTCCTTCCAGCCTGAGAGCGGTCAAGGAAGGAAAAGAATCCGACCTCTGTGGCAGCTACAGGACTGTAAAAACTCTAACCAATCAACTGACACTCGGTCCAATGAGATGTTTTCATGTCTTGTCCTGCTCATGCCCCCCCTCTGTCCTGCATCATGTTTCACTGTGCTGGAAATATTCAGCACACTCCATCCTACCAACCATTTTCTATCACTTATCCTCATAGGGTCACAGGGGGGCTGGAGCCTATCCCAGCTGTTTCAGAGCGAGAGGCAGGGGACACCCTGGACAAGTCGCCATTTCACATTCACACCTACGGTCACTTTAAATTAGCCAATTAACCTAATCCCCATGCATGTTTTTGGATGGTGGGAGGAAGCCGGAGTACCTGGAGAGAACCTATGAGAACTCCACACAGACAGGCCCCAGGCTGGGATTTGAACCCTGTACCTTCTTGCTGTGAAGCGACAGCACACTCCTCTGCAGAAATACAGAGTTAACAGCAGAGGGGGCGTGGCTTTGGATGGAGCACCCGCTGGGGGGGGGCGGGGTTAAGGGCTTAGAGGAGGTGCCACTTTAAAATCTTGCTCGCTGTCTAACATCACTGACTATAACTTTAGCTACCATCCTTTATAAACAAAAGTAACTTTATGACTTTTATTTACATAAAACAGTTTATCTAAAAATGTCTGATATCTTATATCATTTGAACTTGATGAACAAGAGGCGCTGACTCCAGGATTTGTGTTTAGAAGGTAACCCACAAGTTGCAAAATTTTGTGAAAAGTGAGAGGTTTGCAACCTGTGGGTTTTGCAGACACAATGACCCTCCAGGACCTCATTGAGAGGACTTCCTTGTGTATAAATTTAGTGCACAAATTACCTATCAGAGGTCACTTAAATGTGTAAGTTAAAAGTTACCAAGCTACTCAGGTTATCAAAACTGTAAAACTGGGTTTACTCACTGTCTCACTGCAGGGTTACAGCCAATGCTAATGCAGCTGTTGTTTGAAGGTTTACATTATTTCAGTACTGAAAAGAACACCATTATGAGCAGAAAATTATTAGCCTTTCACTAGTGGAAAACCATGTACGAAGCTACTGTAGGCCTACATTAAGACAATTCACAAACAACTGATGGTTATCAGGTTGATGTAGGACTGTCTGCACCACCTCCCTTTCTTCTTTTCTCTGTCTCACATGGCAGTAAATTCACTGTGTATGATCCTGCACCGTCACTGAGCCACCGTTAAGCCTCTTATCACTTTCTCTCCCACGGCGCTCTTTTGTTTGTGTTATTCTTGTTTAAACCTGGCATGAAGTGAATACAATATTAGCATGTAAAAAGTCCATCAACACAGAAGAATACTGTTTATAAAGCATGTTAATGTTGTATGATGTGCTTTTTTAATACCATTTCATATAACAGATAATTGGCAGGCTGCAGTAAAGCACTCATATCCCTGCTTTCAAACGGACCCTTCTCCACTGTGACCACTCAGTGAGTCTGTGGCTTAGCTGAAGGGTCTTCCTCGTTCCTTCATCTGATCTCCTTAGAAGAGCCTGACAGTCCAGTTAAAGCAGACTAATCTTCTATCCTTCACATGCAATTAGCTTTGTCCTCTATACCACCGAGTGACCCACATGGATATGTCACCACCACTTCCATTTGGCTTTGACCACTGTAATGAGTTTATTTAAATGTCTGTGATGACACTGTGTGTGGTTTGCAGCCATAGTGTATTACGAGTCTGCTCTGGTCCAAATTTGGAATTCATTTATAAAAACTGGAGATATTTTTTTGTTTCTGCATATCAATTTCTGAGTTTAATCTTAAATTCATTGTGGGTAGTGAAATCAGCCCAGTCTTACCAAATGGTGTATGAATTTCTCAGTAATTTGTAAGTAATTGTTTGAGCAGTAACAACGCCTTTGTCGGGTTTGGTGTTTCATGTGTATGCCATGTGTGTACTGACTGCAATGGGCAATGCATCCATGTAAATATGCTGCACTGGAACATGGAATGAAAGGTGAAAGAGACTGCTTGTGGTCTAACAAACTTCTTTTGTGTGCCATGTGTACATGTGTGTGTATATATATACACACACACACACATACACAACACATACAAGCTGCTAAAATCAGAGCGACAGCACATTAGCTCTTTATAAAAAGAATGTCTCTTTCTCTTTTCCTTTTCGTCCATTTCAAGTTACAAATTAATACTTTAACGATGCTCTTCATGGATTATTTGTTTGCTGAATTACAGGAGAACCTTGGACAGATTCAAAAAGATGGATAATCTAATTTTATCAGCATGTTTGATCATTCGTTATGACTGTGTTTTTAGTTTCCTTGATTTTTTTGAATGGAGTTCTGCTTCATGACCTGCCAGCACGTCTCTGGCAATGCGTTTCGGGCAGTTTGTCCAATTAGAGTTACCGTCACAGAAGTTTATGTTTTAACGCTGACTGATCACATTAACGCGGTAATTTCAACAGCCCTAGCTTAAACCTGATGCCCTTAAAATCTTCCACCATTTAAATACCTTCCTATTTGGTAAATCAAAGTTATTATTCACTGTGGTGTTGTATTGGTTGTGTTTTAGTGCTGAGGTATTCATATTATTATATTTGGCTCTTGTAATGTGCCCTACCTATTGAAGGAAAATCACCCTGAAACCAGTTTGTCACCTCTATCTGCAGACACACTTCCTCCAAAATTAAATCCTTTGTTTTTTGTTCTCTATTTAACCATTTCCTCTTTGCTCGTGAAGAGGTTATTTTTATTTTATTTTGTTTTGTTTCCACATTTAAATTCATCCAGGAAACATATTTAAATTTAAACTCATCAATATCCAACATCACTGTGAAAAAAAACTGTATTAAATTCATGATAACAATTCTGGAATAACGTGCAAAACAAAGGCAACCAAATCAGAGAAAGATCAAATTCAATGCTGATGCTCTCCGTCTCTTTTAATATCTTCTGAGAAATCATAAACCACCCCAAAAGAGGTTTGAAATCCCTTTGAGCTCTGCTTGAGTTGCAGAAATGAGAGCAGACTGATAAAGTCTCTCTTCTTTTTGCAATATGAGCTGAAACCCGAGAAGAGAGTCCCAAAGTCAGATCAGAGCTCAGAGTCTAGAGCCTTATTAGCAATCTATCTTTGCGGCCGTGGAAAAAAAAAACCACAAAGTAGCTTTGTCTTTGGGCAACGTTTGATATGCTGCAGCGGGCCTCTGAGCTCAGAGACGCAGCGACGACTGAAAGCAGAGACTTCAAAAGTAGCCAGTGTTCACCTTCACCTGCTCTGAAGCTACAGAGAAGACAGGTGATGCCTTGTTCAGTGCATTTCAGTGGAGCCCCAAATCACTACACTGATTTGCCCCAAGCCATGAAACTCTTTATTTTGTTTATTCTGAAATGTTTTTATATAATGGCTGGCGTGACGCCAAAGCTTTTTAATGTACATGTCAAACATGCTACAGGAACTTAAATCTGGGGATTTCAGGGGAAGTTTTTCTTTCTTCCAGCTGTGGTTTCAGCGTATGTCATGCACACTGACACTGGAAAAACTTGAATGGAAGGAAAGGTGAATGGTGCAGGAACAGGAAGTTGAAACAGAAGGGAGGATAGAAGCCTCCATAGTGATAAAGATAGATTACTGTTATGTTTTGCAGTATTATTGCTAATTTATAGGACTTGTATTCAACACAACACCTGCTAAAGCTTGACTGGATTGTGATTCAAAAAGGTCTGTTGTTGTTTCCCTGAAGAAAAAAAAAATCGGCCTGGCAAGCTACATTTATAATAAAAAAAAGAAAAAAAAAGATATAACATAACAAACAAGCTTTTCATAGCAAAGTTACAAAGTTAGATTGCAGTCATATGAATATAATACAAAAATAAAATGTAATTTACACATCAATAAATCGGTTTTCTTAGAGTTGACCTTATTCTTCTTAGCAATCATGCTAGCACTTTAAAATGTATCTTATGATAAATATGGTGCACATTGTACCTTTGCTGTAAAGCTGTGTGAACTACCACATTTTCACATATTCTCACCACATGTATAGTATGTGAAGAAGAAATAAAAGACAGAAAAATAAAGATATGCATACTTTTTATGAAGAAGAAACATGTTATAAGTTCAGAATCTGCATCTATTGAGCCCAAAGAAGAATAAAAAACAGAAACAAAACAGGACTGTGATGTGTTTCTTATCGAATAGATTGTGTTCTGCAAGTTCAGCAGCTTTTAGCACAATAGCTCCCTCGCCCACAGGGAGCGAGCATGACGCACGTGTTTGGCTCAGCGCAGACCTGTTCAACAGAGCAGGTGTATCCTCGGCCTGCAGGAAGTCTTTGCTGCAGGCCTGCACACTCTCCGATGGACAAACACGTGGGTAGAAGCTGTTCTGGGAAGGAAAACCTTGCAGCAAAAACAATCTCTCATCAGCTATTGTCAACATTTGCACATTTGTCCTGAAACTGTAACTCATTGAGGCTGCCAAGATAAAGTCACACAACATGTTGTGGCATGGGCAGTGGTGTAGTGGTTAGCACTGTCGCCTCACAGCAAGAAGGTACCGGTTTACTTTTTCTGTGTTTGCATGTTCTCCCCGTCTCTGCGTGGGTTCTCTCTGGGTACTCCGGCTTCCTCCCACCATCCAAAAACATGCATGGGGATTAGGTTAATTGGTTAATTTAAATTGACCGTAGGTGTGAATGTGAGTGTGAGTGTTTGTCTGTCTCTATGTGTCCTGTGATGAACTGGAGACTTGTCCAGGGTGTACCCTGCGTTTCACCCTAAGACAGCTGGGATAGACTCCAGCCCCCCATGACCCTATGTGAGGATAAGAGGTAGAAAATGGATGGATGTTGTGGCAAATGCAAAATGTGACATTTTTAAGGATCATCTCTGTATTCTGGCTCTTTAGAATCCAGTCTGGGAATGCTGACAAAATACCGCCTCTGTTTTGATTCCTTTTGTCTTGTAGCTTGCTGGCTTTGCTGTGAGTGGTTGGCATGATAAAGCTATTTTAAATTCAGAGTGAAGCTTTATTTGACATCTACATTCGAGAGCTGACAGCACGTTTTGCTAAAACACCCTGAGGACAACTTGTGGACAGACGTGATAACCTGAAATTTGATGAGATGAACTTCCTCAGGAGGAAATTCAGTCATTCCCAGCAGCACAGAGGGGAGCATTATCAGTTGTAGAACACAGAGGTAAAGGGCAATAAAGGCTGCTAATGTCTGCAGGATAGAAACATATCACTTCCTAATGGCTGCAGTCAAATGAAGGCACTAGGATGACAAATAAGATATGACATTCCTTTTATGTTTACAGTTTCATACATTTACAGCACTGGAAAGAAGAAAACATTTACTCAAGGATAGTTTTAAGTGAGGCTTCTTTCCATTTTGGGGGCTATATAATGGTTAGTATTTGGTTACAGTTGTCATATAAAAGTAAGCAAAATATCAGCTTTTCAGGAAATGTGAAAAACAGTTATTGAGGACAGTAAGGTCATCTCCTTTGTATTTTTTATGGAAATCTGTTTAACAACCTTAGACTGTTAATAATGTTACATAAGTATCAAAGTTATATATGTATGTATATATTACATATGTAATTTTTATATTTTTCTTTTATTTTTCTACAGTTAGTTAATTAGGCCAGTAGAGGACACAAACCACCAAAACATCCTAACAACTACACAACTGCCACCTTGTGAACTTATGGGTCACCATATTCATATACAATTTTTGCTTGTTAGAAGCTTACAGTCTTTTAAATTAAACTTCTTTCTTCACATGAAACAGCCTGGCTAGGCAGCAAAAGCACTTACTTAGGTTTAGGAAACAATTGTGGTTTGGGTTCAATTAACTATGGAAGTGTTGTAGCATAAATATGACAGTTACATGAGAAATAAATCAATGTTGACTCAAACCCTGACGTCCTCCCTGTGCAGTTTGTGGCTTTTTCTACCTTCTGGTTCACAATTACTTACTAAATTATTTTGTGACATACATATTACAGTGCATTACTCTTTGTTGTTTGCAAACATCAGGCAATAATACATCTGCAATATGATACACAATCCAACTTTATTGTCAATAAGACACTAACAAGCTAGTATCTATTTATTGTTGTGTTCTTCCAACCTGATGAAAGTATTCACGCATTCTTTTTGTCTGAATAAAGTCCTGAAAGTTTTCATTTCGTACAACATGAAACATTTTTTCTCCCAGTAAACTAAAGGCACACAAATAAAAGGGGGTTTCTTGTGTGACTCTTCTGCCATTGCTTGTAAAGTGAGCAGAATTGCAGCAGCATCTCGTCTGTTAGCATCAGTTGCTGCACACATGCCTTCATGGATGCTGCTGTTCTATTTCTGCAGTGCGAGCAGTGAAAATATGTGGGTTTGTTTTGCTGTTGCTCATTTGCCCTCAGCTGTCCCATCACTCAGCAGGGGAGGGGGAGGGGGGCATTCCCCAATTCCTCCCTTTATTCTCTCTCAGTTGCTCTCAGAGACAAACGCAGGCCAGACGAAGCAAATAGGTCAACCTCCGGCTATTAAACTCCTGTGTCCCCACTGAGACAGCGGGACAAATGGGTCCCACTTCAACTCAGACACAAACAAAAGGCCTTCACATCCATCGGGGACCTCAGCCCCACTTGCATCCTAATGAGGTGAGAGTGAAGGGAAATCCTCTCTCGCTCTTAGTTAGTATGCTGACCAGGAAACACAATGGTGTTCTACAATTATATAATGGCATCCTGGTTGTGATAAGGATGAGAAGACGTTTTAATCAGGTCTACACTGTTTTTGTGCTACAGTGCTCTCAGTAAGTCTGTTAGCAAACATGCCATACATGAACTGCGCACACACACCAGTCGAATCAAATGAAGTTTCCATGAATTTGCATTTCATAATAGGGATGTCCCTGCCCTCCTGCTCCTGATTGATTGCAAGTGGTCTCCCCAAATGAAAGCCTGAATTATTCAAGCACAATATGGCAGGTCAGACTGTGTTCATTTCCTGTTCAATCAGAAAGTTTGATGGGTATTTAGGAACCACTGAACATATCGGTTAAGAGTAATGGGAAACTATCTTTGATAAGTATCCTACTAAGAATAGACAGCCATCTTTAAGAGAAGAAGGTGACACCGACTTTCCAGTGTTTAGTTGGTTTTTTTTTTATTATTATTTTTTATGTCAAGTTTTTATGTCAGCATGCTAACATGCAGTGATGGACTGGGATAGAAAAATTGACTGTAATTTGACAGTTAATGACAGACTGTAATTAAAAGATCACATAAGGTTGCATAGGGGTGAAAAAAAAATCAGATTTGGGTCACTTCAGGCAGCAGTCTGAACGTAACCGAGGTGTATGTGGTATAAATATCGAGCAGGTACTTCTCTAATGATATGCGGGGGAGAAATTTGAAGACAATAAACACATGTATTGGATAAGCCCCTAGTGGGTGGGCTGCAGTAGTACAGATGCAGGGCAGAGATAGAGAATAACAGAGCTGGCCCAGGAGACGGCGTGGCCCCGAATGCCAGACTGGCCAGTCTGTCCCTGCTAACGTTTACAGTCTACAGTTTACAATCTCTTCCATTGTGAAAGGCCTTCAGTGACATTTTTTCTGTGAAGAAATATTCTCCAGTTCTGATATAAAAGTAACTCATCGTGTGCTTGCGTGGCTCATTTTCTTTTGTTGCATTGTTTGTCCTTTTTTCAAGTTCTGGCCACAGCCTGCCAGACCTTCCTGTAATTAGTTGAGTCCAAGACATTAAAGAAAGTCTTCACACACCAGAATCAATCTGGGTTCACCTGTTTTAGTCAGACCAGAGTTTGGCAGTTTGGCCTTTGGATGTTTTATTGATTTGTGCTTTTTGTGCCATATAATAATTAACAATAAATATAATATACATTTGAAGCTGATAGGAAAGTTATAATAGATGTCATTGTAGAGCTGTGTGTTGTGTAATTTTGCTGGTAACCAAATAACTTAAAATGGTTTGTGTAGCCTCTTTATCCAAACACAAAATGTCAAGATGTTTTACAACAATACATAACCCTGCTGTTTATATGTTTCAGTATGGACTGCCAGACTAGCCTTACCATCCATTTTGAGACAAAAAAATCTACAAAACATGACAAACCTTCTTTGTGTCTGCTGACCTGCTTGGTACACCCTCTCAACAAACAAACCTCCATTACTCACTCGATAACCTACCATGATGTCACTGAGCAAACACAGTAACAAAAGCCAGCGGGCTGATTATATAAAGCACTTCCTGCACCACACTTTGTTGATGCTCTCCCTAGCAGGTGCTCTGCAGGGACAAACGAGTAACTCAAAACCCAAAATTAGGGGTTTGGAAGTCAAGCAACAACAAGCAGCAGAGCTCTGTTTGTCTGCTGGCCTTTCACAAGGTGTGAGTTTCTCAGAAAGAGGAAAATGCATTATGTATGTTCATTGTTTTTGTGAGGTCAAAAACAATTTGTAACGTGAATAAACACATTCAAACAGAGAAAGAGTAGTTTCTATTGCCTTTGTCTTTTTTATTTATAGTCAATTCCCAATGCGATACAATCATTTTGGAGTAAACTTAATTTTCTTTATTATAAGTCCCATTGTGAGGCTGAATTGCTGTTTTGTTTTCACTTCATTTCATTAACATATTTTTTTTTCTTTTACTGACAACAGCTAAAGTGGCAGGTAATGTGGACAAGGACAGAGAGAGCTAGGGTGATGATGAATATAATAAAAATAATGGCATATTGTGATTATGATAAAGCATACATCTTAGCCCCCATGCCCCTATAATTCCCCAGATTACACTTATAGCATTAATCAAAACCAGCTCATGGAATGTAAAACACAGGAAGCTTCCTGGTAGATCTACATTCATTATGTGTATCATATGACCTGTTTTAGTCTTAAATAGGACAGTGCACCTGATTTTAGAAGTCTTTGTGCCCAAAATAAAGAAGTGTGAGGCTGTGGCGAATGGCTTCCTGGTGTTATTGGTGTCGATGTGGTCGGTGTGAAAAAGAAAAGTGCATGGTCAGCAAACTCTTCCCTGAATAAATGGCTAAGAGAAACTTCCCATCACAGCACATTTACCCAACGACAAGAGGTTGTTTCTGCAGTGATCCACACACATCAAGCCATCACCTCTAAGTATATGTTTTAAACGCTGCTATTGTCTCACCTGCTAAAACAGTCATTGTGTGTCATTACACACGATCGTGCAACGCCATAATGACAGCAATTTCTGCTTGTCATACACATAGTATAGTATTACACTGTGGGGTCAGTGAAAAGTAGGTCAGTTGCTATTTTCCTCTAAAGACAGTGTGTTGTTTTGCCTTACAGAACAAGCACATTTGCAAATTCCTACAAAATAAAAGTTTTCCAAGGGGTATATAAAAATATCTGACTCAAAACTTCTTATCTTCCTGCCTTGGTGGTGAGAGGCACGGAAACAGCTATTTCTGGGTTCACAAGACACTGCGATGGATTTTACATGTTATGTATAATAATATTAATATGTTTCTAAGCAAAATATGGAACTCGTTAGTTCAGTATTGTTACAACCTGGGGAATTAACCAGCAGAGAGGTGAATCTGCAGCAGGGCATGACTATGCCTGTCAGCTAGTATTGATCCTGTCTACTAGACTAAATGTACTCGATCAAGCATAACATTATGACCACCTGCCTAATATTGTGATGGTCCCCTTTTGCTGCTAAAACTGCTCCATACACATCAAACTGCTCTGCTCTGTGGTATCTGACTCCTTACTATCAGAACCAGCATTAACTCCACTGGTCTGTTGGATCAGACCACCAGGACCAGCCTTCACTCCCCACCTGCATCAATGATCCTTGTCCTCTCATGACCCTGTCTCTGGTTCACCACTGGTCCTTCCTTGGACCAGTTTTGATAGATCCTGACCACTGCAGACCAGGAACACCTCTGATCCAGTCCTCTAGACATCACTGTTTGGTTCTTGTTGTCAAACTCACTCAAATCCTGATGCTGGAACATTTTTCCTGCTTCTAACATCAACTTTGAGGAAAAAATATTCATTTGTTTCCTTATATATCCCAGTTACCATGATATAATATATAATAAGAGATCATCAGTGTTATTCAGTTCACCAGTCAGTGGTTGAAATGTTATGCCTGATCAGTGTATATGGTATATGTTAGGATGCTAACAGAAAAGACAACTGACTTGCAAATGTGTAATAGGTAATAATTATTAGCTAATTATAATTGCCAATAAACATCACAAATCCAAGCACTGGACATCAAACCTGACCTGATGGTGACGCTAGAAAGAACCTTATGGGATCACCAAAAGTTATTAAAATTCATCCTGTGTTTTTCAGGTTTTTTACTCTTTACATTTGAAGGCAAAGGCTTCAGTGAGGACAGAATAACTGGTGTTAGTGTGAGTGTGTGTGGTTAATCCAAGTCATGTGAAGGTCACGCTTCACAGTACAGAGATCCTACTGGAACTCACCATCATAATATGGCCGATCTAAATAAGGCAAATCCTAAATGTGCTCGTGAAAATTAAGCTGGAGGTCGTTGATGTTAAATTAAGCAATTAGTTGTCACCCATTATTGTCCGTAATCACACTCCAAACTGCATGGTTTGTCCTTTTTTAGCTTTCCTATAAAGTAACTGTCTCATGATGTGTGATGACTCAGAGGCTCTTTGGCCGATCCTGATAAACTTATCAAGTGATCGGTCAAACGTGAGGACTTCCCATGACCTCGTGAGTAATTGGTTTAACTGTAAATCCGAAGCAGTGGCGAGCTCATCTGTAACGACATTGTCCACACTGTTAAAAGAGAGAGAGAGGTGGGGAGTGTGGATGGTAACACACTGTGACTGGCACAGAGCAGCCAGCAGTCAGGTGTGTCTGAAGGTTCACACTAACTGTTTAAGAGAGCACTGAGAAGACTGTGACCTTAGTGGTGAAGCAGGAATTATTGGCGGCATTCAGGTCATAAGACTTCTGAACTGTAAACAGTCTGTAGTCTGTTGTCGGGTTTGGGGATGGTACAATAATCCAGTGCAAAAATAATAGCATTCTTGTTCTTTCTTACAAAAATGTTTTGATTTTGTCTTCTTTTGTTTATTTGGCACTTATGCTGCAGTCTCTAAGAAAAAAAAGAAAGAAAAGCAACTTTCTAAAGAGAATTTCATTGTAAGACTTCTTAAAGACCTGCAGACATCATGTATTTGGATTCTTAAATATTGTATGTTACTCTAACCTGTCTCTGCTACAAAGAGAAAAAGAGAAACTGTCATATAGTTGTAAGATTCTGGACATTCAGCAGTCATTTGCAGATTATCAATTAATATTAATCTGTCTAGTTATGTATTTATGCATTAAAGCATCAGTACTGTATGAATAAATTACAGCTAACACACCACTGCATACATGTGAGTATTTGGCTCAATTCACGCTTCATTTACAGCAAAGAGGACACTCTTGGTGCCGCCCATACTTAAAAAAGAAGCCTGCGGTGTGCTGTTAAATGTTTTGGACTGATTTCAGAATAATGAATTACATAACAGTGTTGCAAAATGTCTTTATGAGTGAGTTTTTTCTGCAGCCTTTCCAAAAGAAACATAATTTAAACCTTTAATTCTAACTTGACCTGCGATCAGGAAGCTGCTTTTTCTCCCATCAGCCTCTGCTAGCTATCCTGCACTGCAGTTTCACTCTTTTCTAATGGCCAAATAAAATTTTACAAGTGAATAGAATATCAAAATAATTGTTGGTTTCCTGCCAACCTGGCTGGTGAAGTAGAAAAACTTGTTACAGCTAATATTTAACAACAATTACCAGAGGTTGTTTCCTTGCCCTGCCTATGGCACGGACACTATTTCAAATGGGTGCATGAGTCATGTCAGGAGGGAAGTTTGCTCCCAAAATCTCAATAGTTTAACCAGCAGCTGTGTTCTGAAACTGCTGTCTGGCTCGACTCATTTGACAGAAACTCAACTGCTCTAATCAGAAACAGCACAGTGGGCATTAGCCAAGTGCAGTAAATGAGTGAGAATGAATCACACGTGTGCAGGAACACGTCAACGTTTAAAACCTACACATAAAAGTGAGAGGAAAATTTCATTTTGCTCGATTATTTTTAATCTAATGATGACGAGAATACAGTGAAGTAACCACATGTGATTTTAATGGATACATATGCAGACTTAAAGTATATATTTCTTCTCTTGATTCCCCACAGAGATTTTCAAACCCTTGCAGTTTCCATATCAGCAGGGGCCACAAACCCCAACCATTAAGTTCATGCATAATTTATCGCTGCGTAAAAGCACCCAATTATAATGTGTGTGCATTTCACCAGACTGGGGCTGCAGGACTCACATTAAAACTGTGGTTTTTCACCAAAAGGCTACAAATAGAGGCCTTTGAAATGAATACACTTGGGGATCAGAGATGGCAAAGTCAACAGTGCCACAGAGTGTAGGAATTTATAATCCGCCAATTACAGCCCATGCATACATCCAGCTCCCATGGTTGTTTAATACATGAGTGTCTGGAGGGAATTCTTCATAATGTGAGGAATGAGACGAGAAACTGCACATCGCTTCGCGAGTGTGTTTATGTGCGTGTTTGTGTGTGTGTGGGAGTTAAATGGAGTGTGAAGTAGCTCAGCCTCCTGATCCACGGGGGGTTAACAGCAGTCGTGCACTGGGGGGTTGTTGACAGTCAAGACATTTGTTTTGGTGAGTGCCAGAGCAAAAAAGCTGCTCCCTGTAAAGCTCCACTGAGCCTCAGTGCTCCCGTCCTCTTCAGCACTCTGTAGATAGAGAGGCTGACTGCATCATTTACATGGATTCAGCCTGTGGACTGTGTGTAAACTGCAGGCACCTGCGGGAATTATCAGATAATTGATAATAATAAATAAGATCTTTGGTGTCAGATTAATTTGTGTAATGTCAAAGGTGTCATGCAACCCTATAGCATGCCAACATGTGTAACAGACGCTCCTGTCCACCAGAGGATAGTGTCATGTTTTGTAACATTACACACCTGAATGAAGGTGGAGTACCAGCAGGGGGGCATGGTTTCAGGTCAAATGTCATGGTTGGGCTTAAAATAAGTATGTTAAAAAACAATTTCCTTTGGGAATAATAAAGTTTTACCATTTATTATTATTTTATCTCAAAGCACTTAAAATGTGTTCAGAAAAAAACATAACATCAGTGTGGAAATTATAAAACAAAACACAGATTTAAAGTCCTGTGCTTGTTCACAGGACGACTGGCATTCTTATCACATGCCTTTGACAGGGATATTATCGCATCACTGGGCTGTGTCACAGTGATGAACCCGTTGAGAAATATCACCCAGCTCTGCCGTTCCCCTCATCTCCATGGAGCGTTTCATCTGTCAGCTCACTGTTTCACTTCACTCCCACAGCTCTCATCGACCTGCAGCAGGCAGTCATTCTGCAAAAAAAGCTCTGAGTAACCCACAGTGGTGGAAAGTAACTCACCAGTGATTTACTCTGAAGTACTGATGCACAATTTTAAGATACTTGTACTTATTTAAGTATTTCCATTTGATGCTACTTTATTCTTAAATATTCATAGTGCTCCACTTCATTTATGTGTGAGACTCTCTTAACAGATTGTGAATAGTAAGGCTTGACTGCATGTGTCACCTTCATGGCAGCAAACTATCGAATCAGTATCGTGGATGGATTGATCAGTTTGTTTACAGTCTATGTCGACAAGCTTCAGCCTTTCTGAAACGTCCTTGAGTGAAACAATGGATCTTAACTGCCAACACAAGTGCTCCTGACCTCTGACCTTCCTGTGAAGGGGACCAGGCTAATTTTCCTTTCACTCTGCAAAGATGACTGCAGTGTAGTTGTGGTGTTGCATTTATGAAGAAAGGGATGATTGTAATATTTTATATACACATGTACTCTATGCACAGTGTACGGTATCTATGATGATTTGTTGATCATGTGACAGATTAATGAATGATATAAAAGAAAACATCATCTTGATGAAGAAAAGTTTGCCAAAGACTTTTAATAAAGGCGAATAAAGTGTGCAAATAAATGATGAAAGCAAGCAACAAATATACAATGTGTACAGTGACACGTTTCAGAGGCTTTTACAGCAACAATACTGACTACTCCAACTGGTCATTTGCTGCCCTCTGGTGTTAAAAAGTGTGGTGACCCACTGTCTGTTTGATTTTTACTGCTCTCTCTTTCTGTATACACAGTGTTTTAAAACTACATCCTGCTGATTAAAGCTGAATAAATCATATATACTTGCATATTCTCACGCAATTTTCACTCTGAAGGTGCTTTTAAACACACACACACACACACGCACACACACACACACACATCTCATTGTCATGTGATCAACAATGCAGCTGACTGAGGCTTCATTTCCATCAACATACTGCAGTGTTAATGAGGGCCCAAGGGACACAGACACACACACACACACACACACACACACACAGAGAGTTATGTTCGCACATATAGATACTGTACATGCAAGTGTTCACAGTGAACCAGAGAATAAAGCACTCCACATACAGTGCCATCATCCCGTTGTCACACTTCTGTAAAATAAAGAGTGAAACCACAGAATTATGAACAGATAAGGATTGATCCGTAGGAGAAAAGACTAAGGTATGTGCAGTATGGACATGACTGGTGAGATAAATATGTAATGTTAAGCACTGTACATGTTGCATACAGTATGTTGGCTAAACGGATAAAACTGAAGCCATGCAGTGATGATGAAGGTAGTCTTCCTTCCTCTCTTGTTTCCTTCACACCAAACCCTCAAGAGGGAGCCATTGTAGCTCTGATGAACACTTACAGCTCCCCACTGCCACATCCTCAACCTCCTTATAACAATTTACAAGAGTTTACTGCGTTTACTTTAAACTTCTTTCTCTTTCAGATCTTTGTTTTTCCTCATGACCCAAAGCATATCACACCTTTCTTGTAGCATAAAGATAAAACTGTGCATTTTACAGTGGTGAGTATTGGAGAGCCAAACATTTCCCTCAGGAAACATGAATATTTGACTTCATCAGTTGGACAAATAAAAGAGGAAAAACATCAGTTAAAAAAAAGCTTTAAGGGAAATGAGTTTTTTTAAAAAACAAAAAAAGAGTAATGAACCCAACACTACTAAAGCTTGTAACCACACATTAACAGGGAACTTAAAAAAAAATAAAACAACACAAACACAAATGCTGTTGCTTGTCAAGTGTTTGTTGTAGTTTGTTTCATTAACAGTATAAGTACACACTCCACAGTAGCTGTCACTGTACTTTATAAATCGGTGGCGGTATATGTGAGCCAAAGATCTACCTGAAAACCTGACAGAAAGTGAGATCATCTTTATTAATGGATCTGTTTCACAACTTTACTTTTCTCATCCAGGCCAATTAAAAGGTTTCAATCACACCCTTTTTCACCAGTGTCTCCTATAAGCTCCCTGTGATCACACAGTAGCTCTGCTGCCTTCCTTGTTCACTTCTTATCTTCTTTTTCTCAACACAGACAGTAAACCTTGTTGTGTTCGCCCACAAACAACACTTGAGTGTTGACGCCTACACGCAGCAACGTTCACCACTGCTTTTGTCTGCATGTTGCATGCCAGGTCGTCTCTGTCTGTGATTAATTAGCATCCAGTTTGTAACCCCCCTGAATTAGCAGCAGAGCACTCGGGCTAATGAGCTGACTGTGAACCTGGAGGTTACAGTAACCAGCACAACCCATCCGTCAAGACCTGGCGACTGCTGGACTCACACAGGCCTCAGATCAGCCACACAATGTGTCTTGTGTGTAACTACTGACTGAACTCCCTGTACACACTGGTAAATCATGTACTGTACATAAGTACAATTTTCATTTTCTGCAACTTTATACTTCTTCTGCTCTACTACATTTATTCAACAACTTTATCTGCTTTTCAGAAAATTAATAAAATAAAAATAAAGCAACTAATACATTTGATATATTATTATTAAGACATAAACTACTAAAAATAGCTCCACTTGTACCAGCTGCAACATTAAAATACTGAACACACGAATGCACCACTAATTCTAATCCAATGCTATAATGTGTACTATTCTGAAATGAGCCTTACGAGTACTTTTGGTTCTTTAAGTACATTTTGAACACATGACTTTTAATTGTAACAGTATATTTTTTCCCCCGAATTCTTCCTCCACCACTCTCTGTCCATATTTACTGCTTATTTTGTACATGTATTTAACTCTGGATGAGGTGTCAAAACATGGTGGCACATTAACACTATTATGAGTGTTGGTTTGCTGTCTTCAATACAACAACATACAATGTTTAATGCTTAAAAGTCATCAAATACAACCAGTATGTAAGATGTATAAGACTGCAACCCATGGAAATTATTAGTGAGGTGATATCCTGCTGAGAGCAAGGGTGAGAAAAAACATCCATGAAACCACAGAGGTACAGTAACAGTAACCACGATTGCTCATGTTCATTTAAATATGATAAGAGTCATACCTGATTATTGGATGCAGGAGTTCAAATACATTAATATGTGAAACTTTCCAGGAAAAATAAAACAATAACTGAACACAAACTTTATGAACAGATTTAAAAACAAGCTTTTTTTTTCACACCCTCAGGCCTCCCATAATGCACCATGCCTGCTTGACTACAACAACAGGCCTTACGGATGACTGCCTGTACACCCTCAGTGAGGTCTGACCCACTTGGCCACACGGGCCAGTCCAGAGCCGCCAGCTGCTGTTGCCGCCGGTGATGATGAAGATGTTGGCACAGGCATCGACTCAGGTGCTGTCTCCAAGGGAACCAGTGAGACTGTGACAATCTGATCATTGCCGTGGCGACTGACACCTGACTTTCCCTCCTAACCCCCCAACAGGAGCGACTAACAGCATCAGCTGTTCTCTCCAGGCCTGAATGACAGAGATACAGGAGGCTTATGAATGGCATGTGACCTGTGACGTGTTGGGAGGACCACTAGGATGTACATTAGCTGGCTAAAAGCAACAGTGAATAACTGATAAATAAGCAGTATTTAATATGTATATATATATATATATATATATATACACGTATATATATATATATATATACACGTATATATATATATATATATATATATATATATATATATACACGTATATATATATATATATATATGCATAAAGTGTTTCATTTACACTGTAGGATGTGTCACAAAGTTTTTCCAGGTCAGAAAAGAAATATATAAGCAGCTCAATCAAGTTAATTAGACTGCAATCAAGGCTTTATCATTATTTAACATTTTATCTCTTTGATGTTTTGGGTTCATTGCTCTGAGCGTGACACACACACACACACACACACACACACACCATGTAAGCTCTTCGTGTTTGGGTGCTGTTGCCCCTCATGTTAACTTTTTATTTGTTAATCCAGGTATTTTTGGATTTTGCATTGTAAGTGAAGGTGAAGAATGCTTTTCTGTTGTTGTAAAAGTGTTGCCTACAAGTTAAATGGATTTGAAATGTCAAAAGTTCAAGCGTGTGGCCACCTCACCTCTGCCACTCATTTGTAAACGTGCCTCCGCTGATTTGTCATTGGCTTATGTGATGACTGGGATAATTCTAATAGGATGAGGCGTTGGCATGGGCCGCTCTCATTGGTTTGCAGTCCAGCCATGGCACTCCCCTCCCTTTGACCCCCTTACTTCCTGTCCCCCAGGACGCCATTCGGCACTGCCAGGTCCAGGCCTGTTCGTTAAAGCCTGTCACGCTGCGCCACTGCCACGCGTAACAACAGCAGAGCGAGGGAGAAAATGACTCAAAGCTGCCTCCTTAAAAAACTGTAATGCTATATTTATAAGCCAGTATTTATAAACACATTTGCATATATCAAGATGAAAAAGTTGTTTGAATTGGGGGCAATTTGCATTTGGTGAAACATATGGCAGAGCCGCGGAAGCCATGGGCCATGCCTTCATTACCCGATCTTCGTTTCATCAGCCCCTTGCTCCCCTGCTGAGCCTCCCCACGGCGGAGCCTTCTGTCCCCGAGGTTTCAGTGACAGGGGACAATATGTCCCCAAGGTGAGGAGCAGGGGGAAAGCCGCACGCACACCGCTCCTCCAATGATTATTTAATCAGACTCTTCACTCTGGATCTGAAAGAGGAGAGAGGTACAAAGTGGCGCTTACTACCCATTTGTTCAACGTGGGGAAAGGAGAGAGAGAGGGAGAGTGGAGGGGAGAGAGAGGACAGAGCTGGAAATGGCAGATCAGTTAACACAGAGTGGATAGGAGAAAAGATCAGGACCAAACAAAAGGTCAAGGAAAGAAAAGAAAAGGAAAGATCTGAGGACAAACAATGAAAAGAGCTGGTGATTAAACAAAATGACTGAATGAAAAGGATACATAATACGATTAAAAAACACCTTTTGTACCAAAGGAAAAGGATAAATTGTAATATTTTAGCTTCTTGTCTTAGATTAAAAATGAGTCACTGTGTAAAACAGGCTGTACAATGTTACAACACACTTTTTACTCCACTGCATTATCTGCATTATTTTTTTTTCTTGATAAGTAATGCACAGTAAGAGTAAATTAAGGTAAGATAAGATAATCCTTTATTAGTCCCACAAATGGGGAAATGTGCACTGTTACAGTAGCAAAGTGGATAGAGCAACAATAAGAGCATCAGTATACAGTGTTTAAAAGTCTAAATTAAACCAGGTGAAAACACAAGTGAACAAATAACAGAATCACTTTATGTTTACTTGAGTGAAACATACAGGTCATTTACTTATTTTATATTGCATTAATAGCATAAAAGAGCTGAATACTTCCTCCACTGCTGATGGTTGGTGAAACGAACCTCCCATAATCCAACTGTAAATCAAATTTAGAGCAACAAAAGAGCGGAAAGGAGCACAAGAGAACAAAGTGGATGTGGTTTGGTGGAGGTTGGTGGAGGTCCTGCAGGTGAGGGTTCAGTCTGGCTCCCTCTCTGGCTGCAGCTCGGCGTGTCGCTCACACCAGCTCAACATTTGCATGTGCAAAAAAGGCCAGTGTTGAGGTGCCGCGGCATCTCTCCCCACTTTCAGCGCGTGTGGTCGACCCGCCTGTGATTTGTTTAAGTGCTCATGAAAGCTCCTCACAGCCGCAGTCCCTCTCAGACCTCATATGTTGTTTCAACATGCTTTTTCAAGACTCACAGGTTATTTCCAGGAGCTATCTCGGTGACCTGCATGCCATTTTTCTAACCCCTCCCTGCTCAGTTGTCTGTCACAGTTTCTGCCCTCACTGTTTGCCTTTCTATTTCCATCTCACTCCATTTTGATGGAGCTGAATTTAGAATCAGGTGGTTGGCTGTGAAGGTTGCTTCGGGATGACCTGTCCACAAGCGTTCACCTGAGAGCCTAAATTTAGGCAAAGCTTTAAAACCTGTTTTGTGTTTGCCTGTTTTTGTCCATTTCACATGCTGCTACTTTAAGACAAATCGTTGCCTTGCAGGGTTTTGAGAGGAGAAGTTTATGTGTAACGAAATTAAAGTGGCTCTTTATGAAGACATATTTTTACCTAGCAACTTTTACAAGTCTATTTTCAACCTTGGAATGGTTAAATGTGGATAAAAATAAAAAGTCTGTGGTCATACTTTCCTACAATAACACACAGCTTTCTTTAAAATTAAGATGCTGGAGGATACATAGTAATTTAGTGTTATGTTTTACAAACGCTTCACTGTCCAGTTAGAGTACAATATGACTTTTGCTGTTTGTCATGTGCTTCATCATATATAAGACAGTTTCCAGTGTACTAACCACAGAAATAGAATGGACATTGAACTGTTTGCTGAGGTCATTTGACAAGGTCAGAAGAAAATGGCGATCGCTGTTAGTTGTTATGGTGACAACAAACATCACTGGATGTGTAAAGTGTGTCAAATTGTTGTGGTGGAAGTAGCTGAAGTCAGCGAAAAGGACAGCCGGCGTCCACTTAACTACAGTATCTATTGTCTATGACATGGAAGTAGCTCAATCCATTCTACTCCTATTCTATTTTTTCCTTCACACTAGTGGTTCCCAAACCTTTTGACTAAGTCTCCATCCACACGACAATGGCACGATAATGCTTGTGAGAACATTGCCGGAAGTATTTTCGTCGTACATACGTAGCAACGTGATAATGAGTGACAACGAGTGACAAGGATGTAATAAATTTGCCACGCTGATAGGTGGCGCTGCAAAGAAACACAGAGAGACCCACAAAAAAGAAGGAAAGAATGCAATGAGAATGCGCAAGAAGTCCTTGTTATTTGAGCAAGCCGAGTGCAAACATAAACACAACACTGAGAAGAAAAAAGCTGACATGCTAATAATCTCAGCAGCTTCTGTATCACATAATGCTACTCTGTAATCCGCCATTATTGTTCAACAACTTGTTGTGACAGATGGATATTTTGCTCCTACTTCTGCTCAAGTGATGATGTGATGTCATTGTTAGCAACAACGCCGGGTACACACTGCAACTCCAAGATGGCATTGTCAGATCTTCTCACTCTGAAACCCATTGTCAGACAACTCTGGAGTCGTCTGTGTACAAGGCGTGATCTGTGTTAAAGTTTGTTGGATTTACAGAATTCTGTTGTCATGTGGACAGCACCTAATACTACTGGTTCCCAAACCCTTTGTTTTGCTCTCCAATCACAATCATTTCCACTTCCTGCTTTGGTCTCTGGCATATACCATCTCTTTATGCTCTGACTACATCTCCCAGAAGCCCCAATACAATATCTTGTGCCAGCTGCTGAAAAAAACTATTTTGACATATACAGTCATGGAAAAAATTATTAGACCACCCTTGTTTTCTTCAATTTCTTGTTCATTCTAATATCTGGTACCACTAAACGTATAATACAATGAACACAACAAAAAATGCAGCTGGTCACATAATACTTTATGTCCTATTTGACATTCTTAAGCTTAATTGATTCCCAGGGTATATAAGAGGCCATTTCATGTCACAAGCAGCACTGCACATGCAAAGGCCTAGAGTGGTTTCCTGCTTACATTCAAGCCGTAGCACAACTCAGAAGTTGTCAGCTCTCACATAATGCCTAAAACAAAAGAATTATGTGAAGCAACAAAGGCAGCCATCTTGGCACTGCTGGAAATTGGCATGAGTGAGAGACAGGTAGCGAAAAAACTGAAGATCTCCAAGACAGCCGTTCATTCCAACAAAAAAACAAGCTGAACATGGCACTACCAAATTGCTACCTGGCCGTGGCAGGAAACGTCTTTCTACCCCACGAGATGACCGTGCACTCATCCGTTCCTGTGTCAGGAATCGTCGACTGACATCCAGGGACCTTAAAAATGAGTGGGCACTGTCGAGAAATGTGACTTGCTCGGCAAGGACAGTTCGAAACCGACTTGTTGAAGCTGGTTTGAAGTCACACAGAGCACGCAAGAAGCCCTTCATCAATGAAAGGCAGAGGAAGGCCCGGTTACTCTTTGCTCGAGACCACAAGGATTGGACTGTTGATGATTGGGCTAAGGTTCTCTTCAGTGATGAATCCAATTTTGAATTGATGCCCACTCCAGCCAACTTACTGGTTAGGAGGAAGCCTGGAGAAGCTTACAACCCAGACTGTCTTGCCCCTACAGTAAAACATGGGGGTGGATCAGTCATGATCTGGGGTTGTTTCAGTCTGAGTGGAACAGGGCAAATGCAATTGTGTGAAGGCCGAATGAACCAGGTCAAGTACAGGACTACCCTTGAAAACAGTCTTCTTCCATCAGCTGGAAAACTCTTTCCTGCCTCGAATGACTGGATTTTCCAACAAGACAATGCCCCTTGCCACACGGCAAGGTCAGTTAAAGCCTGGATGGAGAACCACAACATTCGCACCATGCCTTGGCCTGCTCAATCACCAGATCTTAATCCAATTGAAAACCTGTGGAAAATCATCAAACTCAAAATGGAGAACCACAAGCCCAAAAACATAGAAAATTTGTTTGAATTTGTCCAACAGGAATGGGCTGCTGTGACAGCAGAACAATGTCAGAAGCTGGTGGAGAGCATGCCAAGACGCATGGCTGCAGTCATCAAAAACAATGGTTATGCAATCAAGTATTAACTCTTGTGTGTATCATGTGTTTAAAGCAAACAGAAAAGAAAACATGGAATGCTTAAAAGTAGTGTTTTTGGCGGTACAATGCCATAGCTATTGATGTAAGAATTTAAGTAATTTTGGTTATTATCAAGAAAACCATGGAAAATGAATAATCCTTAGTTCTTAAATTAAACTCTCATGAGCTATTTTTGTTGTTATCATTATAATTGTCCAAACAAATGTACCTTTAGTTGAGCCAGGCATTAAAATTAACAAGAAATTGAAGAAAACAAGGGTGGTCTAATAATTTTTTCCATGACTGTAGATACACATTTATGACACTCAAGCGTTGTATTTTAAAAGACAAACAAATACGTCTTTGGCACTCAAAGAGTTAATGCTCTGCTTGGTCGTCTGCCTGGGCTAACCCTAAGCCTCCCTGAAGAAACGGTACCATTTAATTTCAGCCCAGATAAAAAACACTCCTCTCCTGTGTAAACATATGATTCAAAATACTGGTTTAATTAATCTCCCTTTATGATAATGATTCCATCTGAGCCAATAAATAGTCATTTTTGCAATGCTTTTTTCCCTCAGTGTAACCCCAATATTATTTCTGCTGTTTAGTTGGAGCTCAAGCAGTGGCAAACAGGAAGAGCGCGTCATTAACGCCATGCGTCGACATGCGGCAACTGGGGGGAAAAGTATCCAGTCTGTTAATAAGTAATGACTGCCCAAGATCACAGGAAACTCACACTACAACAAAACAAGTTAAGCACAAAGCTTTGATAATGACTCTTAATAATTCAATAAGTGTAATTATCGCTTTACAGGAAAGCGCAATGGCGGCAGTTCGCTGTAGGGATGGTGGCAATTAAAAAGGAGAGAGATCGAGGTCAGTGCATCAAGGAAAGTCGACAAACGCTGACCTCACATGAGGAACATGAAGGAAAAAAAGCAACAGGGTTTTATTTTTGGTTGTCTCCTCTTTTGATTGAATATTTGGAGCATCCTCAAAAACACATTTCATGATTGATGGTAAACCTTCTTGGCCTCTGCTTTTCTGTCACCACTGCCTGCGTGCGGTATCTGCGACCTACTACTTCCTCAGATTTGCTTCTCCATTGTCCCCAAGACCTTGACTCGTACTAGCCAAATGTCGAGGTTGCACATTTGCAACTCAAAACTAGCCAGATCAATGGTGAGCGTAATCACTCTATTTGTCATCCAAAGATTTGAATTTCACAATGAGTGTGTAGAGGAGGAGGAAAAAACTGGAAAGATGTCTGACTTCTTCTCAAAATCAATGTCTTTCAACAGCCCTCCGCTCCTCTTTGACGGGAAAGGGCATTCAAGCGCATTTGGCGGCCATTGTCGGCAGCAAAATGACTAATCATAACATCATTGATGTGTTAAAAAAACCCTACTACAGACGACAGTACCATTGACAACCTTTGCTCCCATCCAGAGAGAAAGAGTTAATTTGATCATGATGACACCAGTCTCTTTCAAGCCCCTTTTCAGGCCAGCAGCAGCTGGGGCTGGAAGAGCAAGAGCTGGGATGAATCCTCTGCAGAGCGACGAGGGGAGGGAGAAAAATGACAAGAAGGGTCGTTATTACATCTCCATTTTGGGACTGAGAGGGGTTTCTGAATTGCCGCGGATTGCGATCCTGCGTTCGCTCATTCCTATATAGACCCTCGGAGCGGCAAATGGGCCTTGGGCCAGTGTGAGGCGATGGAGCTGGAACAAGAATCAGATCACAATTACATTTAAAGCCCAGAGATGGGGAGAGGAGGAGGAGAGACAGAAAGAGGGAGCCTATGAGCCCTAATTGCCAGATGGTGAATATTTTCGCTCCCTTTCAACGGCGCATTAATTGCAGGGCTGCCCGGGGGTTGAGACGTACTGATCAGTGTGGCAGAGGATCCTGACCCTGATTATCCCCCCTCAGACTCCCCCTGCTGAAGAGACAGTGAGCAGTAAAGGGGGGCGGAGGAGGTCTGAGAAGGGGAGGTGAGGAGGGGAATTTGCGACAGTTACTCACCCAATCATTTGCCTATCAAGCCACCTGGGCCTCGACACTTTTGGGTTTGAAGTTGGAAAGGAGGTGATGGCAAGGAGGCAGAGTGGAGGGTCTTTGGGAGGCCGCAGAAGGGGATGTGATGAGGATAGGTAAGGACAGACCAGCCCCCCCTCGTTCTCCTCTCTCTTCCTTCGTCGCCCACCTTTCCCTCCTCCTCCTCCTCCTCCCAGCCCCTCAGCTCCTCGTTTACATATCTCCAAAAGATGTAATTGAATTAAATAAAGCTTTCCTTCGGGGCAGCTGCCACAGCTGCTGTTTGTGGCATGTCAAAAGGCCCGCCACTTTAAGAGCACTTACATATGCTCCAAATTAGCAGGTCAGATAGGCGGACGCACGATGACAGGGCCGAGGCTGCCAGCGCGACAAGGGGCCCGCAGCTGTGAGCAATTCACTGGCAGAGTGGGGGCTCTTTAAGACCCCTGATTATGAAGGGCAGCAGTGCACGTGCTCACACACAAATACAAACTCATGTTAACAGACGTGTCAATGCAGGCACATGGACTCACACCTCGACACAGATGTCGGCACAAGGGTCACTGGTGCATTTAGAAACAATGTGTGATGGTGACCCAGAGGAATCCTTCAATCACCTACTAGAAATAATAAAGTACAAATTAAATAAAAATCAATGGAATATTTTACAGATGCTGGGTGTCTGTCAACACCAACAGCTGCTTTCTGAGTCAAGATCGAAAACACAAATTAGTCATGTGCATAAAGTCAGAAAGTTCAAAGATAATTGGCAAGTTATTAGCATATTGTTATATTTTATATTACCTTATTATATCTTATGGCACTGATTCATTATTTTGTGGCTCTGTAAGCATTAAATGCATTCGTTCTCCTCTCATGAACTTGACATGCACAGTATAACCTGTACTCAATGCATTTTTGGGGCCTTGTACTCCAGCACATTGGATTTTAAATGACGCTGACCCTGAGTCAGACTAGTTTAAGTGCAGACAGGGTGGTCATGTGACTGATGAGAACAACCAAAAACAGTCAAACCCAGTGTACGCTGTCTCCATCCGTCGTAACTGACCCGACTGCTTCACGGAAATGTTGCGCAAATAATAAATCAAAAGAGGAAATATTTGTGCCGTGTTTTAGTGTTTATCGAGAGGCTGGGATGTGATGATGAGCAGAGGCCTTCTGGAAGGATGTCAACACTTTACTTCAGTTATGTATCTTCTTCAGTTATGTATATGTATCTAGCGAGACACGACTGTCACTTCGTAATCAACCGTTGTGAACAATCATCTAATGACTTGTCACTCAAGGTCTGCTGGGCAATTATGCAGCATTTGCATGGCAGTGAATGGTGTTTATGACAAATAACCCGTGTCCTAATTGCTTGTCTGTTTTCCTTAAGACGTGAGCTGCTGATAGGATGTGATTAGCCTGGAGGCGGGAGAGTAAAGCAAAGTTAACCTTGATCATACAGGTTGTGTTTAGCAGAAGAGGGTGACCTTTTAAGATTTAAATACATACTACAGTACTTTATGTTGTTTATAGGAGCTCCAGCTCAGGGGCTGACAGTCTGCATTAACTCAACTCCTTTTTGTTTGAAACAGATGATGACTTTGACTTATTGGCCTCATGTGATGACATGAAATGGTAACTGTCTTAACCCTTTAGGTCCTGAGCCTGTTTTGGCTGTTTTTTTTTTAATACATGCCCATGCTTGGTATCTTTCTGGTATTTTTCAGCACTACTTCATCTATATGAAGAGATAGTTATTTCACCATAACCTATTTCATTAACATATTGAGCTAAAAGATACACAAATAAATCATCAAATTTTATTGAAAAAAATATTTATTACAATAAAAACCACAAACATGCTCCATCAACTGGTTTGTAAATTGAAAAAAATAAATACAGGTTGCAAATATACAAATATGAATATGTAAATGTAAAATTGAAATATACTGTATACAAATATTTACAATAAAAAATCTGATCACGCTGGCATGATCATAGGCCCCACAGAGTTAACTTCAGCAACCTTGTTTGATGAGAGAAAGTTAACTTGTTTCTTGTTTCTGCTACTGAGGAGGACTGAAAACACAGATTTTTAGGAATCAGGCTGATTATTTATTCTGTGGTCAATCCAACCAAATTTTGGAAAAGACACTTTTGTTTTTATAAAGATGGATCAGCAACTTATGATTCACTCAGGTTGCTTTTCTGTGTCCTCTTCAATTACAGCACATTACTTGACTTTATCAGCAGAGTCCTGCAGGAATAAGAGTCTTCAAACACAATTTAGAATAACTAAATCCTCTTTGACCGTACATCAGTGGACACCTTTATAAGGGAGCACTCTCATTTTAAAATTTCAGGTCGTTAGTGTTTCATGTTGTCCTGTGGCGGGCAGAAAAGGCCGTGACTCAGCTGTTTGCGTGCAGCACTGGAGAATAATGGATGTGAAGGCACACCAAACACTGCCTTTAAAAATGCATGTGTGCCCCCCCAAAAAACCCTCCGCAGAATAGAGCTATCACTGGTGCCTGTTATCTCCCTGAACCCCCAGGTAGAAAATGGTAATGATACCACTTAACATCGCTGCACATATGGAGGGAAAATGGAAATGCCAACAGCACCTCAACTATAAAGCAAATCAAATTGAAATATTAATCCACTGATTAATATAACATTATGAGAGCCCATTCTCTTTGTTGTTAAACAACAAAGGGTTGCAAAATAAGCAACTGCCTAAGAGGTAAGGGGTTTAAAAGAGTCCCACAGAGGTGCTAAAGCCCCTTTCAAACATCATTACTCTGCATAATGTATTCCCTTCCACAGTGCTGAGATTTGATATTGATGTTTACTCATTTATTTTTTAATTAACGTTCGTTGTTAATGAATTCTTTGATGAGAGGCATTTTGTAAATCATTATCCTTGGAAGAGGGAAAAAAGGGGATGCATTGCTCTTGCCCCTTACACTAGTGACAGAAGAAGAAAATGCTCAGTGTAAGGGGAAAAAAGTTGCACTCGAGAAGCAGGGTCATTGTTTAAAGTTTGTTTTTTGATGTGTTGATTCTTTTTTTTTTTTCTCCGCTCAGCTCCCTGTGTAGCTGCTTTTCTGATTGCATCTTCTATCTACAGGGATGAGCGTTACCAAGCCGACAGGGACTCGTGCAGGAGCTCTATGTGTGTGTGTGTGTGTGTGTGAGAGAGAGAGAGAGAGAGAGGAGGTGTGGATACTTAGCTAATTACAGGAATATAACTCAAGGCTTTCGGGGAGTCGCTCCAGTGGGGGAGAGGGGAGCAGTATCATCCATGGAGCCCTTGGTGGAACTCTGTCCTTCCCCTCTTTAATATTGATCGCTGGGGATCTCTTGGAGGGCGCAGAATGAGCTCAGAGGCTGGGAAAAGTTTGTTTGGGCCAACAGTTTACTCTTTCTCACAAGTGTCAGAAACACCGAATACTTTTTTTCCAACCACATGAGCCCATTTGAGTGATCTTCATCCTCCTGCAACATCCAGTTTGCCTTGAATCATGTCAGTAATTTGTCTTTTCCTGTTTTTCATATAATTATAGTTTGAGTGAGTCGCACTTGTTCATTTTTAATTGTTGTATCAATCCCACAAACAAGTGCAGTCAATACTTGTTACTATACATTTTCGGTGCCACAGAGCTCCATAGTTGTTCAATATATGTTACAAACATACTTCACCTTTATTACAATGAACAGACACACAGTTCAGTCTAGTAAACACTGTCCTAATTTTTTAAATTAAAAATTTTAAGATAAGATATGTGACCTCTGTCACATTACACATTAAATAATTTGGCCTATTATTTACATAATAATAATGATTAGTGCAGCTTTTAGGCAACAAAAATACAACATATAAAAGCATTTAAAACAAAGAACATTTCCTACAATTGCTAAAAGAATATACAGTAAAAAAAATTTTAAAAACATTTAAAATGCTTTAAAGGAGCTCAGTCATAAACATAAGAAAAAAAAGAGGCATTTTTAAGCTTAATTTAGAAACATTCACACATGGGGCTGACTCCACGTCTGTTGGCAGCTTATTCCATTTGTGAGCAACATAAAAGTTAAATGCTGCTTTATGCCAAATCTTCATCATTAAGATACCACACAAAAGGATCCACTGGGGTCTTCTACGGTAAGATATGACAGAGAGGGTGAGATCACATTGTATGGACAGAGACTCCATCCAATATAATAGCAAGGTTGCATTTGAGGTGCAAGGCAATGAAAACTGATGCTGATGTCCTTAAAGGTATCGGCCTACATGTGACCACTAGCGCCGCTCTGGAGTGACGTTTTGACAATCCTTTAGTTTAAATTTGCTAACAATGCAGGGAAGAAGGCTGGTTTTAAAACAAAATAATGCTCTTGCTCATGTTTAATGGGAAGCGAGAGGCATTGAACATGACTGTCAGACCTCGAGGATACACTCACAGTGTGTTTTGGTGTTTGTTGTTTACATGGGAACTCCACAGGGCTCCTTTAAAGCCCAGAGAGAAGAGAGGTCAGCAGGGAGATGCATCATTTAGTAATGATTTTCTAATATTGACAACAAGATGCAGGGATGTGTCGCAGAGGGGCTGTGGTTCTACGATACTGTAGGCTAGTCTCAGTGTGAGGTTTGGACCAGTTGGCCACGGATGAGTCTCAAACCCTCAACCCATCTGGAGCCATCTTGGAGATGAAGCAAAAACCTGGAGCCTGTCCATCTCTTGGCAGGGTCGGCCTCTTCTCTACACATACAAGCCTGATCGTCTCTAATCCTACCAAAGAATTAATTGCTTAATTGGATCAATTAGATGTCCCAATAGGTCTTGATGTCGTGCGGTAGGTGCATCAAATAATTATGAACCAAATCTGAATACACATTTGAAAGGACTGTGTGGTTGTTGAGTGCAGGTATGTTGAATGCCGGCAGTTACTTCATCACATGACACCGAGACAATTTAAGACAAGTTTCAAATATTGCTTAATATTCATTTTTGGGCAACGTGTCACAATCTCAATCCAATCATGCGAGCACTTTTTGAAGTCTGCGTCACTCTCCGGCATTATGCAGTGCTTGTTTTTGAGACAGAAGAACTATTTTCATGACTTATGGCATTTGCAGTATCTCAAAGATCACACTGCTGTTTTTCTTCCTTCAAGCCAGTTTTAAATGGAGCCAAACTGCACGGCTTTAAAGGCACATTCATCAAAAAGCGAGTGCACTGCAGATGCTGCCACTTTTTTCTTAAAAAAAAAAGAAAAAAAACAAAAAAAAAAAAGACTGCAAGTAGAATTATGGCTTTTCATCAGCCGATAAATTTCACTTGTGATTAATTGCAACACTCACTTTTGGGATCACTTCTGCACAAAAGAGCATTTCTGCTTTGTAAAATTCATATAAAAGAAATGCAAATCAATGGTGTTCTTGGCACCAAACATATGCTGCCACAATGCCAACAAGCCTGCCCCTGACAACCCCAGCTGGGGGCTTGTAAGACTTGCTCTTGGCAAAAGACGTTTTTTTCCACCCGCTTTGCAAATGATCACCAATTAATACGAACAGCATCCAATTCTAATTTTGCACCTGGTAAGATTGTGAGTATCTTGTAAAGCTCTTCTAAGCTATGAATCCAAATTACTGGATGTTTTCTCCCCTCTTTTTTTGGGATCACAGCACAAAAAGAAAGAAAGATGGCAAAAGTCCATAGCCCATTAATATGAGTAGAAACCAGGAAAATGACCATTTAGCTCAAAAAGGTGTTCATGTGTCTTCCTCAGATGTGAAGAGAGAATTTAACTGGGAGGGTTTCGGAGGTGAGACGTGTTGGATCTTTTATCCTCATGCAACAGCATGATCCTAATACAGGAATACATCTATTGGAGAGGAGGGAAAAACATTTCCCCTTTTTATGAAAATATCTGAAAATGTATTTTGTTTCCTTGCATCAACACAACTTTTTGTCCCTTTTTTCTCTAAAAACAGGACCCAGCTTTTCCAGCTTCTTCACACCAAAACTTTCAGGAGATGTGGGAGCGAGAAACCAGGGAGGTGTTTATCACTTGGTAGCACAGCAGCATCCATCCATGTGATGAATTCTAAATATTTCCAAATGAAATGATGAAACTACAACAATTCAAAGGCGTTTCACGTCACTAATTGCTCATCAGAGTTCTTAGCGTCTTTTTCTCTCTCTCTAAAATTGATACTCGCCATACGACTTATGATGGATAGGAAGCTTTAATGAGCTCTTACAAGCAATTAAGTAATCAGAGAACCCCGCTGCTCGGTGCTGGAGCTAGCAAGAGCAGTGACAAACGGAGGCCCATCAGTACCGTAATCAGCACAGGACACAGTCACCGCTGCTCACCACTCCCTAACCAAGGGCAGCAATGGGCAGAGCAGCAGGCAGCCATCTTGTGGTATTGTTTTGTCTGCAAATAGTCTCTGAACTTTGTGACTCTTTGTGAGATGTGCTTTTGTTGGATTCATAACATCCTTTATGATTTTATCAGAGAGCTGCCTTCTTGGTGTGAGACTTGACACGTGCAATCTGTGTCCTGCATGAAACAGAAACAAGAAAAACAGAAGGTGGCATGAAGCGCACCTCTCAGGGGTTAATGGCAAACAGAGCAGAGGCAGACTGACACCTTCATACTGGAGCAGCAGTAACGGGCAACAAGCTGCAGGTGTGGAAGCAGCGGCACCTCATTAGGCTCAACACACAACACCTGTTTGACCAAGACAATGGAAAAAGACATCGCCACATTTAATAAAAAAAAAAATCATAAACCTGCACAAATTAATTTTTACAAAAAAAAAAATCAGTATGATTTCAAAACACAGTTTGACTTTGCTGGAATCTCAGCTGTAATGTATTAGTTGCACCTGTTTTGTTTTCACTGTCCTTTAAATACAGATTTATTTCTTGCTATAAAAACAAAATAAAATGTGGATCCATATCAATGGACATAGCGGAGTGAATACCTCAGGTTTTTCTTTCACAACCTAATATTCAACTTGCAGTTTTTTTTCCATTAACATACATATAACGTATGTATATAACTTAACCTGTCCCCTGCAAAATAACATACCATACAACTTAAGTCCATTCTCAGTTATGTTTAAAGTGTATCTTCTCTCAGATTATGACAGATTATGACATATCTAAAAAAACAACAATCCCAGCAAACTACTACATTTTAACTTGAACACATCTCTGTAGCTATAAACAGCTCTTAGCCTCTTTTAAACACAGATTAATGTTAATGCTAACACTGTGGGCTAGCTAACTGTCATCATTAATTATATAGCTTTACATTTTCACTGTCAAATTTACCTTACTAAAATCAATATAAAATCAATGATTTGTGAAAGTATCACCAGGGTATTTGGTGAACATGTAGCCTCACTGCCAGTGCTTTGCTAATGCACACGTCTAGCTAACACCAGGCTAATGCCAGGCTAATGCCAGGCTAACCCTGGGCTAAAATCAGCATTATTGTTTAATGTGCTGCTGCTAAACCACCAGCTCTGAAGCAATCTAATGAAGCTATTCAACATAAAAAAGATCCATTTTTGCATTCTTGACAAGAAATACATAAAGCTAGCCTGATACATACAGTAATAGGCTACAGCTACCCTGATTTTTGTTAATTAGGCTTCCTCTATTTATTTTTTTTGCCTTGTTTTTATTCTTGTTTTGCCCATGTTGCTGCCTGTTCTCTTTACCAAATCATTTGCAATTTTAGTTTGTAACCTTTGTTTAGAAAAGTGCTCCATATATAATTTTACGCTAATTGTTATTATCATTGTTATCATTTCTTTTTTCAAGTTGGTGCACTAACCATGGAGCTAGAGGCAGGAGGTGATTAGCGTAGCTTAGCATAAATTCTAGAAGCTGAGGGAAATGGCCAGTCTGCCTGTATCAAAAAGGAGAAACACTGTGTGAAAAAAATGTTACAACTCTCCGTAAAACTACAGCTTGTTGATTTTCATTTCTATTTGTGTGTCTTAAAATAAAAAGATACATTGTGTTAATTAGTGCTCTTTAGAAGTGATGGATAGATTTTGGAGCAGCTGTCGCTCAATGATCCTGAGTCAATCTAATGGTTTTATCAGCTCTGTATTGAAACACACAAACTCTCTGATGTTTCAGGGCAGTTTGAGCTTCTGGTTATTTATACTTAGTAAACAATTCATGTTGTGACAGGGAAAATGAAATCTGACTGCAGGATTCAGCGTTGTCAGCTCGCTGCTCACCCGGGGCGTCTGAGCTGGTGAGCTCCACGGTCTCACCCACCCAAAGCATGCTGGGTGCCCCAGGGCGGCGTGACACGTCTCCCACACTCTCCAACTCCTCTGAATAATTCTGTACCCGACCACAGGCTTCACATCACGTCTTCTTTAGGGGAGGGAGACTGAGGCATCGCACTGAAAATCAAATATGTTGCTTATTAATAGGAAGACTTTGGCGAACGCTACCTGGAGAAATGCTGGAGGGGGGAGCTAGTGAAGGAGAGAGGGACGCCTCCAGAGTGGTTTCTCTCTGCTCTGTGCAAAAAGCGAAGAAAAAAACAGCTGAGGGTGCAGATTTCTCATAAACTGGCACAGTTAATGTAGGTGCACACACACACACACACACACACAACCCCCCCCCCCCACACACACACACACACACACACACACACACATATGCACACACACTTTATGGAAATCAGAGAGGCAGGGTGTGTTAGCCATGCATCTTAAACACAGAGCGTCATGTGTTGATTGAATGTACGGGGAGGTAGAGAAAGAGAGAAAATACATTTATTTATATATATAAAAATGTAGATGTTGATCTAATTTTATCAGCATGTTTGATCTTAATCTTCTTTAAAATGTTACTTTTGTCCAATCAGACTTACCATTGAGGATGCTACTGCAGATCGTGTTAATGCGCTGGCAGCCCTAAATATAACATAATTGAATTTAATAACAGAATTTGGACAAGTTCAGTGGGCCAGATTAAAAAGCCCAATGGGCTGTATATGGCCCGCAGGCCGTAGTTTGCCCATCACTGATTTAGAGTCAGTGATTGGTTTGTCTATAAATCCTTATAAATGGAAACAAAAACAAAACAACTCTTATTTTCAAGCAATTATACACTAAAGAACTTGTTCAGATTATAGTCCATCTCTGCCAGTAGATCTGCCTGCATGCTACACACTGTTCCTTTAGTTAAGGTTTTGAGTGCAGGACTCTGGAGTGTCTTTACGGTGTGGTAAAGGATCTGAAAACACAAACACACACGTCAGTCAAAACAAGGCCTGATGTTTGTGTGGCAGCCCTGTCATTAAAACAGTGCCAGTTACTTTCCTTAGCGACCATCTGGTTCATTATATTCCTCTTTATTCAAACACTTACTCCTCTCACATCGACTGTACAGTTAGTTCATGAAACTGACTGAAAGAGGCTGCCGACGTCTGTCCGTCTCTCAGGCTGAACGGGGAGCGAGCAGCGCCGCTAACTTGGCGTCATTTCCTCAGATTCGGTACAGATTGCAGCAGCTAATTATGATCTAATAACTGGCAGACTGTCTGTTTCAATATTATTACAGGAAGAGTAGGTTAAATGAATAGCTCATCATCTGCCCCCTGTATCAGTCATGTTGTTTTAATGATCATAATTCCACCATTAAATCTTAATAACATGTCAAGATCACAAGGGAGACATGTCAATTTGGAGCTTCAATGAGAATTAAGCCAAGGATCGCTGAAGTCCACTCTGTTTTTTTTCTTTTCCTGAGAAGGCCTGATTTCGTTAGCTGTGTCCAAACACACACACACACACAGCTTTTTCTGAGTCAATTTGATATTCAAGAAATTCATTTATACTCAGAGTGATGTTTTGATGTTTTGCAGGAAAGAAGATGTAAATGTTTTCTATCTTTGTTATTATTTTATAATAATAATATGTTCGTTCTCATTTAGTTGTGTTGATACCTTTAAAGTTTTAGCTTTTGTGAATATGAAAGGCAACATCTGAAGAAACTATCCTGTTAAGTAGAGACTAAAATGTTGGTGTTTTTGATGCAGGGGGATCATTTCTAAGAAGACTTTTTGGATCCTCTGATGAAGTCTCAGTGACAGCACATTAAACTTTGAAAGGCCTCCGAGGACCTGGAATACAGGCACATTTTAGATGGACTATAGTCTCTACAAAAGGAGAGAAATTCACTCTTGCTTTGAGGTATGAACCTGTATTCTAATCACTCTTCCCTCAAGCTTTTCTGTTTGTGAGGAAGAGACAGTCTCTGCACACAGCTCCCAGCTAAGAATAGCTGCAAGAGAGGGAGAAAGTGAGGTAACACGAAAGGCAGGGGGAAAAAAAACAAAGGGGAGAAAAAAAAGAGGAAGTGGGCGACAGAGAAGAAAATAACTCAGGAAGGAGTGTGAATGAGACAATGGCTCCGTCAGGGAGTCAAACGCAGTAAACATCATCGGTGCGATCCGGCAGGGACTCGGTCTGGCTCAGGACTAAACACGACACTGGAGCGATCCGTCTCAATCAATCAAGTGTGTGTGTGTGTGTGTGTGTGTGTGTGGATAGGCGGGGGTGGCATCGTCATGGTGACGGGGTGTACCCTGTCCCGAGGCCACTGCTCTGGTCAGAGAGAATAGAAATACATGTGTACATATCTCTGTGTGTGTGAATAGGTCTATTGAAGGACAGCATGCTGCAGAGTTAATAAGAGAGCATTGTGTGTGTGTGTGTGTGTGTGTGTGAGCAGATACAGTTAATGGATCTACTGGACAACAGCCTGTATACAGTTCATAGTGTATTCTGTCATTGCAGTATGTTGAACCACTGATGGAGGAGAGGATGCCACACAGGAAGTTCACTCTGCATTGCTAATGGACGTCAGTTCATTCATGGCGTTGTGTGTCTGCATCCTGCAGAAAAGCCTCCATACAGGATGATTTGATGCGATGTGGTAGATGGCTAGCCTGGAGCAACTTTTATAAATCTACTCCACATACTGACCAAGAACAATAAGATTTGGACTCATTACTGTCATTGCTATTTCTTTCAGTAACTAATTTACACATCACATTTGCAGTTTTTTTTTTTTTTTATTTTATTTTGATGTCTATTTATTTCACAACCATGGTTCAAATAATTCAAATTTTGTTACATTAATTTCATTTTTTCCATTAAAATATATATTTCCTCCTTTTCGTACATAATCTAAATAATTATTACTATTATTATTGTTTATTCTACTATTTAATTGCTGTTGTTTGTTGTTTCTTCTTAATGTTACTTGTTTTTTACACTGGGTGAATTTTAAAAAAACTATCCTATCTGTCAAAAAGAGCAAAAAAGAGTCAACCAACCTCAAGTCCAGTTGACTCTTTTTTGCTCTTTTTGATTCACCTCAACCTGAATGACAGAGAACCTACACAGACATGTTCTATCTATCTATCTGTCTGGCTATCTATCTACACCTAAAATAGTGCTCTGGCAAAAATAACAGTGTCTCCTGACATGCTCTAATGCTGGCTGATCAATAGTAATTACCTACCTGTGGACCTGGCTAGTGGAGCTGCTTGGGCCCCTGGGGGCTTTGCTATAGACAGCTCACTTTCCAGACCCAGGTAACTCTACAGGACAGACCTTTTAATTGCTTTGTTCACTGTGAGTAATTGAGGGTTGGAGCGAGCTTGCCACGAGAAGTGTGACTTCACTTGGCCTCTGTTTAATTATTCCGTAACACAAGGCTTCTGCCTTAATTTTCACTTGGTGCGCGGCATCTTGAGGTGCGAATGCAACTGGAAATATAGGTTGGTAACTGTATACGGCACGCTGAGCCAGATGCACCACAAACGCAGCCATATGGATCGACAGAGACGTGTTTCTGTGTGTTTTCTCCTCGGCGTGGAGGAACATATTGCCAGCCGTTCGATGCATCTTTTTAGCACAGCAACTGTCCCACTGATCTAATTTGATCTCATCCCTCGCTAGGCCTCGAACCAGACACGTGGAAATGTATCAATATAGTTTCATTAGCATACTGATTAATCAACTGGTTAATTAGACAAATTTCCTATAGGCTGATTACGCCTCCCGACCTCTTGGTGTGAAGACATATAGAGTGCATGAGTGATTTAATTATTGTGACTGTCAGATGAGACGAGGTAAGATTTTATAACGCTGTTCACACAAAGGCAGAGCACGGTGCTTGAGATGAGACATAAAATGACATTTAAGACCCAGAAATCTTGACCTTTGGTTGTGGTATCAGCTTTTAAAATCCATATCACCCAACTCTTTCCAGTCATTGTTGAACTTCCAATGTTTCCGCTTATCTGAGATGACGGTGCTGTATTTTGCACTTCGAAACTCGACACAAAAGTGTGCTTTTCTTCAAAGTCTCAAGCTGTCAGGATGGGAATGTCTGTAGAATAGATAGAAACAAGTCCAAAATTATCACTTTGAGCAAATTATAAACAAGCTTATGGCTGCCATTGATGTTTCCAGAACAACTGTAAATGCAAACATCACGAACCAAAATGGAATCTGATTCACTTCACATTCATCACAAAAACAGAGACAGAAGTTAAAGCTCAATTGCGACAGATCATTGCAGGACAGCTTGGAGTCAATGGCTCCAAAAAGCAGGATGTACGAAATATTAGTGGTGATTGTGCTTTAGACAACTTCTGCTTAATCATTCATTCATTGGAATAGAATAAAACAGTCCGGACTGTGTGAAAAAATTCAAGATTGACAAATGCATGTAAAAATGATGGACTCACATGCATTCACGTGATTGGGATGCCAATATCATGAGCCATTTGGACCGTATGGAACAATACTAAACTAACACCATACATGCAGGTATTACTCTGATCCCCACCCTGCAGAGATTCAGTTCAAACTCGTCCCTGTGCTCTTGGCCTCTGTTTGTCCTGTAGCGTTGAGGCGGAGCAGGCGCCGCCATGAGGTGCAATGGGTGCCGGCGCTGGCACCTCCAGGCTCGGGTGGTCGTGCAACAATATCTGCAGGCTGCTGTCCTTCTGTTCGCCGAGCATCTGAAGAAAGCAAACTGCACTGTTGCTCACACTCCCCGATCCCGTTGTTGTCATTGGCCGGCAGCCACCAATAGTGAGCCAACTGAGTTAACAGACACTTCCGCTCAGCACATAAGGAACCATCTGTTTTAAAAGCCAGAAAGAAATAAATAAAGAGCCCTCTCTCCCTCTCCTTCTCCCTCTCATGCTTCCTCTCTCCCCTACTTTCTCCACCAGCAAACAGAGCTCAGCTATTATCCTGCACCTCACTCTTCATCATTTGCAATCAACAGCCAGCTACTAAATTACTGCTGCGACTTTATTGAATCCCTACTGCCCTGTATTGGCCTTTCAAATTGAGCCAGGACGAGAAACCAACCAATTTCTTATTTGAGAAAGCTATTTTATTCCATCTATTTTGCTGGTATATAACTAAATTGTCAATTTTTTTTATTTTTTTGGGAGCCTTGCTTGTGTTGCATCACTAAATGTGGTATTGGTAATTTGCTGGACATCAGCGAGGTCAGAATCATATTGAAGCCTGATGTTTGTAACATCTTGAAAATCACAGTAGAGCACCCAGTCTTGGCTGCATGGAGCTCCTCAGACGTGCCAGCTTGTAGCTAAATAAATATTGGCTGAGGGGCATTTGAAAAAACATATTGTCCTGGCTCAGCACTCGATCCCTCTGCCCTCTGTTGCCAAAACAAGACGACAGGGGTCCAGAGCAGCATCTCCTCTCACATGAGCGGGCTGATAATGGTCAACTCGTCGCCTTCTCCTGCAGCCTTTGTGTCTGCGCTCACAGGTCCTCCAGTGTAATGTGTTTACTCGACTCTTCGTGGCGAGGCTAGCGGAGAGGATCTTGGAAGCGCGCCATTTGTGCTATCACACTACGCCTTTGTTTCTCATGCGGCTTACGAGAAGAAGGGTGCGCTTGTCCTGCGTGTTTTGCAGGTTTTGTGATAGCCAGAGATATCTTTGTCACTTCTATTTCTGACATGTGTTTTGAGATGGAGCCTTTAAATATGAATGTTTACCACAGCAGGGTTTATTTTCCTGGCATTTTTAGTGCGGCTGTGAACTCCTCCTGTATGTTGACAATTGTTTGCTCACTTTGTGTGCATTTACTGTGCGTAGGATCTAATTTAAGGCCGAGACATGAAGCTTTTGTGGTTTTCAAAAGTACCTCATGCAGCACCATAGAGAGAAACAGCAGTCATACTGTATTTATATTTATGTTTCATCCTTACGTTGGGATATTTATGCCTGCAATCCTCTCTAATCTCTTGTCAACTCACAAATATTTTCCCACTTACTTTGTCTTGATTGTTAAATGAAAAAGACTCTCCTGAGCTCACAGTCTTTCCCCCATCTTTAGTCTTTGTGGTTTATGTGGCTATGATATGACTAAAACATTCCCGCCTGTATTCAGTTTAACTGGCGAATACCTCACGAGTTCCTCTCTCCAATAAATTAAGGTGTATTGTGACAAGTGCATTATTTAGTAGATTTGACATGGCTGCCACATACATCGCAGAGAAAGAATTAATATGCCCGTGGAAACGAAAGCAGAAGAAAATAATTAATTATCAGAGCCTATTTCTAGTCCTCCTCTTAAGCCATTAGGTATTATGAATGTGAGGTGGTCTAATTTTACCTCTGTAATATCTATCCTCATCTGACTAGTACACTTTTCCAGGCTCTGCAGGCTCCTCGCTCGCTATTTAAATATGACTCTTAAATCCAGACTCATCTGTTTCTCTGTTGTGTTTATTTCTCCTTGCCAGGATTAATCTCTCACTGAGGTTGACAGCAGCAGGTTTACACACCTGAAACTGTTACACGAAAAACAAAAGAGACAAACCTGGAATAAGTATTTGCTAAACGGTGAAAGGCGCCCGTAAGTGACTTAGAGGGATGAATTATGTATACGCTAAAGAGAGCTCATTTGGGAATTAAGGAGGATAAGTAGCAGTCCATTTTGTGCCTGTTAGAGACCCTCAGTGGCTGCATTAGGGGAGAGCTAATGGGCCCTGGGAGGGGGTGAGGCTGGGTTGGAGGGGTGGAGGGGGTTGGGCCCTTCACTGCCCGAGGTCTGTGGGCCCCTGTGACAGATGGTTGGCCACCTCGCTGGGTGGCTGTGGCTACACGGTCTGTCGTGAGGCTGGTCTGTAGCGTTGACAGCGTCGCAGAGATCAAACGACATTGTGGGAAGGTGAAGAGACGGGTGGCGTGCCGGGCAGCCGGACTGGAGCAGGATTCGGCCTCCACAGATTTAGTGTTTTGCAGGAAATTGCTTGTGTTGATATTTTTAGACCGAACTTAACACTGTCCAGCACCTGGAAATTGTTTCTGACCTAAATGTTCTCTAAAACTGAACACAGAGCATCATGGGATGCTCAACATGTCCTCTAATTAATATCACATTAATACACAGGCTTTTATGAAATATCTGGCACAATTATTCCACATGAATCAGTGTGAATATGATGATCTCCATGACCACAGTGCATAATAAGTGTGTGCTGAACGTCCAGCTCACTTTCCTTTGTAGCCTTTTATTCATTCATCACTAATGTTTCTTGTTAATTAATTAAAGGCAGCAGTGAATCGCAGAGCTGCTAACACGACCTGCCTTCATAAAAGCATTCTACTGACAAAGACAAACTCTTTGGTATTGTGAGTAAAATGCTTAAACACTAATTCAATTTGAAACAGGGGACAATCTATTGCCTTTAAATGAGAAATAAACAGTGTGACAGACCAGAGGAACACTTGGAGGTGTTACAGGTCGCATCTACGTACCTGTCAGGTCAGTAAGAAACTGCAGCACATCAGCAGTGAATGACATGATTGGCCAATATATTTTTTATTAAAGTGAAGTAGCCTCACGCTGTGTTCTCATTTTTTTGTGCGGGGGGCGGACTGTTTATTAAGACACCAACATTACAGCAAACAGCTTTCATCAGGTTTCATCACACGCTGATGAAAGCTGTTTGCACAAACGCTGGAGTCTTTATAAAAGTCACAGACATGAGAATGCCACATGCCACTACTTCACTTGGATTTAATAACTTTTCACCACAGTGTGTATGTCAGTCACTGACTATACTGTACGTTCAGCTGGCTGAGGTGAGCTTGTACCACAGATCGACTGCAGAGTTGTGCGTTAGCAGCTAGTTTGCACCATGTGCAGGGTGTGGAGCGTCGCTCTTCGTTAAATGTCGTTACAATAATGAAGGAAAGGGGTTCAAAACAGCTCCATGCTAAGCCTCTCTTCGCACCAAGGCAGTTTCACCTATTTCATTTCCCGTAACACTGTCTGCTGGCTTCAAATGTGTCTAAATGCCCAAAACTGATCAAATAAAATGGTTCAAAGAATAAAAACAAACAGCTTATTTGTGTTTCCTCCATCACATTGCGCTTCATGAACTGGACATCCTGCATGACACAGCCGTCGCTCCTCTGTTATACGAACATTTTGACAAGCCAAAGAAAGAAAGAAATAGTGTTTTTTACGAGTGTCTGTGAAACTAGAGACTTGATAAATCCCCATTCAAAAATGGAGCACGGCATCATTCCCACCAGCACCAGTAGTGCCCCGTGGGCACGAGCGACCGGCCCCGTCAGGCGATTAGCCCGTCTTACATTCCCGGTGATCGGATTAGACGATTCCCACAGTCTAGTCTGAAACTACTCCCGACCCGCAGCTCCGGAGAGCATCTCAATATCCAATTTCACAGCTTTCTAAACCTGGATCACAGAGGCTATTTATTACTGTCACAGGCCTTTGTGCTGGAAGTGGAGGGGGGAGGTTGGCTTTTGTGTTTCATCTGCTCTGGAGCAGGAAGATGATCAACAAGAGAGTAAGAAGTGTAATGAGTGGGGAACCAGTGGCGTTGCCTCAAACACCCTAAAACACACACACAGCAGCCCTGTTAAATCAGACCACGACGACGCTGCAGGCAGCAGCTTCACGAACCCAGGACCTTTGATCCACCGGCTGCAGTGACGACTGCTGAACACAATTATGACCCTGGTGTGTGTGTGTGTGTGTGTGTGTTCATGTCCTACAGCACATTTTCTGTAACTGACGAAAAAAAAATGAAAAAGAACAACGTTGACTTGAGTTTGGATTTGGGAAGAACTTCTTTTTGAAATTGGGATGGAAGTTTGTGATTACAGTTGAGAATTGTGTTCAGGAGTACAGTAAAGCAGACAGATGTAGCCTTACTTCTGGTTGGCTGATCAAAATAGAGCCTGGCAGATAATAAAAGCATTCATAAAGGCAGTCTTAAAGCAGCTGTAATAGGGGCCTCCATTATAGAGGCTTTATAATTTCCTCGCTTTTTCCTTTTAGAGCCTCTGTTGTTCCTCTGAATTACCCCTGAATGATTTATGCTCACTGGTCTGGCCACTGATAGACCCTGGCAACACAGATAGAAACACACTTAGGGCTTTTTGGTGTGTAAACACACTGTATTAAAAGCCAACTTGTTTCAAACAGCCAAACACATTTTGCTCGGTGTCATTTCACTCGTCAAACACTGCAGTGTCGCGGCCAATCAGGGGGCTCCAGGGACAACGCGAGCCATTTAACCTGAGCAAACACGACGTGTCACGAAGCCCGAGGATGACTTAAGAGCCTGAGCAAACACTGGCGAGAACCATCGGGCACGAATCAAGGCGGGCTCGGCTGAGGACGAGTCACTCCAGTAATGGCTTTGTGATGACTCAAGATCGAGCGGCCATCTGTTTGTTACAGTGGGGGAGGACCACGCTCTGCAGTTCAGATACACTGAATATTAGCTGGTAGAGCAGCGGAGCAGGGGAGGACTTGGCCGGTGGCACAGGATGTAAAGCATATGTCCATAAATGGCAAATATGTTGATAGCTGAGGCCCTGATTCCCTGAACGGGGGCCAGATAACAGGATTTGCATGGTGATTTTCAGCCCCAGCGACACGACACCTTCTAAAGGCGCAAGACAAGTAATCCTGCAAGTGACCTGAAGACTCTTCTCCTCCACACATCCATACAGGTGGCACATATGGCATCAGAAACTCACCGCCGACATGATAAACTCACCACATATTTAAAGGAGAGAAGAGTTTGCATGAGATTTCAATGATGTGAGTTTGAATAAACCGCAGTCATTTGTGTCTGGTCTGTAACCGTGAAGTTCATTTGAACAGCAAAAGTCAAACCACATGCAGCCCCGGAGGCCCCGCACATGACCAGGACTTTAGAAGCAGTGAAACCCCCCAAAAGACGCTCTATCCCCCTCTATAGATTCAGACCAGACACCTACTGGAAAGTAAATATTTAGATCCTCCACGCAAAAAGTAAAATAAAAACTAATAGAGCTAATAATACCATTTTACAGTCTGCAGTAATTAGTATTGTAGCTGTTAAATAAATGTAGAAATGGAGTAAAAGGTGTGAACGTTGCCTCGGTACGACAGAACAGTCCAGTATTTGAGGAAACACTTTCCACCACTGCCAGAAAAAAAAACAAAACTTTAAAATGTTCTCATTATCTGGACTTTACTGAGATGCCATTCAGTTAAACTGTATTTTTTTATTTTTGCAAAAGTAGAACTGTCGTCTCAAAGCCTTCTTCACACTCTCTGGGGAAAAATAACATTTTATTAGTGAATAAAGTTCTGACTTTATATATAATATAAACATATTAACATGCTGTAAAAGAGCCACTGTGTCAAGTTCCAGTTGTGGAAAGCAACACCCGAAAATCACTCAAATCCCCTCACAAATCCAGAGGATGTGTGAACAGCTTGCTCCTCCTCTGAGAATGAAACTTAAACAATGTTGTTCATCACAGGCAGCTCTTCAAAATGCACTCAGATTAATATTATGTGTGAACAGTAGTTTTTCACTGGTGAACAGACAGGTTATTACTGCAGATTTACAGAGGAAAAAGCCCAAATTAGAAGTGTCATTCATCATATTAAAAGCGTTACTGCTGTTTTCAGGCTTGTACATGTCGGATTAGATGTTGTTAAATATCCTGAGGGAAGCAATCAGGTGCTTTAAGTTAAGGGCAGCTCCCCGCTCTAGAGACAATCAATAAAAAGCTACAGGGAGGGGACTGTAATAGGGCTGGCTTGTAACCTGCTCTGACAAATTAAGGCAAGTAGTGTTTTTTCATTACTTACACATCCGTTTTCATTTTTCCCATCAGTGGAACCAATTAAACAATGCTTCCTTAAATTAGTCATTGATTTTTTTATTTTTTTTTTGTAGCAGCAATGACACTTTGCACAGGGAAATAATAACTTTAAGGGAGTGTTACTGTTGTTGGTCTTTCATTACTGCCAGTCTTGTAAGAGCAGAAGCAATTCACCTACATCAAAAAGTGCTGTCTTAAATTAGCCATTGATTTTTCCTCAAGTGTCACTTTGGTTAAATGCTTTGTGGTTGGGAATTTTCTCTCCAACCTGGAAATTGACAAGAGTCCATAATCTATTAGTCTTTCTCTCCACACACACACACACACACACACACACATTCTGTATTTTTTCACTTCCAGTATGGAAATATATGACCTATGACTTTATTCTCTCAAAAAAGAAGTGCTAAACATCAAGTTCAATCCGAGAAGAAAACTTTATGTCATGAAATACGTACGGAAAGTGGTGATAACTTTAGAACTATTTTATTACAGAAGTTTTACTATTGTCAATCCCATCCCACACACACGAACACCGAGAAACAAAACTCAGACCAGATTCTTTTTTTAATGCTCAAATTGAACAAAAACAAAAAGTCAAAATAAAAAAAAAATAATCCAGAATAGCAGGTCGGATCTGCCACACTTCTTCTTTTGTTTTCTTCTTGAAACTAGAAAATACACTTACAATTTGAAGCAGCAACAGAATGTGCATTTACCTGATTATACAATGAAATATTATTTTATTATAACATGAATGTTTTTTAATCACATTATAAAACTCTAAATATTTCTTTTTACCAAAAAAAGCAACCCTATCGATGAATGCAAAGCAAAATATACACGTCATGTTCACCTGGAACAAAAACAGAGAACGTTTTTGACCTCATTTTTGATTTCTTTTTCTTTTCTTTGTTTAAGCCAATAAAATCTCTTTTTTTTATTTTGGGATGCAAATAATCTGCATGTGTTGACTGCTACGTCCACTTTAACTGTACACACACTTTCACCTGTTATTCATTGGAAACCTGAACACAAATGAATGACGGCTGCTTTGATGGTTTCAGAATACAAAGGAAAACTGCTGTTTACAGTGAGTTATTTTACAGCAGCCTGCAGCTTTATTGATTATCCTGAACACAGGCTGTATTTTCATCAGCATGATTCCAGGTGCATCCTTGTGTCTTTACATCACTAAACCCACGAGGCTGTCGAGAGAACGATCTGTGTCATGAAACACTGACATGAGCAGATCTACAGTTTGATTGGATGAAGGGTAGCGATCGCTGACAGGAGGGAGGTGCTGTGATCAAACTGGCGGCTCTCACTGATGGCGGCTAAATGTCTCTTTTATTGTCACATCATTTCTTCAAGTCTATAATCATGTCACTTCACCATTTGAGCATCGTTACAACACGCTGCCAGTGTTCACTTTAAATGAGCATGAGGGTACTGGAGGGCTGCTTGAGGACAAACTGAGGGACAAGAAGAGATCGTCCTTCTTTTCTTTCGCAGGAAGAGTTGGGCCAAGTTGGTCGGTCTAGTTGACCATGAGTCCTGTCTCACCACATGCTCAGAATCATAAGAATAAAAAAACAAACAATGATTCCCACGTTAATGTACAAACATAAACAACAGTGAAAAGCCAACCATGTACACTAACTAGCCCCTGGCAGGCTAACGCCGTGCTTCCTGTCCATAAAGTGCACTCTCCATCCGGCTGTGTAGCTTCAACGTCAGAAAAACAAAGTGTGTCTGTGTGTGTGTGTGTTTGTGTGTGAGTGTTTGTGTGTGGGAGAGAGAGGAAAGCTCCGCTGCATGTGTGTGTGTGTGTTCACTCTTATTCCTGGAGCGACTGTGAATTAAGAGGACATGACAGTCTCAGCTGAAGGGACGGAGGAGGTGGGGGGAGGGCGGACAGGCAGGCGTTAATAAACATAGCCCTCGCTGTAGGGGTGCGGCGGGCAGTAGGGCCCCTCCTGTACGTAGGCCATGTTTTCGTCAAAGTGTGACAGCGGCACTGTGTCCTCCTCGTTGATCTGCCGCTCCATGTCCGTCTTCAGCACCGGCCGCTGATTGTCAGGAAACGCCATGGAGAACAAGGCCTCTGGGTCGCACACAAACTTGTAGACGTATCTCTCACCGGCCACCTGGAGAAAACAGGAGGATATTTTTGTAAATGGGCGAGGAGAGGAGTCCACCTGACCTGACAGGGACACGTCATGCTCATTTCCAGGTTCATACTTTGACGCTGAGTTTCTGCTAGGACATGCTCTCATGTTCAAAAACACATGATTCTTCTCATACTGTCTGAATATACCTATGAAAGAGTTTGAGCGTCTGTCTCTGCTCTGATTGGCTGTGGTGCACCTTTGCAAAGGTGCCTCTGAAGCTGTGGGTGATCCACTCTAATGAGCCTGTTAGAGACACGAATGACTTGAATCAAATGAAACCAAATGTCTGTACTGCAGGCACATTTCACAGTTGCTTCATTCAAGAAATTTTACTGAATTTGGCCTGATTATGACCTGAACCTCTTTAGCTCCACACACATCAGTGAGATGTTAATTTCTGAGCGTGTTGTTGGTGTAAACATTTCCCCCTCAGTGGAAACCACGAAGGAAACAGGGAGCTGCTCTCAGCTCCAGGAACACCTCAGAAAACAACAAAACAACTCTCAAAGTGAAACTGAACGTTTAACTAGAAACAACATTTCAGAGTTGCACTTGACAGAAGTATGACATCATTTCCTGTTGTAACTGCATGACCAAAGACAAAGCTGTCTCCAGTCTTTCTAGTCAATAAGACAGAGGGGCTCTGATATAAAGTGTGCAGGAGCATAACTGCAAGGTGTTCAGTTTCATCAGGTGTGCCACTCTTTAGATCCTTATATAGGCCAGCTTAGCGAGGGGTGTTAGTGCATGCTCCTCCTGTCACACAGGTGGTATCAATCAGGCTCTCGCTGTGGAAATGAGCTCCAAACCTTTCATGTGAAAATGCAGAGTTTCCATGATTTGAGCACAGCTGACCAGAGCTTCAGATCTCCTGTTATGTTATTGTTCTAAAGTTTTATTGTTGGGAACACGCTCTCTATCTTCTCAGATTTAGACTTGCCTTTTGCATGATTCCCTTTTCGTAATAGTAGCGCAACGATCGGCTGAGCTTGTCGTAATTCATCGCTGGTCGATTCTTCTGTATCCCCCACCGGCGTGCCACCTTTGTACCACACAGACAAACAACACAGGGCCAGTTAGTAAACATAAACAGACGAGCAGGATGCCAAAATGCAGACATATCAAAACACAAGCACACACGGGTGACCTGATTTCCTGACGATGCCGTCATGGCAGCAGCTGAAATGTTAAACAATGTTATTAATCCATATTTTCCTAATAACAGTAATTAGAGTGCGTCCAGCCTGAGCAGACCTGAGCAGGGATGTGTTCATTAGGAGCTTGTCACACACCCAGCAGAGGAGGCAGCAGATGTTACAGCACCTGTCTACCAGACCACCCACCACCCGGCCTCGCCGTCCAAACCCACAGCTCCTCCGTCAGCTTCTACTCCATTCTCTCCCTTTGTTCAATTATTTCAGCTTTTCTGAGACTCTCCTCACTTTCCTCGCCAACATGTTACACCTGCCCGGTGAAAAAGGCAGAAGCCGCGAGTTAATGTTTTTCTGCGTTGTCCCAAAGTGACTGCATTTGGTCACCTGATGGCATGAATGGGCTCCTCTGTTAGCTGCAGCTGGCCCGTGCCTCCAGACACCGTCGGGCTGCGTGGACCACTGCCAGGTACCCCTCTATCTCCTCCATCCTACACCCCCGCCTACGACCTGCATCCTCCTCCATCCTCCCAACAGTGACTGAGCTCCACTGTGTGTGATGTGGGCGACGCACAGACCCAGCCTCTGTTTCCATTTCAAATAGGCCAACCGTCAACACGGGTTATATTTTTAGGGAGACGTCCTGTGAAATATTTCACAGATCTTCAGGGTCAGTTGGATGGATGTGGTTGAGAACACGGTAAATAAAAAAACAAAACTATTATGGCAGATCCAGACTTCACTTAACCACTTAAAGAGCAGAGAACATTCTTCACTGCACTTCAAATGTTGACCTCGTCTCATGTCTGTCGCACTCTGTTGTCTCTTTGTATTCATTTCTACCAGACACAGATATGAATGTTACAGTTAAGTCTATAAAATGTCAGAAAACAATGACTTCCCTGGAGCTCAACACGACATCTTAATATTGCTTGTTTTAAACACCCACAGCTCATATCCTAACAGCATTCAGCTCATATCCTAACAGCATTCAGCTCATATCCTAACAGCATTCCCATTTTTTTTAAATAGTCTCCGCGCCACGCTGAAGCATTCAGGCAGTCAAACATTTTTAACATAGTCAAGCAATGTGAGGGGGAAAATATGAGAAATGGATATATATGTGACGGAGCAATATTCTAATTAGACAAAAAGGAATATAAAGAACAACCTTAATTTTTGTAAATCTTAAGTGCAAAAGACACTTAAAATCTCAAATCTATTCTATATGTGAAATATCTAAATATCTAATAGTGTTTCCCTCTCACCTCCTCTGGCTCGATCAGTTTGAACTCCATGCCGCGGCCGGTCCAGGCGATGAAGTGAGAGTTGGACGGGTCGTCCAGCAGAGCCACCAGGAACTGCCAGAGCTGCAGCGAGCCCCGGCGCTGGTACGATGGGCCCTCGCGATAGAGGACCGACTCCTGCTTGATGTCACCTAGAGGACACATAACACACTATTACTGTATGGCGAGTCAACAAATGCAGTATTTTAAAGTACTCCGTGCCCTCGGGGAGGACTCACCTTCAACCTTGTCAGGCACCACACAGGTATCATCATAGAAATGCCTCGCCACTTTGTCAAACATGCAACCTGGAAGAAAAGATACAGAAAAGGAGCATTTGATATGATATTCAGCACAAATCCAAACTGCACGATCACAGCATTCACTCGCATCATCGCTGGTACCTTCAGTCCTGTTAGCGTGAGCCAGATAGCCGTCTTGCCGTAAGTAGACAGAATGGCAGCTAGGCACTTCTGCTGAAAGCCAGGCAAGAATGGGAGAGTGGGTGTTAAAGGGCCCGAAGGCAGCATTAAGAACACTATCTCAGTTATCTGAGAGCAGTCAGAGGCTGTTCACTCAATGCACCACTGGCTCTGATTAAAGAACATGCCCCCCAGCAGCGGCTCCCAGCCACAGGCCAGATCACTATATCAGCCTGCTAATACTCGCTCCCAGCGGCTCCACTCAGTGGAGGATTTACTGCCGAGCAGAAACACGGCACTCGTGTGAAAACAAAAGCCAACATGATGTAAGTTTTCTTCATAATGCAAGGAGTCAACATAAAGCTTTTACATACTTCTATTTTTCATATCAAAACTACACAGACCTGAGAAAGTCTTTTTCACTAACATCCTGGTTCGTACTGTGAGCGACTAGATCTGATCTTGGACTGAAGTTAAAACACTTTCAGTTGCTTTTTTTATATTGATTAGAAATATGTTAGATTTTCCTAAAAACACGTCATGTTTTTAAGTGTTTAAGTGGTCATACATGATACCCAACAATGTTGTATTTACTGTAGTTGTTGCTTATTCAGTCATTTTTATTTGTCACAATACAGGATGAATATAACACAACTGAAGCAACATCTTCAGGTCAAAATAAAACAAAATATTGGAGTTGCATTTCTATCAGTGATGAGAGCTCACTTTAGTTGTGTTTCCATGGTTTAGCTCCACTTGCCTCTTTGCAGCACCACTGTGGAAGCTGTGTGGCTTACATAATTATAAAGCAGGGGTCCAGTGAATTATAATAATGAAATAATCACTACTGACGAATGACTATTTGACTATGACTATAGCGTTTAAACTCCAGTTTCTAGTTTTGGCTCAGCTTGCTTGGAACAACGAATCAGGTGATACCAAAAACAGCACCAGGTACCAGCCAGAGGTTTTGCAAACAACCACTAAAATATGTCACATACTCAACTGCTTTTGCCTCGTCAACTTCTGAGTCTCCTTCTTTGACATATCCCTTTATTATTCATTTCCTTCATCAACATCATGGACTCAACAATAGTTTTTAAGACAAAAATATAATCTCGATTATTTCACAATTCTCTAATAAAGAAGCCTGCATTCATCGGCTTGCTTTACAGCATTCATCCATTTACTGTATATGTCAGAACCTCCCACAACACACTCATCATGGTCGTGGCTCATGATCAAGAAAGCAGCCCAACAGGTTACAAAGTGAATGTTCAATAAACAGACTGAGGCCCTTCATTTAGGCCCATAAACATTTCTCTGAACTTCATCAAAGTAATGGGCTTGTAGAGGAAATTGCTGCTAATGAAATTACCAGCTGCCCTCCCATCCTCTCCAACAGGCCTGCTACATGCTGCACAGTGACTACAATAAATTCACTCTGATGCTCCAGCTTGGATGTGCAGTGTAGGACAGGACGGCTAGAAACCAAAATAAACCTGCATCTATAAACTCCCTGGTATAAACTGCTGTTAATTGATAACCATTCCGATTATTGAATAACTGTTTGAGCCATTTATCAAGCAAAAAATGGCTCAAACCTTTTGCTGGATCAAGCTTCTTCAGTATTTCTCTGGTTATATCATGATGAACCAAAAAGATTTTCGGTACATTTTTTATCCTTTTATACAAAATAACTGATAAGTAAATCATAATCAATAATGATTAATATATTCCTAATCTCAAGACATAATACTGCTAACAGGCTGCTACCTGTTAACTACAGAGAAAGAGAGAACGTGTTAAGAAAAAAAAATATTGCACAGCTGCACAAACTTGTGACTGGAAAGTGACATAAACACCAAAAACTGCTGTAGCATAAAAGAGACGTGAAAGAGGCCCAGTGTTTTTCTCCAAGTCATCGCCATGGGACGAGGCTGCTTTTCTCCCTGACTGGTCACCAGCCTCTCCTCCAGCTCGACCTCTCCTGGGTCCTCTCTGTCCGCCTTGTGAATGAAGCCAGCAGCCCGGCGTTTGTTCATTCATGTCCTGATGTAGCCTCAGGCTCCACAGAGAGGCCGTGGGCTGGAGATTAGGTCCCTTTACTCTCTAACTGAAGGGAGCGGACAAGCGTGGGAGGGCGGATTTTGGATTGTGACCAGGCATAGCCTCCCCTCCCCTTTCCTCTTTTCTATTAGAGCACCACAGGAAATGGTGACCGGCACAGACACCCAGCTCAACCAGATCCCCTGCCCTAATAATGGGCAAACTCAATAAACGCCACCCCTCCTCCATGTCTTCTCCCATTCCTGAGATGATAACGCTCTGGCAAAGGACAGAAATCTGCTATCTCTTGATGGCTCTTTCACTTCCAGAGTAGCACAACAGCACTTTTTTTAACGTCTCACCTGAGTCGTAGGTGAAGTCCCTGGGCTCCTGTTTGATCATCATGGAGGCGGGATAGGTGTGGGGCAGCGGTGCCCCCATCATGGCCGGGTGTTCGAACAGGGGGTCGGGATACTCCTGCTTGAAGCCTTGAGGAGGGAAGGGGATGTTGGGCTCTGACATCTGCCTGTGGTAGATGGGCCGGCTGTCCCGAGCCATCGTCGGCGGGGAGGGGAACGAGTGGCACGGCTCTGACAGCTGACGTCGAAATCTGATCAGGAACACAACGTCAGTGGATTGATGACGGGCCAGACGCCAAGAGCTGTTAACTATATATATATATATATATATATATATATATATATATATATATATATATATGTGTGTATATATTACATGACATTATTTCAGTTGCAAATATGGAACAAATGAATGTGTTGTGTGAGAGGTGTTGAAATCAGGACTGAGACTTTTTTTATTTTTTTAACTTATAAAATACCAGAAAACACCCCTTGACTTCTCAAACTGCTTTTTGTCTCAATTTTAGACAAATAAAAAGCAGTTTTTTTAAAACCTCAAAATGTTCACTTTACCATCACATAAGACAAAGAAAATACCCACTATTGAAAAGCTGCTAATACAGAATGTATGAATTTTTTACTACTTTTTTAATCCATAATCATAATAGTTACTGATTATTGTTAAATAATGGAATTCTAGATGCTACAAAAGCTACAAAAATGCAGATAATTGTGCTGAATTTGGAAAGGCAAAAGAAGATTAGAAATGTGACAAAAGCAGAACAGAGACTCTAAAATAAATTAAACGATGAGACAAATATAATAACATTATTTTAATATAATCAGCAGCACTGTCTCATCTGGTAAAATGACCAATAAAATAAAATCTTTACAATAAACTGGCTGCAAACCTAATCCTATAAACCAACAGAAAAAGCAGCTGAGTTCTGATCTATATAAAAATAATAAATATATCTGGTTGCAACATGATTAACTGGACAAGAAAACAGAAGATTCTTTTTGTTTTTATGCTACTCAAAATATCAAATATAAAACTTTACTCGTGTCTTTTTTTTAACGATGAATTGCTGGACATGTTTTGCCTCCTCAAGCTTCTAAAGTTATTCAGTAGGTCCTGGAAAAACTGGAGGCTGGTGATCATGGGACACATGATGAGACATGCTTTATTTTAAGAAGTCACGAGCCAAAAAGCTTGTGAACCTTGCCATTTTTTTGACAGTATACTGAGCTCCTTCCTTAGTCGTTCAGATTTAGTCAATCATATTTATTGCAGTTTGTTGGCTCCTCCCACTAAACCCTCTCAAACAATCAGATCTCACGGTGACTCAAACTCTGGTGTTCATCTCATTATTATAATTTGCTCTGAGCTAAGAGCTTCACATGTAAATGTGATGGAAATGTGAAGAGCTGCAGGGCTGCAGTACCTGTGGTCCATAGAGTAGGCGTTGTCAGGGAGCGGCTGGGAGGCCGGTATGTGGGTGTACGTCCTGTCAGGTTTGGGTGTTGGGGCCGCCGTTGGTGAGGCATGATGGAGGGGGGACACAGGGGTGCTACAGGGGGGCGTCACTGGGCTGGAGGGCTTCATTCCTGTGGGCTGCTTCTGCTCATAGGCACTGTGGCAAACAGACACAAAGTGTTTCAAGTGCTGCCAGTGATGGTTGTCCACACTGAATATGTCACGACAGAACAAATTTTGAATAACAGAATTCATTGTATGCTTTGTGTCCTTACAAGTGCTGGAAAATGCTTTATTTAACACTTCATTTGATGCTTTATTTAACCCTTCTAATATAAATATGGAAAATACTATAGATTAAAATAAGAAAGATGCTTGAGAATAACATGAGGCATTTAAAAAATACATGCATTGGCTCTTTTATTGTTGTTTTACTTCTTGTTCCTTTACCTTGCAATACTTACAGCATCGTATCTCAGATAAGACAGATTAAAACTAATTTCTCCAAAATTAAATCTACGTGAATGGTAAATGCATGTTAAATTTGTATTAATATAAAGGAAATTTGTTAAAGATGTCCTGTTCTCTTTTTTGTTTGTCCTTCCACATTAAGAAACGTCACACCAGGTTTTCATATGAAGCAAGCCCTGCCAAATGTTGGACTTTGCGTTTTCTGTCAGCAGGTGAGCAAATGAATCACACAGAATGACTCATCACTTATGAAACAATTTGTCACTGCATACAAGGTCATCGGACAAGGCAAAATTGTCCTTCTTACTCTAAACTGAATTTTAAAACTACATATGAATATAATGTTGAGCTGAACAATTAAAATTAATTGAAATAAAATAAACTGATGTTCAGTCAATGTTTAATAAATATAACAAGGTAATTGTCATGACCATGCACATCTTAAACACTGAATTTATTTAGTTTTTGTTTAGAATTTTACAGTTAGTAAAACATGGTGGCTGTGCTTCCTTTAAGATGGAGGGATGATTAAAGCCCACTGGAGGTTTGTTTGGGAGTAGTGTGATGCCTACCTGACGTTGTACGGGCACTTCTCTCCATACTGGAGCTTGAAGGGCCGTTCCTGACTACAGTTGGAGCTCAGCTCTGAACACGGGCTGTGGAGCTCCCTCTTGATCTTCAGCTGCAGTCCGTGGAAAGCCACTACACACCGACAGAGAGAGAGAAAGAGAGAGGGATATTGGATACTGAATGAAAATTAACCGCCTCCTTATCAAACACTAACTTGTCATGTATCAGGGAATGTGGTTTTGAGCACAGATGTAATAATTTCTCCAGGTTTAGAGCAGAACATTATTTCTGTCAGGGTGAAAAAGCCCCTGAAACAGCATTTATACAACCACTGGACTGAAATTTACACTTCAACCATGTTTTAGTTTTTAGAATAGGCTGTGTAAAGACTGTGTTCATGGATGAATGTGAACCAGACCATCACTGATTAAGAGATTTCATGATAGATATGTTGAAAGATTCCTCTGAGCAGCCGTCCACCAACAGATTTGACATCACTTACACAAACAACTCACTTAAAATCTCATTTGTTCGGCTTTTTCCTGACAGGGACTCTGTTAGTGAAATATGACAATCATAAAACTGGGTGCTTTATCTGCTTTCGGCTGGCTGTCAAGACGCTCCGGACGACAACAACAGTGCTCATTGATTTGAAGGGGGTGGGGGGGAATGTGCTCTCTACCTATGGCCCCACAGTGAGTCTGGTGCATCTGAGAGGCTGTTAAGTGCCTGATCAGTCCTGATTAACATGCCATCATCTCAAGTCATGATCAACGCTAATCCAATTGGCTGCGCTTCTGACGAAAACCCAGTCAGTCAGAATGAAGTCAGGCTCGGGTTACCTCGCCAATCGCCATCTCACCGCAGCTGCACACAAAGCAGCGGTGAGGCCAGAGCATCCCACAGTTGAAGGGAATCATTTTTGACTGACATTTGAGGCTGAGGGACGGCCTTTTTTCCCCAGAGTTTAAAAACAAAGCAACCTGAAATTATGAACGGAGAAAGGAAATCCATCAAAACGTGGTTCAACTTAAGTACAAATATTTAGACATTTGAGGACCCAAAAAACTCAAATCTGTGGTTTGGGAGTATTTTTCTTCTAAATACAGCCACAGTCTGGACGGTCTCTATGGCCGAAAGGGGAGGATGTTTTGGGGAGTTTTCTCACGGCTGACAACTGCCGTACGAGCAGAGGTAGATCTGCCAACACCCCATCTGATGCACAGCCGGGCCCCTGGGGGACGGGCCACACGGGCCCGGCATGACAAAGCTCAGGGGTTGTTTGCAGCCATCGCTGGGGGCCTGACCTTTCCAGGTCATCGATTGGAGGTCAAAGAGGCACTTCCTGAGGGGAGACCTTTGAGGACGCTGGCATGGAAAAGCCTTGTTAAGGCTTTACGGAGTCAAAACAATACCTTAGTTGTGACTGTCGAGATCACAATCAGTGCCACTTTAATTACCTATGACAATAAACACACATTTATTTCTTTTTCTGGGTTCAGGACAACACCAGTTCATTCAGTTTACATATATGTGTATAAATGCTGTGTTTAACTGTGTGTGTCACATCAGCTCCTAACATTAGCTCCACGTGTGCTGCAGAGCAGGGCCTTAAATTAGAAATGGAAATGTCACAATAGATTTTGTCAGTGGGGTGCCAAGGTACACAAATCAATAGCGAGGGCATTGCCTCTGACTAAAACAGAGACTTCCTTTTCAGTCCAGAATGTCATGCCCATCACTGCTTGATTGCTCTCATTATCTACATATTGATTAACCAAGATGCTAGAAGCAGTTAGAACAATTACTGGGTCTATTTTGAATGCAAATGTTTTTGTTGTCTTCTGTGCCATTAACTCAAATATTCTGCAATTTTCTTTGGTCTTTGATGCATGTATTCAATAGAAAGATTTGCTGTAGAGTACATGGAATAAACACTGTGGTCACATGTTACAAACACATTTCCTACAAAACCTGATTCTTATTATTTAATTTCAGCAGCCATTTTCCTGCCAATCCTCACAGTACATTATCAAAGCTCTCTTGGCCTCAAATGTTGTGCGTTCTCAGGTACAAATGGTGTGTTTTGGCAGAACGAGAGCCTGCGTTTGGCAGATATTTCTCCAGTCCATTCATAAAAAATACAGGTCTTTTGGCAACAGCGAAAAAGCCTCCATTCCATTTTCACCTACTGTAGGTGCTCGCCTTTCCTGTTAAATGATGGAGGCTCAGATCGGCTGGTGACGTGTGGCCTCATTTTACACCTCCGCTACTGCTCCTTCGTTCCCTGCTAAGTTATGCTAATGGTAAGCATCTGTGTTGGAGTTTCAAACAAAGAAAATTCTCCTTCTCCTCCTTCAGCCTGAGGACACTTTCGCTTCGAGGCCGTTCATATGCTGCTTCTGTGCTGCATGGATGGAGAGTGCGAAGTCCACATTGAGAGAAACTGCCGTAGCTAGTTGAGAGGTGATAAAGCTGAGGTCATGAAATAGTAAAATAACAGAGAGAGAAAATTCAAACCTTCCTGACTGACACAACCTTTGAAGCTACAGGACTCCTCAGTGAAGATTACTTCATTTCTTGAGCCCCCTCTCCTTCATTTATCTCATTTATCTCATTCTAGCTGAAGCTCATCAAACTGAAAATAATGCCATAACACAAAAAATGTTTTACTATTTCTGTCAATTTAATTGAAGCAGATGAAATGTATATGTATATGAAAATAATATTTATGTAAAAACAGTAAGCTGTAAATAAGACTACAGACAAGAGAGAATTAAAATCTGGTCTAATACATGTTTTTTGTGTATTTTTAACGGCTTCCTAAAAATAAATTTCACTGACCTACTTGTTCGTTTGCTAATGCTACCAATCAACTAGCACAGATAGCAACACAGCTGGACAAATTATTTTTTAGTGAATACAGCATTTACAGTTAAGGAGAATTAACTTAACATTTATAGGAGAAATGTAGTTGTTGCTACAAGCAAGGTAACAACTCAATTTGACATAAATGATGGTTCTGTGCTCCTACCAACATTTACAGTTAACTCCAGTTAACTTTACATTTGATTCAAATTAAATTTGAATCTAGGTCAAGTCAGTTAAGTCACTAGATGCACAGATATTAGTGAAACCAGCTGGTATGATCAATTTGCTGTCATTTATTTTATTTCCGTTGACAATAAAGAGAAAACAGTGTATTATCTTTAAAGCGCACATCGAAGCTGTTTAGTTGCAGTAATGACATTTCCTACATGTAATTGCTTCCCTTGTCTGTTCACTCTTACAACTTCTAGTTGCACGTCTTTCTGTCTTCATCTCTGTCTCTCTACCTCACAGTCCACCCCTCCATCTCTCGGCTTGGTGAAACCCATATGGGAAAGCTGCCGGCTGGGAAGCCTGCTCGAGTGCCCAACCACGGTGCCCTCACCCTCCAGCCATCTGTTAGTGCCTCTCCAGTCTGCTGCAGGTTTGCCAACAGGACATTTCAGATGGTCAGCAGTCTCCTGCCACCGTGGCCACCCACCCTGGCTATCTCTGAAGGACAACAGGACAGTCTCAGTGACCTCTGGTTCTACTGTACGCCGCACAGCTCCTCCATCTTGGATTTTAGGGTGAGCCGACTCACACCAAAGGGCCAGGCTTTTAGTTTACTGTTGTGGTGCCAAAATAAAATCAAGCTGGATGATCGGTAAGGATTTGACGAGGCAAAGTATTTGAAGGAAATAGAAAAAGAATGAGGATTAATTGTTAATCGTTATTCAGTTGTGGAACAAAAATAGCTCTAAATAAAAAATAATAAATCAATTAAAAATATTAAACCAGCTCAAGACCCTAAGTTGCAAAATCCAGGTAAGACATTTAGAGGTATGTATAAAGTCTGTAACATTAAAAAAAAATTCAGAGGTTTTTTGAAAGGATGACATTGTTCTCGTCAACCTGAGAGCTGATGGTAAAGAGGAGAGGAAACAAAGAGCCCTGAGACGTCGAGGCAACCAACAGGAACCTGCTACAGGATCCTGCTTCAGTTTGTGATCTGGCTCACAGGGTTAAAGGTTTGACATCTATCTAGACCCATCTCTGCTTTATCCAAATGTTGTCTTTCACCTCTAAAATCTAAAACTCTACTGTAAAGCTAAGAGGGTGCCGACTCAAATATCTCAGTGACCTTTCCTCTTTGTTCTGCATTTTGTCCAACTTTGTTTGCGGGTTAAAGGGCATTGAGGACATAGGGAAGATGTGTTTTGTGTCTTTTCTCACAGTTTCATGGGTGTTTTGGCTCATCTGAAAGACATGTGCTCGCTCCAGGTCCCACTGTGCTCCACTCACTCCATTTCTGTCCCCACCTTGGCATTACTTCCTCCAGAAGTGGACTGTGCCAAGTCACCAGCCACACCGTGTGCAACCACCGAGCACAACCAGGTGAAGTACGACTAACTATCTCATCCTTATTACTGCGAGGGTGCAACCAGCTAAGGTCAGGCCATGGACATTTTTACAAAACTATTCTTAGAAACTGTGTTTCTTTCTCTTGAAGGGAAAAAAAAAATTGTGAGAGGAGGAAATAAAATTATGCTTGCTTTCATGCAGTTTACCAGGAGGCCAACAAGCCTTCGACTGAAAAGGATAAATGTAGTTTTAACTAATATTAAACTGACAGATTTAGAAAATCTAACCACACTGGATGGTTTGCACAAAACAGCACTTCGAGGAAAGGTCATGCAGGGGCAAAATTTTATTCTGAAAAAATTCAAAACAGCCATCAATTGACAGCAGTTTGGCCTAGCTGCAGTTAAAAATATCACTTCAACCCCATAAAAAGTCTGCCACAACATTCTGATGTTTATGCAAATAAATCACAGTGCAATAATATCTCAGTGGTGTTGAGAGAGGAAGGGACGTAGAGAGAGAGGGGGCGAGAGAGGTACAGAAAGAGAGGTAAGGAGAGGCAGGGAGAGAGAGAGGTGGAGAGACATAGAGAGAGACAGAGAGAGGTAGAGTGAGAGAAGTGGTGAGAGAGGGGGAAGAGAGAGGAGGAAGAGGTAGAGGTAGAGAGAGAGGTAAAAGGAGGTAGAGAAAGAGAGAGGTAGAGAGCAAGAGGTCGGTAGAGAGAGATGGAGGGAGATAGAGATGGAGAGAGAGATCTGCACCTGTCTGCAGACTGCTGCAGATCTATGAGGGCTTGTGTGAGCTCAGGTAAGGACACCTAAACCCACCACCTCGTGCACTCTCCCCAAGTACAAACACAGCAGACGAAAAAAGGACAAAACAACAAAAATCACCACACACATGAACACAAGCGTGCACAGAAACAGAGAGGAAAGCAGCGAGGTCTCTTACTCACAGTTTTCAGTCTGGAAGTCTGGAACGAACTGCTCGTCATTGTCGGGAACTTGAGCTGAAGACACAAGCAGAGAAGAATAAAGGGAATGATTGTTTGTGATGTTGATGGACAACGAAGCATTGATCCCAGCTCTCTACAGCCCAGTACCTCCTCTGGCAAACTGTCTCCTGGGATATTAGCTTGGCTCATCCCAGCATTGTTTGCCTCTGCTGTCGGTTTAAGAACACCGCGGCACAAAATATGTTTTACAGGAAAATCAGGGCAAGGAGTACTTTGTATTTCCTCGGTGCCCATGTATTTTTTTTTTTTTTTTGACAAAAAATATCTTATCAAGACGTTTTGCGCTCCTATTTTTTTCAAATGTGAGAAAAATTCTGATTATTTCTCTTTGCATTAAAATAAAATCAGATTCAGAATCATATTTTACCGGCCATAATTATCAGCTCTGGAGCTTTCTACTGTGTTACATAAGTGTTCTCAACAGAAGATTGCCCAGTTGCAGTTTCCATTTTTAAAGTACTTTTTGGACATCTTGTAAATGCTGGCTTAAAAATGCAATTAAATAAAAAGTAAACATTTCATTTTTCTTGATTTCAGTGCAACAATCTGCTTTCTAAGACAAAACATTTACCAGATTGAGTTTTTTTTTTTTTAATAAAATGGCTCAGTAACTGAAGACAAGAATCACATGTGAGCAGAAATAAAAAAATAACAATGTACAAAATAACCTTGAAATGTCATGAACAATATGTTTTCTGCACAGTGAACCGTGTTTCCCAACAAACATCTGCCCGCAAAGGATTTCATATTTTGCTTTCTACTTCCTAATTCCACTTCTTGAGGTGGCCTCGGCCATTGACTGCTCCGCAGCCTCGGCTCTCGCTCCTTGCCAACAGCCAAACACCCATTGTTAACTATATCTAATTGGCTTCTTCCCTACTGGTGAATCCACCTGTACCTGCCGAGTTAGGACTGTTGCAAACCTTCCAAGCCTCACCTGCGCTTCAAACGCCCCTGCGCTCTCAGGTTAATGCTAAAATAATGAAGCCTGCGCCACTCCGGCTCCAATTAGGCATGTACATATTTATATCACACGTATTTACACTCTGTGACAGTTCTCCCTGTCCCTCAAGTTTTTCTCTCTCCGGCAAAAAGCAAAGGGAGATTTAAATGTGTCATTAGCACGTCTATTTATACACACAATAAGGTGGATCCTCATTATCACAGGATCAGTAACATGGCTCGACATGTCTGGAGATCTTGAAAAAAAAATCACTGATTTTCCATTTTAGTCACTCTTGATGATCAGCTTTTTTTTCTTGCCCGAGGCGTGAATTGAAGAGAGTAAACAATCAACAGACCAAGAGGAGAAATTGCTGTATATTTTCCAACAATGTCAAGCAGGTGAGGAGAGCAGAAATACATAATGATGTAGTTGAGCCATCATTACAATTTGCATTTAAGTCTGGTTGGCGTTGTTTGCTGTAATACACTTTGCTGCATGTTTTTTAGAGGTACATGAAGTGGAACTTTGAATAATATATTAACTAAAAACAGTTATAATGGAAAAAATGTACATGATAAATCCTATTCAGACCTTCTAAAAGCCTCAGTGCTTTGACTCTAATTATAATTTTGTTCCTTTTCTCTTCAAACGTGAAAACCACAACATCCAAATCTGCCAAACTAGCACAAGAATGAAAAATACAGAAACTAGAGAGGAACTCGGAAACAGCTCTCGTCTCATGATTACGACACAAACAAACTCTCAGAGACTTCACAGAACCTAACTTAGAACGGGACAAAGAGAGGAGGAATGAGAAACAAAAAAAGAAGGCAGCAGTGTTTCTATGTCCAAAAAGGAAGTACAGGATGGATGAGTCACCAGCCTCAGTCTGTGAATGAGCCAGCTGATCATTGCAACAAAACTCCTGGGGACAACGGCAGAGCTGGAAATCTGCCGCCATTCACAAAACAAACACAAAAGAAGGAGAGAGGCAGAAGAGAAGAGGGAGAAGTTGTGAACATGAGGCCTGAGTGTTATCTAAACCCTGCCAGCTCTGTAAGCCTGGCTGAGTGTTAAAGATTTTGTCTGCTCTGATTTAAAGAACAGATATGCTGTCAGCACCAGAGAAATCATCCCATAAAGAAAATCAAAACACTCAAGAACTATCTAAAGAATGGATGTTTTTGTTTTCCTGGCAAGACAGGTGCTTGGAGTATGGACAGAGGCCGAGGTGAAGTGTCTGAGGGGTCAAACATCCATCTGTCAGCTGACGAACACGCTCAACCTCTCGGCCTTTGAGTCGGAAATTCAGTCCGTCTCTCATAATTCTTCTTCTTGTTCCAATTACCTGAACTAATAAATCTTAGGAATGGGAAGGTATTCCTTTTCATCTTAATGGACAGGAAGTCGTTCATTAAGTCTACAATCTTGAAGCGTACATCATCACATTGATCCATGACAGGCAGAACTGTAATCTTTAACAGTAATACCTCTTATCGGCCGCCGTCGTCTCTTTTCTCACTTTGGATACTGAAATATTAAAATCGTGTCTTATTCTTTTTTCTTATACACGCCCTGCGGTGTGCGCCGCACCACCTCATAATCTAACTGCTGCTCAGATTTCAGCTCAACTACTCCAATATCTGCAATATCAAGCACACTTTTTCATTTTTGAAAAGCTTTGGATTGCACTGCAAGCATTTTTAAAACGTGTTAAAGAATAGATGGAGCCTATAAATGATTCACCTGTTTGAAAGGTGTGAGCTAAAATTTCCCTGGACATTTTTTACGACTCAATCCTTATTTTAAAAAAATATTGGAGTTGGTTCAATTATGCTGCACACTTGAGAGTTCTACTTTACAACTAGAATTATGGCTTTACAGCCCGAGCACACACTGACATGTTGAAGTACTTAGTGACATTAAAGAGGAGGGAATACTACATTAGAAAAAAAGGAAAAATCACACATTCTAATTGACCTGATTTACACAAATAAAACAGCATAATGGCACAAATTTTAATATTTGTGCTTTTTTTTTTATAAAGAAATGCCAACCTGCTCTCTTGATTTCAAATTAGCCAAAATTTCAATCAAAGGACGAAAAATAATCTCAAATACAATTTCAAACCTGATTTTTCAAAAGCATTACATTTTCATGTGACTTATTCAAAAAAATTTTAATGTTTAATAATTAGGTTTTTCTTGTCTAATTCTCCATCCTTCATACACCGTATATACTGTATATATTACTGTATATATATATATATATATATATATGTATATATATATACATATATAATTTTCTGATTTATATACATGCAAAAACTATTCAATGTTACCCTCTCTAAGTAATTACATGCGTTCACACTCTAGAACTTGACATCATGTCTGGATTTCTATTTTTATTCTGACAGAACAAATCAAAAACTTCCTCCAATAGCCCTGAAAATCTTCTATTTTTCACCGTAAAATTCTAAAATACCCAAAATCCCAATCTACTGACACAAACTTTCAGATTACAGGGAATATTCAAAGCGAGTTGCATCTTAGTGAGATGCAAATACAAAAGTCAGGCAAAGACACCAAGTGGAACATGCACATGCACATAAAAAAACACTGAAAAGGCAAAATATAAGATATTTTAAATATTCACCACTAACCAAAACTTCTGTGCTGCAGACACGGTGGAAAGAGGACGCTCGCACTTAAATCCTGAAGCATCACGTTAGACCACAATGAGCAAGTCTTGCCATTAGAGAAAAAATTATGAAAATGCAAACAAATGGATAAATATTTGCATATTTTTTTTTTTTTTTAAAAATCAATCGTCGCTTTCAGAGATGGATTCTGGTGTTCTGTGGTTAAAAGAAAAATTATAGATCCAGTCTTTTTTGGGGGGGCCGCCAAGAAATGAAGTTGAAGAAGACAAGGTGATGGTACAGCAGGAGAAGATAGAGATAGAGGGAGGGAGAGAGAGAGAGAAAGAGAAAGAGAGAGGGAGGGAGAGAGAGCAGATGAGCAAGTGTAAGAGAGAGCTGGTAGGCTGGAGTAGAGCTCTGGAGGTGGAGGTGGTGGCGGCGGCTGGCGTGCAGCGTGTTAGCTCCTGCCAAAAGCAGAAGAGACATTGATCGTCGGAGAGCCTTCTCCTGGTAATTTGTGATGACACTCTCTGGGTAGAGCCTCCTCTGTCTCCCTCAAGACCCCTCGCTCACAGTCTCTAATGTATGCATGACACACAAGGTGCCTCTTCCACACAGGCTTTTAATTGGACTGCGACAGTAGGCTTGTAACTCCAGGCAGCCCCCCCCACACACACACACACAACCTATCCATTTTTACCCATCTCTCCTCCTTTTTTTATTCTTTTTTCCTAAAGATTAAAAGAACTCACCTTCTGCCAGCCAAGTCTCCTGCAGCCGACTGAGGTCCTGGAAGAGCTCTAGAGGGGGGAAGCGAAGCAGAGAACAAGGCTTGAAGGCAGTTAAAAACTCAGAGAAAGCCCTGGAGCAGCATCAGAAACAACTGACTTCATTACAGCCGGCTGATACGCCATCAGAGCCTTTGGGGCTCAGTGGGCACGTGTGCAGCTAATAACAAGACAATTTGTGTCTCTGACCGCTGACAGAGGCTTGTGAGAATTATCACAGGCCGCTGTGTTGTAATTGAGATTCTGTAGTTAGCAGCGCAGGTGGCCACAAACCCAATTGAATTTTGCTAAATGTTTAGGAGCCGTGAAATTAACTTCTCCCCCTGCCCTCTGCCTACCTTCAGTGTCCAGAGCCAGGTCAGACTTAATGAATTTTCTCTTTCTGTCATTTGCTGGCCTCTCGCAGTTCGTCGTCTTCTCTTGCGGCTTCTGCGAAGAAAAAAGAGACACAAACCAATTTATTACGTGGAGCAGTGATTCTGTTGTTGGCCGCAGCACACGTGCAACTGAATGAGCCACTCATCGATGCCTCACACACCTCTGAAAGCCATGCAAAGGCACCTGCACTGCACTCATCAGATACAATTAACAAGTTCTAACATAGTGCATGCCCCAATAACATGGTGTACAGTGGTGGGCACCTTGTTTAACTGTTCATTTTTGATGATTTAAATGAAACTTAAAAGGGTCCTGAGGGAGAAATGAGTCTTGGCAGCAGCAGGAAAAAAGACAGAGATGAGATTAGAACAAACAGAAAAAGTATCAGAGAGAAGAAAATATATTAAAGATTGCGTGAAAAGTCTGTATCTGATTGACTTCCAAGTTTGTTTGTTGGTCAATCATAACTCACTTTGGAGTTACAGTAAGGCACTTGCTGGTCGTGAAATGTCTCCATTGTGCGCCGCTGAGGCTTTGACTGAAGAGCGATCTGCAGAGTCCCCAGAGTCTCCTGTCCGGTCACCCTTCAGAGAGATGGACACAAAGCAGAAAGGAGAGCATAAACGATGTTTCGTTCATTTAAGACAGAGTTCAGCTCAGCTCAAGAACCCCTTGCTACTGTTTTTAGACGGAAATTACTGACAACACCTCCTGCGACGCTGCGAAGTTAAGTTGACAATCTGTAAATTCCGTGCGTAAAAGAGGAGCGACCTGTGCTGCGGACAGGCAGGGAGCTCCGAAATGTTTCACACGACTAGATAAACTTATGAAGCAGAGGAAGTGACGGAAAACTAACGTGCACCTACCTAGCGACCAAGCTTTCATCCGCTCGCAGAGTGCCACGGAGCGGCTGCAGGGTCTCCACAGTCCCGGCTGCTGCCTGCGCTTCACCCGCCGCTCGCTGCGCTGCTTTCTAGCGGCTTGGCATCGCCTCCCGGGGCCTCCCATGGAAACAAGCCGCGCTCCGCTTCCTATTGGTTGTCAATGTCTTTCAGCGGATCAGATAGCTGGCAGTCAATCAGGCGCGGCTGCAGGCAGTGAGCACCGGAGAAGTCAATGATAACATGATAGAGTCATTCCTTAAAAAATAAGACAAACAGGATATACTGTATGCGCCACACTTATGCGTAATTTTAAAGCTTTTAAAGTTGCACACATGCAAACCCCCATTCCCCCTCCTAACACATACACACACACACACACACACACTCCTCTCCAGGTCAAGTTTGTGTCCATGGTAACTGTGTTTTGAAGAGTCTCCAGAGGGACTCGCTTCAAGGGCCAGCTCTTCCCTCTCCTGTAAGGAGTACATTGTTGGGAGAGCCGGGGACCCGCAGAAGGCACTGACCTGGAAGTAAGGCGCAGGTCACCGAGCAAAACTGAGGAAAGCTTCCCCAAAAAACACTAAAATCTACTCCGTAACACACACTCACACATTAAAGCCTCCTGACCCAGAGCTGGTGAAGTTTGAATAAAGGTGTTTTTCTGAAGCTTCCAGGTTCAAAGTGAAGTCATTCACATAAACACAGAGAAATGTTTTATTTTTAATATAAAATATATAATACAAACTATATTCCAGACTGGCCATGCTTAAAAATATACATGCTATACATGCTATAAACATATACAACTCAAAACTAACAGTTAATGATAGCTGCTTGGTAGTTTATGGGTATGGCTAGCTTACGCTAATGAGTTAGCAAACAAGCTAAGTCAGGTAAGCTAACACATGCTAGCTTGATAGCTATTTTTTCAAATGGTTATTAAAGCTGTTCAGCAACAGGCTTGCTGATACTGTTTCTTCTCTTTAACTTCATTACACGTTATTTTTACTTAATGTTGTCATTCTGTTATATACTTGCCTTGTTTTTGTGCATCTTGTGTTGAGTAAAAGCAGCAACACCACAGTGTAGCTTTCTCATTATCCAGCATGGACTATAATTAGCTTCACCTTTAAAGTGACACACATCAATAGGTCATTTTTAACAATTTTATGTACTTGGCTGGATATTTGTAAATTCCCCCTTAATCACTAATATTACCTCATAAATTAATGGTTTAGTATATTTTGTATTGTATTGTAACACTGCAAAGTAATTATGACCTAATTAAAGGTGTTAAATAAATGTAGTGGCCTAAAAACTGTTTTGTTCTGAAATGTGGAGTAGAAGTATCAGACAAAAGAAAAAGTACAAATGTATGAAAACTGTAGGCCACGTGAATACATTACTTGAGTAAATGCACCATTGGTGAAAGTGTGAATATCTGTAGTAACCAAGTCTTCAAGAATGTTTTGTGTAGTCAGTCATAAAATATAAAACGGACGTTTGCTGAGGGCATGACCTCGCCATCTAGCTGAAAGCACAGCTGATGAATTGAAAAGTAATGATCCCGACCCCTGCCAGGAAGATGTATCTGTGGTGGTGAAGTTGTGATTTGTAAAAGTGTTTCCACAGTACAACAATCAACAAAGATTTCCCCTGCACTCCTAGCCATACAGGACAGATCTAGGATAAACCCCCCGAAAGGGAACTTTACCATTGCCTGAAACACTTGACTGAAAGATGGACATATCGGAAGTCAGCCGTGGTCACGCTGATGCCATGTTGGATCCATGCAGGGCTCCATTACCAGGCAGGTGAAGTGGATGTGAAGTGAAGCACTGTGTCACTCCTGCTGAACCCCCTCGAGGACGGAGAAACACAGTTCAAGTGCAGACGTCCACCTATCTGACACCGAGACACGCAGTAAACAAAGTGCCACTCCAGACAATGGGACAGGGACACTGCTGGTGCTCTGGTCTAATGAGGTGCCTTGATATGTATACATTATTGTTGTTAATAAATCAGTAGCTTTTTCAGATTATGAATTACACTTGGTTACATTTAGGTAACAAAACTGCTCAGTTAAGATGAGAAAAAAACATGATTGGACTCAAAACCAGTATGTTTCTGTGTAAATGAGACTTGATGTTGTGAACACTGAACACTTCAGTTGGAAGATTGGAGCTGGAAAGCAAATTATTTTCACTTAAAACATGATCTTTTTCTCTTTTTTTAACCTAACCAAGCTAGTTTTGTTGCCTAAACCTAACATTAAATTGTTTCTGTGGTGGTGGCAGTGTTAAGAGGTCGTGCTTATCTCATGTGTGTATGTCTGTGAGAACACGTTGATTTCCTCACACAAAAACCGAGTAGAATCAAAATTTCGGTTTGACTTCAATAACGAAAACGTGCAGGGGGTCAAAGGTCAAAGTACAAAGAAGACCAGAACACAAGTTCAAACAACAAAAGTTTTTTAATCACTTTTCCCAGTCAACATTGGCAGGCAGAATTTGTTTTAGGCAGAACAACATGGCATGGGTTCTAGAGTGAAAGCAGGAAGCAGAAAAAGAAAGAAATACTGAGTACAAAAATACAACCTCACAGTACAAACGCAGCACCATACAAAGCAAAGAGACGGGAGACTGATCGGATCAGTCTCCACTGGCGTATGGCACTTAAACAGACCGAGACATTCAAGACTAAAATCATTCTCAGAAAAACAAGCAGGAGTCAAGTTCAATTGAAAACAACTCATTTATCAGGGGTGTGTCACACTGGTAGATCTGTAATAAACCCCACAAAATTTGAAGTTTGTCTGGATACTATTTAAATGCAGCAATATACTAAACCACTAGCACTGCCATCCAGATAATGCCATATTTGTTTAAGACTCTTTCTTCAAATAAGTTGTGCACATGTCAGTGACTGTAGAATACCTCTGAAAACTGTAATTATTGGATGGGATTGGATTGATTTCTGGTAGAGAAATCAAGCTTGTACCAAAGGTGTGTATATACATACATACATACATATACATATATATATATATATATATATATATATATATATATATGTATATGTATGTATGTATGTATGTATATATGTATATGTCAATAGTCATTTTGTATTTAGACATTTATTGGTCAATGTAGGCTTTTATGTGCAGCGGGCTGTAAACACTCAACTGTAGACATCAGAGCAAATCAATGAGCAAAGGAGGTCAAACTGCTTCTTGTGAATGTCAAACAATATAGTCACTGTACCAACATACAGTCTGATTGAACGCTAGGCTCTTTTCTGTTGCCTTTCCACTGCTTTTTTTCAATTTAAAAGTACCTGAGTACCTCTTAAGAAAAACACAGGGTCTCATAAAAATGTAACCATCTTATAAAGTATGATATGGTTAAACTGAGCAGTGCTGTAGGTTTATAAAAAAAACAAAAAAAACAAAAAACAAGTCAAGTGTCAAAGTGTCAAAACAGATCTTGGTCACTCATGCAACAGAACGTGTGCATACAATTGGTAAAACTGTCTGGAAATCTCTCGTGCGACGTAAAACAAAGAGTGTCATGCATTTTTTATGACGATCAATAATCATTCCTAATTTTCCCACCAACGGAGCAGCAACACGGCAGATCAAAACATGACAAAGATGACTTACAAGAACCAGTAAAACAAAGCAAAAAGTGATTCTGTCTTTTCATTAACCATTCTCGAGTGAAGCGCTGAACAGTTGCTGAGCAAACTTACTAAACACCTGGGAAAGATCAGCTGCAAGCTCCAGATATGTCACCGTCAACACCAGCAACCTCTTTCACTGTCCGTCATGCATCAGGGATATGCAAATGCAAAAAAACAAAAACATCAATCGCAGCAAAATATGAATAAACAAATAAATACATCATATTATGTCACAAAAACACATTCATCTGTGGGTACGACACAGATCACAACAGCAAAAAAAAAAAAAAAAAAAATATATATATATCTTTTATAAAATTGGACTTCCTGAAATAGCTTCAGTATTTTTGAGCTGAACTAATCTACACATCATGGATCGAAGCGGCAGTCATAAATACACCTCATTCTGCTGTCAATAAGAGCGACTCAGTGACGTCTCTGTGCTGCCAATGATACCGACTGAACCTACACTGTGCTACTTTGCGCTGGGCCGTCAAACAGGCATCAAAGACCCTCCTTCACCAACGGGCTGAGTGATGATCAACTTGTGGCCGCTGCTCTGCAGGTGCTCACGAGGACCAGAAGGTCTGGAACCGATCAGTCTTTGCTCTCAGTGCGCGTTCGCCTGATGACGGAGGAGAAGAAGCTTCGGCATTGTGGCGGTCCCATCAACATGGGAGCCTGGTTCTTGTGGACGATCTCAATCTGGTGAGAGAAGCAAAGGGTTTCTGCATTACAGTACAAAAATATTTAATGAGTGATTAAATGTGTACTCCAGCCAGCAGATTACCCTTTTATCTGATTATGTTAGTGCTCATAAACGAATTCATTCAGCAAAAATGGCTGATCATCCAGGCTAATAATGGGCATCGATATAAACTCACAATATTTCTAATTCAAACTTTTCAAGCATCCAGTATGGGGCCAGTTGGGTCATTTCTTTTCTTGATCTACCATTGGTCTTGAGCAGGAAACCATGTTTAAGACAGAACTGTACGTGTTTTGAATTCATGTTTGCTTGCAAGCAGTCATTCTCGTCTTCGTCTTCTTGATCGGTGGAATAGTTAAACCAGCAGCAGCATTGGGCATGTTCTGTGTTTGGAGACGCTCTCCATGTTCTGGTACTCAGGTTGCACCTCTCCTAGAAATAACTGTAATTAAAACTGGTTTCATATAACATGATTGTCATATTTTAAAGAACTTCAACTAAAGCACAGCTGCACTGACCTCTATGAGTCTGTTGAACCTCTGCCAGTGACTGACATCACAGCTGGATGTGATGTAGCATTGAACTGCAGAGCAGCGTCACATCACACAACCATCACTAGTCGACTGTGTGAGCATGATTTGCCTCTTTACTCCACAATCATATTTTGCTCACTGGCAGTTCAGTCACATTTAGCCCAGGCTGACCTAAATCAAAACTGGGTTAAAGACTATTTCTGCAGGAGGTCCAACAGCTTGTCATTGCCTGTTTCGCCACTCTAGAGGATAATATAAAGGCCTTCTGTAAACATGACACAAACATATTATCTCTTATATCATATACTAACATTTTATCTGTAATTTAAATCACTAAAATCTATCCCTGCTAAGCAATGAGGTCTGTCATTTTCCCAGTGTTATCTCCAGCAGAACATAATTCAAAAGGGTCTGTATGGTTTCTTGTCAAAAGAGGCTTATTGGCTCATGAGTGCACATTTGAAGGTCCATAATGTGACAAACTGTGAGAATCCATAGGGTTCATGTCTCTGATAACAAATATTAATGCTGGATTATGGAAAAGTATGGGTTTTATGGGTATCCTGTTTCCCAACAATGAAGCTATTTCTGCTGAAGGCTGAAATTGTTGATCGGTGGAACAACAAATATCAACCATCAAGGGCTGTCATGTCAAGGACGTAGTTTATTATACTGTTGCAATAAGAGTCGAAATGCCGTAATGGGGAGAGGAAATGCAACCATCTGCATTAAAGGGACCACATTTGCATCAAAAGGAAAGCCGCCATTTGTTGTACTTGCACTCTTAACTCTGTGGCAATTACCAGCATTTCTAGGCTTTCTGCTGCCATTAAACATGATTGAGCTTAATGTTTCTGATGTTCTCAAAATACAAAAAAAAATCATTTTGCTTTAAAGGGAAGATACTAGTCACACAAGGAAGATCTAAGGGAATACTTGAAGCATAACTGAGTTCTGTTTTAATATGAAACATGAAGCAATGATATGCATCAAGAGCCCCAGGTACAAAGCAATGTAGCTTTTACAAATCAAAAAAATAGAGGTAATTATTGATGTAATGTACTCCCTAGCCATCAGAATCCATCCAGACTCACCCAACCCTTAACTAAAGAAAAGTATTTTACCTGAATCACGTCTGAAAATGCAGTAAAATGTCATTTATATTCTGTTATTTCAGTGACAGTGATTTGTGTCATACGTCGCTTCAAAATGCAAATGGTTGGATGGTGTTAAATATGTTATGCATGCAGACGAACTGAGGTACATTTGCATAGTTGTTGTTGTTAATAATTAGTGGGTTAAAATCCCATTTGAACTGTGGTGTTTTTATAAGTATTTAACAGGTCGACTGATTCAAATTCAGCTCAGAAATACAGTATGAATAACCTGCCGTGGAAATCGCTGCAGTGCAATTATGGATTGCCAGATCCTAACTTTGCTGCATGGAGTTGTGCCAGCAGATACAAGAGCACTTGCAGGCTACTCGTTTTGTAATGCACTGCTTTTTTTTGTTTTTTTTTTTAGCTTTGCAATCCATATGTAAATCTAGGGCAGCACTTCAGCTGCAGTGGCGTTGTAATTAAAGCTAAACACAACCGTAATCAAGCAAACTGAGGAGTTTCATTTTGAAAAATGAACAACTTGCACAGAGGGCAAACACTTGTCAAAGCACATGTTTGAGACGTAGACGGTGAGCAAATTAGGAGGAATAAGACTTGCATCATTAAATATGTTTTTATAAAATACTACATCAAGCAATGATCTGCGGTAAAATGGAAGGAACAGATACTGCTCTAGATGCCAGTCTGTCTTCATCTATGCATTCATTGTGGTATTGAAAAGAATTTAAGAAGTACAGTGCTACTGAATGTTTTATAAATAAGCAACTTGGGGTAAAACCCGGTATTAACATAGTAATGATTTTATCTATAGTCACCTACAGAGCAATGTCTGATATAAAATAATGTGACGTGAGATCAAGACAGCTATCTCAAAATGCTGTGAAAATTTGCCGGATTGTTTGGAAAAAAAAATCCAAATCCAAAGCTTAATTCCTCATACAGGACTCAGATACTCATATTACTTTATGTACACACATATGCACTATAGTACCCTGTCTTTATAGATTCCACACAGGTGATAGTCCTTTATTCTGGCAGATTAGTCTTCTGGTCCACCTGAGATCACCAAACACTGTATCTAAAGGCTTCATTGTGATCGGTGGAGGCAAATAAAATAACAATAAAAAGAAAAGTTCAAGGCAAAATCACACGTTCAGATGTGTGAGAGCTTTCACTAATGACATCATCAAGTAACAGTAAATAAATACCAGCTATTGGTTGAAGTTGTTCCCTTGCTCCAGATATACAGTATATTAAAGTATTGTATATCAGTGCATCGCAGCATCACTGTGACGTGTGGTTGCAGGTGTAACAAATCACACTTGTGATGACACACGACATGGAAGATGGGTGTCAAGGTGCTAGAGCCTTTTAGTGACTTACAGTGCAGGGAGTCTGCATCCAGGGTTCCCCATCAATCTGCATAGGCAGGGACTTACTGGTTCTGTCAGTGAAGAAAACAATCAAACTCTCTGCATATTTTGATGGTATAATGTTGCACAAGGAAACTTGTTTATATTAACTGACAGGAAATAACAGCTGTCACCTCACCTTTGGCAAAGATACACAACAAAACACAACAAAAGTGACAAAATCACGACTAAAAAGTGAGTTTTGCTCCAGCTGAACACTGACCTGATGATGACGGAGGAGCACTGTGCCAGGCGTCTTCCAGCGCTCTTCAGGCCGGTGTAGATCTGACCCATCTCCATGGCTCCTTCCAGCCCCACCACCTCCAGCTGCTGATCAGACAGGTCTGAAACACAGAGAGCACATATTTAAATACACTCAAAGCCCAATGGACCTGAGCTGCTCCTGTCATGGAGGCCAACTTTGGTTTGGAATTAGCTGGGTTTACATAATGGCTGCTGATCAATATTTAAAAACTAGACATAAGTATGCATGGTCAGTTTGCTGCTGAATGCATGAATAATGTGCTTTAAAACTAGAGACATTTCAAATATGCTAAAATGGTTCAATACATATTTATGTTCATGTTTGCCCCTGTTGTTGATGCCATCTTAGAGAAAACCAAGAGACTTCCAGGGGAGGGAGACAAAGAATGAGGGATAAAAAATGCATGAAGAAAGTGAGGAAGCAAAGAATTTAAGAACAAGGACAGAGTGGACAAAAAAAAATGACATGATGTTCCTCATTTAACATTCACTGAGAAAAAAAGGAACAAAGCCGCCAGGAACAATGAGCTACAAACAAAACAGCTATTAATTAGATTGCACCGGCAATGCAAAGCAATCTTGTGATATTATAATTATTAATTTCTCTTCTGGTTTTACAGTTATGAGCATTGATTTTGCCCCTGCTGGAAGCCCAGTTTCATGCAGGGCCCATCTGTTCCAGCGGCCCGCTCTGCCTCCGACTCTCCAGCAACTAGTCCCTCCACAAATTAAGAAGATGCTGCCTCGCTGCTGGGAGCATGCAGACACTAATTGAAACCAAGACACATTTTTAGGCACTTGGTGCGTGCGAGTGACTTAGCTCGCTGTCTTCAACGCTGCTCTGTCGCTGTCATGTTTATCCGAGCCGCATTGGTTTCCTGGAGGAATGTCGTAGGTAATGTTGCTGTTGTCGTGAGGTGTTGTTGTCGCTGCCAAGTTGTGGTGTCCAGCTGTCACCATGGTGATGGACATGAGTCTGCCCCTATCTCAGAGGCGGATTGTGGATGCAGTGCTTTCCAGGGTTGGAGTGGAGGAGTGTGTGTACGCAGCCCAGCAGGTTGACCTGCTGACACCGGGCTTTAAAGCTGCCCTCCCCCTTGTGACTTCTCACATTAATGCAAACGGCTCACACAGGCCTGCGCTGACACGTATGATGGACAGTGTCACCATGGTGATAGGGATTCCTTGTTGCCCGGGGCTACAACGATCCTGTATTCCAAAGAGGGCTTACTGTTGGAAAGACCATAGAGCCTCTCTGCTAAATATAACAAAGTCCAGGGCACTTTGCACAACCAGATGATTAATAAAGACACAAGAAAATATTTATCACCTGCATGTTTTGGCTAAAACATTAAAGATCATCGAAAAATTAAAAAAAATAACCAAATTGAGAATACAGCTATATTTGAACACAAGTGACAAAGAAAAGGACATTTCAGATGAGAAGATCAATGCCACTTTAATATCAGTCCTTATAGTGAGGACCGAGAAGTACGAAAGAAAGTATCTAATAACCTCCCTGCAAAACAACAGATTGTTGTTTTTACACATCAGCTTCCCAAAATGTCCAACTGCTCCTTTACACAAACACATACTGTTTCTTTTTAACTGATAAACCTGAGTTTCAGAAATTATTTCAATTTCAAATAAATAAATGACACATGGTTTCAATAAGTAACAGTCAAATTTCATCTATTATGATTTGGTGATTTTCCATTTTCGTTTTGAATCACTACCATTATTTCTTTTATTAAGGCGCAAATCATAGACCTGGAACAATAATCAAAGGTGGACTCTTCCAAATTTAGAAAAAAGGCCATCATGTTTACTTCCCAGAGATAAACTGGGAGAGAGCCACCTAACTGTTGACACAAGAAGGATGTTGAAATATTAACAAACAAGATAAGCAGCCTGAGGCCAAATATAAAACCCCTTACCTAACCTACAATCAGCTTTATGTGCCTCACTCAGGGGGTGAGGGCAATATTTGACTGCGATAAAACGCAGGACGAGCGAGACAGTCATGTGAATGAAGAGTCCATATGGGAGATTCACAAAAGCAGAGCTGTGGCTTTGATCTCAGCGGTCATGTCTTCTCGTCAAGAGTGTGTGAGATAAAAAAGGGCGACCTCGTCTCCGTCAAACAACTGCCCGTTGAGGCCGGTCACTGCACAGTGAGGTGAGGAGCCACAGGGAGGAGGTGATGGAGCAGAGCAGCACCAGCCACCGATCTGCTCCAAGTAAAACTAAAGAGGAGTGGTGGCAGGAGGAGTAGGCCGACACTCCAATGAAAGCTTCATGGGGCTTTTCACAGGGCATCAGCTCCTCCACCCACACAAGGAACCCCCACCCTGCAAAAACCTCAGTCCCATTTTAAATAATTCACTCCGCAGCCATTCCCTTCCACCTGAGGGGCTTGTCTCCTGGCGTCACCAGCGGGACGATTTAACAGCTCCCGAAAGGTCAGGTTTTTTTTTATCCTGCAGCCACCCTCAACCCACCCACCCACCACACACACACACGCGCGCGCGCGCGCGCACACACACACACACACACACGCACACACACACACACACACACACACACACACACAATAATCCCTGCCAACAGTTTGATCCGTGCATCGTGCTCCGCGGTGCCCCCTCTGGGCTAATGCACTCCTGTGTTTACCTCTAAATACGTTGTTCTCTTGATCCGACAACTTAGGCTGCTCACCTTGAGGGCACCTTCCACAAGGACACACACACACACACACACACACGCATCGATGAGCAGGAACAAGAGACACAATTGTGCATAAACACACAGAGCAGCGGCACACAAATCCAGACTCCCCACTCACACTAAGTGCCTTTCCAGGTACAGACGTCGGCCCAGTTTATAAACTACACTGATTGATTTTTATTCAGGGATTAATGGAGTGTTCATCGTTGCAAAGTTGAACTTTAAATTGATCATCTCTCTCACAGTGTGCGTCACACTGCACCTTCATCTAACAGTCACATCACTCCATTAGGGAAGTTATGCTTATAAATCCCAGCATGCAGCAGATCTCGTCAGAGGAACGTTTTGTTTTGGTTGATTACCTGAAGACAATTTTTCCTCTTTCTTAAACTCTCTCACTGCCTGCTGTGATTTACAGGGCTTTCTCTTGTTCTCTCAACTTTTCCATCAACACAAAACAGTTTTTTCCCCATCAAGTACAGTAAGTGCTGCTACTGTAAATTAGCTACTAATTTGCAATGAACTGACATATTTTAACAAGCTTTATTCTGATGGTGTGACAGCGACTGAAATTCTAATGAAACAGAATGTTTTTTGTCATTTGGGGAACATGAGTAGCCATATTTCAAGCCAGACACATAATTTGACAGGAATTTAACATGATGGGAAATAAACCCACAAAAAAACTAATCCAGAACTGAAGGAAGTAGCTCCTTTTGTGAGGAGGAAAATGCACATATTTATTTTCATTTATTGCTTCTTGTGATTTAGAAAGAGTCCCATTATTTGATGCTGGTTTTGGTGTAAAATCATGGTTCATGTTTTAAAAAATGTCAACTTTTCAATAACTCAGCCTTCTGGACAATTCCGGCTGCATTCACACTGGATCAAGCGTTTATCAATGGTAGTATCAGTAGCTTGACATGGTTGAATACTTCTTCCAACACAGATTTCTGGATAATTCTTCTATTTAACAAGGCCACACCATTTCAGTACAGAGCAGCTGACTCATTCTGCTTTGTTCATTCACATATTCCCATTGACGGGCTTCCTTTTGACGTAAATGGATTCGGGGTATGCCCAGCACCCCCCTCAGTCTGCTCCTATTAACTGAGCCTGTCCACTGGAGCCCACGCAGACCATTAATACACAAGTGACAGTTCCAAACAGTGACATGATTGCACCTCTTCTTTGCAAACAAAACCTGCTGGCTGTGATTCACCTTGTCATCAGTGAAATATTCATGCACTCGGGGAAAGTTTGGCGAAAGTTTAGTCTTTGATCTATCTGATGGGAGCAAGGACACAGTCTGACTGTCTGATGTGGACTTCAGGGGAGAAAGCCTCCTACACCATCAAACCTATTTGACGTATAATATTACAGTGAAAAGATGCGAACCAATCATGATCTACAGCACATACAAGCTACTGAAAGTGCTGCTGATGACTCACCAATTACCTTAGCAGCCGTGCTAGCAGCTTTGTGAAGCTGGAGTGTGACACTGATAATGTTAGTTTAGCTGTAGTTTAGAGGGATTCATCCTCCAGGCACAGTGAATGTCTGTACAATCTTTCCATCCATCCATCCATCCATTTTCTACCGCTTATCCTCACATAGGGTCGCGAGTGGGCTGGAGCCTATCCCAGCTATCTTAGGACAGAAGGCAGGGCACACCCTGGACAAGTTGCCACCTCATCACAGGACACCTCTCAAAGTATTTGCCACTCAGTAAAATGGAAGATAATAATCTTGCACAATCTTTCATGGTTCTATATAGTTTGGTAAATTTTGAGATAGTTTATTGGATTAGGGAAAAAGGTCTCTAGGTTTCATCCTCTGGGAACCATGAATGGTTGCCCAATATTTAATGTCAATCCATTCATGAGTGGTTGACCAAAACTGTCATTGCCTGACCCATGCCACCAGCTAAAAACACAAACTCTGTTTTGAAACAAAAACACATCTCTTGATGTTATTTTACATGATACTATATCTCTCACTGGGCTTTCGGGTTGACTTTGGAGCTCCAGTCAATGTGTCAAATCTACCTTGAACTGCAAACGTCAGCTCCTTGGGGTCGAACACTGGCGTCCTCTTGTCTTGGCTCTTTTTGCCCCCTTTGCGGTTCCCCCTCCTCTTCTTGCTCTCACCCCAAAGGTTGGAGCCGCCGTGCATGCTGGGAATGTTGAGGATGGCAATGCCTTCCAGGGAGATGCTGCTGAGGTCCAGAGTAACACCATCACACTTTTGGGAAGGAGAAAGTAACAGAGGGGAGAAACTTAATTTAATTTGACTTATTAGTCATGAAGGTTGATGTTGGAATCTTCAGAGCATTTCAGGCAGAAATACTCTGAGCTGAAGAATGACTTTATTCAAAATTAGCTGAGTCAAATCTGAACTCTGAAATCTGAGGTCTGGAGAGTGGACTGGTAGCTGCAGAAATGCCAGCTCCCCTTCCTGGACACTGCCAGGGTGCCCTTGAGCAAGGCACCGGACCCCCAACTGCTCAGGGAGCCTGGATACAGACAGCCCCCTCACTCTGACACCTCTCCACTAATGCATGTGTTTCATAACCTGTTGCCATGCGTAACAGAAAAAAATACAAACAGAGTGAGAACTGTAATTTCCCCATTGAGGAATTAATAAAGGAATTCTTCTTCTTTTCATTCTTCACACACACCTGAACTGAATATTGTCATTACCAGCAGGAGCTGTTGAGCCAGAGAATTTGTGGCGAGATTTGGGTTCTTTTCTTGGTGAGGCCAGATGCTGAAATTGTCAAAGAAAAGAAAGGCCAGAGACTCAGTGTTCATGACCAAATTAAGGCCCTGCTCTGTGTTATCCTTTTCAGGTCCTTCTCCTTGTACTCTCTCTGCCCAGGCAGCAGTGCTTGAATATCTCATGATGAATGCCACATGTGTGAAAGGGAAGACTTCTGACTGAGCTTCAACTTGGCTCTCCGCTTCGTAAAATGTCAGAAAAGAAGCTTGTTTGGCCCAGTTCGAGGCTGAACCTAAATCTGTCATTCTATTCAAACCTGAGCCGAAAGCTGTCACTCTGACTGAGCCTGAACCTAAATCTGCCTTTCTCTTTAACCCTGGACCTAAATCTATCGCTCCTTCCAAGTCTAAGCTTATATCTGTCTGTCTATCTGGACATAGAGGTGCTTTTCTCTCTGAGCCTGACTCTGTCTCAATCTATACATTTGTGTTTGTCAGAGTCTAAACTTCTCCTCTCTTTCAATCTAAACTTGAGCCTTTCGTTCTGGGTTTGTGCTTAGAACCAGCTCCTGCTCAATTTGATCTGATTTAGCAGAAACAGGCCAGTCTAAATTGTGGATTATAGACCAGTATTGCTCTTTATACCTCCTCCAGTCCTTTAGGTACTTATGAAGCACTAATTAATGAAGACTTCTGCACTGTGTGGATAGCTCTGAGAAGGGGGAAGATGAATTGTATAGACACCATCTTCATTATCACTCAATATCACACACAGCAGGGTTGTGTAGGGCTAATTACCTGTGCGTTGAACTGATGTTAAGTGAGAAGCAGGTGGGGAGGTGCACAGATAGCCATCACACGTCAACACTTTGTCTGGGTGAATGTGAAACTAGTAGAAATTTGTGCCATTAACAGAACAAGGGTTGACCAGAATATTTTTAACAAGTGCCATTATTCTTACCAGATAATGAAAAAGCTGTGACTGTGCATTTCTTTTCCATATTCCTATACTATAGGCCTAAAAGAAACAGAAAATATGTGGTTTGATTTACCTCAACCTCCAGAAAGTCGTGGAGCTTCTTACATGTGGCTGAAAAGGTCTCCGAAGTGCCAAACTCAAAGTACCACAGCTTATTCTTTGTTCTGAAAGAAAACAAGACAAGGAACTGCAAAGGGACCAAGAAAAGAGAGGAAACATCTGAGTGTTTTCCCTCACATCAAAATCAGTCATAGCATCTTTTCTTCTCTGTGTCTAGTCTCTTATATGCTGAGCTTATGAAAAACAGACCCCTCTATGAAGGTGTTTGATTCATGCTTGAAAAAAAGGATCTTCTAAACTATACAGGAAATATGCCTCTAATGTTTACCATTGGCCAAAATCACACAGTCATTAATCTCCAAAGAATACATAATGTGGCTCATTAATCACATATTGAAGCATAATGATGAATCTCAAGCCAGTTAAAGAGGCATCTGAGGGAGTACGTGGGGTGGCCAGTGAGCACTGATACCCAACATTAAGGCCCAGTGAGGGGTATGAGAGGGTAATCTAACTGCCCCTGCAATTAACAGAGGACTGGGGTGCTGCTCCCTGGGCTTCCTACAGCACACACTCCCATTACTAAGGCTGATGATCAATGACCTCACAGGGGTGAGTCACCATCTGTCCGTACACTATTATGGTACATTATATTCTCTCATGACTACATGAATAAAATGTCTTATTATTGTATTGGAATATTTATTGTTGACTGTATCTATACATACATATATATGTATGTATAGACAGGGGTTGGACAATGAAACTGAAACACTGGCCAATTTAGTGTTGGAGGTTTCAGGCTAAATGTGACCAGCCTGGTGGTCAAACTTCATTGATTGCACATTGCACCAGTAAGAGCAGAGTGTGAAGGTTTAATTAGCAGAGTAATAGCAAAGTTTTGCTTGAAATATTACAATGCAGACAACATTATGGGTGACATTCAGAAGAGGACAAACTGTTGGTGCACGTCTTGCTGGCACATCTGTGACCAAGACAGCAAGTCTTTGTGATGTATCAGAAGCCACGGTATCCAGGGTAAAGTCAGCATACCACCAAGAAAGATGGACCACATCCAACAGGAGTAACTGTGGATGAGGAAGCTGTCTGAAAGGGATGTCTGGGTGCTAACCCGGATTATATCCAAAAAGCATAAAACCACAGCTGCCCAACTCACTGCAGAATTAAATGTGCACCTCAACTCTCCTGTTTCCATCAACACTGTCCATCTGGAGCTCCACAGGGTCAATATGCATGGCTGAGCTACTATAGCCAAACCTTTGGTCATTTGTGTCAATGCCAGACGTCAGTTTCAATGGTGCTAGCAGCGAAAATCTTGAGCTGTGGACAATGTGAAAGATGTATTGTTCTCTAATGAGTCCACCTTTACTGTCTTTCCCACATTCGGGAGAGTTACAGTATGGAGAAGCCCCAAAGAAGCGTACCACCCAGACTGTTGCATGCCTAGAGTGAAGCATGTGAGTGGATCAGTGATGATTTGGGCTGCAATATCATGGCATTGAGTGAGTCTTACCCACTCCACAGTGCACCCAAGGCAAATCAGTTATAACGCCAGACTATTGCTGTAAATGTCTGTGTTGATAGAATAATTTTAGACATAAAACTAACCTTGTGTTAGCATGTTAACGTCACCAGCAAGGACTTGTTTACGGCAGTTGTAGCTCAGGAGTAAACAGAGGTAAAGAAGGACGTTGTGTTGTGTGTGAATGATTTATTAGCACTCAAAACACATCTTTATTACCAGACAAACTAGTAAAAGTACAGCGCAAACACAGCAGGACTTCCAGTCGCTCTCTGCAGTAAGCCTTCAGAATAAAAGTATATTCGGAATATAACACTAATTATGCCACAGAAGAGACAAGGGAGAGCGCAATGGAAACTAGAAACAACGTTAACAGTAACATTACATCAGAAAAAAATACTATAATGTATATATATCGTGGTTGGATATAAAATTGGCTATACTGGAATATATAATTTTTTGTCCATACTGCACAGCTCTACATCAGCAGCAACATTACAAGGACAGGCTAGTGATCAGACACCACAGATGGGACAGTGGAGACACAGCAGTCAGCAGAAACCAAGTTAAGAGTGTTTACTCTGCAGTGAGTGAAACCTAAAGCATCAAGAAGCGCTTTCACAAGCCAGCATTTAGTTTATTTTAACAGTAGTTACTCAGGAGGAGCAAAACAATCCTCCTGGATTGTACAAGTACAATACAAGTTGGCTTGCGAGGAAATAAACCAAATTACAGGTAAATATGTACACTCCTTGTAATGAGCGCAGGTAAATGACAGATTAACATATGTGGGAGACGGCTGGCTTGGACTTGGGCAGAAGTTTGATGTTTGCTTGGCATCTGGACCAAAGAAAAAAATGTAGAATAAAGTCCAGAAAAACAGTGACGACAAAAAGTAATTCAAGATAAACAGCAGGAAAAGGATTTTTTGCAGTCGAACAGTGAGTCAAAGTGAAAAAAAAAACCTTCCCAAATAAAGAGCCTCATTCCCTTTTCGGAAATTATTGTATTATTTGGTCCAATTCAATTTGAAGCCATACCCTAATGTCCCTAAAGTCCCTAATGTCAACTTGAGGCAAACTTCTTCCTATATTCCAAAATAGCTAGTTCTCTCAAGAAGAGATACCCAATCTCCAAGGGCACATCAATTAACACGGTTAGCCAGGCTGCATTTGTTTTTAACCCTAATGTTAACATTGATTTTGAAAATATAATGTACAATATGACATATCTAATATGATATGGACAAAGTAACTGAGTAGATTGAGTAAATTGAAGCAAGAGGAAAGACAGCGGCTGTCAACCAATGAAATCATAGTTTGGGTCATAAGAAGTAGCATCACAGTGTTGAAGCAGAGTCATGCTGTCCCACAGATCACAAAAGGTTTTTAATCTTTCCAAGAAACAACGGGCAACACACACAATTCATCACAAAGCTTCAAGAACAGAAAAAAACCTTCCAACAGTGCTGACACGCAGAACTGAAACAGTAAAAAAAATGGCCTTTTCTTAGCTGGAGTCAAAGCGCTACAAGAGGGACGTATTAGTATAAGAAGAGTAACAATCACTGAATTATTGATTTCCTCATTAGGACTTTTGTCAGGACCATTTAGCCACTTTATAAATGAGCTTTCATTAGGGTACTTGCAAGGTAGCCCAACTCACAGTTGATTTATAATGTGCAACAAGGTCAATAGAAGAGGGATGTGAGCAGAGGGAGGTGGGAAGAGACAGGAGGGCGCTGAGAGGCTTCCCACAACAACACAGCCCGACAGCTCCCCCAGCACCACCACCATCGCCATCACCATAATCAGTCTGTAAGCTCAGGGGTCAAACCCTAGAGAGCACATGAAGACAGGCCCAGGCCATTTTGCAAACAAACAAATGAAGGTGGCTACTTCGAAAAGCATATTCAAAACTAGTGGTCAGTGAGTGATGGTGAGAATGAAGCCAGATACAGGCCATGTTTTGGATGCCCAAACTCGTTGTTATTGATGTGTTGAAGTTGTTTTTTGTAAACCAGCTGAATGCAAAGCAAGTTTTAGAGGTGAAAAAGTCAATGGACAGATGTGAGTGGATGTGAAAAGACACAAACTGAGGTGAATCTGTACGACTTTAAACTGTGTCAAAGAGAACTATTTCCATTTTTCCTGACTATAAGTCCATCCAGCTTTTGACTGTACAGAAAAAATAGAGGAAGGTTACAAAGAACTGGAGTTTGTGATAGAAATACACACAGACACACTTCTCTCTCATTCACACACACACAGACACACACGGATTTGGCAAGCAGCCGCTACTAACATAACATACCTGAACTGACTACAGTGAGGGATGAGTTGCATTGTGGCTAACATAAGCGACAGATAGATAAGATAGATAAAACTTTTATTCATCCCTAAGGAAATTTTTATACAACAGATGCTATATACAGTTTGAAAGTAAGGAGATTTAAAGCTTGTTTTAAAAAAATGTACAGTGCAGAATAATGCAAAAATGCAGTATTAGTGCAAAAAAAAAAAAAAAAAATCTAAACAATAAAATATACAAATTCTACAAAATTAAAGAGCATAGATATGTAAACAATGGCTGTGACAGGCTGTGACAATATATGGAATCAAAAAGGATCACATCACTGCTGCATCAATTTTGATTATTTCTTCAGGGAAACACTGCAACACCATTCACTGACTTGAAAAAAATACCTACTTCACCTTCGAAGCTCTAGTAACCCACCGATTCCCTTCACATGTCAGTTATAATGTTAGTTAAAATGTTAATTATAATGTTAGTTATGATGTTAGTTGAACCGAACAGCACTCTGGACACTAAAGACACAATGTAAGACCAGATACAGTAAGAGACAGCATCTGACCATCCCGTCGATTCCCACCACTTAACCTAACAAGCGCACCATGGCAACAAATCACCTCATGTCCCTGTTCATTAGGTAATTAGGAGCATCTCATTGGCTGGATCGGATTGTCGTTTGTTATCTGCCGACCGATGCTAAACACTGGACTCCTCTGACAGGATGGAGCGTCTTCAACAGTGGCTTTGATAGTGGATTGATAGGAGTCCATTTAGTAGGATGACTTTTTAGGTAGAGTAGACTTTTATTAGCAATGCAATACATGTGAACATAAAGTGCCCATTTCCTCAAACAGCTTCAGGACATCTTAGAAGTTCCTTCACTGTCTTCCCTGTGGACGCACTATGTGTAAGGAGCCACAATAGGCCTCAGCTACCTGCAGTGCATCAATGCAAAGTGTACTGCAATAATATCTTTAGTGGTGTGCACATGAGATCAGCTGTAATCACAGCTGGCATGCCAAAAGACAAACAGCGGCTCAGGTTTCCAGAGCCACTGAGGTGTCGTTTATTTGCACAAAACAAATCTGAAAGAAGTGGACGTATTCAAACAGCGTGCCCGAGAAAAAAAAACAATGCAAAGAAAACACGTTAAAAAAAAAAAAGTAAGGTGAGCAACAGAAAGACAGCTTGAATCTGAACACCCATGTTCATCAAGCCTCCTCTGGTTGGTCACTACATTATAAAGGATGTCAGAGTCGATAAGCTTCACTGTAGCGTTACTGTCCTGAGGACACAGCACCTTCAGATGCACTTTCTACCGGCCACACTGAACGCCAGCCACTGAGCCATTGATTTTCTTCCCCTCTGACACTCCATCTAACCCACAATGATCTACGACCTTATTTTCACACTAATTTCTTCTTTGATCAGAAGTGATAAATATCACATTGACATAACCAACTCTTTGTGCATTGCATCAATGCACGGTTTTGTTTAACATGACACTGCCTGGAGCGCTCCGACTGCGACTGGCAGTTTGAGAAACGACCTGAGTTGTATTGTCTTGCCTTCAGAGACGCAGCGAGCGGTTTGAAAAATGTATTTCGTTCTGTTGCACTGCAGTGATTCCAAGGTGTTTTTTTCAGCCAACACAACTGATCCTGATACATTTTTTAGGTTTCCAAACAGAGCGTCAGTGTCTCTTCAGAAGTGTCAGCGCAGATATATGAAGTTTAATAATAAAGGTAACTTTATCGTGAATAAATAGTGTGGATTCAAGCTAAGTAATGTCTAATAACTAGTGCCATGTGAGGTCACCTTTCGTTGTGAAAGTATTTGTTATTGAATGTTAAAGGAATTCTTGTAATTGAATTTAACACATGTCTCGTTAACAGGCTGATGAACAATTAAAAACAGGTATTGCAATAATGTAGAAGTTGAAACAGTAATCTCATTTGTGATTCTGCTGGGAACTGTTAAGACACCTGGAATGAACTTAACAAAGCAATGCTGTTAATTAATGATTTCATATTGTTTACAAGGCTTGGGGTGTTTATCGAAGGTCTGACACCTCCAGCAACTCGTCTGCAGGAGGAAGCTACTTTGATTTTAACTTGTTACTGAAGTGAGAGAGCTGCTTATCATTCCCATTATCTTTTGAGAGTTGCTCCCTAAAAGAACCCAGTAGTTGTCAATCATTGACATCATTGCGTCTACCTTCACGCCACGTTTTTGTTGAAAAGCAGCATGCAGCATGATGAGCGCTAACAGAAATGCTCTAACCGTTTGACATTAAATTCCAGCTGAAATTAAAAATGTCTGTCAAACTGACTTTCATATTTACTGTTTGTGTGTCTCACTGGGAAAGGTTATGGAGATGCATTTGGGGAAACCCCTTATAAACAAACTTGTGATTGACAGGTCTCTACCACAACGTTGTCTGGTCTGAGACCTTTAACCCTATCACAGTGTGTTTCCAGCAAGTTAACTGTAACATTATGGTCTCCCAAAACATCTGGTTGTACTCCACCCCCCACTACAACAGTAGTCCACAAACTAAAGGGTGACATCCAATTCTTAAATCCAATCTATGGGACATACAAAGCCAGAGCGACACTAGTGAGGACTGGAAAAAAACATTTTTCATTACGAAACACTTCTGACTTCTTTCTGTTGAACTGACTTCTGAAACCAAACATAAACCCTCACAAATAGTATGCTATTAATTAATTGGATTGGCTTCATGCAAACAATTTCTTCATGCAGGTTGGTGCACCAGCAACATCTGACCAGTATATGAACAAATAGGGCACTGCACATAAACAAAAAATAGATATTTCACTCTTTGGTTATTGGAAAACAAACATGCAGTTTAATTTCATGTATCATATTTTGAAGTAGTAGTAGGGAGCCGTGATGGTTATTAAATGGTATTTTTAAATTTTTAATGTGTTTATCAGTGTCAGGGTTAACTTGTAAATGAATCTGATCTTGTTTTTCAGCTCACTTGACTTTCGTCTGTGTGTGTGTGTGTGTGAGAGAGAGAGAGAGAGAGAGAGAGAGAGAGTGTTTGAGTTCCCACTGAGCTGGGGACAGGGCCACAGGTGAGAACCCTCTAAATTACACACAAGTGGTCATTAATTATAGATGACACTTTGGTCACATAAACGATTTCATCCTCAAATGAGGTCCGAGGGCGGCCTCGACTGAGGTCCACCATGCATGTGTATGCGTGTGTAAATGTGTGTGTGTGCATGTGTAATTTAGAGCACCATCACCTGTGGCCCTGTTCCCAGCTCAGCAGGAAGCACACACACACACACACACACACACACACACACACACAGCACTGGGTGTGTTGATGGGTGTGCGTGTTGGTGATTCCGACGGCCCCATCCAGCACATCGCACGGCTTTGATGAACATACTCATTATGCTAAAGAGTGCTCCATGCCTGGGCTTCCCTGTGCCTTCAGGAAAGGTTAACTCAGGATGGTTACACAGCACAGCAAGGGCCTGTGGGTGCACGGGGGGGGAAGAGCGGCACTGGAGGAGAGCGTGACGGTGTTAGATGTGTTGGGACCAGAAATAGTTCTGGGTATGCAGAGCAAATATCATGGGAACATCAAGGTGCCGTGATTGATGTCACAGTGTAAACAAACATTGCAGGTGACGCCATGGCAGCTTCACGCTGCAGCTGAAACGTCCCAAATCAGTCTAGAGTTTAGCTGTAAATTAGTAGCATCATAATGAGATCTGCACAGTGGCAAAGGATTATTAAAAATGACTGCTATGATATGACATTACATGAAGGATAATATCCATTTACAGAAAATGTATGAAGGTTAAAAACTTTGAAATACAATCAAGGCTATTGAAATCATAAAATGATATTCATGTACTTAACATACTCTGTATTTATTCATATATTATTGTTGCTCCTCCACAATTTAACAAGCATGTTACTCAGTACTAAAGATACTTGAATTAGTGGTAATACTGTTTGATCTGAAGGCATTACTGTATATAAGAATAAATTGTGCTTCAAGTGAGTTAATATAAGTGTGTAATCCCATAAATTACTTCCATATTAGATGATTCCACTTCACGATTATCTTATTTACGATAACAGACATATTTTGTCACTTACTGGATGGTTGTGGGCGATGCGTAGTGGTTACATGGTGTGCTCATTCACCATTTGGCCACCAGGCTTCCATCTTTGCGAAACTTTAACTACACTACTGCTGCCATGTCCAGATATTTGAAAAAGCTAGAATTTTACACTGGTAAAATGCAATCAGACTATGCATGATTGCGTAAGGCTGACATGAACGCTTGTTATCTATATTTAGCTCTTTTACAGGTTTTTTGAATTGATAGAAAAAAATACTTATATTGAATTTGTGAAGAACATTGTGAGACTGTGTGAAGGAAACTGCTAAAAAAAATGTCAGGGAAATATTTTAAATAGCCAAAGTTTTGATGAGGCAGAAAGGCCGGGCCTGTAGTGACAGATTCATCTTGAACCAGGAAACGCTCCTGCCTCATAGTTCAGGGGTGATGAGTGAAAGATAAATGTGTTGCTATCAGCTCGCAGACAGACCAACACATTGAAAAGAATGTGAAATGGTTGACTTGGAGGTGGTGTGACTGTCATGAATGTCAAACCCGAGAAGTGGTTAACTCAGTATGAAAGAGAGTAATCTAACGCTCAGAGGGCAAATAAAACTTGTATGGGACTGAAAGTGGATAACAGCAAAGTCCCTAATTTCCTAAAACACCTCACTTTCCTCGTTTCTCTCACTATCCATCTCTTCCCCTCAGAGTCAGAGATTAGTATGTAATTACATGGCAGATCAGCAAAAAACAGGGTGAAAAGAGGGAGTAGTACATTTTAACAAGGCGGTGGAGGAGGAGTGGCGATGGGGGAGGAGGTGGCGCAGCCCTCGTCACGGCCCGACTGATTGTCTGCTTTTAATCCTCAACCTCATTATCACCTCCAGGTCCGGCAGTGGCAGTAAATGAATCTATCTGCCGAGTGTCAAATCTTCACACCTTCGCCCTGGTAATCACCCCAAGGTGCAAATACAGAAGATGGATAGAATGAGAGGAATGAAGGGGGAAGAGAGAGCGTATGACCCCTGCATTTCATCAACAAATCCCCTCATTTCATAATTAACAAAAGCTACATGATGTTGTTTGGTTGGTAATTAAAGCTTGTTAAATATTCAGTTTCTTTAAGGTCACACCACTAACAGAATGTATAGAATTGGTATATGTGGGAAGTGAAAAGTCATTACTGCTGTCGGATATTAAAAAAACAATAATTCAAAACTTGACTTTTCATTTTCCAAAGTTGAACTGATATTTATCTATTTATCTTGACTTGGAAACCTGTTCAAAGGTAAAGGTAGAAAAGATACTGTTTGGATAAGCAGTCCATCATTTTTATTTATTTATGTTTATTTAATATTTGACAGTTATTCTAAAATGCATGTGGTTTGAACACTGAACAAGTTCTGGTATTATCGGAAATATTTTGAGTCAATACTTTTAATTTCTGTTGCATTACACTTCAGCCTGAGTTTCATCAAGAAATTAAGTAAATTTAAGACTCAAAAAATGAAGAATATAGTTACTCCAATAAAATTATATTCTGAAAAATTTTGTATATGCGCACAAATGTAGCTTTAAATCAACCTAACAATGGCATTATACGTATTGAAACTCATCAATTGTAATTATTAAAAAAGAAAACTAGAAAAGCACTCAGAGAGCACAGACCTCCGCCAAGGCGGTGGTGGTGACTTTTTATTATTTAAAGTTACCCCTACCGCCAAGGAGGTTATGTTTTCATTTGGGCTCATTTGTTTATTGGATTGCTTGTTTGTTGGTTTGTCAGTTTGCATGATAACTCAAAAAGTTATGGACGATTTTTGACAAAATTTTCAGGATTGGCCGGAAGTGGCAAAACTTAAAACCGATTAATCTTTGGTGGTGCCGTTGAATCAGCCCCGATCACCGACAAAAATCAGTTAGGCCACTTCTGATTAACCCTGAAAATTTTGTCAAAATCCATCCAAAACTTTTTGAGTTATTTTGCAAACCAACAAATAAACAAACCCCGGTGAAAACATAACCTCCTTGGTGGAGGTAATGCACAACATCAGATAAATCAACTGTCAGTTTGCCTAGGAAACATTGACAAACTTGATATTTTAAGAAAAAAAGCAGAGCAGATCTTAGTTATGGTCCACACCTGGGGGCGGTGTAACAACTGTTAAAAGGTCATTCAGAAAAAGTTGTTAATTTCTGTGTATTTCTTGTGTGAAAAGATTATCAAAATGCATGATAACATTATTATTTCATCTTCAAGATATCACAATAAGTTTGTTTCATATCTAATTGCCAAATGTTGATAATTTAACTATGTATTTTACAGGTGGTAAGAAGTTTCTGTATCAAAATCTGACATTATTATCGTCACCATCATTATTTTAATGAATACTTTTTAAGTCTCTGTATATAAGATCATATCCATTTGGAAACACTTGGGCATTGGTGTTATTATATTTGATTTGACTGGAAGGTTTCAGATTTATGTAAAGTCGGTTTCATGGCACTTAAAGCTTGTTAAAAAGTAATTCAAACTAGACAAAAACATACTTATTGAAGATACAATCAGTATCCAGACACGTTGCCTCCACTGTCACAGGAAGTTCCTGTGAAAGAGCAGCGAGCTACAGGGAAATTACTCTGTGATAAGTTGCGATATGCTTCCAATGGACATGAGCCCTTTGGACAAATCCAACGAAATCTATGCTACCTTGAAAAACTATAATCATGCATTATTGAATTGGCAAGGATAGTGTGTAATAGAGAGATCCTAAACCCATTCCACCTCCTGAATAATTAATTGAATTCAAATAACAGACAGAATCATTTTCTTAAAATATCTAAATCATTTTTCACAAAAGGCTTAAAATGGGGAAAAACAACAGAGATGCAGCCTGTGGGACGTGCCGACATGTATGGAGTGATAACATGGCGACGACAACCAAACGTCCTCTTTGCTCGATCAGAGTCGATATCTTTACAGCTGGCACATCCCTCGTAACCATCGGTAACCATTATATGACAGGCCTGCGTTTTTCTGAAACCCCTTCACTTCCTTTTAGACCATTTCGCCAGCATATCTGCATGATCGAGCAACAAGCAGCAGAAGGATAGTTGGCTAAATGTTGTACTAAGACGAGGGTAAAATATGATAATGAGTATAAATGGGATTATTAGGAGGCTGCGTGTCATCAGTCTGACTGATCCATGATGTCAAACTAGCCAAGCAAATTCAATTAGGCCTGCAATTACTCCCTGGCGCTAGTGGAGACGTATGGGAGACGTTAAATATTGATGGAAACATAGATGCCACATTTGTTCATCTCCAAAGGTGAACGCATCTCCTCGAGGTAATCACAAATGCTAAATATGAAGCCGGCCATTCATCACGCTGAGCACCAGGGCAGATTCCCTGTGTGCTGTCATGAAGGGACACGCAGAGCAAATTCTGCAAATGCACTGTATGTTTGTTTAAACTGCCAGTACTTTTTTTAATTTTATCTTATCTAAAAAAGGAGACAGTGATAGTTTAAAAAATAAAAAGGGGGGAACATTAATGATTCAAGGACCTTGAAGATTACTCAGCCTTATATTCAGGATATACACCTCGACTCAAAGAAATACAGTTCATTTAAATTTAAAACTGTTTGTCTGGACCAAAAGGTTTCAGACTCTGAGGGGGACACCAGTGCATTGAAATAACAAAAACAAATCATGACGTCTCCTAATGGGTGTGGACAGTTATTCTGAAGCCTCATATTCACCATCTTTTTGGAGCTTGTGGTAACATACAGTAAGAGGGTTTTCGGCCAAACTGTCTCACGTTCTAAGATGAAAACAATGACTACACCCAAACCAAACTGGACAATGCTGCTGAGATCCCCCTTAGAAAGAATGCAAGTTTAAGGCACTTTGCATTGTCTTCAGTTTTCAGGGAGGATCATGAAACCAAAGTGAGGGAAATGTTGTCAGTAAATTAGATGCTGTCTTTTAAATAATGTATAACAAAACAATAAGTAGGCCTACACTAGAAGAGCATTTTTTTCAATGGCATGCACCACGCCACAGTAGATTTTCACAGTCAGCGTCAAAGGGATAGAAACAGGTTGTGCTACTGAAAAAAAGTGGGAGAAATGTGACCCTGAGAGGAAACCAGTCGAAGCCAGTGAAAAACCTGGCTGGCCACTCAGTGTCTCCTATTATTATGGTTATTATTATGGCTTTATGGACCCTGACAATATACCAGTTGATCACTTTTCTATACTGCCCAAAACTGCAAACTTACCTGCTGTTGAACTTCTCAGGATGCTTCTCCCTCATGACATGGAAACGATGTGCGATGGAGGCATCCTGAAAAAGAGGCCCACACCTTTAGTTCAGATGCAGTGATTCTCATCACGATTATCCCTTCTTATCCAAATGACTCTACATCCTGGTGCTGCTCGAAATGCTTTTCCACACTCAAGACCTCCTATTGCAGCTCTACAATGTGCTGTCGTCATTTAAAAATGGGATGTTTTATGATTCAGGGATTCAATTTATATCCCGCTGACAGAAATATTTGACTTTACATCCCAGGAAACTTCTTCCTCAATAACTAACTTTCCCAACATCCTAAACAGTGCAGTTGCACCTTGTGTGTCCCTCGTGTATATATTTCCATGAGATGAAAGAAACTGTGTGCAGGAGGTGGCAGCAGAGTTGAACCTGGCATGGCGAGGTATCGACAGAAACCCTGATGAACAGCATGCTGTCTCCACACAGGCTAATTAATTAAACACACATTGTGAGTAATCACAGCTCCCAGCTAACCTACAGGATGCTGCTGACACCACGGCAACCAACTTGTTTTCTCTCTCCCTTCCTCCACCTCTCTCTCTCTCTCTCTACATATATATATATATATATATATATATATATATATACACATGCATACTATATATATGTGTATATATATATATATATATATATATATATATACACACACACACACACACACACACACACACGCATACAGTATATTCACTCTCGACCTTCCTCTCACCCTCTCACCCAATCTGTGACCTGGGGCTTAAAGTGCAGCATCATTGCAGTTCTTGGTGTGATACAGTTCATGTTACATATGTTAGTGTGGTGTGACTGACTGAGACACTTCACCAGCATATTAACACCATCTCAGTCTGGTAAGCCTGTTAACTAGTATTAAAGTGTGAACTTACAGGATATATAATAAATAATAATACAGAATATACAGAAGTATATTTATTTTTTTTCAGAACAGAGTAATACTTCAGAATTATGTATTGTTACACACATGACTGTTCTGGTCTGCTAAGTTTTCTAGTTTGAAAAAGTCTCAATTCAACCAGTATTCATGGCAAATTAGCTGTCTTAAGGATGGTAAAGTGCCAGACAGCTTTGTGTGACAGTGACATCACAGGTTCCTGGAGTTTACTAGTGCATCGCAGCAGCAAAATCAAAAGTTAGCTCTGTTCCCATGCAACTAAACTCTAATCTCAACAACTGTTTTCAGTTTTCTCCTGGGTTGCAGTTGCAGGTTTAAGCGTGTCGTCATTGTAAACTGAAACAAAACAGAAAAGTACAGTGTCCATCAGGTCAGAGTTAAAGGCTCTTTCTGTGATCAGTGTTTTGTTTGTCCATTCTGCATTACTGCCGAAACACGGTAACTCTTAATTTCAGGATTACAGCATGACAACAATACATCCAGAATCAAGATAATGAGAGAGCCGCTCAATTCTCAGATATCAGATTATAATATGTGATTGAGTATCAGTGTATCAGTTAATGTTTTATGGAGGGTTTACTGATTACACAATTCTGCTTTCATTTAATGTATCTTTAACAATTTTAAAGTCATAAAATGTTAAGGGTAAATCAAAGTAAAAAGTCAAATATCATGACTTGAATTGACATGACATGAATTTTTTTTTCATTGAACAAACCTGAATATGTGACTGAAATGTATGGTAAGAACAGAAACTGCTGCCTGAGTAGTAATGTGTTAATACACCATGTGCTATACCTTTTGAACAATGTCTTTAATATGAAGAAATAATTAATAAGCCATACTAAGTGGATATGAGATCAATCATGTTATAAAGTATGCCGAGAACCTCTTCGACAGATTGTGAAGGCTCAAGGAATGAACTACAGAGGGATGCTGAAATTTCCTTTCCTTTACTCTTCACAGTCAGCATCAGCAGAAAAATACTGGCAATGTCTTCACGAAAAACAGACCAAACTTTGACAAACTTGTCCGGTTCTGAAAACATCTCAGGAAAGAGTGAGACAAAGTTGCTGGTAACTTTCTGGGCTTGTTCCTCCCCTCCACTGAAGCAATCTGTTTTGACCCACTCCATTTTGAGTGGCACTGCACTACAGGGAGGACCCCCTGCTAGCTCTCTGTACAGAAATTTAGAAGAAGGCATAAGAGAAAAAAAAATCAATGGTGCTTCTCTTGATGTCTCTTCAAGATGCTGTAAGCAGAAGACCAAAAGAATCCTTCAAGATCCCCGCAGACTCACCTCACGCTTCCAACGCCAGCCAGAAAGGTGAGATGATGGATATATCTGAGAGATTGTAACTTGATTTTCTTACAAACAGGACAATGGCTGCAAACAAGAGAGCAAAAGCGAGGAGAGGTTGTCTCCCCTTTGGTTTGGGGTCTATTATCTGAGATCTGTACAAGTGGAGCTGCAGCTTTTGCAACAGTAAACAACGATTTCAAGCAACCGAGAGTGGATGAAGCACTTTGTCGTTCTGGATCGATGCACCGTTTGTGTACTTAAAGTGGTAAAACTTTTAATAGAAACCAGCTTAACGTCGCCATGTAGCTGACATCAACATCACAAAAGCATTTTTATATTTTAATATTTAGAGAATATGTTTTGTCACAGAAACCTATCTAGCTTTTAACTACAAAGTATCATCAAAAGTATTCAGTATTTCACAGGAAATAAGAAAAAAGAGAAATCTGAGAAATCATTTTGAGTAACAAAATCAGCAGTTGATGTTTTCTTTGCCCATTTAATTATTTTGAGACATTCTCCAATGTATTTGGGGTTTCCCCTTGGGAACTACTGATTTATGATAGCTGAAATTTATAAAAAGTGGCATTGAGAAATGTCCTGCAAAGAAACATTTTTATTTAAAAAAAAATATCCAAACAAACAGGCAACAACATTTTTTTGTATTTGTGAGTGGCTAATACTATTTGATTTCCTTGCAAGGTGATTAAGAAAAGAATTTAAACAGGATTTGGACGCATTTTAATTTGTGTAGCTGCTGCTTTTGTCCAGTCAAGCTCCAGCATTAATTAGTTAGTAACTTGGTCTTCAAATTAGGAAAATATATTCATTTAACGAGATTGTGATTCATTGGTCAGGTTAACAGTTCATCATTGGCCTTGGAAAGAGCTCAGCTTGAGGTCCATTTAGTGGCTGTTCTGGAGCTTTTGTTGGTTTACAAGCCGATGTCCAAAATTCACTCTTGAGATCTGCTGATGAATATTATGTGACATAACTTTATACAGGAAGGGAATAAACTTGAGAAATGAACTTTGCCTCATAAGCCAACATGGATGAAAAGATCTCTAGGTGCTCAGAAAAATAATTTTTCAACAGTTCCTTAACTGGGCAAAATCTATCTGGTGATGAAGATGATGTGATATGACCGAAAGCTTCAGAATAACTACCATAGAGGACTATAATATATATTTCTTAAGACATCCCAGCACTTTATTCTCATCTGGAGTCTCATTAGAAAACAATAAATGAACAGGGTCGTGTCAGTCGCAGCATCAACACAGACTCTGACACACTCACCCCCTCTCTGCACTGGGATGTCACCACCCCCCCAGCTGCCCTCAAATAATTACCAATGTAAAAATCTGGCACCCAAATTAATACAGGACATGTGTAATGTCCTCTCATAGCTCAAAGTTTAGTCCAATTATGAGTAGGCCCCAGCGGTTTGATGTGCCTTTCACCATCGGGGAGAGTAATGGCTTTGACAGGAGCTCCAGGGTCATTAGGGCGACTGACTGCATTATGCTAGTGGAGCGTGCTCAGTGATTAGTTCTGTCTCTCACCCCTGGCCCTGATTGAGATCATTACACTTCACGTCACTTCCACATCCTCCCAAAGGGATGGCAACCATTAATTCTCAATCCAACTGTGGCAGAAGGTTAGGTTGGAAGAATTTACTCCCCTAAAAAAGACACTGCTCTTCTTTTCTTTGGATGAATCACCTGAGTTCTTGGATTGAAATGACATGAAATGAAGAAGGTTTCAGTTTGTTTGTCGGCTACTGACGTTGTTGAGAGATAGAACAAATATAAAGACATGAAGAACTTCTTAGATTCAAGTGTGAGCTGCGGCGATGACTGCTACTGCTGATCTTTTGATTTCAACAGCGTCATTAAAGAAACAATCTACCCTCAATCTGCATAATCTCTGAGGTAATTATTGGCATGACTTGTCGCGTAATAATTATTGCAAGTTTTGTGTTTTCATTCCAACGGAAAGCAAGAAATTTTGATGCAAAAAACGTGTCACAAAATATTATATCCCACTCAAATCCACAGAGAGCTCAAAGTCTTCTTAATCCCCCACAAACAACTTCATCTGTCATCATCACGCCTGCTGGCTGCTAATCCCACTAACAGAGCACAGATAATATAGAGGTTATAATGACATTACGAGCCAGCAAGGAGGAATCAACTGGTTCCAGTAAAGCATGAAAAAACAGCTTCAATCAACGGGATGAACTTTACTGTATAACAAAAGACATACAATGAGTACTTCTAAAATCAATGTATTTCTTTACTTTGACTTGTTTTTCTACAATGTCTAAGACTTAAAAAGTTCCATAACACTCTGTTTTGTTATTTTTACAAGCTCTTCTGATTCTGGTTCTCCAGAGGTCTCACTTAACAAAACATGTTTACATTCTCACCTAAAGTGACTGTACATAGGTAATCATTAAAGCATTTACTATACAAATGATTTAGTTTCATATTTCTGAAGCTGTATTTACACTGTACATCCAAGTATTTCATTGACTTTGTTAGTGATTTCAATGATGTCACCTTGGACTCCACGCTCCCAGCCTTCCACCAGTTTGTCAACTGCCCCACCAGGAAAAACAGGATAATAGAGCTCCTTAAACTCTTTGAGTGCCACTGACGTATTTTGACATCAAAGCGGATAAAACGAGAACGAAACAAGGTAAAAATAAACATTTTTTATGATGACTTAGAGTCTCTTCTTTCATTTGAGCTATTCAGTGTTTTCAGAGACATAATACAAAATACTCTGTGGGTTGAAATGTGACTCAAAATGGGCAAAAACGCTGGAGGCTCTCAGGGACTCTGGTGCTGTTTTCAGGACAACCAGAACGGTGCCGGTGCCAGTTCCGGTTCCCACACCAGTTACACTGGGAAACAAAGTGCTTACCCTTGAACGACCTGAATTTATACCATTTAAGTGAACCCATGATGTGTCATCGACAGAGGGTGTTTATCTGCCACCAAATAAAAACAAGTCCATACGAAAGCGGATGTCACACCAAGGAAAATAACAATATGGATCACATCGTTGACTACCAGCGAGCATTTGCACTCATACAAATCATTATTTATCTGCTATGCTACAACATCTGCTGCTACCATATTCCACATGCACATTTTCTTTGTTTTTTTATTTTACCGCTTGTGAGCGGGAAGAACCTGCTGACGTCTACTTTGTCGTCACAGTTTGCTTAGAAAAACAAAGTTTCAATTGGTTCCTGGAACCAACTTTTCTGTTCCCGAACGCTCTGATTTTTGGTGTGAACACGTCAGTCAGTTCGAGATTAGGTGCGGAAACCGGCACCGGCACGGTTCTCAGTCGGCCTGAAAACGCCATAAGTGTATGACTGGAGTGAGCTGCAGGAACCACACAGTGAGGACATAGAGGGGTCACACTGTACCACGGACTACCTGAACTTCTGCATGGACATTACTGTTCCCACCAAATCTGTGTGATGCTTCCCTAAAGAACAAAAAGAGGGAGTTTAAAGATGGAGACCAGCCAGAGCTGAAGCACAGGGAGAACTCAAAGTCCGACTCAGAGAGTCAAAGGAGTCCGACTGGACTCGGATGGTGACGGAAGCAGACTCAGCGGTTGGACAGAGCTGGACTCCATTACATCAGGTGCAGAGAGAAGGACTCCATCATGGACAATGGCCTCCACCCTCTGCACAGCTCCATCAGCAGACAGAGGAGGCGTTCAGTGTGTTCAGGTCCAGGCTGCTGTCTCCATCCTGTTCCACTGACAGACTGAGGAAGTCCTTTGTCCCACAGGACATACAGGCTCTTCAATTCCTCCTCACAGAGATAGACTTTCACTTTCACTGCACCTAACTGTTGATTTACAATATTAATATTCACCATGATTCATAATTATTTACCTATCTATCTATCTATCTATGACTAATACATTACTATGACTGTACATTTAAATACAGTATGTATAGTGCAGAACAAATGTATTAGACCAGCGGCCCTAAGTCCGAAATTAATCCTGATAACAAACAACCACTAAAACACATTTTTTTCTGTTTAGGAATGACAGGAAATAACTGGAATTTGGCATCTCAATAAAAAAATGCTTTGAAATTTCTTTGTTTTGTTATAAAACAGCAAATTCACAAATAACAACAATAACAAGATCTAGTTTTGATTATATAGGGAATTAATGCATTTTGCCTGTAATTTCAGTTTTAACTGTTGAGGTTGGTGCAGTGATATGATGAGGAGGTGATCCTGTATCCTGTCACAGTGACTGTGAAGATGAACATTAAAGTGGACCAAGTTATCCTAAAGTCGTTGACCCTTGCTTGTGCTTTACCCAAGTAGTTTTACTTAACATCAAGTTAAATCAACGGCATATTTCTTTTCTTCCTGTTCCATTTTATTTCCTGGTATTTTTTTTTTCTAAATCATCCCTTTCTGACGGTTTACCAAGCTCACTTCACCTTGTTTAGTGAACACGCACATATAACTAAAGTTGACTAGACAGTGCTGCCCATTGAAGCTCTGACCAATGACAAGACATACATTATGTACTTGTTTTATTTGAAATGTTTTTTGACATTTATATTGGGAAAATAATGCAGTGAACCATTAGGATGACCGTTCAGAGATTTACTTCCCACTATAACCACTTCTCCCTGTACACATCACCATATGTTGAGCATAGATGACAGCCACTGTTCTCCTCTATCACAATGTTAACAAGACCTGTCCTCTAATATCCTCCAACATCGTTATTAGGGGCCCCGGCTGGAGGTGTTATTCAGCTAACATTTGTAAGGCCATGCATCACTTATGTCCCTGAATCTCACAACACTGAGTGGCTCCCTCCTCTACCACCTGCAAATGTCAATTACCATATTTCCCCCTGACATTTATCAGTAATGGCTAACATGAGCTACGTGAAATCAGTGTCATTATACTGGAGATGGACAGGTGGCTGGAGGGGGGAGGCAAAGACACAACAAGGCTTGTTTATCAGTCAGAGGTTGGTGAGGCTTGAACACATCTTAATGAAAGCCTAACCAGAATGTGATCAAAACAAATGAAGTGACTGATCACACTGTTATTGCAGGTGCAGCGTAGCTTTTACTCAACCTTTAATAACAGGAGCGAGAATTACTGACAGATGGAATTTGATTTTCAATTCGTCACGCAATCCTTCTTCTGTCTTTGTTCTGTTGGAGTTTGTACTCGGGTAAAGCTGTTTACTGGCACCTCTGCTATTCTGCGACTGCACTCATTGTTAAACTTAACTTTGGTGTGAAAGGTTCAAAAAGCTGCCATATGCTTGTTCTGCCAGCAACAGTGCAGACATAAGTCATGTGTTTCTCATGGCGCTGTGTTGTAGTTCAGCTCAATTATTGAGGAACTTCAGATGAATTCTTTGTCACCCTGCAGCCTGCAGAAATAACAGTCCTGTGATCACAAATCTGGGATTAAAACATAGTAGAAATAACAGTGGGATTTGCAGGTAGAAGACCTACTCCGTTTTTTTTGTTTTTTTTTGCAGAAATAATAAACGTAAATTAAAGAGGTCTTCACTTTAGAATAGCAATAATAAAATGTTTTTGAAAAATCTAAATGAAATGATATTTTGCAGATTGGACCAAAAGTTTCATTTCAACCGAAATGATGACACAGAAAAATGGAAAATAATTCTTTCTGCTTGTACAGCCTGTTGAAAAGGACTTTCAAAATAGATGGCCTTTAATTTGAAATAATTCAACCTTGTTATATTTTTATTCTTACAAGTTACATAAGAATTTTTGTTTTTAGTGTTTTATTATCACATAATCAATTGTTTTACATTTGTTTTCATTACATGGAGTTACTACTACTATTTAAATTATTTTTCTCATAATTGGAGTATAGGTAGGGCTCATTGTTTGTTTGGTAGCATTGTTTATTTTGATTGTATAAAAAAATATCCAAATATCAGTCAGAAAATATTATTTGAGACAGGTGCTACTTTTTTCAGCTGCCACAGCTGTTCAGAGTGTTTCCTTGACATTTAAAAAGTGAGATTGAATTGGGTTATGTGTTTTTTGTAATAAAAGACGTCTTGGTTTTGCAGGGTAACATGAAATCAGCTGTCGGTCGTTTCACTGCCTCATCAGCACCACAAACAGTGACTGAAGTCCGACTCACCACACCGATGGAGAAGTAGTTGTTGACAATACTGTAAGGCACCGGGTCGCCTCGCTCCTCCTTATCTGTGGGCGTGACGTCAATCTTCCAGCGATCCAGCATCACCTGTGAACTGTTCTCAATGTCCCGCATTATCTTCAGGAGGCTCTCGCCCTCATAGCCTGAGGAAAACAAACCATAATGCTGTGTTACAACTTGTACTACTTGACTTGCACGAGAGCAAATAATCTCAGTGAGATTTCCTGGTCTACTGATGTATTAAATTCATATTAGCATTCATTTTTCTTTTTAAATCAGACAGAGGCACCTAACCAGAGCTACAGAACAGGAATTTGTATTTCTAAAAATTACAATACAATTACTGGCTTTAAAACCATATCTACTCTCTACTGTTTAAACTGTGCAAACAATTTGTTGATCAACCACTTTTGATAACTGATTAATTTTTGTATGAATAATTGCTGCTTTTCTCAGTTTTATATGACTGTAACCTGAATCTGTCTTTTTGAATTTCTTATAACAGTGTTATGAAAAATAATGATAATAATAACAGCAATGCTTTGTATGAAGTATATACTCTTTAACTATGAATGAATGTAAAAAGGGGAAGTGAGGTCATGTATTTCACTGCAACACCGCTACTTTCTGTCAGTACCTCCTCCCCATCGCAGACATCTTGCCAGGTCGTTGCCTGTGCCAAGAGGAAGTATACACACGGGAGGATTCCTGTCCAGGTTGGCTTTATCTGGAGCAACGGGACAAATATCACAACACGATGTGAATCAAGGCCAAACCAAGACAACAAATTCACTGCAAAGACTCGTAAAGAAAGCCTCAAATCCATTTTGCAGTCCCAAAAGTCAAGATGAATGCCCAGTTGTACAGTCTATTTCAAGAGATGGCTATTACCTCTCTTTGTTTTGATTGATAAAAAATTGAGGCAATTTTTCAGAACATGTCTTCAAGACCAAACAGAAACAGCCAGGTGTTTTTTGCCCCTCACATGATGACTTGTATGTTGTTTTCCAACTCACATAATCATCCCACTTTACCACCCTTGAATACGCAGCCTCGGATGTAATGAAAGTGTTTATGTACAAACCATAAAGCACGCTCTTAACCATTTCAGACTGAACAACAAAAAATGCTGTTGGCTCTGAAAATTAATAAAACCAATGCAATTTTACCAAGAAAAGGAAATGAATGTTTAAGTTTCATGGTGTTGTAGACTAACAGCAACAGGAAGCAGGGTGAGTAAATACACCAAAGCACCTGAGGAAGTTTGGGCGTGTGTAAAATAATTGGTGCCATGTCTCTTGATATTATGAAATATAGAATATATTCTGTACCTATGAAGTCCAGGATCCAGCCCACGGTGCCGTCCCCCCCACAGGCCAGCACTCTGAAATCAGGAACATCTCTGAAGAAGTTCAGCCTGCAAACAAACACAATCACAAACACAATGTCTAACTACAAGTTGTTATTTCACTTTGGATTTTATTGTGCAGCTGTATATTGACAAGAGCTATTCTACTTGCTTATTAATATCATATTTCCATCGCTCTGGCCCAGACTTCTAATGTGTGACATTAGTCACATCAGTGACTTTCAGTAGTTGGGGAAACTAACTCTAAAATGTGCTGTCCTACTGCTGATACAAGGTTGTAAGACTAGAATGTTTAACCCTTGTGCTTTTTTGACATTTGCTTAAATTCCTCATTGTTTGAAGTCACAGACACACCCTGCGAAAAAAAGGCGCAGTTTTTAAGATGTGGTGGCATCTAGCACTGAGGTTGCACATTCCAATCAACTGCAACTTTTGTGCCAAGGGTGTTGGAGAACCACAGTGGCAAAAAAACATGAAAACATGAATATCATTCTGGGCTACTGTAGAAACATGGCGCTGGGTCCATGAAGAGGGCCCACTCCATTTTCAGGTGATTATACACCGAAGAAAACATACATATTAAAATTGGACTACACATCTACCAATACCTCCCCCTAAATGTTAAATGTTAAATCCTTTAACATCTACAGCAGAGATGTGTTGAGGTGATTAACTCCTCTCTGTGCCACAAACTAACCTAGCACATTTGATGAAGGTGCTAAAATACTGAAAATCTACAGAGAAATTACTATCAAGGCATTATTATTAGGCATCGTTATTACAACTAAATAAATAAATACATATTTCCTGTTTTACATGCAACATTGGTTACTCATGAGGACATGTATATTTTAGTTGTTACTCAAAAAGCCACACTCAGACTCAGAGTGTTACTGATGTTACCTCTTATGAACTCAAGTTGAAACACTTAAATAACAGAATCCCAAATGGACTTGCGTGATTTAGGAGAGCAGCGCTGCTTCAAAACTTGCTGCAAACACTGGACACATACTGTAGATCACAAATCCATCATATTAAACCATATTGTAAAAATAGGCCTCTCAGACACGCCAAACTAAAGTAATGATTCTTCTCCTGTCCTGGCTCATGCTGTTTAAGAAATGTCACATCAAACTACACATTAGGGAAAAGATTGGCAAATGAATTGTTTTATTTTTACTCAACCTGTATAGCTTTATATCTATCAGCTTTAATTTGTACATCCAGAGATGACATGACTCTTTTAACTCATCTTTCTTCTTAGAAGGCAGGTTGTTGCTTGAATGTCATTCTATGGAATAAATTCTGCGCCACATCACCATTGGAAATGAAAGTTAATGAAGACTAGCTTTTCTCTTGACAACTAAAGAAAGTGTTAAGGGTTCACAAAACAGATCTATGTGCAGATAATGAGTCCATCTTTGAGCACACTGCCGTTGAGCACTGCAAACCTCCTGTAATCCCGCAAAATAACACATGTCGCATTGACAATTATTCATTCGACGAGCAAGCCTGTCTGTTCGAGAGCTAATTAGATCATGACAGGCAATGTTCAGTCCAACTTCTTCCGTTCCTTCACAATAACAAAGCCCTAACTGAATGAGCCAGCCTCCGAGCCTCGTATGGCGGGTAAATGATTCGCTCAATTACTCTCCAACTGGGACCACAAACCATATTAGGTGCAAAACAGACGGCCGTGAACATGAAAGGCAACTTTGGGGATATTTAAATACCAAGAAACAAACACTTAATTTGATGTAACTGAATTAGAGAAGGAGCTAATTGACAGCAGTGTGTGCGGCTGCTTCGGCCTGCAGTGTCCGACGGTGACCGCTCACCTCTCTAATGTGTGCGGCAGAGCGTATACTTGACTGAATATTAACAAGGTTACAGTGGGGAGAGGTCATCTGGAATGCTGTCAGCTGTGGGCAGAGGCTCTGGGTTCAGGTCCAGAGATGCAGACGGGATGCAGGCCATGTTGTAGTCCACGTGCAGGGACATCAGGTAAAAGAAAAGAGACAAAACACTGGACGCAAGGTCAGCAAGAAAAAACTTAAGAGCTGCGTTGGCACAATCTGTGGCGTTGAGAGCTGGGCCAGCTCCTTAAACAGACACCCAAAAATCCTTTCGGTTTTCTTGCACCCTGCGTGTGCCGCCATGTATTTATTTTTTATAAGCCACAAAGTCTGTTTTCAGATCTAATCAGAACCAAACAACGTGGCAGCACGGCGGAGAGGCATTCCTGTACGTTATGTAGCACCAAAGTGGTGAAGGAGCCTTATGCATGTAAATGATCCATTCATTTTCTTAATCACAGATGTGAACCATAGGAAACAAGCCGCCTGCAGCCTGCAGAGAGCTGCTCGTCTGTATGCGTGATCACATGTGGTATGGTGAGGGCGTCACCCCTCTCCACCCGTCACTCGTCTGTGCCACTGGCTCTCTGTTCACATACAGGCTTATGCATATGGAGCCGCCGCTCATCTGAGGCTACAGCATGATTCTGTCGTCTCCAGGATTCGTTATGTGTGAGCTCACCTCATTTGTGCCTGTGTCTGCGTGAAGGAAGCGTGCAAAGGGCCTAATATTAAAAGGCCTCTCTTGCATGTGATGGGGGTTATTATATGCAAGCAACAACAGTCGGTTTGTAAACAGGAGGTCATTAGCAGATACTGCATGATTTGCCTCTTTCCCTCTCTCTATTTTGATGTTTACAACAATTAATGTCATAATTACGTGTGAAAAAGATCTAACTTGATGTTAGATTGTATTCTGCATCAAAAAATTTGATTTTGAATGAATTTTAAAGAGTTGTGATAACTCTTAGCAATATTTTTCATCTTGCTGCCTACAAAATGTTGTAAAAAATGTTTTTTTCACTGCATTTCATCTGTCTTAGGTATTTAAAAATAAATTAATAAGAAACTATAGAATTATTTTAGAACTGTATAAACTTTCTGTTTTGTTTTAAATGTTTCTGCTTTATATGTGATTTATCACTGATCTCAAATCTCTAATCATCAACTTCACTTCCTAACAAGCAGTAACAACATTAAGGGGTTGTTTCATCCTAAAAAAAAGCAGTAACTTTGGACACTTACTGGATTTGATGAACCACTGAAGCCTCATACAGTTTTGAGTTACTTTTACCTGACTTGATTGAATTTTATGTGATCAAACTCAATACTGCTGGACTACATTTCAGGAGAGATTACTGTACCTTTTACTCAAACACATCTATTTCACAGCTGCTGTTACTTTACATATCAAGATTTTACAAACAACTTATGAAATATGATACTGTGCTATAGCTTAAATTTCCCAATATTAAACAAACTGAAAATGTGTAATAATGACGATGCAGTCCAGTGTGCCTAACTCATTGATCCTTCATTTGGCTGAGGTTTGTGGTCTAGACAACGGCTCTGAAGTAGCTGAACTGTGCTGCGTACTGATACATCCATGACACTCTCTCTTCTGAATACAGCATTTTTTCTGTATTAAAAATACATATATAATAATATCACTCTATGGATGGAGCCATTTTGCCCAACACATACTTTCACTTCAGTACTTAAAGTACATTTGTGCCTGACTATTGTATTTAGACAGGCTTGTAAAATAAAGGACCTTTCTCTATATAAAGTCTCAACATACCCTGGCATGGGTCCATTCTTGGCCAGGTTATACACTTGTCTCGGGTTCAGAAGATACTGGAACTTTCTGTAAATCCTACGAGAAGCAAAGAGGAAGAAAACATCAAGACAACAAACAGAAACTCTCACTGTAAATTTGATTCAAATATCACAGAAATACACACAAAGAAATTTAGATTTAAGGGTCAGATTTTTCCCTGAAAGCATTGATGAAGAATGGGTGTCCAATCGGAGCATGAAAAGGTGGTGGAGTGGGCAGCAGGGTGGGACATACCCAAAGACATACCCTTGAGGAGAAACCATTAGAAAGACTAATTCATTTTAATTTCAATTTCATTATATCAACTGGCTGAAGTCATATTTTGATCTCATAATTTAAACAAATGGGGGCGGTGTAATAAGGAGTGAATGAATATGTTTCAGTAATAACCCAATTAGCCCTGGGTTAAAGAAGGGGGACCGGCCAGGGATGCTGACAGCGAGGAGGGGGTCTGTAGAGAGGAGTGAGGGGTAGTATGAGCTGACGGAGAAGGTGTTGGGTGCATTCGGCACATGTTACTGTGTTTTTATTTGACTAAGTAAGCCTAAAAGCACTTGGCAGCCAGAGGCCATGGCAGGCCTTCCCTCTGCAGCTGAGGAGCGGGGCTTCAAAGGCCTCTTGTAGCATGTTGAGACAGATTGTGTACTTACCTCTCTCCCTGCTTCCCTCCGCTCTTCGGATTGACAAACACTAGCAGAGGATGAGTGCCCTCTATTGTTGTGATCTGAATGGGAGATGTCAAAACAAACGGTTGGTGTTTGGAGACTGCAGGATGCTTCACAGGAATTCACTTTCAAACCATATGCCTCAGACGTTTTATCGAGCATACGTGGCACTTCCAAGCCATGCCAGTCATCAGATTCATTTCAGTTTCACTGCAGTAGTAGTAGTACCTGGATAGGGCAAGGAGTGGCCTCTCAACAATCCTTTGCCTGAGTCCAAATCTAATCTTGTTTTAATTATAATATCTAATTATAAAAGGAGAGCAGTGATAAAGTCCCCAAAATGTAGCAAAATTCCAGAAAATAAATCACATAAATGTTCTTTTTTTAATGAGCTGATAGTAGGATATTCAAAGGACCCCATGAAAAGACCAACAGCAGCAATGTTAGTCTGTATATCAAGACTTTATCTGCCCTGTCTACAGTACCCAGTCTCAGTCAATCCTACCGAAGACATATCTATAAAAACAGATCACAAATATTTAGAAAAAAAGCTCAGTAATTTCATAAAACAGCTAATCACTGTATTTTTATCAAACATTATTCAACCGAGTTTATTGGGTGACTATTTTCAATGGCAGATTAATATGCATTAAGCGTACTTATTAGTAACAGAAGGACGGTGTGTGTGTGTGTGTTTCACCCAGTGCAACTCATTATGTACACTCATCATGTGGCTCACTAAGGTGTTTTAAATCTTTTTGACAACAGTGGGGCTCTATCGCACAAAAAAGGAGATCTATCAGGCTTCGGATTCACAGACAACAGCTCTGTATGACAACTTCACTGTTGGTTTTAGTTATTTCACGGGATTTGTTGACAAGAAAAAAATAAAGCAAACTGTCAACTAAATAATGTTGCTCAGATTCGTGCCCCAAAATGTAGCTGATATTGAAGTTTTTCTTCAAAGTTATGGTGGCTCATGATATTAGATGCAGGCCAGGTTTCAGTAAGCAGACAGCCACGGATAATATGGTAAAACAACCCATCTATCTCTCAGCTAATCAATACTCTCAACCTGATAAATCATGATGCACAGTTGAGTCCTAATAGTTATTTGCAGGGCCGTTTGTCTCGAGTGACACTGGAAATGTTTCTGTCTGAGCAGCAGTGAGTCTGTGGCCAGACATAACCTGAGGCCAGAAGCCAAACTCTCAAATTGCCACACAAACATCCAGCGGTGCCCGTTTGAATCGTCTTCCATGCGACAGCTCGCCTGTGCTCTCCCTGACACAGATGAAGCGCTTAACTTCCCCTGTCTGCTATCCCAGCAGGCCAAGGGTGAATAAATGAGCTCCCTGTCCTGTTCAGAGTGATCCATTACTTCCTGTAATTATAAATAATAATCTTGATTATTATGCTGGTTAGCCGGCGAGAGGCATAGATGGATGTGCCTGGGATATGATTCATCACATTTCTTTCCCAACCACGCGCAGACGAGCGGTCGCCACAGACAGCGGCAGGTTTCCATCGCCAGTGTGCTGGCTGACAGATATTAGAGAGGCAGACTGGGCTCTGCTGTATAATGCTGATCAGCGGCAGTCCCATCGTATATCCTGAGACCAACTGCAGAGGTTCATTTCAAAACAATCAGGGTGAAGAACTGATGCATGACATGTTGAAGCTGCTGGTTGGTGCAGAATGCAGCAGTAAGGCCTCTGTCACATCTGACAGTCACACAGTGTGGCTCATGTGTTTACTGTGGGACTCCTGAATGAAAGACCAGCAGAGTCAGTGCCACAGTTTTAAAAAAGCTTTTAATACCCTGCCTGTACACAAACAACTGCCATTTCTACAGCCTTTTATTTGGACTATTTCACTATTTTTACTATTACTATTTATCAATTTTATCTTTTCTTTCTTGTTGTGTTCTTTAGTGCAGTAGCTTGTCTGTAAATGTAAAGCATCCTGTTACTTTTGTATTTTACTTACTCAGGTTTACGACTGACACTGTGACAAAAACTACAGATTCACGGTACATTAATTTTAGAAAAACTTGTCACGGCTGACTGTTTTGAAGATGGTAAAGGGGTTTATTGGATCCAGATAGAGATAAACTGCAGCTTTACTGTAAGAACAGTGCAAATAAAATCAGGACAATACAACACTGAAGCAAGAAAAGACTCACCTGCAGTCCTTGGCCGTCCACTGTGACCGAGTTAGCTCTCTGCATTTTCCCTCTGCTCGACTGGCTGGACCGGGAGTCTTTCCTCAGTGTTGACTGCCTTTCCTGGGGTCAGTGATTGAACAACAAGGTTGTTATTATAGGATCCAAAAAGGAGCTTTCCATTCCTAGGATTTCAAGACAAATTTAGGGCAGTCATGGAACTTAAAAAAAATCCTGCTTCTATTTCATTTGGATTATTTTGCAGTCAAATGTGTCTACCTCATATTCAAGTTGTTAGTATGTTTAATAACTAAGACTATTTACGTTGTTTTGCATTACATATATGTCATTGTAACCAGGGCCATGGCTACCGTTAAGGACACTGAGGTCATGATACTGACATTTTTAAGAAACACATAAAGAACAAAAATAATGATTTAGTATCTTGAGTGACTAAATTTCATTTCTGACAGTGTGGTAGGCCTCATGTTGAATAATATATCACATAATAATGTTAAGTATTTTCCTAATAATTAATTAATAGAGAAAGTTACCAGGAAATAACTGACATCAATATGGTATTAATTAGTTTATAAGCAGAGGAATTTTTACACCATTTAAATATCACTTGCAGAAAATATAAGTGACCTAATATCATCTAATGAATTAAACTTAAAATATATTTTAACCTAATCATAAAGTGTGGCTATGGTCTTGTATCATGGCTGTTGATTTCGGTGACATCTGATTACAAAATGTATATAATCTATGTTTTAGAGGTACTTAGTGGGCAATGTTAGGTGCAGTGTTTTGAAATACATTATTTTGGAAATGAACAAAAATTAAGACCACTTTGTCATTTCAGAGCTCAGTGTGAGCACAGGGGATGATGATTGCACCGTCAGGTACACAGTGTCAGACACAGTGAGCCTCACCCATTCATAGGACCACTGACCAGTGAGGAGCCAAGTCTTACCAGGACAACAGGGCAGATTGAGTTGGGGGGCAGGATGTGATCTTTCAGGGGTCCACAGTCACACTCCGGTTTCACGTGGGAGGCACACTTGTTATGAAGCTGGAAGGGGTGGCAGCCATGATTAACAGCCAACTTGTGTCAGTAACAGCACACAGTAAACTGCACATTTCCACGTATATGCTCAGGAGATATTTGCATTACACTTGTCATTGCTTGTGTTCAATTTTCTATTGAATTGGAACCACAAACAAGTGTCTTCAGAGTGTAAATTGGTGGGATGACTTGTGAGTTATCTGAGGTGCTAAAACCAAACCCTAAAAACAAGAAGCAGTGGGAATATAATGAGGAGGTGGCTGCCTCTCCTCGGGTGGCGGCTTACCGTGATTTGACACCACACACAGTGGAGCCCAGTCAGGCCCTGGTAACACTTAACGGTTTTGTGACACTTGTCACACTTGGTGGGGCAGTTCCCTTCCACCCAGAAATGATGCATTACCTGCAGAGAGAGGGGGAGACAGCATACAGCGAGGGAAAGAAGTGAGAAAAGACACATGGTGCAGAAAAACAAGATGTATACAAAGGCAGAAGTGACACAACAATTAAAGACAGCAGGACGGAAAGAAAACAAGCAAAAGAAGGACAGAGAGAAAAAAGTACAGCAGCAGAGTCAGAAAGGCCAAACAAATGGGGCCTTCAAACCAGGCTTGTCTTGGTAATTAGCAATGCATAGTAGCAGAATGGGTTGTTTTAATTCCATTAGATACAAGAGGATCCCTCATGCTAAGCCCCATGGAGCATCCCTGATCCAAGCGTGCCGACTGGTAAACACTCCAATTGGACGCACCTCTGTGTTTTTCTTGGACTTGACGTAGGTTTTGATGCACGACGGCGGAGCGCGAGCCACACAGCGCTCGTGGACGGTGTATTTGCAGACTGAGAAAGAAGAGAAAAAAAAAACTATTTTACAAGACTTGGAAAATATGAAACACAGACAAGAGAAATTATATTCATACAGTTGAAAGCGATATATTCTCGAGTGTTTGTGAAAGCTCTACTGAAGGCATTCTGGATGTTATCAAGTCATTAAATGGGCATTATCAGTGTCATGGAAGTGTTTCAGAGGGTGCCTGCTACACCCACTAGTAGGTTTTATCACTGAGTCACATGATCAATCACCAAAAGAAGGTGGAACGCTCTGGAGAGCGTAGTCATGATGACAGGAGCAGAGGATGTAGTGTGAGAGTGAGACCAGGGTGGGCGATGTAACAATATAAAATATCAAAACACTATAAAATATCTATTGTATATGTTTTTTCTATATTGTTTTATAATATAGTCTTATTTTTTGTTGTTGTTTTTCAATTTGCACAAATGTTCTTCAAATGTGGAATGCTCATTTGCCAAGAATTTTATTCAAACAAAAGTATATAAAAATATGCATTAAAATTTTATAAAGACTATATATCTTGATATATATTGTTTAGTTTTCCAGCATCTTAGAATGCCAGAGTTGCCAGATGATTATCATACCTATATGATCATTTTGTCTGCTGTAAGACCGATAATGCCCAAAAGTTTCACAATTTGACCATTCTGTGATGCTTTTGATTGGTAGTTGGATTTTGTTGGTTCTGTCGCTTTTCAATTTCCTTTCCAAATAGAATGTGTTTGTGCATGTCTTCTCATGTGATCTCTTACTTATAGTTTATATTTTACTTTGTTACTTAGTTTTACTTTTTTTTACCTTTATTTATTGTGTACTGTTTACATACTGTATAGTATTATAATGTGTCAAGCTGCTGTTTCATTTGTTTCGTCTTTTAAGTGCCACCAAAATTTCATTGTAGAAATACAATGACAATAAAAATCTTTGAATCTTTGGATCTTGAATCTTTCCACCCAATCATGCTTGATGAAGGTGATGAAATCAATGAAAGTGACTCACGAGCACAGTTGCTCAATGCCCTTTGCATGTCAAAAATGAATGAAATAAATATTTTAATTACACTTAATTACACATTTGTTTTTGTTAACATTATCACATAACAATTCTCCACAAAATAAAAGAATTATAAGAAAATTATGCCCAAAGACAATCCTTCGTTCATCCCATAAAGAGGGATATTTACAATGTTAGAGCGGCAAAGTGGACAGAGCAACATTACAATAAGGGCCTATATAAACCATAAGATCCAGAGACATCAGTAAACAAGTAGAATAACTACAAAAATATGTGTCAAATAAATCAAAGTAAAATAATTGCCTCTGGTATGATCATATAACACTAGAAGGGTTCATTTTTACAGTGTAGCTGGTGCAGTTTAGCCCAAATGATGTATTACTATTGTTATAATAATAATAATTATAACAAATAATAAAAATAATAATAATGCTCATTTAAAAAGCTGACAACATTCAAAATGGGTGAAGTGCTGTTGTTTGTCTTTTCCTTCAGCTGACATTTTGCATATTTTTGAGCATTTTCAGCATTGAGTGACTCTTCTGAAACAGATTTTCATCCCAACCTCACAAGATCATGTTTTTCATCCAATCATATTTATTCGCTGATTTATTATCAGAAATTTCGGAACGTATCTGCCCAGTTCAGTGGGTTTTAGTCCCCCCCCCATCTGGCCGATGAAACTTGGCGAAATCTCAGACTGATTCCATCAAATGAAAAATAAGAGGCCAGTTTCTTTCTGTAAATAGTGATCTCAGAGTGACCTCCATACAACAGGCGATGCAACACATGAACCAGCCCAGTACATCTCCTTTGTGTCTTGTCTAAAATCAATGCATCAGTTAAACCCTTAAAGATAAGTGAATTACTCACATGAGCAGCAGAGTCCCTGCTTCCCCAGACCTATTAGCATGTTGAGACACAGGTTACAGTAGGCTGGTTTGTTGAAGTGCTTCAGCCTCCACACATGTTGGCCGTCATCTTTGACATTCTGTCGCATTAGAAACACAGACATTGTTTGAATGAATAACTGTTTCACAACATACATTTATATTTTGCAGAGAGAATTGTTTATCTCGCTGGTTGCCTCATTACTTGCATTTTTATTTGTTTGATTTTTTTACTTTCGTTCTTCAAGCAATGTTTTCCAGTAAAGACAGAGGACTCGCTCTGCTGATATTCATTCATAAAAAATGACACTTGGCTGCTGGTTTCTGCTGAAGCTGGTCAAATGGTTCCATCTAGTGGGAACAAGATGAACAGAAAGCAGAACTGATAAAATCAGTCTTTATTAATCCCACAGTGGGGAAATTTACAGCATCACAGAAGCAAAAGTGAAGTGACAATATGAGATGTATTAATCATACAAGTAATTTCCAACTCCTGGAGGACAGACAGGAGACAGGGAGGCACTCAGATACTGTAAATGAAAATTTTCACCAATCATGTGTTTGTGATTTATATTACAGTGTGTAGTTCTTAGCTGAGTAAAAGACTTTAAGACCAGCTTGCGTGGATGTATCCTCACACAGTCTGTATGACAGCTTACAAAAACGCCTCACTTTCCTCATTTTTTCCTTTTTTCATTCCTCACTTTTTGTGCATTCGTCTAGTAGAAAATAACTTGATTTCTGATTTGATTTATTACCTCAGTAAACACTGTAAATAAGTGTTTATCACTAGTTTCAAGTCTTCTTCCATACAGCAGGATGTTCATTTAGTAAATGCTGGTCTCATTTAGAGTCAAATAGACCAAGAAGCAGGGGATGCTTTAAGGCGGGGCTACCTTATAATTTCTTAAAAGTTTTCGAAATGTTTTCCGTCTGTAAGTTAATTGTACCATTTTGGGCTTTGTAACCAAAATGAAAAACTCTGGCATTCAAAACCATAGTCTTGTTATGTACATATATGTCTATGTCTCTCTTACGAATGTCCAACCCATATCATTACTTGTATACAGGCTTCTCAAAATAATGGTCTGTCACAGGAAACAACAGAGTTATGTTCAGTAAATGATTGTGGTTTGAGTTACAATAACTGTGTTTGAAATACTTGGTTTAGGCAATAGCACGATCCAGTTAGGTTTAGCAAAATATTGTGGTTTGAGTAAAGTTATCTGACAAATAAGTTGAATTTTGAATATGACTTTTTACATGGGCATAAACAGTGGTCTCCTGGGTGGAAGTCTGGTGTTTGTTGAGCCTCCTATCCACTCTGACCTCCACCCAATAAGGAGTCAGCAGTTCCTTCAATCAAATACAATTCTCTTCTATGGGAAACGATCAAAGTAACTTTAAATGGATCCCAAAATATGGATTACATTACATGAGTCCTTTTATTCCTAGCTCCAAGGATGGCATGACATGTTGGTCTGCCACATTTGTCCACACTTAAGTATACTATTTATTAGGTTGTTCATGGTACCCAGGGAGATCAATCCCAAGGTAATACTCTGACTCTTCCTTCGCTTTCTTTGGTTTTTCTAACACATTTCCCATCAGCCTTGCTTAAAAAAGGCTAAATTGAGAAGCCACACATCAAATGTTAGCACTGTAATTGTTTACATGTTAGCATGCTGACCTTAGTATTTAGCTCAAAGCTGCCAGCGCACCTGTAGAAGTCCAGTTGCATTAATGGACATTTTGATATATTTGATATTGACATTTTAGTTATTGTATGGCTACAAAAATGTAATAAAGTAAAGGCTACCACTGATGGAAGCTCCTGCAGGCTTTTTGCCTCCTGTGCAGCTTTTGAGTATTTACACATGTGCCAGGTTGACTATACATGTATGAAATGTAAATGTTTGCCTTTCTGTCAAAACTGGAAACAAATCAATAAAGAGGTTCCAGACTCACTGTCTCCAGGCCAAGCAGGACGAGCAGAGGGATGGTGGTCATGCCTCCCTGGATCCACTCCTCCAGTGACACTGTGCCGTCATGATCATAGTCAATCTCCCGCATCATATCCTGGAGAATCTACAGAATAAACAGAAACAGTCGTAAGACAAGAATCTGTGATTTTTATAGACGGTAAAATTAGGAGTAATTGGGGTAACCTATGGGCTAAATAATAAGTGTAGAGTCTTAACAGCTGAGGAAAAAAAAGCAGCCATCAGAAAGCTGAAGAAGTGAGTGGTAACAAGCCGAGACGCTTTCCGTCACAGCAAGATAAATTCACATGATTCCTGTTAACTGGGTGAAAAGTCTCCCTTACTGGTTTCAGCTCAGTCACATCCCATTCCAGGTACTCTGCCACATGCATCATCTGGGAGATAATGTGCTCCAGCTCCTGCAGCAGTGAGACCACAGACAGTCAATTACGGCACAGAAATACTGTATTTACCTTTCCGTATATTGCAGCCTTACAAGTCGATGTCGCTAAGTGCATTTGGCGTGAATAGACTGATAAACAGCATGTAATAGCAGGTTGGGAATGTCAGTCTTCCACACAGAAAGAGTTGCAGAGAGGAAAACAAAAGCATTGTGGGAAGAGCTCCGAGGCTGATGGTTTAATTACAATGGTTGCTTTTTTTGTTTTTGGAGAGGGGTGACATTATTATCTAGTGGGATACTGAATCACTATGATGCACTTTGGACAGCTTTAAAATGTTCAGTGCAAATGAAACATTTAGACACATTATTCAAAAAATAATTACCATTTATTTTCTCTAAAATCTGATGTGCAAAAAAAAAAAAACCATCTCCTGCTTCACAAGCTCTCTTTTCATTTTACATGCACACATAAGCAGTGGGGCACTTTCATTCATAAATAAATCAACGCCATCCATCTATTCATATACTAGCTTCATGTGACGCTGTATTATTTACCCCTAAAGTACATTTAGAGAATAAACAGAGTGCACAGAGTAGACTGTATCTAATAAACAGGTACTCATTAGGCAAGCCATTATTTCCAATGGCATTATTCTGAATAATGTAATCAATAACTCCTGTATGTATATTTTTATGAATGACCAGATGTTTTGCCTATAAAATGTGATCTTGAGAACAAATAGCAACTGCAGTGGTGACATATATGTAATAAAGTCAGAACTGTAGTTGAGCAGATGTGTACTGCGACACTCAAACACTCAAGTAAAGCACCTCAAACACTGTGCTTTGTCTACCGCTGTCTACATTTATTTCATTGAAAAAAATTTGTGTTGTTTATTACACTGACTACCAAAGATGCTCAACTTTCAGCCAAACCGAATTCGTACATTGCCAAGACTGCTTAGAAACAATGAAACACTGTTTTTAGAATAGGTGCAGATAACACATTTGTACTGCATTCATTATAAAAGACAAGTCTTTTTTTGAGGTCAGAGGTCAACGGTATCCTTTGAAAATCAGCATGACATTTTTTTCCTTTATAAAATTTAGAGCAGCTTTGTAGCTTTATTCCACAAAAGCTACCATAACATGGTTGGTACTGTATCACTTACTATCAAACTCCAACACTGAGCCTGTTACTACCTGAGAGACAACAGAGTGTTTGCAGTTAATCAATAGAATAACAGTTAAAAAATTAATGTCTATGTTTGCTCTTCTTTGTGGTTGTTTGTCTGCTTACATGCAGGTTTATTTCTGGACTACCCGTTTGTTTATATGTCAGAAAGGTGACCGGCAAATTTGCTTCTTTGTTCTTTTTTTTTCTTAATATTGTTGTCTTAACTATAATTACAATAAAGATGATTTGTATTGTCATTATTAATTTCCCTCATTGGTTACTAATTTGAAAATGAGAGGAAACAAAAATCAAAATAGAAACATTTACCGAGCTGTCCAAAGACCCGTTTCCATCAGTGTCATAGAGGCGAAACATGACTGTAGAGACAAAAAGAAAATGTCAAGCTACATCATTAGCACCTGCCCTCTCCAGCCATCCCACCCTTTGAAGTGAGCAGCAGATACTGGCAGCAGCAGCAGCCACATCATTCAATGCTCCATAAAACCCCTCTTATTTCCTCTGTGTCCACTGCATGCAAATACACAGCAAAACCCAGATCTCTGCAGTTGTAAACATGAGTGCTGCAACTTTAAGTGTCCCCCGCTGACCACTCAAAAGTATCACCATGGAAACAGACAGCTCCAACATAACGGCTGTGATTGGCTCATGGCCTGGCATCACGGTGATGCGTCTGAACAATCATTTTCATACTAATATCTACACTTGTAGGTGTGCTGCCCCACCCACTCTCTCCACGCCTGGCTTCCATGTGAGCGTGGTCGAGGTGCAGCTGAGGGCTTGAGCTGCTGACATCATAGGGAGTTGACGTCAGTTGGTGGCCACTAACGAGGAGTTAAGTACCACTTTCCTGACGGGGCGTGACCTCTGGGATGGGGGAGTGATGCTAGTGTCTGCTGTTTGGTGTTGGGTGGAGGTGGATGGTGTCACAAGGAGGTTCTGGTGACCCAAGGAGCCAATAACGTGCTAAAGATGATGAGAATGGTTAACTTCTGTCTGCAGAACAAACGGGCTGGAGCGAGGAAAGTCTCTGTGAGTGCTCTCATGAAAGGAAACCACCTAAGTCCCTAAAATTCAATTCAGAAAAACATTTACAAGTCATACTGTAACAAACTGAAATGAAGATGTTTGGATTTTGAATTTGAACTGGTAGTTTGGATTATAAGATGAATATCAAATGCAAACGTGCTGTTCTGTACTGTACACACTTGACGGATGAATATGAATTGTAAATGTATTTGTGATAAGAGAGATTTGCTGAAACTAACTTCTTATTGCTAAACTATCATCCTCTCTGGATGTGTTAAAGCAATTTTCTAGTGAGATTTCTTTTCTTCAGTGACATTTGGCTAATAAAAATAACAATTAAGATAATCTTAACTATCTTAACTTTAACGATATTAAAGAGTTAAAATACATATTTCACTTATCTCTTATCTATTACACTATAACTCGAATCTAGAGCCTTAGCCTCTATTGTTTCAATATATTGTCACTCATTAAAAAATGGCTGAAAAGAGGGGAATTACGCTGAAGCAACAGAAACTACAGTACTTCACATGCAGTTAAAGTTTAATGAAGTTTAACGACTTTTTTAATTAATATTTTTTTTCAGTGCAGACATCTGGATTCCCATAACTTTCTTGTTTCAGATGATCTTGATGAAACCAGAGCAGTTCTTAAATGAACCAGCAGAGGGAAACATCCATCCATCCATTTTCCACCACTTATCCTCATAGGGTAAGGGGGGGTGGGGGTGGGGTGCTGGAGCCTATCCCAGCTGTCTTAGGTTGAAAGGCAGGGTACACCCTGGACAAGTCTCCAGTTCATCACAGGACACATAGAGACAGACAACGGTCAATTTAAATTAGCCAACTGCTAATAACCTAATCCCCATACATGTTTTTGAATGGTGGGAGGAAGCCGGAGTACCCAAAGAGAACCCACATACATGCAAACTCCACACAGAAAGGTCCCGGGCCGGGAATCGAACCCGGTACCTTCTTGCTACGAGGCGACAGTGCTAACCACTACACCACCGTGCTGCCCAGAGGGAAACATCCACCTGAGAAACAGCGACACTGTGGCTCACAGTTTAGTAAGAGACAGATATAATAACGAGACATCATCCATAACAATATCCATGATGTGTTCACACACTGCAGTATCAGTTCAATTATTTACTCATCCTTGTGCTTAATGAGTATTATTCGACTCAATAATTCAGCAGATGGAGGAGAATTACAGCAACACAGAGGAAAAAAGTCTGATGTCCAATTAAGCAATGTAACCTAGTGAATAAATGATGTGATAAAGGCAATTAAGAGATGAGGGAAACCGTGTCAATAAACTGCAATGAGGCATCAAACATTCCTTTGGAGCAGTTTTATGGGAGCTGCAGTGATCGTCTCCAATCAAGAGTTTGATGGAGAAGAAAAAGTGATGATCGATTAAAACAGAAATAAAACTGACAACACAAAAGTTACGTACTTAAGATGACAAGAAAGATGCAGTTTCATGACCGTACCTGACAAATCTTCCCATACAGAAAAGAAACGGAAAAAAATAATAAACTAATAAAAAGAAGTACAAGGGGATTTTATGTGTCATATACTATTCTGATAAATACCCACATCTTACAAGTTTCATTTTGTTTAAATTTACTAAGGATCACTGTTGTATGCATTACATTGCTTATTATAGAAAATCCAATATCTGTTATTTTTTTTGTATTATCGGGGATTCTTTGTCCAGGCTGATGTCCTCATGTCATGTTAACCTCACAGACAGGATTTGATTTAGATCATGAAGAAACAGAGACAGAAATAATCTCATTGGTTGAGTCAAACCTCAGTGGAGAACGAAGGTTAACACAGACAAAACTATCAGTGTCATTGATTTTTCATTAATTTGTGTTCTTTCATGGTTTTGGAAGTAACACAGACACAACATTTTTCAGTCTTTTAATGTTTTCTTCTTTTCCTTTTGACAAAATAGTTTGTCAAAGGGATTGGTAGCAAACGGAGGAGCTAGCAGGAAAAAAAAAACAACAGATAAAACAGATGCAGGCCAGTGGTGGAAAGTAACCTTTAAAGCACTGTATACATTGTGTATACACACACACTTGTCCGTTCTGGGCTACTGTAGAAACATGGCGACTGGCTCTGTAAGGAGAACCTACTCCATTTTGTAGATATGTTGTTTTCTAAGGTAACAAAAACTATTTTTATTTTCTCAAAAAAAAAAAAAAAAAAAAAAAAAATATATATATATATATATATATATATATATATATATATATATTCAGTTCCAATGGATTTTTAAATTCCCTCACTGCTGCAGGCTGAAGTGTAACGTGAGGTGGTACAACATGTATGCAGAGAAAAGGTTGCATCTCTTCTAAGCACATTTTGTCTGTTATAGCAGGTGTTGCATGCTCTGCCATGACCATAAAAAATACTTTCTGATTGGCCGGCAGGTGTCTGTTGCTATTACACAACAAGACATGCCGGTAACCATAGCAGCAGTAGCAGCTTGATGCTGAATTACCAGATAATACCAACCTAACTGTGAGTTAAACTGAGGACCAACAAACTTTCTTTTGATTGATGACCATGGCACAAGCACAATAACACACTCTGAGGTTCTCCACTTATAGAAAAGAGCCAACAGTCTCCAGCTCAGCCACTGTTTTCATATATCAGGACTACGGTGTCACTATGATTAATCTGCTGCTTTTCTCAAATCAGTATTTAATAGTTTTGCTCCTTAAAATGTGAAAAAAAAGTGCTATATGTCCAAAAAGAGTCCACTGTGACATCTAGTTTTATCTAACGAACAAACAAAAACCTGAGAAACTTGAACTAAAAAAGGTTTAGAATTGACACATTATTAATACCTATTTAATTTCTTAAATCGATTCATCAATGTATCTATTCAGCAGTAATCAGGGCTAACCATGTATCACAATAATCACTGATGGTTTAATCTTTTTATTTTGTCTTAATGTTTCATAAATGATCCTTATTGCAAAACCACGTCACATTGAGCTGATTAAAGAAAAAAAGGAAAAAGAGAGCTCATCATCTGGACAGTATTTAATGACCGATGGGTTTGCTGAAGAACATCATGTAATAACAGCTCTAATTATTACTGACGTGGGGATGAAATATGACCCACAGTGGTGCTTCAGGCGAGATTAAAATCACTGACCAGAACAGGTGACTCTAAAATCACACAATGACAACAAATGGATCTGAAATATAAGATGGCTTCAGCCTACTGCAGCCTAAAATCTAAAACAAAAAATATAACATTCTAGTAATATTCAATTAAAGCTGCAAATTCATAGAAAAGTAAAATCAGTATATTGTTATATGTTTGGAAGAGACAACTCAATCTCAGACAAGTTCTGAGTACTTTCTCGTAAAATTATCGTTTTTAACTCAGATGATATTTTCCTTGTAAAAAAAAATAAACGCCTCTGTAATTGGTTTTAATCTAACAGCTCAAGGTTACCGTGGTTATTTAAATCAGCTATGTGTGCGTGGTGATCTTGAATTTTTTCACAAAGTAGCAGAGCAAAGAGTCATGGTTTGTCCTCCTTTAACCTTTATCTTTTTCACTGGGCTTTAGTCTGACCTGACTGAGAAACTGCCTTCCATCCACTGAGGTTTGACTCAAACTGTGACCCCTGGTGGTTCAGTTTTGTGTTTTTTTATTCGGTTTGTAGAGTCTGTGATTCATAAATCTGATACAAGGACTTGTCGAGCTGAAGTACATCACTGAATTTTAGATGAGGTGCTAAAAGTTGTGTGATCTGGGATGACTCACACTCAAGCTTGTCCTCAGGACGTCCGCCCTCCAGCAACGAGAGGTAACACACAATGTCCTTCAGCTGCACCATATCCAGAGGTTGGGGCTGTGGAGCTGTCTTCAGAGGGGTCGAGTTGCCTTTGATCAGCTTCAGCCCTGTAGGGAAACAGTGATGAAAGGTCAAAACATCCTGCACAATGCCTCTAATATTAGCACAGCAACCTGCTGCTGGCCTGCATTTTAACGATATTATCGACGATCATTCCCATATTTGTGAAAAGCACAACATGACAGTTAGTTAGTAGAGGAAGCACTGAATGAATAAATCCAGAGTTTTCGTAGCCAACAAGCTAATGTTCCAGAACTTTACATCACATGAACCACAAACAGACCCACCTTACCTATGAAAGAACTGGGTGACAAACTGTTGACCCTTCACTTCTTTCTCGTCTGAGCCTTTTTTCTTTTCTTTTTTTACTCCCTGACATTTATATCAGGCCACCTCCTCCTCCACTCGTTAAGTTGCTGTCTGTCTGTTGCACTGTGCAGGCTGTCTGACGGAGCAGCTGGGCTGAACCATTTTACGTAAATAGAGGGGAGTGTTACTAGTTCTTTTGGAGACCATGTTTGTTTTAGTCAGGAAAATGTATCTGTGATTAAAATAATGAATGTTGGTCTAGAAACCCCCACGGATGTAGGATTTTACTGCCTTTATGGGAGCTCATTTACCACAATATAAATTATCACAATACTCTGTTGTTAAAAGCATTGTGATAATATTGTATCATGGGGTCACTGACACATCCCAGCCCAAGTGTCTACATGATTACCATAAATCTGCAAAAACTCTTGAGACACTCATTACCTGATCGATAATTATTCAAGGTAAGTGCTTAATCACCACCACCTGCACAAAGACAAGTGAATTTGCTCAGTCCTCACTACAAGTACTCTCACCAAACAGCTATGATATGGTAATTTATTTTATGGTAATTTATTCATAAGGTCAGAGTACATATCCAACTACAGTAGCCATTTGCTTCTGAAAGTGATCACATGGGAAATTGAACCCCATAATAAGGTAATGAAATCAGAGGCTACAGTGTGCAGAAGGCAGCAGTTCACTGCAGACAGGACTTGTTACATTAGTCCTCCTATCTGTAGGATGTTGTTCTGCTGAAACAGGATCAATGAGGCCCAGTCAACAAACTCACATACAGCACACTGCACTGATCCTGCTCCTCACATGCTGTGTGAGGTAACTGGGACAAACAATGTGCAATAAATATTGAATGAACACAAGAGAAACTGTTACCAAAAGGAGAGATCATGTGAGGTGATGTCCTCACTTTACCCATACTCAACAGACGTTCGAGCTTTTAAGCTGATATGACACTGTTTGATAATACCACCAGGAGGAGGAAAAAAAATAGAAAGTGATGATGGATCATTAAGGCTATTGTAGTCAAGAAAAACTAATTATAGAGCCAAGAAAGGGGTTCTTCTGAAGCCATACATTTACGAATGCACTAAATACAATAACAATTCAGTGAGATAAAAGTGTGTTCAACATGTTGAAAGATTTCTAAATGAATTACTTGCTTTTATGATGATAAACTGATTGCTGATGACAGTTTATCCAGTGCTCTACTGCAGCTCAAGAGCTCCTTTGATGAAGGTTAACGGCTTGGTTTTAGGTTTGAAATTTGCCAGCATGAGAATCCCCTGCTGTATTTATAGAATACAGTTGTACTGTAGCAACCTTACTTTATGCTGCTAAAGCAACCCCCACAGGAGATTTCCTTCAATTTCCAGCCACTGAACGCTGCTAGAACATTATTTAAAATACTCTTCTGATGCTGCTGTTCAATGATGAGACAGATTGTAATCAAAACTGTGGGGCAATTCCATTATTTCAACGGACACTATGTAATTTTTCTCCCATCTAGTGGTTAAATTTCACTTTGCATGCATTGCAACATGGTTGGAACTACGGTAAGCAGAATGGGTCAACTCCCGGGCGGCCACTATCACCGCGGATCCCCAGCCCCCGGCCCAGAGCTCTACCGGAGTCCTCCGGTCCAGAGGACTTCCCGGCAGGCCCCGGCCAGCCGTGGCCGGGCATGAGGCGCTCCAGGGCGGCCACTCACTGCGGATCCCTGGCCTGGAGCTCCGGTCATTTTATGGCCCTTTTACTCTTTTTTGGCGATGAGGATTTGGCGCGGCATAAGTATGGTCTTGTATTATGACCAAAAGTGCAGTGCAGGTTTTAGTTTCGTGCCGGGTAAATAAAACAGGCGTCTCCACCTTTCTTCTCTGTGAAAAGTGAATCGCAAAATGCTGAAATGCATTTTGTCCTATGGGTACTAGCAGGTAGTGCTTTATGTCCCTCTCAGCAGTTCGTAGTTTTTGACAGACCAGAAAGACATGGAAGCCTCCGTATGAGCGACCCGCTCTATGTAAAGACAGATAACTGATTCTTTGCCCAGGAGGATAAGTCAGATTGTTGGCATATGTTATTTTACACCAATGAGGATCTATTTATGAATGAAGATGTTGATATGAGGTAATAAAACACTTAAAAAATGACATAGTGTACCTCTCAATGACTGTACGTGTGCTTTTAGTTTTAGACATCAACGTCTATTCATAATCACACTGCACCCTCAGCTGCAGCCCATTAAGCCTGTACATTTACACATATTTATCGAATGGGTAACAAACATTATACTGATAAGTTTCCATGTATCTTTGCAATGGAAGTGTCGCGGTTTTATGACTATTATTCATGAACATTCATTTTCATTCAGCTCAATAGAAACATGCTTTAGTTTGCTGTGTTTCAGAAGGCCTTTCAAGATTCCTCCCCTTCAAGATTATTTTCCTGTGCCTGTGAGATATGATAATTTTGTTTTCAGGCCTTGTTTATGGCCTATTTCCAAAGTCATCTGCAATTCATGCAAAACTGCTTGTAATATGAGCACTAATTATATGTGCTTTCATTCAATACATTAGACAAATGTAAGAAGCTCTTACAGCCTAAAACACAGCCCACTGCCAGAGTGGATGCTGGTATTTTCAAACATTATATAACAGGTCAAATCAAGTCGAGTATTATTATTATTATTCACCTGGCATATCAGTCAAAGAAGTGTGAAGCTAAATGTCTGTGCAGGCTTTAATGTATCAGTAACTCATTACCAAGCCAGAATGAGACATTAGTATAAATGCTGTACACAAACAAAAGCATAGCCAAGACAACTGGCAGCCGCTACATTACAGTTTACATTGTGAGCCACCGGACCGAACTTGGCAGGAAATCTGTTAATATCTAATGGCACAGAAATAAACAGAGATGGTTCGTCTTTTACACTGCAAAGAAAGTAAAGTAGCTCATCTTTGACAAATCTGAGTCAGTGAGGAAACGCAGGGGGCACAGAATAAATGACAAACTGGTTGTACTAAGCTGAAAAAATGGCAAACACACTGTGTTTACGACTTGAGGGGTTGTTATGGTAAAGACTTCTACACTTACCAGACACTCTGGGTTTGTCAGAAAATGAGGGACTGGGTTTGGGTCCCTTGTTGCTAAACGTCATGAAGAGGTGCTGACAGAACTCCTCGGGGACTTCGCTCTCCAGGAACGTCTGCATGAAGACCTTGAAGCCCTCAAAGTCAATCTCCTAAAACAGAATAGAGTGTGTTGTTTGTCGCTGTAAGGCTTAAATGAAACACAGATGAGTGTCAATATAAAGAGAGTGGATATGTCGGGATGTTTCACCTTTAGGGGGTGATATTGGCTGCAGAAATGTTGTGGAATTCACAGATGGCTGCACTCAGAAAGATGCCTCAGGTGTTGTCTGGGCAGTGGGTGGCTGAGATCCATTTTAGAGTGCTTTCTATGTATTTGCTACTTACATTTTTTTTTTTTTTTACTATTCCGCCAGGGCTTTCAGCTTTGTTCATCCTTATGATTATTTGGTTGGCTGGTTGCCTAAATCTATGAGGTGTGAATCTCACATTCAACTGTCACCAGTCTAAGGGACATTTTAAATGAGAAATATTTCTCTGAAAAATGCTGTGCATCTTCAATAAAAGCCTTTCATTTTATTGCTTAATAAAATTGTTTTTGCAGCTTCACCACATTGGGCAAAACATACCAAGAGAGAGGAGAGAGACAGCAGTTACCTGGCTGAGGATGTCCTGCTTCTGAACCCGCAGCATTGTAGAAAGAAAGAAACCAAACATGTTCATGGACATAGACAATAGATTAGTTCTCTTCATTATCTGCCACTACATTATGGATATAATTGTCATGCAATGAATTGACATCCTATTAATGAAATAATCCCTTTTCCTTAAAAATAGGAGAAACTGGTTTTAGTATGTGAGTCTATGTGAAGGCAGACTGTTACATATAGTGAAAAAATAATTCTTCCACAAGCCACATTAACACTTCCATGCGACTTTGAAAGCTCAATATTAAATTTCAGCCTTGAAATGCTGTTATTATGGTGACATACAGTTACTTTTTGTGCTCAAGCTCATAGTTCAGATGTGACCATGTAATTCTTTGACGAGTAGTGTGAACAAATCAGAGGAATTTAAAAATGGTCTTAACACAAAGATTTTTCAGAGATGAACAAAAAAAACAAACAGAAATATAAAGTCATTGTTCCATTTTTGTGAATGTGTGCAGATAGGCGTGCTGTATGGGTGCTGCTGGATTCAATAGACTATAGACTCTCTGTTATATAATAGAGAATAAGCTGCACAAACCTCCTCTGGGTTGTATTTAGCCAACACTCCATCACCATGGAACTCCTGCAGCACATCCTTCAGCTTCTTGGTTGAGTCTGAGGGGAAGAAAAGAGATTATTATATTTGTGCGTCTGTTTATCTTCAGAAAGTTTGGCTACATCTCACATTGAGTATTTGAAAGTAAACATTTACAGTCATTTTCACTTCATGTCATGGATCTGTTTTGTATCTAGTTCAGTTTTCTGTAGTGTTTAGTGGCTTTGTTGCTGTTTTCCCTTTTCCTCTTGGTTTGTTCCAGGCTGGGTGTGGTGTGTGTGAGGCAGGAGGTGTGGCTGGCAAGGAACACCTGAAGCTCATCCATAACCCCACTCCATAAACCTGGATAATTCTGTCCATACAATAATAACACTGCTTTAGAAGTGACAGAGGTCAGGTGGCAGCAGGCTGTGCCACAGTTTTGCACTTTGCAGCTCACAGAAAGTAGTTTCACGAGTCAGAGAACTACACTGACCTTCAGGTAACATAAAAATGCAAATGTATTTGGCTCCGTCCACTCTGGGACACTGTAGAAGCACGGTGGAGCAACATGGTGGACTTTGAAAATTTATTTCTGCTAACAGGTGCCTGAAATGCTACATACTGGCCCTTTAGAAAGCCACATTTTCACGTGTGCGGGTCACTGTTGTTGGCCTCCAACCCCAGGATCATAAGTTCGATCCCCTGTGTCTTTGAGTGAGACTCTTAACCCCCAAGGAGCTCCCAGGGTGCTTTGCACAATGGCTTTCCGCTCCTGAAAGGCTTAGGTTATATACAGTATGTGACAACTGTTTGGTTACATGATTATCACTGTATGAGGCCCACTAATGAAAGCCTTTGAAAAACAGCGTCTGTGGCATAATTCTCGGGGTAACTGTAGTAGTCACCGTTAATGCTAACCGAACATTTATGACTGCTGCAGCTTTAAAAGCGACGACAAATATGTTGACTTTTATTATGGAGTAAACACTGGAAATATAAGAAGGGGTAGCCATAGTGAGCTGTTAGATGAGGAGCTGCAGGCGACAGGCTACAGGCCAAGGAACCAACTACTTTCCTGTTTGTGGGGTTGGAAATGTGCGGCATAAAATTAGATAATGGTTGCTCACAGAATAAAAGAAAAAAAGACAATTACTGGCTTTTATTGCCTTTATTCTTGGACGTGTTGTATTAAGCCACATTTGCTGTTGACACCAATCAACAGAGTGTTACCAAATCAACTAGGACTGAAATACTAAAACATATTTGACAACACAAACCCAAAAAAATAATCATTTGTGAATTTTTTTATTTTTTTTTTAAGGAAATTAATGAAACATTGATTTGTATCAAAAGAGGCTGAAACAATGTGATCACAGTGGTGGATTTACTTCAGATGTTTTAAGAAAATAGGGCTGGTTGTTTTAGCACTCAGTTAAAGACCAAAATAACTTGATCAGTCAGAGATTTGCTGCTATAATTACTGCATGCTGCAGAGCATGAGCCCTGCTGCTAAATCAATTTGCTACGCCACGGATACCAGGTTCTAAATGTTACAGAAGTTAATTAGAAGTACCATTTTCTCACATATCTCTCACAAAGTTAGTGCTTCATATTAGCTGTCTTGTCTCTGACCTCTTCACAGCCATAATTAGTGCACCAAATCGGGCACCGTTGGTTCCCACTGTAAATTTTGCTTGCTTCCAACCTGCCGTTATCGTTTTAAAAATTGAAAAACTTGGTGAAACTATCATAAATAGTCCACTCATCTTCCTCTCAGATTGAGTAAATACTATATTGATGCGTTTTTTTTTTTTCAGCAGACTTTAGGCTAAACATATGAAAATGATCATACTTTATACAGATGTATCTGTAGTTCCATTACTTAGTAAACACGCTAACATGACAACTATCTGGAATTTGTCTTTAGCTAATGTAAAGATATTTATAATATGCACTGCACAACATACCATTAAATCATAACATACAGTATACAATAGAGCAAATGAGCAGAGAGCAGTGAACTTAAATATATAAAAATAAATTATATAAATAATAAAAGAGAGCGTGAATAAAACTCTTTGATGAGGTAATAAGGTGAGGTAATAAAGGCTGATATTCTGCATCCATATAAAATGTGCATTTGAGCTCCTCTTAACAGCTTTTTGTTTCTCGTAACATTGCGTCGCCTCCTGCAATAATGGCTTTAGACCTTCGATTTTCTAAGGATGCATTTTACCAACAGCGAGCAGAAATAATTGCTTCTCCTGTACTGAGTGTACTGTCACCACCATTATGGACCACCTTTATTAGCATGCCATATATACAAAAAACATTATAAAGCAAATCCACTGATTGTCTGTTATATTCAACAGGTGCTGCTGAATTACACCGTATTTTCAGGCTAATGATTTACCATTGTGCGGCGCACAGTAATCAGAGGACAAGACTCATTTCACATTTAGATTCATAAACACCTTTAAAAGTAAAAGAATGCTGCCTCCATAAAGCTGCGCTCAGTACACAGCTTGGCAGTTATATCAGATAAGGACAAACTCTAATGGTTATGAGTCAGGTCTTAGGTGCCTGACTCGGCGCACAGCTATTAAAATGTTATGAAAGTGTGCATGGCTCATTTTAATGAGAAGAAAGGGAGAGCTACAGTAGGAGGAGAGATGACGGACGAGATGAGGGAAGGTGAAGCAATGTGAAGCCCTCTGTTGCTGCTCAAGAGAATGTGATACTTTATAACCTGTCGCTGCTCAGTCCACAAAGAGTCACCCTGAGCTCGTTGAAACATGATTATCAAAATCTGTCTAGCGTGCACACACGCCTGCACAGACCAGGATTTCCCCGCCCATTCTACCTTTATTCCCACAAAATTTCAAGCAACATTGTTTAGCCTCACAAACATTTTCTAGTTTGATTCAACTCCTTAGTCGGCCACAAAGTAAACTTGCAAATAATAATAATAAAAAAAACTCAGAACCTGATTGGCTCTGGAGTGTAAGATCCACTGGAGAGAGCAGTGCAGCTCCTAGGTGTAAGGAACAATGTTGTCACCAGGCACAGAACAATTAAAGGGAGAAACGCCATTACCAGAGTGAAACAGCAGCACAGGTCAACCTGGGTAAAAGCATTAATTATTGAGATTTGTACTTGGTGCAGTGGGTGAAATGCCTCTAAGAAGTTGTTTGACACTGAAAATAGCCCTGAAATGGATTCCAGCACTGTGCTGACTCTGATGTGAAAGGCACTTAGGATCTAAAAAAACATTAGAGACTAATGACTCCATTTCTTGTCTACAGTTTAATTGTTTGTCTGCCTACAAACGATTTACCCCGATGTCCCCCGTACAAAACTATGTGTGGGTGGCACACACAACAGCCTGCAGTTAGCCTGCCAGGTACGTCATATTTTCCATCCCTGATACCATTTCAAATGATGAGATGTGTCAACATCTTAGAGGGTAACATAAACTCTGGGCGTCCAGAGCACAGTCTGGTGAGCAGGGGAGCCGTTTGTTGGGATGGCGAATGAATCATTCAGAGCTGAGGCAGCACCACACGGATTAAATGCTTCAGGAGCTCAAGCTTCCTACATCAGCAGGACGAAATATGCAGTGTGCAATTACAACGTCAAAATTTTTTCATTGGAAGAGGAAGGAGGGATGTTGCAGATCAACCACAGTGAAGTGTATCCTACCACAGTTTACAGCAAACAGATGAAATGGTCGTATTGTTGCTAACTCGGTGCATTGACGCTGTAAGACAGAATTTGTCTTCTTCTGTAAATGTGTCTTCTGAGAGGAGAATCACTGATCAACGCAGAAATCACACCTATGCTAACACAAAACCTGCACTGATAAAGTGCATATCAATGATGATAACATAAAGTGTAAAACAAGTGCATTTCATGTCATTAAACTGCATAAATAAAAATGAGTTCTGTAGTTATGTCTGTTTGCCCTATGAGAATTGAAATAAATTAATATGCCCAAAAAACTCTACAAAATAAGACATATGTAAATATTCTACTATATACTGGCCAAAAAATAAAGTTTGACAAAATTGGCAGTAACTACTGATTTGGTACTTAGCATCTTGAATGCTGCCTGAGAACGACATGTCACCTGCAAAATGACAGGCTCACACATGACTGTCCTTATCACTGTCGGACACAAACGAAGAGTGTACCTCTCCTACTCACACTGAGTGTATTCCTGTAGCAGGGCGAACTCAGCTGGGGTCAGCGTGACCCATTTGTCTTGGTTGCTCATTGTGTTCAGACTTCGTATCTCCAGCCGACGAGCATTCCCCGGGCAGCAACACTCAGTGGGGCGTCACACACTGGAAAAACAACAAGAGACATCAGATCACCTGCCCCGTTTATGGCCACAGACACCTCTGTTCACTTAATAGTTGAGAAAATGTCATAGCAGAGTAAATGAACTTAATATGGGGCTGAAATACAACAGGAGATGTTTGTTTGCAATTAGATGTTGTGGTAGCATCTGCACTGTAAAAGCTCAGAAATGCTGTAGAGATATTACATTTCCCATGACACAGATATGTAATATTTCCCAGCTTTAATGCTTGTTCATTTCTGGAAGGAGAACTGTAAAGAATTGCATTAAAGTTGAACTTCAGCCGATTTCAACATGCAGCTGTATTGCTCAAGCTACCATAGACTTGTCAGTACGTGTCAATTTTCGGTCCAACCCTGACAGCGTTCTTGAGCGGAACGGTAGCCAGGACAGCTAACCCATGGGGGCATTATTTTCATTATGTGTTTTAAATGTCTTAACATACTCCAAATATCACCCCAAAAGATATGCAACATCAGCAGACACCTAACAACACAGCACCGTAGCGTGTATGACTCAAAATTAGTAGAAAAGTGGTTGAACTGGTGTGTGCAAGCAGTCACATACCGGTTTGTTTACACTCTTGTCTTCTGGTAGTCCCTGGTAGTTTGCGATTATCCCTCAAGCAAACTGGAGTTTTGCAGACAGAAACCATATTCCAGCATTTTTTGTTTTTCTGTTCATACATTACTGATCATGTTACAGCCTGTCATTAGCAATGAGCCCAACAACAGCCTGTTATGAGTCTACTGTCTCTGCACTGAGAGCTAGATAGCTCACTCTGCACTGACAGTATTGTCTGTGCATGCCCATGGCTCTTGCAGAGAGGAGAACTTTGTTCTTCTTCTTCTTCACCTTCTTCTTCCGCTGAGGCTCCGTCTGCACGACAACGGCACGATAACGCTTGTGAGATTTAACGTTGCCGGCTTGCACAAAGACACTGATTTAACCACTTTTCTACTCATTTTTAGTCATACATGCTATGGTGCTGTGTTGTTTGGTGTCTGCTGATGTTGCATATCTTTTGGGGTGATATTTGGAGTATGTTAAGACATTTAAAACACATAATGAAAATAATGCCCCCATGGGTTAGCTGTCCAGGCTACTGCGCTGCTCAAGGAATGTTCAGGGTCGAAGCAAAAATTGACATGTCTTGGGTACTGACAAGTCGAGGGTAGCTTGAGCAATACGGCTGCATGTTGAAATCGGCCTAAGTTCTTTAATCGCGATTAGTTTGTCACTTCCAAATACCCACATGAGCAGCAGCAGCCTGCACTGTACTGCTGTCATGGAAGAGGAACGACCAATATGTTCCTGAATCGGTTTGTTTTATTAAAAAAAAAAAAAACTCCCAGAGGACAAAATACCAGAGTGAGCAAGTCTCCACAGACCTGAATGAAACTAAATGGAAGAAGTTAACTACAGATTACCAAATGGATGGCAGCTGACCGCAGACCAGTCTACAGTACATCATGGAAGACTCTGGTTTAAGGGACTTACTCTGGTCTAAGGGACTCACTCTGGTCTAAGCACTCTGGTTTAAAGGACTCACTCTGGTCAAAGCACTCTGGTCTAAAGGACTCACTCTGATCTAAGCACTCTGGTCTAAAGGACTCACTCTGATCTAAGCACTCTGGTCTAAAGGACTCACTCTGGTCTAAAGGACTCACTCTGGTCTAAGGGACTCACTCTGGTCTAAAGGACTCACTCTGGTCTAAGCACTCTGGTCTAAGGGACTCACTCTGGTCTAAAGGACTCACTCTGGTCTAAGCACGCTGGTCTAAAGGACTCACTCTGGTCCAAAGGACTCACTCTGCTCTAAGCATGCTGGTCTAAAGGACTCACTCTGGTCCAAAGGACTCACTCTGCTCTAAGCATGCTGGTCTAAAGGACTCACTCTGGTCCAAAGGACTCACTCTGCTCTAAGCATGCTGGTCTAAAGGACTCACTCTGGTCTAAAGGACTCACTCTGCTCTAAGCATGCTGGTCTAAAGGACTCACTCTGGTCTAAAGGACTCACTCTGCTCTAAGCATGCTGGTCTAAAGGACTCACTCTGGTCCAAAGGACTCACTCTGCTCTAAGCATGCTGGTCTAAAGGACTCACTCTGGTCTAAAGGACTCACTCTGCTCTAAGCATGCTGGTCTAAAGGACTCACTCTGGTCTAAAGGACTCACTCTGCTCTAAGCACGCTGGTCTAAAGGACTCACTCTGGTCCAAAGGACTCACTCTGCTCTAAGCATGCTGGTCTAAAGGACTCACTCTAGTCTAAAGGACTCACTCTGCTCTAAAGAACTCATTCTGGTCTAAAGGACACACTCTGGTCTAAGCACCCTGGTGTAAGGGATTCACTCTGACCTGAGGGACACACTCTGGTCAAATAGGATTCGGATTTGAGTGAGTTTGACAACAAGAACCAAACAGTGATGTGTAGAGGACTGGGTCAGAGGTGTTCCTGGTCTGCAGTGGTCAGGATCTATCAAAAGTGGTCCAAGGAAGGACCAGTAGTGAACCAGAGACAGGGTCATGAGAGGACAAGGATCACTGATGCAGGTGGGGAGTGAAGGCTGGTCCTGGTGGTCTGATCCAACAGACCAGAGAAGTTAATGCTGCTGAAGATAGAAAGGAGTCAGGATACCACAGAGCAGAGCAGTTTGATGTGTATGGTGCTCTTATGGTGCAGAAAAAGGATGACCATATTAGGCACATGGTCATAATGTTATGCCTGAGTGGTGTATATGTACTGTACATCTTAGCACCATTAGCTGTGAACCAGCCAGTGACATGTTGAGAGCCATGTGGAGACAATCCTCATCATATATGCTGAAATTGGAGAGTAGAACAATTAAGCAGCATAATGTCACATTGAAAATGTCAATGCAACATCTGGAAAAAAATATTAAAAAAAGAATGTACTGTCGATCAACTGGTTGGCTCAGAGTGAACAATCTTATTTAATCATTTGAAAAAAATAAGAGAGGTGGTTAGTTCCTGTGCGTGGTTGCTACAGTATGATGACAACACTATCTAGTTCAAGCTAAATGGGCTTTTTGTAAGCTGGTACTTTTTTTGAGCCGAGTCCAGTATCTAGTGTTTCACTGGAGGAACATTCCATTCCATTATCTACCGCTTATCCTCATAGGGTCGCAGGAGGGCTGGAGCCTATCCCAGCTGTCTTAGGGCAGAAGGCAGGGTACACCCTGGACAAGTCTCCACCTCATCGCCAGGTACTCCGGCTTCCTCCCACCATCCAAAAACATGCATGGGGATTAGGTTAATTGGTTAATTTAAATTGACCGTAGGTGTGAATGTGAGTGTGAGTGGTTGTTTGTCTCTATGTGTCCTGTGATGAACTGGAGACTTGTCCAGGGTGTACCCTGCCTTTCACCCTAAGATAGCTGTGATAGGCTCCAGACCCCCCGCGACCCTATGTGAGGACAAGCGGTAGATAATGGATGGATAGAAGGCATTACCAAACCTTAACTGGAAAAAATGCAACACACCTTAAAAAGAGGATCAGAGAAGACATTAGTCTAGAGAGTGTACAAAACAACAAATTTCAAACACAACAATTAAGTGGAAAAAAATTGCAGCTAGATTATGAAGGTGTATGAAGAGTGTCTGGTGTCTTCAAACAGATGAAACCTGAGCCACACAGCGTCTCCCACATCATGGAGACAGAATGATGCACTTTATCAAAAGCAATCAGACAGAATGATGCACTTTATCAAAAGCAATCAGACAGAATGATGCACTTTATCAAAAGCTATCAAGTCATCCAAAGTGTGTCAAAAAAAAACAATTCATCTAAGGTTTTACAGGTCTGCAGAAGGAGCCTCCATCACATCAGAGGGTGGATAACATGCCTCACTCATATCTGTCATTCAATAAAAGCAAAGTGACAACCTGATTATCAGTATACAAGCTGTACTGATTAGCACAACATCATACTGTTGAGATTTATATGTCCTTGCTCTCCCTCTTGTAGTGTGTGTGGGTGTGTGTTCGTAATTGCATATTTGTGTTGATGTCACTCAAGCATCTGTGTGTGTGTTACATCGCCAGTGAAGCATTTGCCCCAATTACTGGAACCATGGATCAACAAGTGTTGTGTTCATTCATGTGGAGGATGGATATGTGTTGGCATGCATGTGTGTACATAATATATATTAATGATCTCTTTCGCGAGCCATGACTGTGTCAAATTTGGCCTGGCCTTGTGTGTCTGTGTATCCTGTGTGAGTTACATACATGTGCAAAAACTTCCCTTGCAGTTACACGTTTTACCTTGAAGAACCCCAGCATGGAACAGCAATGTCATACACAAAAGCTACAGAAACAATCAAGCGCATCATTAATATTATATAGACAACAAAAAAAAGGGAGTCAACACAATGTGGGGCCACCAGTGTTTCTGCGTGAACACGCTGGGTGCGTGGGAATCAGCCTCCCTCGCATAAACTTTGATCTGCCGCTGGAGCTGAAACTACGCTCTGCATGGTCTTATTTAATGTTTTACACAGACAGCAAAAACAAAAGAAAGCTGATGGATAATTTTGTTACTCATCTAATCCCCACACAGTGATAGCATCTCTAATATAGTACCAATGTGTTCAGTGCAGTCCTGCTGTGCTGTGCTCTGCACTGCAATCATCCTCTCTCTCCTCTGCCTTTCCAGTGTTGCCTAACTGCAGTGCATCCTCACATAACACTCAGCTGGCATCTTTTCAACTGGAATTTTCAAAAATGTCATCAGATCAGCTTTGTTCAGCGCAGATCCATGCGCCACACTACCCCACTGACAGGGGACCTGATCAGACGCCCTTGATGCCGTAACACACGGTTACAGTAGGTAGTGGCCACTGCGACATGGCACACGGCATCATGAATGAGATAGTGGTATCAACATGAAGCTCACCTGCTGCAGAGCTGGGGTTAACCACCAAGAGAGGATGAGGGAGGAGTCCTCCAGGCAGATGTTTTCAGATGAAGCCTCCTCGGTCACATTCCCGCGTATCCTTCTCCAGGTCCTACGTCAACTGCAAGGCAAAAGTCTGTGCTCGTAATTAGATGGAGTGCGAATATCTGTGCATGAGAGATAGGAGATGGAGCAGCAGCAGTAGCTTTGCTGCAGGAGTGTGCAGAGGGTGTTTGTTTTTCTTCGGCAGCGTCTGGTCAAAGCAGCATCGCTGAGGATGTAGAGAGAGAGAGAGAGAAAGAGAGAGAGAGACAGAGAGAGAGAGAAATTATCCAGTGCTGCTCTGCCTGCAATCATCAGTTTCCATACTCCCGCTCGCTCACATCACATCCCTCTTTCCCTCCCCTCGACCACTCAGGTCCCCTCCTTCCTCTCCCTCCCCTGAAAAAAATAAAACCCTATACGTCCTGTGATCTCCTGCTTTCTCTCTGTCTTCCTCATCTCTTTCACTGCTACTCCCCCTACTTCCTCCCTCCTTTCAAGCATCTCTACTCCGGTCACTGTGGCACGCATCAGCTGGTAGCATTAGCATTCAACACGACAGGCAGTAAGTGCAGCAACCTGTGGGATACCCTGAGAGGGCTGAGAGAAGGCGGGAAAAAGAGAACAATGTAGGCAGAGAGGGGGGAGAAGGTAGGGGTTAAAGCACAGCGAGAAAGAGAGAAGGAACGATAAGGAAGGTTGACAAACAGACAGAGAGAAGATTGAGATGATGCAGATAGACAGGAGGTGGAGGAGGATGGTTGATTTTTTTTTTTCTTGACCAATTTTTCATTCCCACCTTGTTTTCTGGGGACGCAAAGATATGATGCAGATTTGAAATCATTCGATTTGAAATCATAGAAAACACTCCATGAAAAATATAAGTACATATGCTGTATTTTTTCAACAATGTACAGGAATCAAAAACCTTGGCTGTGTTCACATTAACTCCCTATTGACAAAATTGTTCTCATTCACTGTTCATGGCTTACTGGAATACATAATACACTAAATCAATCACATAATAAACAAACTGTGAAAGTTACGTACTTAAGTAACAATTCTGTAGTTAATTTTGAACCAAATGCAAATTGTCATCTCACTTCTTAATGAGGTATAATTAGCATTAGGCAGCTAAAACACATGCTTATGGTTCATAAAAAGGATACTGGTGAAGAGGAAGCATATTGGGTATTTCAAAATGTGTACGCCCCTCTTTGCGATCTCTGTTGGATTGAAACTATAAACGTGTCAAAACTCAAAGGGCAAAATAACCTTTTGAAAAATTACATTGATAAATAAGATACTGGTGCTTTGGGCGAATGGTGTTCATCCAGTATTAATATTCTAAACAGTGTCATTGACATTTTTAGGCATTTAGCTGACACTCTTATCCACAGAGATGCATGCTGAAATGAGCTCAGGGTCTTAGGTGGCCTGACAGGAAGCAATCAATAGTAATGAAGTCAGGGGTTAGAAAGAACACATCATCAACACAGGAGATGTGAGAAATGTTATTAAGGCTAATGCTCGACATTACAAAGAATAACGTTACCCCTAATTTCCACTGGATGCGGAATGACGCCGACGTCCGTCAATGTGCACCAGTTCTCTTTGAACATTTCTTTCAATATCTCATGATGGGACAAGCCTCTCGCGCTGTCTCCCAGAGGCAATATTACATTACGCCAGTCTTGACTTCCTCCTGTGATAAGAGCATGATGCACTGATGTCTCCTCAGTATAAAACCTCTTCTTGCTCCTAGAAGTATCTCAGATGGTAGGTGTGGTTAGCTCACGAGTATTGCATCACAGCGCAAGTTAAACACTTGCTACCAAGCGCTGCATCACTTTCTCAGACTACCTGGACGGTCACCAAACTTTAGCTGCTGCAGCTTGTCACCATACTAGCCATTTCTCGTTTGCATTGGTGAGTAGGCGAGTAACCTTCCCTCACCATGGATAAGGTTAAGCTACCGCCTAGGACGTGTGAATGTGGTTGCAAGAATGAGGGGGAAGACACCTATTCTGTATGTGTCGTGTGCCTCCCAAGAGGCGCGAGCATCCCTGGCGACTTGTGAGGATTGCACACATCTTTCTTCAAAAACTTGCTGCCGCAGGCTAGCATGCCCAGCTAGCCTGTCAGCGAAGGGACCCTTTGATGGGGGTATCCAATCCCCCACTACCGGAGCAGAGAGCCTCCAGGGAAACACCATCCCTTCAGGAAGCATTTGGGGCGACCAGCTTGCTACCGCTCTGCTAACCGAACCTGACGACGTTGGCCAGATGGTGGAATATGATGACTGGCGATTCCATCGGCCTTGGTTCCGAAGAGGACGAGGTGGATGTGGAGTTCTTCAGCCTTCAACCAGCTGCAAAGCTAGTAGCCGAGGGCAGTGTGGACAGCGGATCTCCAAATCCAGCTGCCAGCAGGGAACTGCACGAAGCCTGTGAGAGAGTGGCTGCAAAGCTGGGCATCGCAGGGCCTGAAGCCTCCACTGAGACCGCCATGCCTCATAATGAGGGAAAAAGGCTATCGAGAGCCAAATTCTCCACCAGGCAGCTGCTGCCGGACTTTCCAGAGTGCCTGGAAGAGGCACCCCGGTCGTGGAGCAATCCACTCTCTGCTAAGAACCCTGTGCAGAGAGGTTCTTCGCTTGACTGGGATGACATGGAGGAAAAATGGTTCTCTCACATGCCCTCGGTCAAACCTCTGCTGGCCTATCACCTCCACCCGAGGTCTGCCATGACTTCAGTGGGCCCCACCCTGTCTTCCAAGGCCGACTACTTTCGATCTTCTCTGACTGAGAAGGACTACATAGCCAAGGCTACGTCCGTATTACCTGGCCCTACTTAATTGCCTAATTTAATTGTCCGTAGGTGTGAATGTGTGTGAGTGGTTGTCTCTCTCTATGTGTCCTGTGATGAACTGGAGACTTGTCCAGGGTGTACCCTGCCTTTCACCCTACCAAACCCATCCATCCATTATCTACTGCTTATCCTCATCGGGTCGTGGGGAGGCTGGAGCCTATCCCAGCCATCTTAGGGCAGAAGGCAGAGTACACCCTGGACAAGTCTCCAGTTCATCACAGGACACATAGAGACAGACAACCAATCACACTCACATTCACACCTACGGACAATTTAAATTAACCAATTAACCTAATCCCCATGCATGTTTTTGGGTGGTGGGAGGAAGCCGGAGTACCCAGAGAGAACCCACATAGACACGGGGAGAACATGCAAACTCCACACAAAAAGGCCAAACCCGGTACCTATTTGCTGTGAGGCAACAGTGCTAACCACTACACCACCATGCTGCCCTGTTATGAGAATATGTTCACAGCAAAACCCTTGAGCAGGAGACATAAAGGTTACTCAATAACGGTTTCTGCCCTGCTGTTCTGCCTTTCACACAAGGTTAAAAAGACCTCAGTTATAAGCATGCTGCTTCCTGGAATCAACCTAATACCTTCAATCCATTTACCAGCCCACCTTTAGATAACCTTTACATTGCTCACGCCTTTTATGTAGCCTTCCGCCTACAGGAATCACCATTTCATCTGACCCACAAGCCTCAGCATGGATTGAGTTTCATGAAAGATCGCTGAACAATGACCCAGATATGGCTGTGTGTGTGTGTGTGTGTGTGTGTGTGTGTGTGCGTGTGTGTGCGTGTGTGTGCGTGTGTGTGTGTGGGTGGTGGCTGACCAATGTGCAAATAACGTTTGTGTTTTAGTGCTGCCTGCGGGCTGTCTGTGTAGGTCATGTGGGTGTTTACATTTGTGTCAGAGAGGCAGAGGCAGTTGAAGTATTGACATGCCCTTCACAAGTGACTGTCACTGTGGGTAACTAGCTTGACTTTTATCTATTGCTGAATATCTGGATTCTATTTAAATACATGGGTGAATTATAGTTACATTTGGTAAAACAGAAGTACCTAGTCACCAAGTGTTTTTTAATATTTTTTTATTTTTCAAACCTTCATTAGTTAACATTTCTGAAAGCAATAAGCTGTAAACACATCACTTGCGTTAGAAATGATTTAGAGTCGTGTTACTGGACACTTGATGCATGCAAGTCCTGTATTTATGTGCCCCCTAGGCTCTGGTTTACTCCAGAGGGAAATAGATGATTCTTCAGCAGCAGAATGCTCCACTGTGTTCACCAGCTGAAAAAACACTCCACAACTCTCCTTAAAGACAAAGGACACTGCATATCTGAGCGGTTATTTTCAGTGGGTTTATCATTACAAATGACTCCTTCAAAGTATATATAATCCCTTGATCTATTATTATTATAATAATACTTGGCTTTTATATTAAGACATAAATTACCTTTTACGTGGATGTCCGATCGGTGTTTATGGTATGGGTTGATTTTTGAGTGGAGTACTCGGTAATTCTTCTTTGCTTCAAATGACTACATTTATCATCAACAATAACTGGACATTCATATGAAAGTTGATTGTTCCTTTTGAATATTATTTATATTTAGTGTTAAAGTTCATTCCTGATCTTGGAAACGATTCCTTGATAAAGAATTTTAGATGAGGGTCCGCTTATCCATCACAACGAAGCAAGTTTTACTCTTGTCTATTTTTATTTATATTATGTGACTGTCCAGTGTTATTTTTGAACATTTTATGAGCAAATTTGATTATTTGTTTTAATAACTTTCAATCAAAACAGATGCAATAGATATATCTCCTATAATTGAAAGAATTATGATAAAACTTAAACAAAGTATGTAAACACGTACACCAAAAAAAAGAGTGTATTATATTAGGTCAATGTCATAAATACAGTAAATACTAAATACAATTCTCAATACTTTCTCACATTATGTTTTATTCTTGATGCACCTTTATAGTAAGTTGTGACTGTCAGACACGTGTTACATGAGACATTAATATTACAGTGCATGAACTGAAAGGCAGCCCTCGAAAGCTCTGAGAGCTCTGTTGTGGAGTCGTTTCTAATTAAGTCAAGGTATTACATCCAGTGACACAAAAGATAAATGTCAGATGTGCCCGTCACTGCGGAGTGCATCAGACCTGCATCATCATCCCTGAGAGCTGAGGTCATTATGCAGGGTCAGGCATACTGTGGACAGGTCAGAGTAGCCTGCCTGGCAACTGACTGCATCACCGTCTGCATCCTTTTAGCTCCATAAACAGCAAGTGAAACGTATGTTTGTCTGTCCTGGGTCATATTCTTGACCTTTCTGAGGCGGAAATAATGCCACATGTTCAGTTAAAGCAATTCAGTTTCATATTTGTTTTCTAGTTAAACTGCATAACACTGACGCACGTTGGAAAAAGCTTAACAAAAGAGGAGCTACAGTAGAACTAGGGCCAGACTGATGTGGATTTTTTGAGGCCGATGACGATATTTAGCAAGAAAAAAAAAATCAGATAATGGATTAAATGGCCAATAATTTTTTATAAAAAAGATTTTTCAGCCTTTTAACACTTGTAATAATGATATAAACTGAAGGCATAACTTTAATTTTTACAACTTTCAAGAACAAAGAGGTGAATTTTGTGTACACAATAACATGCAAAATTGCAGTAAATCTCTGAAATAAAATAAATACTAATGTAAACCTAAAGTGAGTTATGAGATAAAATAAATTTCTGATCTCAGCAGCCCTCTGATGCCTTAAACGTTAAATCACATTTTCTCTGCTCATCATTCTTTTGCCATCTTTTTTTTTCGTTTTGAATATAATGGTCAGACAAACAGTCTGACACTAAAATCAATTAATCCAAACACTATCAGTGAGCAGCCAGTATGTTAACGTTGATCACAAAGTCACACAAGAGTGACACAACCTCATGACGGTTACTGTAGAAGAAGAAACGACTGTGACATTATTCTTTGTAACTTTTCATGGCTGCACTGAGTAAATGTGCATTTCACACTGGACTGGACTGCGTGAAAATAAAGTGAAAGCGTTGCAGCACTGAGGAGTGATCAGTGCTATATCCACTGGATAAATAGTGCTAGGACACCATTTAATGCCCACACTGTCTTATGAAAATGGGCAAAATTCTGGCTGATGTTGATTATTTTGAACAGGGTGATAATTACCTATTAAATCCTCCATCTGATTAATCGGTTGGGCCGTAACTATAACGTTATAGTTAAAATTAACACAGCAAATTAGTTCAATCATCTGAAATGCCACTAAAATCCCAATCACTCATCCACTCAAACAACCAGTGGCACTTTGAAAAAGACTACCATGGCTGTTATCAGTGATATGACTCCACTCAATGTGTGAAAAAATGTCATTTTGAGGCCACAGCATATTTGTGCTCAAGCTGAACTATGGACTCATACCTTAACCTGACAGTTCAATGGCTTCATATATATACATACATCCATACAGGAATCCATCCTGTGAAAGCAGACTCCATGTATAAGAGGCTATCAGTAGCTAATGGTCATATTGTTTGTACTGTCGACATGGAGTCAATATAGATTAAAACAAACATATTTAAGTCTTGTAGGAGAATATTGTGATCAGGTATCAGGGGGAAATTGTCTGATGATTTCAGTGTATAATGAATAATAAACAAGTCATTGGAAGTCTGAAAGTGGAGTGGGACTTGTGGCTCCCTAACCATTTTCTGTAGATATTCCATTGGTTAAATGTTGATGTTGAGGTGGTGAATATTTTTCCTCTGTAAAGCTGTGGTGGTTTATTGCAACTCATGCTAACTAATAGCATAAATCTGTCTCAACAGAATGTTATTATTTACCTAAATATGCAAGAGATCATTACTTCAAAACATGATGTGGTGACTTAGTTGTGGATAGTTGGGGCTCACAGCACTTCTCATTCAGAACATGTTGCAGCCTCTGCTCTGACCAGATGGGTTGTACAATATCTGCTATGTAAATCAGCATTACAACCTCTAAGATCCTGTCAAATCACCCTGTTACTCAGAAGAGAGCTGGTGACTCTGTCACCACCGTGACACACCACCCCCCCCACCCCCAGACTGTGACGGCAGCCCAGAGCGCATATATCAATTCTATCCCACTTCTGTCCCTTTGTGCTATAAATAGCAGCCTGAGAGTGGAGTCTGGTGCAGAACACCACGTATCATAAAGGGACCATTATGTAAGGTCCTGTCCTGTGCATCAACACAGGCTGACCCTGGGCCTTCCTTCCCGTGGGGCTGGGGCCACATTGATGCTGGCTGGATAACAGACAGCTGGGTCCCCCACACTCACTTTACATCCTGAGGCTGAAGCAAAAGAGCATTAAGAGTGAAGAAAGAGTGACATACTGTACAAACACATTATATTAGCCTGTAGGCACCTGCCATTTTCAGGAAAAGCCTCAGTATGTCAGGGGACTACTAGTCATCAAAGGGGGTTTCGTTCTTGACTGCTACATATCCACAACTACAAATATTAATTTGTAGTTGTGTAGTTGTATTATTGCTTTTGAAAACATGTTTTGGAAGAAATATATGTCCGTGGTGTCTTCAACTAGACTGCCAGACACTTTGGAAGTCAAAACAACGCAATACTTAAGTTAGCATTAGAGTGCGGCTCGGGCCTGACAGCCGTCAGCCAACCAAATTAATGTAAATATCTGTCCAATTCAGACTCACCAGGTTTCCAGACTGTGGTCAGCATATTTTTTAAATATTTCCAACAGTCCAACATAAATACAACATAGAATAAATATATACACTGTAAGCCATAAACCACACACCACCACACACCCATTCTCCTTCAAGAAAAAACATAGACAGTGAAACGGATATTTTCGAAATATTTTTTGGTGTCATGCTGTCACTCAGCAAATACTTCACGAAACATTCAGCAGCACAAAGTGTGATGTCTAATGTCTGTTTGCCATTACCCAATTGTCATGGTGACTTTATTCAGTCGTTTCCTTGCATTCTTTGTACTGCACAACTTTGCACAGGTTAATGCATGTTGAGAAAATGTAAATCTGTATTGTGCAACAATTTGGAGAAGGGACCCCCCGAATTTTGACGGGTATTTCGCACACTGACTGCAGTTGATGATGTTGCAAATGTAAGGACGGATTAGGTTGTGTCTGTAGATCATGGATTGTGACGTGAAACGGTACCGCTCAGAAATGCTAGAACATCTATGTACGGTCTGATAACAATCCATCCATCCATCCATTTTCTACCGCTTATCCTCACATAGGGTCGTGGGGGGGCTGGAGCCTACGGACAATTTAAATTAGCCAATTAACCTAATCCCCATGCATGTTTTTGGATGGTGGGAGGAAGCCGGAGTACCCAGAGAGAACCCACGCAGACCACTACACCACCGCGCTGCCCCTGATAACAATCTTTTGACTATTATTTAATTCTCTGCGCAGTAATGCTGCTCCTTCATCCACTGGATTGTTAATGAAAGCACATGTCATTTTGACAAACGGCAAATCTAGGCTACGCCAAAACTCTCCTGGTGACTGAATGAATGAGGAAATGAAAAGAGGGCGGAGACAGAGAGAAACTCGAAGTTCATTGAGAAAAACCTGCTCCCAACCAGGTTAGCTTCATAGAGTCTGTTACTACGGTAACTGACCGAGAGCTTAAGTTAGCTCTCTCTGTGAAACAAACTAGACTTATACCCTCTTTCTCTGGTTTGAGTTACCTCCCTTTCTGAAACGGAAAACTCAGTTTCCCTCATTTCAGGGTTAACAGACTCACAGTTTTCACTAAACCTGGTTTGTGATACAGACCCGTTATCACAAGACTGTTTACATTTACTCTTAACAGATTTTAAAACATTAATACGTTTAGCTCGCTACAAAGTCATTCACTTTCAAGCAAACAAAAGAAGAGAAGAATTTGATTTGAAGTGTTATTTGTTTGCAAGAGTATGAAAAATGAAGCCACTGTGTGTTGGCCCACTGACTGATCCAATAATGTTCTGATACAAGTTCATTGTAACAAGCTGTACTGAAAAGACTGTACATAAAGCTACTGTGTGAAGGATTTATTCTCAAATTCTCAATTTTAGTGCCCCCTGATGGTCACACAAATAGGACCCCCTTTATATGTACACCGTACCAGACAGAGCTGCTATAATTATTAATACTATGGCTGTTAAAGGTAACGTGACTCCGCATGAACACGCTACTTTTGACAACCCTAATAAATACAATGCAACATGGTGCATAGTCAGACAACACATATCTCAGTTAATCTGTGATCCAACACACTTGGATCCACCAAGTCACAAAGAGATGTGGTCCACTAGGTGAAAGAACGTCTAGAAATATTGCATAATGATAGATCTCAGTGCATGCATATATGTCTAGTGCACGCTGTGTTCCCATGTTTGTGCTTTCTTGCATGTGTGTGGTGGGACTCCCCTCTGTCCCTCTGCAGACAGTTGGTGCAAAGAATTGAACTATATTATCACAGCATGAGTCACTGGAACATTCTGTGGCTCTGAGGGAGCAAATCACATTTGTTCGCTTTTCCCATCTGCCATGTAATGAGGAAAAGAAGGAGTCACGTAGTGTTTATGCTAAAGATAAACCCTACATCTGTATACTGTAGATTCAAGGGATAAATTTATTTATTTTTGCATTGTTTCCATCTTTGCTGCTCTCATCGCTGCACTGTATTTAAAAAAATCACCTTGACATATCTCTCGGTGCGTTTCCAGTTGGCATTAAAACCCACTGAACAGCTTGTGAAATTTGTTAAGAAAGATGAAAATGAAAACTCACCAAATGGTTGGCAAGCTTGTCAATGTTAAGTGACCTGTAAGGAGGAGAGTGATAGTTATAGTCATTATAGTCAATACACTACACAACAAAGAGTCACATTCAAAACAGGGGGTGCAGCTTATTTGTTGTTGGCTTGTTAAGAGAATGATAAGGGTACTTTAGCATAAACAGGTTCAACAATCTAGTCCTTATGCTAAGCTAAAGCTCCTGACTGTAGCTTTAGATTTAATACAGTATTTAGAGATGGGAGTGACATAGCAAAAACCACATCAGAGACAAAATTGCTATTTCAAAGGAAATTAAATGTTATTTATCTGTCAACATTAAACCAACTGAATCACCCTGTGGATCAAAATATAACTGTTTGCAAACATTTTATGAGTGGAAGTAAATATAATCTGTAATATATGATGCACAGATGGAAAACGTTTCAAAACGTGTTTATCTGAAAGACACTTTGTTCAAAATATTGTAGAAGCACTGATATTACACAGCACAAGTGTGAATTTTACTCCAAGTCTACTGTGGCAGTCATCAGCACATCAAAGGTGAGGTTGGTGGAGTTGTCTGGTGCATTCAGGCGTCATCAGTTTTTCCTGACCACTGCTGATGTGATTTGCACTCGACCCAGTGAGCAGAACACATTTTTGCGCTAACGCAAGTGCTGTGATGATATCGAACTGGCATGTGAATATCTTCATTCACATCTCGAGGAGAGCAGCGCAGCCACATTCCTCTGTCTTTCTCCCATCGTAGTGTGAAAAAAATCAGAGGGGAGAAATATGCATGTTTTTGATTCCCAAATACACCACCCTATTGCCGCATCATTAGGGTATCAATTGCATATTAATCCACAGCTGAAAATGGTCCCCAACAAATGCTCTATTTCCTCTCGCAAGTAAAGATGTATGTCCTCAGTAGGAGCCTATGGACAGTCAGGTTAGAGTTTATGCACAATTTTCACCCTAATAGAGGGAATATTGTCATCCTTATCCAGTGATGTTGCTAGGTATGTGTCCTGCATCCCTGACTAGGGATGTGATGATACACTCGGCTCATGACATGAGACGAGAATGAGACAAGACAATATTTTCACATTACTTTTAACAAAACTAAAATGACAAAATATATGACTGGACCAACATTTATTTCTTTTATTAAACAGAGTTTATTTAACTCTGACGCTTAAATAATTCATAAAAAATACATTAAATCACTTTTTTGTCAAAATTAGTGTTGCAATATCAGCAACATGAGGTGAGATGTGTAAGAGCTGATGCCACAGGTCATAATGTATAACTTACTGAATATGATTCCCATAAAAGTGTTGTAGTTGTCAGTGTTGCTACAGCATAATATATAAGGGGAACGCTTTTCGTTTTTCATTCTGGTGTTGCACTTTGCAGACGGTCCCTGCTTTGTCTCCACAATGGCCGGTGCTCATTAGGAGCTATGTTTTCTGTCAAGCACTGGGGTGATGCATCATTTTGGTAAAAATACGGTTGTAGCTCACCGTGTGCCTCAACAACATGGTATATTTGCATCTTTAGATCCTATTGTACTTGACATATTGATCAAGGAAATTCAAATCTGCCAATACCTATTTAAAGCTGGTTTCACACCGAACATGGAAAGTGCGGGGCGCTGCGCAGGGTAGGGCGCACTGCGCAGTTGCTAGGCTACGGATCGAGCGGAAAGCCCTGGCTTTATTTATGCTGATGAGGAGACCAGCAAGAACAAGAGTTTGGGTACTTGCTACTTTGAGTTTCAGCTCGTCCGGTCTCGTGTCCCACAGCTCACCACATTGTTATACGTCTATACGTCAAGAATCTGCCTTTCCTCCATCCTTTACACATATGTTTCCTCCTTTCTGTGCAGCTCCTGGCATCTCTCCTGCAGCGCACAAGAGCGCAAACGCCACGCTACGCTTTCTTCGGCGCAGACTGCTGCGCCTTTGCACGGCGCAACCACATACACATTGAATGGGTTTGTGAAACCAGCTTAACGTTGCTTAAAAGTGCTGCAGTTGCTGCTTTCCTTCTCCTTCTTCTTCTGTTTCTTTTACTGCCACCCACAGGTCACTAATGAAACTTGGACAGCTCAAAGTCTGATAGATTTCTTTCTGCCCATTCTCGCGAGACATCTTTTCACTTAAACAAGAAATATTGTCACGAAGCATTAAAAATCTGAAAGGATGCAGTAAACTCACTATCCATGCATGCCGGGGACGCATCTCATTTTTCCCATGAAAAATGATGCACTGTGTTCAACAACTCATGTTTAAAATCATAGTAACTAGCAAAAGAAACCTTGTTGTCAGCAGAGCAGACAAGTGCTGTTTGGACCCTCTGCTCATCTGCTCAGAGCAGACCTGATCCCTTGTACACAGTATGAACATGCTAGTTTAGCCGCTAGCAAAACAACTAGTCAGTCACCGCCGATTTCATTTCGACAATTAAAGATACAAACTTCATAATAAATAAGGCCACATTTCCAGTGCTCGATGCTGTAGTTACTCATTTGTGTCTATGATGTTTTAATGTTTAGGGGACGTGCTGTAATGAAATTAATAAAACATACTGTGGTAGTGCTGGGTACTGAAAAGCTCCGGTCCTATCGGGTATTGAGAAATTAATAATTTTTAGGTGCCGAATTCCAATACCCAAGAGTCTGTGAGCCATGCTCGAATATATCCATTAATTATAGCAATATCATAGCATACCACCATCAAATTTGAACCCTTTTAAGTTTAACCCTTCAATTTAAGAAATAGAAGAACATAAGAAATAGAAAGAAATCAATTGTTTTAATTGGAGGCCCATTGAATTTCCCAGGGACCCCCTCAAGTCACCAGCTGTGAGTACTGGGGACTAACTACATAGAAAATGTATCAACATCACTGCTTAGCATTTAAGTACCACAGCTAAGCTGTAATTAAAGGAAATGTTTAGATTGTTTTTTTTATTCATTAATGGCACTCTCTGATAGTTCAGAGGCTGTAAGAAAAGCTTTGGTTTGTTTTTGCCCCCTTTAACATTGCAGTGAGATCTAATTCCCATTGATTGTGTCATTGATCGTCTTTCTTGAGCGACATTTCCTCCTTTCCATTAAGCGAGACCCCGGGCAGAATTCCCTCAATGCCTATTAGTAAGATAACATGTAAAAGTGAACAACGTATCCTTCAACAGTGGGATCAATATGTCAGCTTCTCAACCTGGTTGTGCATCGCTTCAATAACACAAAAGATCATTTAAAAGCAGAGACTACTGCCCTTGATCTTGAAAAATATTTTGTTGCAGGTGAAACTGCTGTGTTTTACTAAATGGTTTGCAGATACAGCGTTAAAAGAAAATCAAATGTGTAAAATACAATAATAGTATGGTGAAATATATTTAGATCTAGAAGTCATTCTAGGGGGTGATAATTATTATTTTATTGTGATTGTGATTAATATGTCCTGAAAAGCAGTGATATTTGCCTCCAAAATGTTGGATTTTTACCATTATAGGTTGCACCCATGTGCACAGTGCTCTCAATGAACTGCGGCATACGCCATCAAAAATCTGGATTTATCAAACAGAGCGAACGCCAGAATCCACGCTCCTTCCCTTGACGCATCTCAATCAGTGTGGAATTGAGCATACGTGTCTGGGTAATGGACTCCTCCCTCACTACACCCATAAATACATATGCAAATTCATTTAAATAGGCTCCACACTGAGGCTCTCCTCACAAGGGGCCTCATTTATCAAAAAGCGTGTGCACATGCTAAAAATATACACCCTTTTCTGATGTATCAAACTGTGTCTATACAAAGATAAGCGCAATTCCCATTGATAAATCACAGCATAGCTGAGAAAAGCGTGGACATGAACACACCTCATATCCCGCCCTCTACATGCCAACCGCAATCATATATGGTCAATGCACATTAGCATGTGAATATGGGGATGGCTAGTGTGACATCACAAATCACTTCTGGGTCCAAACGCAGGCTGCGAATGTAAACGGTAACGGTTGGAGCCGTTATACCGCTAGATTGTAAAACACCTGGTAAGGCTATGAAGACATGGGAGAACCGTTTGAAAGGTGAAACTGTGAGGATTCGTCCACATTTTAAGATAAGTTGATCAGACTTTTATATCTCACACGCAACGTAACAGCTAAAGAGCCACTCACTTTTTTCACGGTCACTTCACACGTGGCCAGTTTCCCGAACTCTGTCAAAAAGGGACTGAACTCTTACAACTCCAACAGAGTTGTGCATGTTAGTGTCATGGCAGCCTGAAAGGGAAAGTCCAGGCTTCCATGAAAAATAAAGTGTATGAGGTTGAGGTGAGACAAACAAAAAGGTGTCAGCAATAAAGCTAACGTTCTGTACCTGGGTAACATTAACAATTGTTTATTTATGTATGTTAGCAAGTAAGTAAAGTATATCAGAATGTGTACCATGGTTAGTTTACAACGTAACAGACAACTGTACAGTGTAGTTGGTGGCGCTACCTAGTTATGTTGCCTAAAGTAAACACACATTTAGTTTGATGGTGTGCTGTATTTAGTGAGTGAGGATCATTACATTTTGAAGCAGCAAAGACCAAATGTGGGAGATTGTGAAGTGCCTATGAGCATCTGTAAAAGCCTTAACAAGTAAGATGTATTATGTTATTATTATTGTTAATTGGGCATGTTAGAGGAAATGATCAGTGAATCAGTGCTTGTTTATATCTGCACTCCTCCACTCTCCCTCACAGATTGCAATTCTCTGACTCTCCACCTGTGTTGCCAATTCTCCAGAAAGCAGGTAAATTACCATGTAAACTGTACACCATGGTCAGACTGGTCATAAATATACACACTTTTACCTGACAGGTTTTGGTTTGATAGATCAAAAATACGGCAGAAAAGCATGGACACACAAAATCTGAAAAAATGCGTGTATAAAAAAATCATGTGTCTATAGCGATAAATGGCGTACTTCAGGGCGTAGCTACGGTCACCTAAGTTTAAAGCACAGGATTAGACGCCACATGTGCTGCACTTGATGGATCGCACTGATGTGAAATAGGAGTGCTGAATAAGATGCCGATGAAGCTATTTGTGACTTTACGCAGATGATCTAGTCCAACACAGACGGCATGGTCCGGCTCAGGGTCGACTGGCTCACTCCCAATCACTTGGTCAGTTCTCGTGGCCAAAAGCCCAGTGTGGTCAGCACCTGTGTGGGCACTGGCAGAACCTGGCGTACAGCAGCTATGAAGATTGCGTGGAGCAGCGCCAGTTTCCACGTTGATACATCTGAATGTGAGTGTGGATCCTGGTGTACATGCTTTGATACATGAGGCCCCTGATGTTTGTGGGACTGCTTGGTATAGAACTCTACCCTAATTCCCTGGTCAGGTTGACAACTTCAGGATGGCCAAATAGAAATGACTTGCTGCCAAACAGCGTCTAATCAAGACACTGAATCCCATACCTAACCAGAAGTACCTACAATTACATTTTATATATCAGTTTAGCATACTTGCTTTATTGTGTTTTTCTAAATTAGTTTGCAATTCAGAGGCCTACTGTTTCCCAAAATAACAGGCATGGGTATTTATTATCTCTTATAAGGATAAATCCACCCTGAATGACAGAAATGGCTTATTTATTTTACTTTATGCTCCTGAAACCATGACGCAGCCTTTCTTTTAAAGTCATCTGCAATACAGTTGTGTGATTTGTAGTAGTAGTAATGGTATAATTGTTTTTCCTGAAAAAGCCTAATGTTTCCTCAACAAATTAATTATGCTTTAAAAAGATGTCTTCATGTTGTTGAAACCATCCTGTCCTGCATCCTGTTTCTGCCACCAAACACAAAGCTAGTCTCTTGTTAGCTCCTTAGCTAGCATGTACAGTAGATCTAATGGCAAGTGCTACAGAAGAACAACTTTCACCAAAACACATTTTTGCTCATGATACTCACATATTGATGTTGTTTAATGATATTCTCTGTCGGTGAAAAAGGCTGGACAGGTGAAACGTTTATCTTTGCATCCCAGTGGAGATATGAAGGATGACTGATGTGCTGCTGTTTAAATGAGCTAGCTGTTAAATGGCTAATCTCTGCTATTCTGTGCTAAACGCAGGAATTTCTCTAAAAACAGCACAAAATAAATCACACAAAACTATTTCATATCAAAGCCATACAAAACTTGAGTAAACTCATAGACTGGATATAGAGGATATAGTCACCATGGGGCCACTCACTGATGTGGACTGTCGCCATCTTTTTTTTGTCTAAATGCAGTAACAGAGGGGGTGGAGCTAAGTACAAGCCAACACTTTTTACGTCCTGTCCAGTTTTTTTAATTAATCGATGATAATGTCCGGTTTTCCTTCTATGTGTGTATATGCGTGTGCCCACCCCCCGCGGTGAGTGCTGTGGAAACATTTCTCAAACCCCCTCACCCCTCTAGTTACATAAAATGGTTCAGTCCACCTGCTCCAGACAGCCTGCACAGCGGATCTATTCATTCAGTGTTTCACCTACCAGTTGGTTCTTTTCACAAATATGGGAATGACAGTCAAAAATATCATTAAAATGCATCGTTTTGTGTGTGTGTGGGGGGGGGCTCTTTTTAGGAAATCAAAATATGGTCACCCTAAAATTATTTATATACAGTATATGGCTAAAGCACTTACAACTCTCAGACCAGACAGTGCTGTGGTAGTGACCTGTTAATCACACTGTAGTCCAGCCCTAAAGCATGTCCTGCTTCCATCCATCCATCCATTATCTACCGCTTATCCTCTCAAAATTTAAATAACCAATTAACCTAATCCCCATGCATGTTTTTGGATGGTGGGAGGAAGCCGGAGTACCCGGAGAGAACCCACACAGACACGAGGAGAACATGCAAACTCCACACAGAAAGGTCCCGGGCCCGGGAATCGAAACCCGGTGCCTTCTTGCTGTGAGGCGACAGTGCTAACCACTACACCACCCATGTCCCGCTTCCTTTTATAATTTACTAAAGGAAGACTGTAACTAGTTATTGAGAGCATAAATCTGTGTTTGCTGAAGCATTAAACCAACCTAGAAGTTGAGTCATTTTCTTACAGAGTTCTGTTTACAGAATGCAAGTTGAGGATACTTCAGCATTGGCTTCACTTTTCAAACCCTAGAGGTTGCCACCTGGGTAAAAGGTAAAAGACCCCAATTTTGGAGGGCCGTTTACACATACATGGGTATTTTTAAAAACACAGACTTTTCCCTTCGTTTGTGCCTTTCATTTACACACAAACAACGATTTCTCCTAAAAATTCTAAATTCTAAATTTCTAAAAATTCCAGCGAAAGTGGAAATTTAGGAAAACTGTGGTTTCGTGTTTGAATGTAAATGGAAAAAAACAGAGTTTTAGGAAATCTACGCACCAAAAGTGTAATTTTTTGTGTTGTACGGCCGTCAGAGTAGTCTATGAGCAGTCAAGCATTCTGGGTATCAGTAGCATTTCTGTTGGTGCAAGCACTTTTTACAAATACATCTCCTCTATTACTGTATTAGGAACGTATTAGGAACAGGAAGTCGTTCATGTTAGTCATTGTTGTCGATGAGGCTTCTGATTGGCTTGCATGGTTTTCTCCTTCTTCCTACACTGTCACTCATTGGCTTGCCGTAGTCATGATGGCTGTCGACAGCGTATTTATGCAGGTTAATGTAAACGGAAACTTTTTTGAAAACTATGATGTGTGCATGATGTTATTTTGGAAAACGGAGGGAAGGAAATATTCGTTTATCAAAATACCCTGCTATGTGTGAACGTAGCCTGAGTGTGACTGGGCCACACACCAATCAGTGACATCATTGAGATATATCTGTTTCTAAACGTGACTCACCCGCAGGTTTCTGAAAATTTGAAGGGTCCCATGATAGTCTGATGATGTGACTGTGAGTACAGTATGTTGACTGATGTGTTTCAAACACATAGGAACCTATTTTGAGCATGTGGTATTTCCTCACTTGGGAATTATTTAAACGGCGCACACACATGCATCCAAATGAGCTCATTCTGAAGACTGTTCTTCACAGATGTTACCTGCATCTGTCAGGTGAACAGATGTTTCATAAGAAAACTGGTCTTTCAGTGGAGCCACCATGGTTTGTGCTGTACAGCAGAGTGATGCCATCTGTAGATCTGTTAACATAACACCATATCATGAATATTCATACCTTTTTCACAAAATCCAGTCATTTACATGATCTGCATACTGTGGTGTTTTCAAGATGATCAGCAAATAATTTAACACTGATATTAATATTTTTAGATTTTCATGCAAAATATACATGCTGCTTTGGAGTAAATATTATGATTAGCATATTTCCATTTCTTCACAAACTCATTATATATTTATTTGATGTATGTTACCACTCTGCAGTACGTTGTTATTTAGATATCATTTTGGAAGATACGTATTTTAGCCTGACATATCTAAGGGGTTCTCAATAAACACATTTTTTAAGAATATTAGAAAATGACAAATTAGACACATTGTGTGGAGACAGTACTTCATTTCACATCTGTAGCTGTCTATATTATATATTTTATACACACAGACATATATACAGTACAGTTGATAACAGCACCATCTGCTGTGGACTGTTTGTCACTCCCACACAAGATCTGGAGGCTGAGAGGAAGAATTCATGCGAGCAATCTGCCACTTCAACACACACTGCACAACCCTCCAGGGTATCAGTCTGTCTGTCTTGTATGCATTTTTTAGGAAAATCAAAAAAACAGAGAGAGCACAATTACAACTGCTTTCATTGCAATCAAAGAACACTGTACATTGTGCAAGTGAAAAGTAAAATTAAAAGGCATCATTAAGGGCAGCATTTCTGTTTAAGAGGTGTATGTTGTGTAGCAAAGGCAGAATAACTTAAAACAGCAGTGATTATATAATCTTATACTATCCTTCTTAATAGTAATAATAATTTATGAGTACTTTGCAGCACTGTAGCACACTATAACAGTGTGGAGAAAAGCTCAGGGGATGCTGATATAAGAAGAATGCATGTGATTAAAATGGGTTACTATGGAATCTGTGTCAACAGAAGACAGAATCCCCTGTCCATCAGTCTGCGTGTTGACTCAGTCAACCTTCTTCTTGATGTTGAGCAGCTGGAAGAAGCTCTGCAGGGTCCAGTACAGCAGAGAGAGGGAGACAAAGGCCTGGACAACAGCAACGGAAGAAGGTTAGGATTACATTATATTTCTCTTAAGCAATAATGAATGTGACACCTTATAGAGACTCAGAATGTGAGTGAACATAGACTGTTTTAGCTGAGGTGACAGTGTAGTGAGGTGTTATCTCAGCATTAAAAACACTGTTTTCTGAGCAAGATCTGCTGACAAGATGTTGAAAGTGTTAACGAGGTGACAGAATTTGAAGGTAGAAGTGTCCTAAAAATGTTGATAGACTGAATTATAATTATGTTTTGAGGAGATATTTTCATAAACTTCATTACAAATTAACAGATTTCATATTTCATGTTTTCATAATTCATATTTTTTAATATCTTTTATAATTTAATCATTCATTACTTAGATTTTTTTTCTCAAAAGTAATTATTAAAGATGTCTATAACATTTATTAAGGCTAAACCTGCTTTTAGGAACTTCCTGGCATTTCTTAACAAGACCGATTTTTTTTTCTTTTTTCAGTTCAGAAAATATTGGAGTGCATATTCACTTTAGTTTGAAAACCTCACAATATTTTGTATAAGATGTATAATGAATATTTTGTCTTGATTAAGTGGATGCTGATTTTAATGTTTCGTGATGTTTCTAAGGATTACAGAGCTCTTATAATTTGTACAATGCAATGTTACACTAAGCGAAAACATGACATAATAAAAAGTGCGATGGGTGTCATTTACGACCAGTCAACACAAAGGCAAACAGTGAAAGTGAATCCATAATTGAAAGAAAACAGCAAGAGCCTTCAGTCTCAGGATCATGCAGAAAGTGGGCTCAGAGGTTAAGGACCAGGCCTTCTCCCCTGATGCTCTCACGATGGGGTCAAAGGGGTCACCGTCATGGGGGACCTCAGAAGGGGGGGTGCTCTGCCAGAACCCGCCCTCGCCTCCATCCCTCGCTGCGTTCTGGCCCATAAACCGCATCCTACATCGCAGTTTCAGCCAAAACCAGACCGCTGTCCATCACAGGCAAAACAGCGTGATGGGAAAAAAAGCTAAGTTTCCTCCTGGACACGGCAGCTGTTTTCCTCTGGGAGAGACTCAAACAGAAAGAGAGAGAGAGAGAGACCTTTTCTACCTCACTCTACCTGGAAACTGCCTCCCCACTGATCGACAATAAAAGCAACAACAGACGAAAATAAGAAAATGAAGAAACATATCGGGGGTGCTTTCTAGTGGCCTGGATCATTAAAGTATATTTATGAACTGCTGATCCCATGACCACGCAAGAGTATTATTATTTATCCTACTGTACACTCGAGTACTTCAGGATCTTTATCTCCACTATTGCAGAGGGGAAATAATGCACTTTTACTCCACCATGTTACCTGGCAGCTATTTGCTTTTTAATAAAAGAAAATTTAAATATAAAAAAAAATTTACAGAATAAACACTACAACAGTAAAATAAGCTCTACCTCAACCAAGGACATTAAAACTATTTTTCTACATTAATTGTATTTTTAATAATACTAATTACAATACTACCACTACTACTACTAATAATAATAACAATAATAATAATCTAGTATTTTTACTTTGATATTTTAAAGCATTTTGCAGTTGGCCTTTCAGCAATCATTTTTCAATGTAATATTTTGTGCTACTATTATTTAAAAGATCTCAATACAACTACTACACCACTGTATAAAAAAGTTATTTTATTGATGGTTCAGGTTTACTAGGGGTTGTGGGTAGTGTAGTTTACTACCAGGAATTCAGGACTAAAAGTCAAACTCACGCTGACATTGTGCTTCTACTGGAGATCGCTGGTTAAAGTGGTTTCACAAATGGCTGCTCTGGTGAATCCACTTCAGACACTTTAAACAACATGGCTGCAAGTCTAAATTCATTGAAGGAAAAACAGATGGAAGATTACAAATACACAAAGTTTCATTGTGTCCATCCAGGAGATGGATTGGGATCGAGAGCCTTGGCAGAACCTTGCAAATCACATTTCACTTCAACGGACCGAAACGTGACAAGACGTTTCTATCAAAGCAGCATGTTGAGGCAAAGGGAGGGCACCTATTTTTCTCTGCTCCTATCTCTCTCCTCATTCAGCCCCATGCACTGCGCTATATTTTAATGGACGTCGTAGGAAATCCATGTGGGACACATTACATCATGGAAGGAAGCTGGTCTGATCGTCCACAAATAAGCACTAATGCCAGAGAGCAGCAGCTCCCAAAGTAGATGAGATCTGAGATCTCAGCGGATCGACTCACACTCACTTTGTTTTGGGCAGAGGGTGCTTTGTTAAGAGCAGCAGTACAAAAAGCCATGAACACATGGCTTTTGAAGATTCTCTCTGACTCTTTGTTGAGCTTTTATTTACTCCTCTTCTCCTCTTTTAACACTGCAGCATTAACATTTAGCTTAAAGCTCACAGAGGTCAATGACATTGATGATAAACGCTGTGCAGGAACATCAATACTGGGCTATTCTGCAAAAGCAACAATAGCAACACTACTAATATTCTCACTTTTTGTAATATCCGTACAGTCCTACAGTGTGGTTAGGGAACGATCTTGGTTGACGTTTGGCGACTCCAACACTTGGTTAAGGTTGTGAGTGATTGTGAGTGTGGATAATAAGAAGGCAAATGTTAATTGAAGGTTTGTGAAGGGACGCAAACTTTGGTCTCCTAAATGAAAGTGCCACACAGCCGTCCACACCCAGACCTCCGCTTTCTGCCTCGCACCATAAACAGCACACCACTGGCATTGAACGTAAATCGTGAGGTTCAGAATGATCCAATATGGACGTCATCCTTAGGCGTACTGTCCTCTTTCACCACACTTAGGCCACTTCTGTAACCAATGGTCAGGATCCACGAAGGGCTTGATGTATTGAATTAATTCTTTTGAGTGTGATTGTGACATTTGTATGTCGTCAAAATTGTGCCAGGCAACATGTAATAAAACAGATTAAAGCTGGCTATATTAGGTGACTGGAGGCACATCGGTCCCGTAAACTGCGACGTGAATAGATTCACTGTATTGCGCACACAGTTTACTGGTGTGTTGTGACTACAGGCGACTAGGTGGCTCCGGCTATCTTATATCTGCAAGAGGGACAGACTCGCGCATTGCAGTTGTTGATCACTTTTATGAGACATGACGTGTGCCTTTGTCCCTGCTATCTATTCAGGTGACAATTGTCTGCTGGTCTGTCTGAAAATGTCAGGCTGATGTCAAGAGACGAACAGCAGGAATGAACACATGTTTTTGTGTCTTTCTGTCCTAAGAATAGCAAAACGTTGGTTCCAATTTTTGCATTGAACATTAAAATTTGACTTAATAGGCATTGCATGCATGAAGAGCCTCTTTCCCAGTGCACAAAAATCCACTAACACCCATTAACATCTGAATTTTGTCTTGAGTGGAAAAAGTCACAATCTGCATTCATTCCAAGGACAAATAATAGTAGTTTATTAATCAGCTCCAGCTCTGATTGACAGTGATGGAAACACAATACCCTAATTTTCACAGGTTTTTTGGCATCATCCTACATGATGTGTGAAGTGAATATATAATAAATAAAATCAACAGGGATTTGGACAATTGAGCATGTACATAATACAATTAATTTACTCTCCTCAAAGCCACCAGACTCCAGTCAGACAACAGTAACTTTACCTCGCTCATTGAAACACATTCCATTGAAACTTAACAGAAACAAAACTCACCAAAACCCTCTTTGTTAGTCTTTCTGTTGCTCCTACAATCACTAACTCTGGGTTAAGAGTTTGAAAGAGAGACAGAAAAATAAAAAAAAACAACCACCATAACATTTTCGCTGTTTACTAACCCTGCTTCTGCCGGCCAATGGGCACCTATTTTTCCTGTGCTTAAAGTACCTGCATATAGGCACGAATTTTGGCGGAAAAAAATATCTGGATTTGTTTCAATCCTAAATTAATCATGGTTCAATTACCTGTACTCATACTACAAGTACAAGTTAAGTTGAAAAAATACATCTTTGTTCTGTTTTCTTCAGTGAAGAGTTTTAGTGTCCCAAGATGGTGTCAACACCGCTCTAAATCTTTGCCTGACAACAGTAAAATTCTGGCAAAACACCTCAGTACTTAGAACATGGTCAAATATAAAAACATTAAACAAAGGCCATCTGCAGCTCCAACATAATAATATCTGTATTGAACTGTGTGCTGTTGATGGATATAAAGCATCAAACAGATACATGCCAGAGCGCGATCCGGTGCCTCTGGTGACGTCTAGCTCGCAGCCTTCAGTGGGTTAACACGGCAGAGCCTCGCTGTTCTGAAGCTGCAGCTGCACTCGTGATTGAAATGAAAACAAGGCAGAATGGCTGCTGTCAGACGTGTGATATATGACCTGTAATGGGATGTTTCCAGAGCTCCCTCTCCATATGGCTGCCTACACTCCGTGCAGCAGACCTGGACTGAACTGAGTCGGAAAATAATTTTTTTGTTTTAAACCTGGCTGCAGAACAGGAGTGGGTGGAGTTCACTGCATTGGGAGTAAATTGGTGAAAATAAACCATATTTAACTGCTATTTAAAGTGAGAATCTTTACATCAGCACTGTGAATCTTAGCGCACGGTCACTCTTTGTATATTTACATTTCTTTAAGACAATCTGTCTGGTTAGCAGATCATTTACAGCTATTATGAGCTCCTCCTTATGTGTCAACCCTTTACTGTGCCAGGTAAAGGAAACAAAGATTTGTACGTGCCGGACCACTGGGATATTTATTTTAAATATTAAACTGATTTTCTGCTTAAAAAAAAAACATTTTGGGACATAGAAATTTATAGTTGTTAATCTTATTTAAATAAATACAAAAGAACAGTTAAAAATATCCACAGGTGCAGAAACATACAGTACACTGCATGTGCTGTATAGCACAACCATACATAGCCCACTCTGTAAATACACTTTAAATCATCTCACAGATGTTCATGAAACACACAGGTGCACGGGCACACACATCAAATACAAGCACTTCTGTACATACAGAAGTGCTGCACCTGCACATACCATAATGCACGCCACACACACACACACACACACACACACACACACACACACAAAGAGGACTTCCTGTCTGTTCAATATGAGCAGATATTTTGTCTGTGTACCCGGGTCGTTTGAGCAGGATACGCTGAGTAGGTTAACGTCCCACCGGAGAGTCAGCACAGCACCATGAGAAATATCCCTGTCACAGTCACACACACACACACACACATGCACACACGCACACACACACACACACACACACACACACACACGCACACATTTACATTTGGTTTTGCAAAATGAAGTCCTCATCATATTCATAGACCTTTTTATAACAGCTTGTGTTTCATGTACCTACTGTTCAATCAATGAGTAATACACTCCAGGTGGAGCAGCTGTAATCAGCTCACCAGTGGAGAGAGAAAAAATCCCACTTATGCCAGCCTGTTTCAAGGTACACAACAACATATATGCTAAATGGAGATCTGCTGCCCAATTTAGCTTTATTTGACTACACCGATGATTTGCAAAGTCAAATAAACTCACTGAAGAACAAAAGTTACAGCCAAAGGCAATAATTCAACCCACAAGGCTGGTTAAAAAGTGTAAGACTGAGAAGACAGATATGAGACAGCAAATAGATTGTGTGAAAAGATTATAAAAAAAAGAATTGAGCAACTTGTTGCTTCAAAAATAAAAGCTCTGTTCTAGAGGCAGGTCAGGACCTCTGAGAGGAGAATGAGGCCTTGAGCAGTCAGCTAAAATATAAGTGATATGACCAACAAGAGGACATGAGGCAGGATGTTGTGTGTTACATCACCTCAGGATCGCCCGTATTATTGCTGCACAAACAAAATGATTTCTATGCCCAGGAGCAGCTGAAAGCCTCTGAGAGGGAGAAGAAATATATCACTACTGTATATGAGAGGTTCCTACAACGGACTTTCAGAAGCCTCAGATTGTGTACCAAAACCCAAATCCTCAGAGATCCAGAAGTCAAGGTCTTAAGCTGTCAGGTAGAGTGCCTTGAAGGGAAGCAGCAGCTAAATGTATTTTAGCCACCTAAAAAAAACATATCAGTTTAATTGTGCGTTACATTTTGAATATTTTGACCACTTTACACTCAGACACTGTTATGCTGCTCTCTCCAAACCACCAGACTTTGTGGACAATGTTAATTTTACCTCATAAAACATGAGTTGTGGTGTGCTGCCGCTTTGATCGGTCAGTTTATTTGTGTTATTGTGACTATGGTATTTTAAAGGGTTAGTCTGGACTCACCAAAGTATTTTTGAAGAGAGCACAGATAACAGCTTCAGTTCCCTGTTGGAAAGGATTGTCTGGCATAAGGTAAGCAGTAAAAATACATTAAGTGCAGCATACACTAATAATGATCTTATTTTAGGTGGACCTTTCCTTTAGGTGTCTAAAATATGTTTTGCTGCTGTGGCTGTCCACTATAATACATGTTTTGCTTCCTCCAAACTGGGGGTGTGCCAACAAGAGTTTACTGTAGTTAAAACTGTGTAAGGGCCCAGCATGCTCACTACACTAACCATGCATCATCTCCTTTATGTAGGTGTGCTCCTGTCTGTAACAGCTATTCCGTACTTCTATATTAGTCTAGAAGGTGCCATTGCTCTGTAGTGTGAGCGAGAGGATATGTCATACATAATGGGAGCTCAACATCAAGCTCCAAAATTAAAATTATTTCTGTGTCCTGGAGCAGCCTGGAAGTCTCTAAGATGCCAGAAATGCACCCCTTGCTACCCTGGATCAGTATCAGATTTTGTCCTAATTTTGAGGGTTGGGTGGACGATCCAGTTTAATTTAGCATCGGCTGGTCTGAACCATCGGGAGCCATTGGGGTTCAGTGTCTTGCTCAGGGATGCAGAGGCATGTGAAGAAGAGGTGGAGCTCCTCTGTGTCCTCTGTGACTTTGGATCTTCTCATTAGGGCTCGTCAATTGATTCTCTGTCAAAATAGTTGTTGGTTTAGTCCCCTTGTGCGATTGTGGCCATTCCTAACTTTGCAACCTCAGGTCTGAAGTCACTCCAAACCTCCTACTGCTCACAACCCCTGGCACCCCAAGACATTTTCCAGCTCACTACAGGCGAGATACTGTTGCTCAAACTATTGTGAAAAAGGACCATGAGGAATTTCATTTTACTACAATATCAGACGTGTGATTGTTAACCAGAGAGCCAATGAGCGCAGCGGAGAGAGAGATTCATAAACTGAGTGGAGAGTGATGAAAGCAATAAAGACTGCTAAATGAATACGCTAAGCCTTCATTCAAAACTACTCAGACAGATCCTACAGTAAGAGTCTTTGACTTCTTTATGTTATGAAAGTCTTTTATTGTTTGTTATGTTTGAATTTTCTTAAATTGGCATTGCAGTTGTGTAAAATGAGTTATTTTAGAAAAAGGAGAAATAATAGTGTAAGAAAAAAAAAACACCATGGTCAGGTTCAATCAGGTTCACATGTTGGCTCAAACACTGTATCATAAACTGGATGACTGTTGTGTTTCACCCATGAATTAAAGCACAAATAGGAAGACAAATTCAAAAGAAAGTCAACGTCGGCCACAGAAACTCAGCCCACAAAAGCCAAACTAAACACTGCTCGAGAAACCCCGAAGGGCCAATTGCTGTTAGATTTCCATAGCTTTACCTGGCAAGTGGTTTGACAACATAAACCAGGCGGTTACTCTTTTGACGAGCACGATCCCCTGCACATTGAGTGATAATATTTCACACTGTGTACAGTCGACCACCCCGCTGTTTACTCCAACGGAACAGTCCTACCCAGCATTTCTCTTTCAAATCCCCCCATTTTCTCCCTGGGAGGAGATTTCCTTTCCTTTCCATTCCTGCGAGCTCTCAGATGATGTCATGCTCGCAGAGTTTCCATTGCTCCAAACAATCCAGTTAACCTCAGCACTGCTTCTTGCTACCACACATTCCTGCATTAAAAATAAAAAAAAGCCAACTGACCTCTCGCACCTGAGATTTAGTGGGTGGAAACGACGCTCTCAGATAACGATGACCTCTCACCTTTTGCTGTCTTATCTGGCAGCTCATGGCTGCCATAACGGGAAAGAAGGCGTGGGATTTACAATATTTGCAGACAAATCAGGTGATGTGCTGAAGATAAAGCCACTTTGTGCCTTTGTGTTTGACATGAACTTCATAATATTGTTCTGACCTCTTCTTTTGACCATGGGGCATTTATCTTTCCCTTGAACGTTTGACAGAAAAGGGCTCTTTTCCGCACAGAGATGAAAATCTAATAGGGTGTGAAAACAACTGAGATACTTTTTAAATATACTTTATTTTGGATTCGACTGGATACATAGATTTAGATTTGTGTCTCAAGTTGCAAATGTGCCACCTCATTTATTACAAGGACAAATGCTTATGGCTTTTTATTATTTGATTATATTTTATTTCACAACCACAAAAAAAGTAATGAAAAATACAACAACAAAAGGATGGCAAGTAAACTTTTTTTTCTGTGGAATTGAACGCAGTCAAATCTAAACTGGTCTTCACTCCAGCCAAAAGGAGGCTGAGACTCTCGCTCTCTCTCAACCAAGGACAGGTGTATTTTTATGAGCTCTCCTCGTAAACTACTGTGACTTCACCAGCAGTTAGTGGTCGTTTTGAGATAAGAGCTGCTTAATTGCTCTGGGATATAACAGCGTCTCAGTTCTGCTCTGCAGCATGCTTCCCTGTGCCTTCAGGCAAACCAGGGGCCCATACAGTAACAACCATGTGTTACATCATTACTGTCCAAACTGCACAAGCCCGCTCCCCTGATACTGAGCACACAGAAATATATGTATGTGGACAAACACAAACTATAGACAGGGGGTGGACCACCAGGCATTATAGTGCAATCATGTAAAACAGCCCTGCAATAAATTATGTTTCTGTGTAACTGATGCACAGAAACACTACTGTGTGTGTTTGTCCCTCAACTACTCCACTCCTGTTTCTCTAATCCCCTCCAAATTGGCCCCAAAAAAGGTTAATTTTCATTAAATTTAATCATTTTTATGGAGAATAAATACTTGCAGAGTACTGCTGTCACTTGGGACCACATTTCATATGTAATGAAATGATTAGGAATCAGTAGAAACCAATCATTTGTAGATTCCATCTTCTCAAATTAACAATTAATTAACAATTTACTGTTTTTTTTACTTTGCAATTGGCAAATTCAGTGTTATTTAACAAACCACACAACTACCAGAATAATCAACACTGAAAGTGAGAATTAGTAGGAGCCCCAATCGTATCTGCTGAGTACATGAGCATCATCCAATGAAAGAAGATAATTATGGCTAAAGGGAATATATTAATATGGTCTACTTTGCAGGTTACGAGGCTAAAAATCAAAGACAGATCTAGGCTCTGTTTCTGCTTAAATGGCGAACAAGTCTGAAGCTAAAACAGCTCTCGGGTATAAACTATATTTCCAATTACAGTCAGTTTTAACATGAAATTGCTGTTGGCTTCACACAGAGGCCAAAAGCACCAGAAGCTGCCAAACAATGACATGTTGATTAGCGTAATAAATTTACAGTCCTTGGTTACACTGGAGAGAGACAGCTGTGTGTAAAACTAAACTGATGTGAAGGTCTGAAAAGTGTGAAGTGTAGCAGATAAAGTTGAGGAGCTGGCAACTGAGCACGTATCACTCCGGGTATAATCAAGTATACCTCTAGAGAATACTTAAAATTCTTGTAGTTTAACAGTCATTATGCATTTTGAAATAAAAACCTGATAGTAGGTCAGGCCATACAATAATTTAGCTCAGACAAACTGTAAGACGCTGCTCTGGATCAATGGGATCTAAGTGGTTGGTCCTCTGCCTGTGCAAATCTTTGACAGTTACAAATTTGCATCCCTGTTGGTATGGAAAGCAAAATATTCGAAGCAGTATTTCAGAGTTCCGTGCCATTTATTTGTCACGCCCCCGGTGTGTTTAGACTGCATATTTCCAACTTCACTCATGTCAGACTCTCTGAACAACAAACAGGCATGTTACAATTTACACCGCTGCAAAAACAGTATAAGTAACAACTTCCTCTACACACATACAGATGCTGTCACACACACTCACACACTCCTGCTTTTTGCATAGATAGCTATATCCTCACACAACCCACCCCCTGCTCATTCACACACTCCCTTACCAGCCTGGTCTCATCTGAACCAGCGAGGGTTTGGGGCGGGCCAGTGGGCGGCTGGGAGCGAGAGGCAGTCCTGGTTTACAGGTCAAGCCTGCAGCTTTACAAGGGAAATCTCCAGAGCCGCTATAAATACCACTGTGAGCTTTAAGGGTGCAGTATATCACACCACTGGGTTTGAAGGACCACAAACCGGCCTAGTTTTTGTAGGTTTTTTTTGTAGTTCCCCCCTCTTCCCAACTGTACAGTCGCATGAACCTGAATACAATTAAATGTGAATTTCCCCTCCACCATTTCAAGTGACTGTTGATTGGCCAGACTTCAAAACACGGCCCCTCCCCGCCGCAACAAAGAGCTGGCCGTTCACCTCACACGTCAGACCCATATATCATTAAAGTACTTTAAAAGTTTGGGGGTGGGTTCACATTTTGTTTTATCCCACTGTGCTGTAGTTCTGAGCAAATGGCAAATATCTCAGGAACCAATTCAATCAAATTGTGAGGATTTTCAATGAGGCCCACCTGCAAGCAAGCCATTTATTCAGCTCAAACTGATGTACTGCGACTTGAAATGAGGCCTAATGGTTTGCTTAAGGAAACGGCTGCATACAACTTACAGCCTTGTCAAAGTGACACAGCTGTTCAGCATATGCAGCATAAATCAAGACATTTGTTGTTTTGTTTTTTTTTTTGCTCTGAACAGGATTACTGATGTGCTTAATTTCAGACGCAGCTTTAAAAAATATATAATTCATTCAGTTTTATCCCTCTATATGGTGAGAAATAAAAGGTGGGAAAGTCGTGTATCTTTTGAACACCTGAGCTGCACAGATGTGGAGTCAGAGGACAATAAAAGCCTCGATTGAGCGCTCACGTGCAAATCTCATCAGCCAGCTCTAGTTAGCGGCAGACAGCACTAATTGGTTCCAGAAGTGTTCACTCTCACTCACGCTGGCTGAGACGGCAAGCAGCGAGGGCGGGCAGAAAGAGGGAGAGCGATGAGAAAAAAAAAGGAGCCAGTCATGGAGAGGGAGGGCAAGTAATGAGAGGTCAGCCGACATCTACAGTTGGGCTTCCTGAGCCAGAAAGGCACGCCAATTTTATGGTCAATTGGGCGACGCATCTGGACTCATAGATCACAAGGCTGCGGGGCTGGACTTAGCACCCAGCTCACACACATTTCACACACACAAAACAGACCACACAACACACACAATCACAGGCTACACACACACACACATACAGACACACACACACAAACCTGAGGCTGTCTTATGAAGATTTTCATGAAAATGTTTCCTTCATAGTTCAGTTTAAAGTCACAATTCTAGACTATTAGTTATCTTACAACCACCATATATATGAATTATTCTTCATATTTCCTTATGTTTTCACTACTTTTTCCACAGTTACAGAGACTGGTGTATGGTTTTTGCAATACATTGTGACAAAAGGCATAAATGTCGTTGACATACATTCTACGGTACAGTTTATACATTTGTTAAATTTTAATTTTAATTTTAATTAAAAAAATCTTGAATAAAAATCAACCCAGAGGTTTTATCCCATTGTGTGTTGATTTTTTTAATGTCAAGTATAACCTATATTGGGTTATTTGTCAGTGGATGAAGTACTGCTGTGGTCATAGTAATTATGATGGAAGCAATGATGGAAGTCAGGTGACAATATAAAGAATGATAATGCTTATTTACTCAGCTGATGACAGTTCAAATGGTTGTGTATGCCTTTAAACTACATTGTAACATGCCACAGGTCATCTTACCTCTGTGGCCACGTCCAGGGATGGCAGCAGGGGCCTCATGTAGCCGTACCTCTGCATTGTCACCATGACGACGCAGCGCAGCATCTCAAAGAGAGCTGCCATTGGCCTGAACATGAGAACATGACACACCAAAAAACAACACAACACTGATGATTAATTACATTTCCGTGGACTGTGAACGAAGTGACGTTTCAAGAATAATAATTTACAAATGTTATCAAACAGAAAATCACTTTTGAAGAGCTGATAAAGTCATTTCAGCATTAGCTTTAGCAGCACTCTATTGTTGTTCCTCTTTCCTCTCATGCACAGCAAAGCTTTTTGTGTTAACCCCAGCTTGGGAACCACTGGCATAAATAACCAGAGGATGTCTAATTCAACACCAAAATGTTTCATCCATCCATTTTCTACCGCTTATCCTCATAGGATTGTGGGGGGCTGGAGTCTATCCCAGCTGTCTTAGGGCGAGAGGCAGGACACCCTGGACAAGTCTCCAGTTCATCACAGGACACATAGAGACAGACAACCACTCACACTCACATTCACACCTACGGTCAATTTAAATTAACCAATTAACCTAATCCCCATGCATGTTTTTGGATGGTGGGAGGAAGCCGGAGTACCCGGACAGAGCCCATGCAGACACAGGAAGAACATGCAAACTCCACACAGAAAGGCCCCAGGCCGGGATTCAAACCCGGTACCTTCGACAGTGCTAACCACTACACCACCGTGCCGCCCCCAAATGTTTTCATAAAAAAAAAATATATATATATATATTTAAAATGAAAATCCCAGTACTGTACCTCTGATCAATGATGAAGCCCGTGGAAGTGAGAGTGAGCAGAACGTAGCCAGTCATCCCCAGAATGGTTAACTGGGACAGTATCTATAGGAATCAAGACATGTATGCATGCTATGAGAAATGTGGTTGGGAAAAAAATACATCAGAACCTAAACCTAAAATTAATACCATGGCTGGATAAGTTACGATCACAGGAGACCTTACTGGGAGAGCATTTGTTAACCGCATGGCTGTCTCCACTGTTTACTTGGCAATGCCAACCAAAATGTGTCTGACCTTCTGAATAACTGCACTGGCACATCCTGCAGTATCTGCCTCTTACTTTACACTGACAAGCCTAGTTTGCATAGACGTGCTAATCATCCCAGATGGGTCTTGACGGGGGACTTGACCACAGTGGAAGAAGCTGCAGTTTGAATCCCGATAGTCCCAAAACGGAGCCAAAACAACCAACAACGGTGCAGAAATCCCATGCAGACTCTCACTGACCTTTTCGAAGCTATTTGGGATGCACGCAAAAAAAAACAGACTTGCACAGAACGTGATGTACGGTCTAATTTGTGTTCTCTAACCTACGGCCTTGGCTAGGGGCAGCAGCTGGAAGCCCCGTGTCTCCTGAGGATGCAGTGGGCTGTCAGCTTAGGTTTATATTTCCTCGACACTCAATACAGAGCCTAACAGCCAAATCCCACTGACTGCTCTCATAGTATACCGCCACAGAAGGCCAAATATAGTAAACATAAAATCAACCCATCAACAGGATGCAATAAAACTGTATGTCTTCATGTTTGTCTAAGAGTCGTAATCCATGAGCCCCCATAAGAGCCATATTATCTGAGCCCTCACATGGGAGCAGAGAGGAATGATATGATTATGTTTTCCATGAATCAAACAAGGAAGAATTATGGCGTTGACCCATTTATCAGAGTCAAGGAACGAGACTGTCAAAGGGTATGAAAGCTGAATGATCATTGCATTCACAGTTCAAAGGCTACGGACACAGTTGGTTTTAGTAAGAGGTGTAATGAGTGGAGAATTATTTTGGTATCAAAGGTCATGTGAACTTATCTGTTCAATAACCCAGGGGGCTCAGCAGACCAGACACGCTTGGTTTGTGTGTTTTGACTGCCAGAGACGCCTACGCTTGAGAGAATATCCACCACAAATCCCTCAGAGTCATCAGGTGGTGTCACATGTTTTCAAAAGGAGTATGGGAGAGGAAAATCTCTCTGTGCTTCTTTTATTGAGCTAATTTTTAATGCGATCAAATGTCAAACAAAACATAACAGCGGAGGACAAAAACGAGCGTTAACATCTGGTGGCAGCACACTGATTGTGTTATTCCGTTGTCCCCCGAGACAAAGCAGATTAACTCATTAGTCAGTCCATTATTACAGCCGTGACTGTGACTAAGTTCATGAGGGTTTGTTGGACAGTTACCACTGAGGCAACGCAGCACTCAAAACTGTACATGAGTAAAGACACAAAAGTATTGGCATCAGAATTAGTGTTCTTTTCCATGTTTTTCCAAATACAAATAACCACTCAGCTGTTCATGAAAAGCAGCAACTTAACCCTTTGGGTCCTCAGCCTATTTTGGCCGTTTTTTAATACTTTTGATTTTGTCTCTATATACCACGTAAAAATGTTTAACATGCCCATGCTTGGTGTCTTTTTTTTTCAGCACAACTCCATCTATAGGAAGAGATAGTTATTATTTCACTATAACCTACTTCATTAACATATTGGGCCAAAAAATAATCAAATTTGAATTGAATAAAAAAATTGTATTTATTACAATAAAAACACAAACATGCTCAATCAACTGTTTTGGAACTTGAAAAACTAAATATAGGTTGCAAATATGAATATGTAAATGCAAAATTAAAATAATACTATATACAAATATTTGCAATAAAAAAATTTGATCACATTAGTGTGATCATAAGTTACTAAAGTAAGCTGATCAACTTTAGCTGCAAGTTTGGAAATAACTGAAATGGTTGGTACAGATCTTTTGAAGTAGGGTTGTTATGTATACTCCTGTGTTCTACAAGGTAAAATTACAGTTTTTGTCCAGTGGCTTTGAAGCGATCGAGACAACAGCAAAATCACTTTAAGGATACGTCACAGTTAATAATATTCTATTCAATCAATATTTAAACTGCTTTACCGTGGAAAGGTAACTGAAGGAGATGCTATACCTGGGAAAACTGGACATAGATTTTACAAGATTTGGAGACAAGCATATTTATAGCATAATGATGATTGCAAGAAAGCCAGTGCTAACCAGAAAGTGGATGAAGAATGAGGCACCTAAGGTTAATGACTAGCTTTGTGTGATGTGTGACTTTATGTGAGGTCAGACTAATGTTGGACGAATTCAAAAAGAAATGGGAAAACTGGATGGAATATGTAAAACCAATTAGGTCAGACTTTATCTGAGATGTCAGTATGTACCAGTTGCATGCCGAATGTATGTTGTACTGTTTCAATAACAAGAAAATTAAAAAAAAATAAAGGGGACTGAAGGTACACTACAGTGAAGTACAGTGGAGCAGAAGTAGAAAATCACTTTAGTAAATGTAACTTTCCACCACTGACACAAACAATGCTAACCTATTTGAGCTGACAACTTTGTACATAGCTTAGCTAGTCAAAGCTAATTAGCTATATTATGTCATGGTCTATAAATAGCACCCTACATTGTACTGGAACAATGCACACACTAATGGAGAATAGCTCTGATATGAGACTTTACGACTTGGTCACTTCCCCTCTCTGCCAGTAATAGTAACTGTTTAGCAGACCTATAATAAAATGTACATTGGTCTGTTGATGGTGTAATTGAAGAGTAGCTTCACTTTATGTTTTCATGGCTTATCGTCAATTGTCAAGCCAAATAAGCGCCTAGTGAACATGTGGGTATAAATACATAACAGCGACATGATTTATTGTTGGGCCAGAGCGCTCACTTTGTTATTTTCCCCTCCAAGTCCTGATTGCTGCATCCTGAAGGCTATTTGGGTTGGGAAATGGTTGACTCGACAATTAAGGCGTTTGTGTTCACTGCTGGACCACCAGCTGGTGTTTCATTCGCCGAGTGGGAGGCGAACCCTCGACCCTGGATGGGAGGTGTGTGTGCGTGTGTGTGTTAGGGGTGGGGGGGCCACAACTGAAGGAGCACCACGGAGGTAGCGATCAGAAAAAGACAAGCCATTTTATTTGGGAGTTTGAAGGAGCTGGGCGTGACAGCACTTTTTGGCTAACCAAAACTATGCCTGGGGAAAAGAGGCTTCCAAAGATAACTGCTGAGGAGACCTGTTTTTTTTTTTTTGACAGAGGAGGAAGGGGGTCTTTTGGCTCGTCGAGTGGAAAATAATAGACAAAGGTTGTTCTAAAGGGGAATGCCGATCAGTCATTCTGTCATGATGTTAGACAGAGCTAGTCTTTTCCTGCTGGCTAAGTACAGGACTCTGCTCGACCATGAAGCGGCCACAACAAACTGCATAATTGGGTAAAATAATGTTGGCAAACAAACATGCAGCACTCAGTCTTAAATTAAGAGCCCCGGACCACCTTGACATACTTTATATGAGGGATTACAGCAGCCTAAACACAACAGTAGCCAGCATGTGACCAGAGGGTCAACAGCTCTAACCATAGAGGAATGCAAAACACTCTTGCCTCCCTCAAAGGCACTGTCATTGTGCTTTTGAGCAAGGCAGCAAACCTTCTAATCGAGTCTAAAAACACAAATCCTCTACTGACATTTACAGTTTCCCTTGTGTGACCCATACATACCATTTTGTTTTCAAACAGATGATGGTAAGTCCCCAGTGCCAGCAGGAAATGTAGGACCATATAAACTTGTAAAGGCAGCGTCCAGCTGGGACAATGAGGCACTTCCTGTCCAGTAACCTGCACATGGAAAACAAAACACGTTTGATTCCCCAATCCCTTATTATTTGTTCTTAGTAGCACATATCACACCAGACAGCATGCCAGCACTTATGCAACGATTCAGTCGAGTTTAAACTCATGTGTTAAACACGTTCAGAAGTTTTACAGTACATGAATGAAGCGACACACTGCCACTTTTATTCATTATTAATAACTAGTCTCATTACATATGAAATATAATGAATTGTGTGTATTAGATCATTACGGCCTTAAATAATATAGATATACATAGCCTTAAATAATATAGATATACATAGCCTTAAATAATATAGATATACATAGTTATTGGATGTAAACTACTGTTTACACACTGTCAATAGCATGTGGTGCTAAAGTGACTTTTTACTTACTGCCCTTTGTGCTACCTTGTCTGTAATGGAGGAATGTCTTGTTCTACTAAATATAATTAAGATAAGCCACCACATGAGAGACTACATGAGATACTGCTCCATTAGATTTATTTATATTTTCACCACTTTGCCACCATTTCTGACATACCAAAGCTGTGAATAGTATCCATCTACGCTCTTGCCAAAGCCACCAGACTCCATTGAAAAAAACACCTCACATAAAGCCAGAGTTGCTATTCTACCATTGCCGAGATCAGTTACAGTAGTTTGTTTATGTTATTGTGTGACTTTGGTCAATTAGCTGAGGCAGACCAGCAACACCTGGAATAAATATTCTAAATCAAATAATCAAATTTTCTTTTACGTGGGTAAAATATTTGCTGATGGCCCTATCCACAGCAGTATTTTGCTTTGGTTCTGTGTAGTAACTCATTCTCCATACTGTGTTGACTGCCATCTACTATAAGAAATACACTGACCACACTGTTGTAAAGAAATAAAAAAAATAAGTTTCTGTTCCATACGCCTGGCGCCCACTACAGTTTTCTGAATCACGTTCTGTATGTGTGCATTCATGCTGTCCTGTGGAACTGACAATAAAAAATTTCTACACAGAGAGGCAATTACAAAATGCAAATGTATTGATTTCAATAGACACTAAAAAGACAGTATTACTGTAGGGCAAAGTCAGGAAAAAGTAATTGAAGTGACAAAAACAACAGAAAACAAAAATGAGTCAGTGAGAATATTTTGGGCCCTTAACTCTGAGTGCCTTGTGTCAGCATTTTTGCCCATTTTAAGTCATCTTTCATGATGCACAGAATATTTTGTACCATGTCTCTGAAAACACTGAACAGTTCAAATGAAAGAAGAGACTCTCTATTTCATCATGACAAAATGTTTGTTTTTAACTTGTTCCATTCTTGTTTTATCTTCAGGAGAGTAGAGACCACTTTCAACAAAATCACCAGTTTTTGTCCAGAATCCGTTTGTTTTGCTCTCTAATCGTGATCATCTCCACTTCCTGATTTAATCTCTGTGGTATACCATCTCTTCATGTTCCGACTACAAATCCCAGAAGCCCCAATATTACGCACAGGCTTTGTGAGTGCGCCCTCTTGTGCCAGCGTCAAAAAAAAGGAAAGACAAGTATTCTTGTTTATGACAAGTGTTGTATTTTAAAAGACGAACATACTGTCTTTGGTACTCAAAGAGTTACAAAGGAAAATGCCATAATTGAACTAATAAAAATCTTGTTCAAACTTCTCTGATGACCTCGCTCTCTTTCTACATGCTATGTGTTTATTTTCTTCGTAACATAAAAGCCTTTTGTGGCTTCAGTCTCTGCAGGCTGAATTTCAGAACTGGTGAAAATGAGTTTGTTGTGTTCCATCTACAAAGTCATCCAGTATTTATTGGGTGTAGCGGTTTCCCCCAAACACACAGTAATATATGAGTCCTTTCCTAAGAATTCCCTGAGTCATTTGACCTGTTTTTGTCTACTTCTCAAAGTTAAGCAATTAGGCCATAGGGCCTTGTGTTGAAACTGCAGCCGTTTTGGGTAAGAAGTATAAAAAAGACTGGCCAATCACAGATGCTTGTCTCTAATTTGGGGGGTTTCCCAGGATCCCAGAGAACCAAACCACCACATGTGGGTTCCCCTGCATCCCATCCCCAGGCCTGTAGGTATTCCAGCACGCTGTTCTGCTTATTCTCAGGGAGCTGAAACGTCGAACCCTCCCTCTCCTCACTCTCTTTCCCTTGGCGGCAGATATCAACGAGCAGCCGTCTGCACAAAGCCTTTCAAGATATTTCGGTTCAATTCCAGCTCTGACCGTGTTTAAATGGCCCCGCTGGGTTTAGGGGGCCAATTTAATTGTAAAGGCAAAGGGGAGTTTTTTTTTTTAAAGTGTGAAGCATGAGGGAAGTAAATATGTGACACCATCAGCGTTATTTCAAAGCTAAACCACCAAGGCATTCGACTGGAGCCTGTATTTCTCTCTGCCCATGCACACATGCACATTCACACTGAACTGCATGCGGTTTTAATCCCGCAGACTGCGTTTTAAAGACGGTGAAAATGAACTTATTGTGTTCCCTCTACAAAGGCTTTGTAGCTTTTATTTGATGTGGCAGTCCCTTGTAAAACTTGTAGAATATGTGAATCCTCCAATAAGGAATGCTCTGAGTCATTTAGGCCTGTGCTTTGCGTGTGTCAAAATGATACTTGTGATGAAGACTGACGGCGCTACAGTCAGGAACGATAATAATTTTTTTTTTTTTACTAACCTTGGGATTGTCTTCATAGTCACCTCGCCAAGATTTACCAGGTTTCCAGCTCGGACCTTTGATGAATGTTGACACTTTGTCCCAGATAGTCTTGTAAGTTTCAGCCGTTCTCCACAAATACAAATAGTAATGGAACTGAAAGAGAAGAAACTTCAACATTAAATAATCAACCAACAATGAAACACTGCATTTCAATGATCATTGGTAATGAAGCCATGGCTGGGATAGCCAATCCTGATTAGAGAGGTTTCTGATTTCAGCATTGCTCACGCTGCACTCTGCCAACAGTGAGGGCAGCAAAAATAATCACAACATCTACCTCCTGGCATTTCACTCTATTGGCCACCTTCACCTCAGCTGGCCAGTTTGTTTGGAGTGGGGTAATAATGTTATGGTTACAAAAGCAAAAGGGAAACATGAGCTCACGCCTCCCTCATCTACTAAAAGGTGTTTATACTCAGAAGGATGGAGGTGGAGGATGAGGACCAACCTGAACATGGATGATTTCAAAGGTGTTGATGGGGAACACCAGTCCATAAATCACTTTGTCTGTCTCCGGAGCAAAGGTACCTGAGGAGGACAAGTGTTTTTATTTGCAACATTAAACAACACAAATAAATACCTTAAACTGTGTGGTTTTTTGTTGCCAGCACTGTAAGCTGTAAACTCATTGTAAACTCATGTGCAACATTCATTTTCCTTCTAACTTTGTTTTGGTCACCACCAACCCTTGAGGGAAAGATTTATGTTTAGTGAGATGAATACTTTAAAGAGAATACTCCAAGGAGTAAAATCTAAAACCTGCTACATAAGAACATTATTAAAGTTGGGATCACAGCCTCTAAGATCAACCTCTTAAAACTGTCTGCAGCCAAGGGCTTTCTGGGTAATGTAAACCTCAAAAATCAGTTACCTCTCGCTGATGTTTGGTACAAAAATGCTGCATCTAGTGAAAAGGCTGCAGTTTATAAAGTCACTGTTTCCCTTCATTCTGTTGTTATAATGGGTCATACCACAACGTTTGGTTTCCAATTGATATCAAGTAATGAGAGGGCAGCCATCACAGACACCAGAAGCAGCTCACTAATGACATCTTTAAATACTTTGATGGTACACTGGAGTTCGTTATATAAATTTGGAGAGAGACATCTAGGAGCCTTTAACGTCACAGCCTGCTAATATTAAAGCTAACGCTCAATGAGTCATAAATGTTACTGGACAATTTGGCCCCGACCAAAATCACATACTGTACAATACATACTCAGTATGTGTTCTATTAAACATACATTTGTGTGAATTAACAATAGTATCTATCTTTTCAGATGCACTAAACTGTAAGAGTATCATTGCAGATGGAGATGTAACCATGGCAAAACCATACCAACCTCTGAATGATGATCTGAGTTGCAAATTCAAAGCTACTTTAAATAATAATAATAATGATAATAGTAATAATAAATACATTAACATAGTAACATTAAGGGCGTTTTCCGAATCAGGTCTGGTCCGAGTCAGGGACCAACTTGTTTTAGAGTTTGTGTTCACAAGGCAGCATTCACACACGGACCAAAATGTGAGGAAACTGCTCTCTAATTGGTCGGAATTTCCTCGTGGGAAAACTCCCAGAAGTAAACAAAGAAGAGCAGACTCCAGAGTGCTACTTTTCAATTTTACAATGGAGGTAAAGCTACGTGGGTTGCTCTTGGCCCTGGTCATCGTGTATTACATCATTTGCACTTATCACTGTAGGTAAACGGTTTGAAAATGAGGCAACACTGAGGCTGGAAAATAATGTCATGATGCACTGGAGTCGCCAACAATGCATATCAAGACAGTTCAAATGGAGGCGCGACATGCTCATTATCTGAAAATATTTCCGCAGATCCATCAGGTATGCCCGTGGTCTTCAACACAGCCTTCACCTCTTAAACACTGATTTGAATAGAGACAGCAAGCGTGGGTCAGATCGAGGTTGGATCATCAAACCGCACCAGAGTTCGTTTGAAACCAGACTGAGACCATCTCTTCAACAGGGTCTCGTACCGGTTGTTTTGGTCCGCACACGAGCACGAATGATGTGTTCCCACCTTCCCAAACGAATTGCACCAAGGGAGTAAACGCTCCAAGATTTGATTCAACTGAACTAAACAAGGCAGGTATGAAAACGCCCTCACTCACTGAACTACTCTCATGTAGAGAGCATTGTCAAGACCTACAGCACTCAGTGATTTCTGGTGATAGTTTGCAGCGTCTCAATGGAGGAAATGAGAAGGAATGAGGAAGAGAAGCACATATCTGGTCATGTTTGCTTACCAAACAGTCGGTCCCATATGATGAGAATTCCTCCGTAATTCTTGTCAATGCAGTAAATGTTCCTCCCTGTTGGGAATCATGTTTTGTGAGATGAACATAGAAAATATTTAACTCAGTAAGAAAATAAAAACATATCTCTGATCCCACATGCCCTTTTCATTCCATTGTCTGTGTTCCCACAGTAGACCATAAACGGACATGACCGTTTATCATTTCATCCAGCTTTTATCAGTGTGTTTGATGATGCTGTTACTGTTGAGAAACCATCTCAGGTGTGGCAAAGACAAAACTGTCACTCTAATTTAAAGCACATCTCACCATGATGAACTCTGTGATGTTTTGGGGTGTTGAAGACCCACTCTAGAGGACCAAGGTCTTCGATCACCTGAAATACAATAACAGAATACAGCACACATTATATATTTCACATAAAGAATATTAAATTAAGCTTATGAGGTATATAGTGAAATAATAGTCTCCTTTAGGGAATGTGCAGTGAATATGTTACTTAAGGGATTTATTGTTCACATGGAGATCATTTTTTAGCTTTCCCTGGACAGAAATGTTGGCCAAGGGAAAATTCTGACTTGACTTGGTGGTTCTAGATAAAATGTCAGGGGGTCATCAAAGACATTAGGGAATCATGAATGTCTGCCAATCTATCTATAGTAGATGATGACAGGACATATGTTTGTCTCGTTATTTCGTATTAACATGGAAAAGGTCCACACAGAAACATCTAGTCTGATATAAAGGATGCAGTTGAATGCATCATGAGTACAGTTTGAGCATGAAACTATCAAACATGAATCTTTTTCTCTCCTTAAATATCAAACAGACGCACCAGTGAGTCATTAAATATTAGAGGTCACACAGAACATATTTCACAGTTCATGTTTCTGCAGCTCTCAGATATTTTGATGTTTCGCATCAATACGACAGACCCCTCAGTCTGGAGAAACGTACACGGCTGGACAGAATTTCTCCGTGATTCATTATTTCCATGTAATGGCTGCGTCTGGCAGCCGAGCGTGAGAGGCTTTATCTTGAATGAAAAGGGTCTCCACCACTTCACTCCAGCTCTGAGGCTGGAGCGGCGCAGTGAAAGGCTTGCCAATAAATTACATGACATCAAAAAAAAAAAAAGCCCATAAAGGAGGCGTAAATTACATCCCCCAAAATTGTGACTATTACGACTGTTTTCACTAATAGTGCACTAAAAGATGGAAGGCATTCCAAATCCATTCATTCCCTCCAAAGATCGTGGGGATTGTAAAAGTGATACTCCCAGTCACTTTAAAGGCGGAGAGGGCGGTCATGCTTCTGTTTGGAATATTTCATAAAATCTCATTATTTTTTATTGAATACAGGTTCCACTGCAACACTGGGTCTACAAAGGCCCGACTTAGCAGATGGATTAGTATTGGCACAGGGGGGAAGAGGACTTTACAGACTTTTCTTCAGTCAGATTACTCTTTTAAGTTCTCACAGCAATAGTGAATGAAGAGTTGATTCAACACAGATACATGCTACACGCTGACTGATACATACAATATATGTAAAAACTCAAGCCATGAGCCAGGTCTTAAAAAGCACATAAATCCTCACATTTGAGAGATTGTAACTGGTATTTTTGGCAAAAAATATTATCAAATTCTCATTTTCTGCTAAACAGTGAAACACTCGATCTAATTTATCTAATTTTCCCCAAAGATTTTATTTATATTACACAAAGTTATTATTACACATGGATGAATGTGGATGAAAGCTTAATGCACAACCTTATTTTGATGAAGATGCAAGTTTTGTTTTGTTATCCTAAGTGCCCCTCGTTTAAATAGTGCGTAGTAGTGACTGCTGTAAATGCAGTATGAAGCCACAGCCAGCAGCCGCTTATCTTAGCTTCAAAATTCACATGTCCAACCTGTCTTTAACCTTCCTGAGGCCGTGGAGGTCACCACAACAGCACATGATAAAATCATTCAAATGCCATATTTTGAGCTCATCCTGTCTCGTTGTTTAATAAACGTCAAGCTCCTCTCAATGCAGGCAGCCGAGGATTTTCACTCAAGGACTGCATCGGGCCAGGAGTGAAACATGCATCCTCCACACATCCAGTCAGTTAATGACGGGATGTGAAAACACATGTGTTTCGATGATTACCTCAGTGTGGATCCAGAACTGGTAGAGGAGGTTGAACTGTATGTGGACAGCAAAGACTGCAGGGGGGGCAACCAGAGCCAAGGGTAGGTAGAAGATCTGAGGACGAGAAGAGAGAAGACATGAATACAGTAGACATCTGTCCTCTGTCATCTCCTACACAGTCACAAAACTGCTGTTGTTGTGTGCTGACACAAACCCTGGGCTTCATCAGGAACATTTAAGAGCACATTATATCGCCCTTAGTGGTTATAACGCCAGAATACATTGAAAAAATAGGTCCAACAACTTCATTTAATTTTGGTTACTGTCAACAAATCCCAAAAAAAGAGCAAAGTGAACAGCGCGTTAGGTCATCTTTCAGTACTTCCTGACTTTCCACCCCTGCCCGTGGCGCTCAGCCCCAAACTCACTGGTCCCTACTGAAGATGTAAACCTTCTGAAACAGGTTAAGAATGCACAATATAGTTTCATTTGTTAGAAAATGTTTAATAATTAAAAACCTCTGAAAGAGCAACACACTCAAGCAGGAATAAACTGCATATTTCTAGCACTCGTGGGTATTTGTGGAAGCAGTACAGTGTATGTGGATCAAAATAAACTAGAGTATGTGTTCATAGGCATGTTGCCTAGTTCAATAGTGTGGCTCAAAGGTGTGTTTTAACAGCTTTTGGATGGCAAAGGAGCTCTATGGCAAGCTGCAGAAGAGGCTGTATCAGGATTTGGATGCACAGATATTACTAGTAGTAATAGAAGAAATTCATGAATCATTCTCTTGAGCATGTTGACAGTCAGAGGAATCAGCACATGTATCCTACGAGAGAAAGAATAACACCTTACCCATGATGTAAACTGCTGGGTGAGGGACTGTCTGAGGGCGGTGCTCAGGTTGAAGTACTCTGAACTGTGGTGAACCTGGTGAGAAGCCCATAGGATGGACACCTCTAGACACACAAACAGATCCATCATGTAACAGGAGTCCATGAGTCCAAGTCTTTTATCAGGTTATCACTTCATTCACCTGCTCATTAATGTGTTACAGAGCTAGCAGCAGCCATGTCATCTTTCATGTGTCACACACAAGCCCTGAACCCTCACAAACATTCAGCTGCCTTTACATAACCACACAGTGATTTATCTCAACCATCAACTAGACACTTTCATCCCCAGAAAGAGCCATTTGGGTCTCGCTCGCTCCTGACCGGCGGCGATGAGAAGCTGAGGTTTGAGTGTAGTTGGCCATTGGAGGAGGGGAGGGGTTATTCGGCTGCAGCTGGTTAGTGTCCAGTCTGATGTCCCAGTGCTCCAGTTTACATTCCTCTGCTGTGTTGTGATACTTGCTACATTAATATCTGTGTTACACTTCATTTTTACATCCAAAGGGAACATGCTTGTTAAGTTTCACTGGATCTGCGGCCCGTTTCCGGACCACCCCGTCTAGTCTGTGCTTTTTGGCACCTCCCGTCCACTTTGGCCTCTGCAGCCGTACAAGAGAGAACAGTAACCTTCAAGTACTGCAGAACCACAAAGCGCCATATAGACTACGTATAGTGGTGCATTTGTTATAATAAAAGCAGCCCAAAGTTATTAAATGAGGTTTGAGTTTTATGAAGCAGCCTTGATGTGTGATGGGATTTAGGATTAAGGGATCAAATTATCAAGCAATTAAACTTCTATTATTACATATGGATGAATGTGAGTGTCCCCTCACACACACACACACACACAACCTTATTTTTAGTTTGATAAAGATTTCTTTGGAGGTTTTTTTTAATTATCCCAAGTGACTTTCCTTTAAACTTCAAACTTTAAACTTCTCTATATCCTGTCTGAGGCTAACAGTGTCGTTCTAATTTCAGAAAATCATTCAAAAGCCATATCTCAAACTCATCCTCTCTCATTGTTTGATAAATTTACAAATTGTATTGAAGCAGACAGTCGAAAAAAAAAAAAAAAAAAAAAACTCGCAATGGGCCGACAGTCTGGCTGCACCTGAACAAACATGCTTGAGCACTGAAGGTGTGCAGCATGAGCAGAGGACCACGATCTGTCCGGACACATTCCCAATCAGTGAAACTGAGGTGGACTCCCTCGAGCATTCGGGAAACCCTGGGGAGCCCCAAGAGCAAACTACCGCTGCAGAGCAATACTCCACACCTTGCTTATTTAACAAGGGTTATTGCTGGGTTTCGGCAGGTGTGAGAGAATAAATGTCAGTTTTGGGAGCGGCACTTGCAGAGTTAAATGGTGTATTTTGGATTGAGTTTAGGTTGGACTTCAAACTTTATTTGCCCTCTCAACACAACTGACAGGCAGTCTGCAGACAAGTGTGAGAGAGGAGAAGAAATAAGTCCGACTGCATCTACAGCAGTCAAACGCTAAAATTATGACATTTCTTCCGCCTTGAACCATGGGGGATTCAGAGATGAACTGTCCTGCTAAGAGACATATTGAGAGGATAATCCAGCCTTTGTTTGATTCCAGCAGCCTCACTCGTTTGGTTTTTTTTCTTCTCACTGGAATCGCACTTGGCAGGGTCTAGGACTAGGGCGGCTAAGATTGATGCTTCTTGTCATTGATAGGAAGTAGGAACCGCTAGGCTTCACTGCAAGCCCATGTCCTCATCTCTGGACTCTGCGGGACACTGCATAGTTTGGCAGGGTCTATTCAGGAGGGAAGCCCCGTTAATGGTGAGAACCAATGCCACAGAGAACCACGTTCCCAGCAAGAGCAGAGAAATGCTGAGGACGGCACTTCCATCTGGCCTCCAGCGAGCCTCAACTCATGCTTTCTCAGGAATAACAAGCTTGAGCGCGTGCTAATCAGGTGATGGACAGGTCTGACACTTTAAATGAGACCTATTCTCAATATTTCTTTTATCCTCACAATAAAAACAATCACAATCGTCATTCATGCAAATGCCTAAAATATTATGTTGATCTTTACCTAAGAAGCCATAAACCTGTGTGAATCATGACTGTGTGACTGGAAGGTGGAAGTAGTGCAATGTTGTTTTAGCACCACAAAACCTTTTAAGCAGGAGGTCAAAGTGTGTGTGACCATGACACAAGAGACTGTTTGTATCCAACTTCATGCCAATTGTTAGTGCAAATCACTTCTGTAAGGGTAATTTTTTTTAACGGTTTGGGGAATCACTGACATTGAGTTTTTGATAAAACATCATGAAGTTTCTTTGCTCAGGAGCGTGACAAACTTTTGTTTCACTTCATTCATTCAGCCTAATGTTGTGTCCATGTTAATCAACTTCTTGTTGGGAAACTTCTTAATTTTCATGAAATGGATGGAGCTTTCCACATTGATAACACAATATGTGATTTTAAGGGGTAAGGGGTATTTACTGAAGTCAACTACTTGCAACTTCATTACAATAATTATTTATTTCCAAGAAATGTATGTACACACAAACTCACTTTTACAGATCTGTCGATAACAAAACTAAGTCAACCAAATTGTATGAGTGTTAGTCAAATATGATTTTTTTGGGTTGACAATGGCCCTCGTTACAGGAGATGGATGTTGCATTTGGTTTAAGCCATTGATTCATTTTTTTTCCATTCACCTCCATTGGTTTTGGGTGGAGGCAGATATCCAAACCTGAACAAATAAACCAAAAATATCATGAGCACATACCACTGAAGGTTTCCTAAGATAAGAAGCCGTAATATAAATACAATAATACACTTATTGTATATTGTCATGTATTATTGTATTGTTTTTCCAGCAACATCAAACCCTGTAAAATAAGCTTTAATGTTCTGATCTTCACAGCCAGGATCCACCAGGCTGAGACAGGAAGTCTAGCAGCAGGGTGATGTCATTTTATGATTTCAAGCCACACTGTTGAATTATATCTTAGCACATAATCAAGGCCTAGAAGTCATCATCAGTCATGTTACATGACAGAGTTAGACTTTAACAGAGTCTGTTTACGTCCACCTAAACACTGTCAGAAGCAGTGCTTACATAACCAGTTATATAAACGCAAGAAAGCAAAGTCCTATCAAGCCTCATAAATGTAGCTCCAGTAGAGTCCTGCAGTAAGTGCCGATAATGATCAATCTGGACCTTGATATCACTGCCATAAAATGACTGAAAGTATGACCAGTCAAGAAGAAAAATAATCAGTAGAAAAGGAGGTCCAAATCGGCACTCTTTCACCACCAAAACCTTATGAAATGCTTTTACATTTACATCAATCAGCCGCCAAATCATCACCCTGAGCGACAAACTGCTGGCACTGACAAACGGGGTCCTTCATGTGCAGCCCTCTGAGTGGTTGGCCGCCCTGTCAATCACAGGGGTAATGGCCCGTGAACAGCCTCCAGTGTTTGGATTGGAGGATTCTTGGATGGGGCGCCAAACCAAACAGCGAGTGCCGTACTCGGTGGGACAGTCGGCCAACTCCCCTCCGCTGCTGCCATACTTCATGCTGTCCACACAGCTCAGTCACACACACTAAACTAAACACACTAACCCTGGTCAAGCCCACTTACAGCTCCCACAAACAGGGTGTAAAAAGTATGTATAGAAAGCGAAAGGTGACGTAAAACAGCTTTTCTGTTATATTTTAATGGAATCAACATTTAATCCCTGACCATTCAATTAACAATAACTGAAATACAAAACACTCATAAACATTGACCGGTTGCTTCATTAGATAAATCTGTTCAACTGCTGGTTAATGCAAATATCTAATCAGCCAATCATGTGACAGCAGCATTTAGACGTGTAGACATGATCGAGACAACCTGCTGTTGTCCTGATTTTCACGACAACCATCTCTAGGATTTACAGAGAATGGTTCGGAAAAGAGGAAATATCCAGTGAGCAGCAGTTCACTGCGCCAAAATGCCTTGATTGATGTTGATTCCAGAGGTCAAAGGAGAATGGGCAGACTGGCTGGAGATGATAGAAAGGCAACAGTCATTCAAATAACCGCTGGTTCCAACCAAAGTCTGCAGAGGAGCATCTCTAAAATCACAACACTAACCCTAACCCTAACCACACCAGGGACCACTCACTCCTGTCAGCTAAGAACTGGAAATTGAGGCTACAAATGGACAACAGAGGATTTGAAAAGTGTTACCTGATCTGATGAGTCTCCATTTCAGCTGAACATTCAGATGGTAGGGTCAGAATTTGGAGTAAAAACCATTAAAGCATGGATCCTTGTATCAGCGGTTCAGGCTGCTGCTGGTGTAATGGTGTGCTGGATATTTTCTTGGCTTACTTTGGACCCCTTAGTACCAACTGATCATGGTTTAAACACTGCAGCCTCCCTGAGTATATTGTTACTGACCATGTCCATCCCTTTATGATCACAGTGGACCATCTTCTGATGGCTACTTCCTGCAGGATAATGCTCCATGTCACAAAGCTCAGATCATCTCAAACTGGTTTCTTGAACATGACGGTGAGCTCACTGGACTCCAATGTCTTCCACAGTCACCAGATCTCAATCCAATAGAACCTTTAGGATGTAGATGTGCAACCAAGAAGGCTGCAGCAATGTGATGCTGTCATGCCAATATGGATCAAAGTCTAATGTTTCCAACACCTTGTTGAAAGTATGCCACGAACAATTAAGGCAATTCTGAAGGAATGGACTAAGTACAAAGTGTGGACTGGTAGCTGGAGAGGTGCCAGCTTCTCCTCCTGGGCACTGCTGTCCTTGAGCAAGGCTCCAAACCAACTACTCTCTGACATCTTTCCATTCAATGTATGTCTACATGTTGTGTTTGAAATTGTGTGTACTTTCAGACATGTGTGTTCAATGTGTTATAAAAGTAAAAGTATTTTTTTTTCTTCAGGGATTAAAAAAGTGTGTCTTCTAAATCTGTTCTTTGCTCTCTTTTACTGTTCAGTGATGCAAACACAAAGGACTTATTATGAAAATTTTATAAATTTGATGCTATATGAACCAAGACTTCATAGATATTTAAAAGGCCTGAAATAAAACGCAACAACACCCACAGTAATATGTTTTTTCCTCTTTTAAGTATGCATTTATTGTGTTAAAATTAAATGAAAACGTGTTTTAAAGGGCAATTATTTCAGTTGGACTTAGATTTAACAACTGAATTAATTGTTTGAGGTGCAGGAGAAGTTTTTTCTTTTCTGAAAAGGAGACGAACTGTCCATGACGAAATTTAATTACACAGTAAAGTCATACTTAGATCAAAAATGCATTCAATGGTATATTTCTATGTATTTATTTCTTTGCTTGACTTGTTTTTATATTGTATTTTTTATTTTCCACAGAGGTTGGATGTCTTTCTTAGTTAAATTACTCTAAACTACTAAATGACTAATTAAAAATTAGTTAAATAAGAGTTAGTTGCAACCACAAAGTGACGTCTATTAGCACTCATTGGAAGAAACAAACCGAGCAGTCAACACAGCTGATGAAAAAAACAGCACAAACCACAGACACGGCACCAAAGTCTGACAAAAAGAGTTTCAAAGAAAAAGTCGTTCAGTCACTTTCTGCTTGAAAAATCTTATAATATAACACCCAAAACCTCTGCTTCCACAACAATCATCCATGTTCTCAGTTAAAGTAAAAAAAAAATAGCCCTGTGAAATCTATCACTTGACAGTTTGACAGTGTTTTTTCAGGTTTAGATTATATTGGTAAAACTGGGGACTTGCTTATCACCTTTCTGATCACTTGACTGTTTTTTGACCTAACAGACTTCCTCTCTACCTATATGTTACCGCGTTCACAGCCCCCACCACTGCTTAATAAAAACCTGTCATGATGAATAGTGAGACCTACGAACGCCGCAGGTAGCTGGAATTTAAAGTAATCCACATGTGAGGCATGACCGCTCATATTCATCCTTCACGTTCACACCTCATCCCTCCCATCACAGGTGGTTTGTCCTCAGTGGTGGAAACTTTGCTGCTGTTGACAGAGGGAAGTCCTGTCCATGCAGGGGAGCACAGGAGGGCAGCAGTCAGCCGGACTGTGGCCTCTGCTGAGCTCAGCGACCCTCTCAACTATTATAACACACTTGTCTTTTCCACACTTTGTTTAAATGGGGCACATACAGGCCCCTTGTGATGTCTAGGGCAGCCATCTCTCTGCAGACAGAGAGTGAGAGCACAGTGGCCCATAGATCACTGCTGATGTTATCTCTGCCTCCCATGAGGCCTTTCACTTGGTCTCCTCTGCTGCCGTGAGTGAGACACTCACATCCTGACCAAACCGCACCGACAGGACCAGCAACCCAAGCAGGGGAGCCTGAATTCTTTTGTCGGCCCTGCAACCAGCACCGGGCCAGGAACTCGCCGTCACGGTGGAGATTTATGGAGCCCCGGGGCCACCCGGGGGCAGGTTAACCACCCCCACCTCCGCCCTGCCACACAGCCCAGAGGAGCTCCTCTTTAAACAATAACATCCACATCGGCTGCGTCTCCTCAGGGACAGAGGACAGCGGAGGAGTGCTGAGCACATCTGTTTGCCTTGACAACTGCTGCTGTCTGCAAAAGAGTGGGAGGGGTGTGGACACAGCAGCAAACAGACACAGAGGATGATAGTGAGGTGTGAGGAAAGAAAAAAAAAAAAACATTGCAAAGGGACGTTCATTCGAGGGAGCAGAGGGCCGCCAACGGGGAGAAGTGTTCAGTGCATAAACCTGATCACCAAAAAGAAGAGACAAGAGGGCATGCTGCTCATGTCACAATGACTTGCAGGCAAAACCAGCATAAATGCAGTGAACTAAAGGGCCGAAGAGGAACGAAAGTAGTAAATAGTAAGGTAGTAGTAGAGTATAAACACAGGAGGCATTGGACAGCAGTGATCTGATGGCTTCAGGCAGTTTTCTTCCAGCACCTTACTGACAGTATTTCCTATGGCACTCAGACTGTGCAACACCACAATCTTACAAGCTGAATGCATGTCATACTGTGAAAGGTGGGTCTAATGAAACATGACAGTCTGTAAAATAACACTTTGAGGCATGTCAATCTGTCATAGCAATTCCCTCATCTGTCATAACTTTCATGTATCACCACCCATATTAAAAAATACATACACAGGACAGTGCATGCTGAGCGATGGTGGTGGATTTGATGTCAAAGAAAAGAAAAAATGTTTTTGAACTCAGTGATATATGGGAACCTGATGACATTAATTATGCTTTGAAGAGTGTTAAATGAGGATGAGGAGACTGTCCACACGGGAAAAGAAGGAAACATGAAATGCTGATTTTGCAAGATGATTTGAAAATCTGTTTTTGCATCACTTCAGGTTGTATTCTGATTGGTTGGTTTGTGTGTTGTAGCAATGAAGTCAGTGAAGCTCTGGCTTGGTGTGCCACCTTGGATCACCTTTTTTGATTGACCACCAACGATTTATTTAATGACTGCTTCCTGCACTGAAGGGTATTAACAAGATAAAAATGTCATCATAAAATGGAGAGTTGATTGGTTTACATTAGAAATCATTCCCTCACTAACCTGTTTCAACAGGAAATGCGTCACGTTGACAGAAAACATTCACCACCTTTTTTATGATGTCCAGTCAGCTGATGTTAAATGTAGTCAGTGTATGCTACGTTAACTTGTGACTATGGATGCCACAGAAGTAGGAGCTCACTGGGCTTCAGAGGTGGGATTTACCTCACAGCCTTACATCAACCATCAAATTTCAGGCCCAGGAGCTTCTCCTCAACTCTTCCATAACATTTTTCAGCCATCAGTCCAAGGTTACGTGGCACTATTAAATCACACCAATCACTAAAAGACTGCCTGCCAAAGGATTTGAAAACTATGGGTATAAATCAAAAAGAAATACGCTATGCACAATCCACTGCAGTACTAAGCATGCCTCGTGTAGGCAAAATCTTCTTCCTGCATCCTGGGCCGTCACTGAACGACCGTGACAGAGAGTGCTGTGAAAAGTACTTGCCTCCTTCCTGATATCTCATTTCTTTCCATAGTTGTTCAGCTCACTGGCTTGCTTTTCTTTGGATGAGTCCTTTTTAGCCTACTTCACTGTGTCAGACAGGTTCTCTTTAAGTTGATTCAACAGGTTTGGCAGCTCTCGGATCTGGGTGTGGATCAGCTTTCCAAAACATGCAGTTAATCTCGTTTAATTGATGATTTAACAACTGCATTTTATAATTACTGCTGTTATTGTTGTCTAATTTTAAAATTTCTTTGTTGATCTGAAATATTTTAGAGAAAAATATGTAAAAAAAAAATACTTTTTCGTGGCACTAAAGTTGAAGCAAGGGAGAACTACAAGCTACTTCTGCTTTGATGTCTCTGGGTATACAGAAGCTTGCGTACAATGGTTAGTTCATTTAGGAGTACTTAGCTTTCTGGGTCAATACACTGTAGCACACATTTACCATCAACACTGATTGGACAGCCACATAAAGGTACACAGTTTTCATTTTAAGAAAGTAATGATACTACTTCACAGGACCTTAAAGTGCTTCTCTGATGTTTCTGAGCTATAAGCGTTACACGGAGCAGCAGCAGCAGCCAGTGTGGTGAGACAACTGCAGAGTAACTCCATTACCTCACATATAATCAGAGTACGGACAGCTGACTGGCTGATTAATGGCCTCGGCCCGGCTGGCATGCCTGGATATAGATGCTCCCCAAGAGCAGAGCTGCTATTAGCGGTGTTTGCGATATGAGGTTAGAATAAACAGAATCAACTGGCCTGTCAACAACATGGCCGCATCCAAAGGAAGTCGGCCTCCTGCTCACCCAAAACCCTCTGGTTCCAGAATAGAAAAGTTTTGAATATATATAGGCTGCCTGACGGGGAAAGCAGCAGACAAAATGTGGGCAAAATGGGAATTTGTTTACTATTCTTGACGGTCACCAGGTTATTAAACAGATGTATTTGGGAAAGGTGGTTAAACGGTGGTTAAATGCCAGGCAAGGGTCATATTATTTCAAGGATTAGAGGAGATTTCAGCAATTGAAAATGACCACGCCATACAAGCCATACAAATGTAATAAAAACAAGTCATTATAAAAGAAGAAATCGTTAAAGCTGCACAGCATATTGATTCTGAGGGCAGGAACCCGTGAGTTTTAGCAAATATTGATGTCACAAGTTCAAATAAACATACACTTTATTTGAGTTGGGATGTGCACAAAGGTTATTTGAATATTTGATTCCACGAGTTGTGTTTGTCCCTGCAGATTCAGACCTGAGGCCAAAAAAAGGCTGCACACATGCGTTAGTCACAAGCTTTTCGTGAATACTTCTGTCAGTGCAGAACCCTGTTTTGATCCAAACGCCTGCAGACAGAGGCAGCTCACTTTCCCTTCAATCTGTTGTTATCTCCAAGATCACAGCATCTGGCGAGAGCAAAGCCAAGTAGTAATGTCTCCTCAGTAAAGATGGCATCAGCACAGGCTGATGGGCCTTTCAAAGAACTTTCCACTTAATTATCTTTGAGCAGTGCTTTCATGTGGAAGTAGTGAGAGGGGAAAAAAAGCCATAAAACTGATATTCTACACTGGGACTAATAAGGGCTTCTATTTCCAAGCAGAGGATGTCCCTTTTGCAGTTTCCTACTTTAATCTTTCCCTTGTTATGCGATATTAAAATTTATAGCTCATAATTCTGGACACAGCAGGATTATCAATGCAGCATTCATGATGTTTTGAAGGAAAAATGGTGAAAGAAAGATACCAGTGCAATAAAATGAGATTATGACATTGATGGTCATGGGGTAAGTTAAGTATAAGTTAATTTACTCTGGCATGAAGCCCTGTACAAACCCCCTGTTGTATATTTACAGTTAAAGAGATCTGCTTCTGCTTTAGAGAAATGAAGCAGGCTGATGTCGGTATACCACCTGATAACATGAACTGATGCTGGGAAGAACATGCTGATAAGTGTTACGGCTGCAAAGACAGTGCAGTAATGGAGACTTGTTTTCAACAGTGAAAACACACTGATTATAGATTTTAGAAAGTAACTTGAGCAGTGGCGTATTTCTGTTCAACTTGTGCTTATACAACAGTATCAAGCTGCTGAAAAATACTTTCTACCCACATCCCACATCTGTCTCATTCCTCAGTGCGTCATTTTAGAAAACATCCATCCCACACCCTGGAAGGTTTTGGTTGAACCTTGTTCTAGAAGAAGCCAGAGGTCAAAATTAAGTTGACAGAGATGACCTCGGCTGACCAGAGTGACGAGTGACGCCCGTGCCGAGCCTGTCCTGCGGTTCTCTTTGGTAACCAGGGGAAAAGCTTATATCCTGAGTGAACGCTGCAGGCGCTCAGCACCAGACAATTATCTGCGACCCCACAATGTTCCATAATAACAACGCCAGCAGGCTGGGAGAAGAGGAAATGAAAGCAAGTGGAAAGTTTCTTTTTTTTGAGACGTAAAAATGAATCTGCAGCACAAAAATAAAAGAAATCCGACCAAATAAACCAGAGCAGATACGTGACACCGTGAGTGTCATTCCTCTGCATCGTCGTCAGACAATGAGGGTAATTGCAAGAGCACACTTCATTCAGACACACACTGCAACTCCAATAATGTGGTCACACAGGCTCGGTTTCCTAAATTATCATGACATGAATCTGGAGCTTTGTTCACGTGCTTGTTCAGACTAAAATCAAATCTAATAAGCACCTTAAGTTCATTTGACTTTATTATCTTTTTTTTTCTTTTTGATAGAGCTCTAAATGATTCATAGAATAATCACTGAGGTCATATCCAGTGTATTTTCAGTTTCAGGCAGAATTTGGATTTCATGATTTTGGGGTCAAGGACACACAGCTAAAAGTAAGTATTTGTTATGACAGTGATACTACCACTGTCCTTGGTTTTTGTCTTGTACTGTACGTACCTGCACATAAACAGCTCATTAAAAGTGTGAGAAATCTCCTTCAGGCTCTCTTTATTAGATTTACAAAATAAGTTATTATAAACTGAAAATAAGCTGTAGCGGATCTTTTGCCGTAAAGACACCATCAGTGGCTGTTATGATACTTCTGTCGATCAAAACAATTAATCCATTTGTGATCATTTCAGTGAATCTCTTATACCAACACTTAATTGTCATTCTTGGCATTATAACACATCTTGCTTCATTCTTTCACAAAATCTGAAGCAGCAAAACTCTCTTTAATCCAACTCTGGGAAAACCTGTGGTGTCACTGTGCTCTCAGGAAAGCGCCGTCACAAATAACAAAGACACCACCATGGCAATAATAATATGTTCTGTGCTATGGTGGTGGTTAAAAACACCTCCAGAGCCTGTTTACATGTTTAGAGGCAGAGTGGTGCTATAAAGGCAAACTCTACTGATGTTCTCAGTCACCTCAAAATCATGTCAGGCAGCTCTTGGCAAGATGCTTTTGAAAGCGCAGCTTCCATTTAACCAGATTCTGGACTTTCTGCCAAAACTATGTGGACTAGACGGCGGGCAGCTTGATGTGCCACTGACACAAATAAACATCGGTGCCGGCCACAAATAAATACCTCTCTTCCGGTGTGGCAGCCGAGCATCTGGCACGTGCATCAACACACACAGGAGGAGTCATTTTTTTAAAAGACGTGAAGCGACTGGCTGATTTTTTTATGTCTTCTTTAACAGTGATGCTGCAGGGCGTTCGAGCTGTGACTGTGTAAGATCTGTTGCTGTGAGAGCTCCGGGTTAAGACCGCAGCCCTCTGGAGACCACGGCCTCTCACATCTGCACAGCTCTGAACCAGCTGCATGTAACTCAAAAATAATTGCTTCCTCCAAAGCGTCCAGGACAGCATGATGTGTGTGCTATCTTGTGTGCTCCTCCCTGCGGGGACAGCAACTAAATCAACATTTTGCAACTATTTATCATCAGATGACTTTGTAGTTTTTTAGTTGGTGTTGTCTGAGTGACATGTGAAAAAGGAAGGATGAACACTCACAACAACACAAGGGGTGAAAACCAGTATTGATATAAAGGCAGTGCAGAAACTGCACAGAAACTGATGCTTGCCAAAAAAAATCCTTCCGAAAGAGACAAGAATAATGAGGACATGAAAAATACACATATTAGCTGCTTCTTTGTGTGAGTCAGTGCGAGTGCATTAGACTGGTACCGTGAGCGAAGCGGTGGACCCAGTAGTAGCCCAAGTCCACACCCAGGAAGGTGATCCACCAGGTCCACGCAGAGTCCCACGGCAGCTCCACCAGGCGGTACCGGTCCCACACGAACATGTAAGCAGTCAGCTCACAGCCTCTCATGAACAGCCTGAGGGAGGAACAGTCAGTATAATACACAGCTCATCATACAGTTGTACTGATCAGTTCATTTGTGCAAAAAAATTACTCGGACCATAAGATTTTCTGCATCCACGGGCCCAAAGAGCAAGCGCACTAGTGTTTCATTGGCCCAGCCTCCAACATGAGTTCATTCACATGAATGGAGGATGAAAATGACTAAAATAACTTTTAGGATCTAATCACCAGATACAGACAAACATAATACTATACAATTGTCCTGAATGAATGAGATTTCTCAAACAAAAACCAAGGACAGTGGTGGTATCACTGTCATGACAAATTAATACTTTTAGCTGTGTGTCCTTGACTCCAAAATAATTAAATCCAAAGTCTGCCTGAAACTGAAAGTACACTGGATATGACCTCAGTGATTATTCTATGACTCTGCTCGATCAAAAAAGATAATAAAGTCAATAAAGTTAGCACCCAAGGTGCTTTTGATTTTGGCCTGAACAAGCACATAAATAATTAATCACATTGTCATATGTTTTGTTAATAATGCAATACTTGTTGGATTTAGCAAATCTAGTAGCATTACTTTTTCTGGTAGGAGATGCAGCACTATTATCCTATTATATCACACATGACTTTCAGCTGCAGCTGAACACTCACAGAGGGAGTCTGGAGATCATCCCAGCGGATAGGGAGGTGAGTCCATCACTGATGGTGATCACTGGAGCTCCGGTCTTCAGAAAACCCACGACCAGCTCCAGCAACATCAGCCCAGCAAAGAAAGGGGTGGCCTGCGCACACACACACACACACACACACACACACACACAGAGGGAATCATGATTCATCACCATTACAAAGTGTAAAAACAAGAGAGTTTTAAGTCCACTGTTGCCTTTAGCAGTTGCGTTGAGCTGAAGTATTTGTCTTGGAGGATGAGCTAAAAGCCTGCAGCGCTTTGATGTCTTGTGATCCATGATGTTTGTTTTCCCGCACCGAATAGGGGCAACCAGTCTGAAGCAGCAATGTCTTGGCAGACTGGAGATCACAAACATTTGTCTGAGCCGAGGAGCACTGGAGAAAGAAATGACCTCACTGGTTGCTTTAAACAGAAGTGTCTTGATTGTCTTGATGTTCACTAATGAAATACAGCAAAACAATGTCACAATGCCATGAAGCTAACAGGTAAAGATCACTCGCTGACCTTTCAAGAATAACACGTTGAAGGAATGTTTGTCAATTTAGGTAGCTCTTACCAAACTTATATATGTTCAATTTCCTGTTTGGATTTGCTGCTATAAAAAAAGGGGGTATGATTGACAGCTGCTCCATCGGAGCTGGAGGATCTGGAAATATACGAGAGAGAGGAGATGTAGCAAAGAAGAAAATGATATTAAAAACTCATTACTCGATGGAAATTCAATGTAAAGGTAAAAAATCAATATTTGTTGAAACTCCAGTTCAAAGTGAGTAAAACAATAAAGAAGACAGTTTTGTTTTTCATTAGACCTTCTTTTGCTTTTGCACATTTTGTGGCAGCATGTCCTGGTTAAAGTTGATTTTACAAGTAATTAATATTAATTATCCATCCATCAATTTTCTACCACTTGTCCTCACATAGGGTCACAGGCCTACGGTCAATTTAAATTAGTCAATTAACCTAATCCCCATACATGTTTTTGGATGGTGGGAGGAAGCCGGAGTACCCAGAGAGAACCCACGCAGACACGGGGAGAACATGCAAACTCCACACAGAAAGGGATTCAAACCCGGTACCTTCTTGCTGTGAGGCGACAGTGCTAACCACTGCATCACCCTGCCGCCCAAATATTAATTATATTATATATAATTATTTTTCTTCACTTTGTTTCATTTTAAGAGACTGAATTAAACACAATCAATTTTTTGTCTGTACTGCCAAAGACACGTTCTGCAGCAGCTGACCAATGTGTGATCCATCAAAGCTAACCTTTTTTTTTCACACAATGCCATATGAGATTTATTTCTTTTGATGCCAAAAGCAAACAAATAAAAATTACAAAACCTGTCAAAGAATGGATGGCATTTGGTAACTCATTATGACAAAACAAATGGAAAGTACTAAGCAAACAGTCAGCGACGGGCCTCTAGATGTAACCGTGCTAGAAACATGTAATAACCGCTTAATGGGTCTGTCAAACATGGAACAAATTAGTGAGGGACGGGGTTAGCAAACAGGTCGTGAGCGCGACTTCAGCGGCGTGTCAGACCTGCTGGTTAGCTTTGGCTTGAAGGCGCTCATTGACTCAGTGAGTGCAGTCGTAACGGGGACACATGGCCCCCGCCAAGAACGAGGAAAGAAGGGCGTGACGAGACCACAGAGGAGCACATGTGCAGGTGGGGAGGGAGGAAGCGTGTGTGTGTGTGTGTCTGCGGATGGAAGTGAGAGTTGAGAGCATGTGTGTGCATAATCCACTTTAACATGCAGGTGTGTGATGCGAGTGTGTGTGTGTGTGTGTGTGTGTGAGCAGCAGTGAGAGCACCACCAGGGACCTGCGATCACACGCAACGCTCCCAACATCTGGCAGCAGACTGCAGAGCTGCAGCCAACACATGGACTCGCAGCACAGGCAGACCTCCTCCAAACCCGCTGAGAGAGCGAGATTATCATTCTGGACGCCAGTTTAAAAACTTCCCTCCTTTTTTTCCTCTCCTGTCCGGCAGATAGTTTTACCTCTGCAGCTCGGGACAAAATTATGCAGCAACGCAAGTTGTTTCTCATGTGCAAAAAAAAAAAAAAAAGAAAGCGAGGGGAAAAAGCTTGTGTTTGTTTTCATCACCATTCTGTCCTGTTTATCTTACCCACCAATTGTCGATTCTTGCATGCATGCACTCAAAACGTTTCTTCTTGAGTTTTTCTCTTTTTGCATATAAACTAAAAAGCACTCTAAAGAATAGCACACTGCAGCATTCTGGTGAATTGTTTGTTGTGGCATCTCATTATTTTATTTTCCTCTGAATTCAGGCCTTACATGGAGCATTTGTGGACCAGATGTCTGTATTTCCCCAAAACTGCGTTTTTATAAGGTCACGGATGACTGACATCGGCTGACGAAATGCAGTCTGACAATACACTTTCATCACTGCTGTCTGACAACAATACTGTGTATGTATTTAAAAGTTGAAGAGCCCAGAGACCAGGCGACATCCCACACAGCCATAATTCCAAACAACTCTAAAATTATAGGATTGAGTTTCGCTTTCTTTCTAATGAATTTCAACTGCCGGTGAATGGAATAATTAATGACACATATTGACTGTAAACAGTGCTGAGTCACACACCCGTACAGACTTTTATCACATTCTAACTCTGCAACAACAACAAATTTGTTTAATCACATTTGGTAGTAGTGGATTATAAGGACTCCTGCTGTGGGGGTAATTGTTCGCCTCCCCTGATGTGCCTCATAAAACCTCATAGCAAACATGTGCTGTTAAACCTGCACCAGACATTCGCCACAACAAATGGCATCTGAGACACTGTAAAGACACAAACTCGTCTTTAAGATGAAGTAGACGCAGGGAATTTCAGGAGCATTTAGATCGTAGGATTTGTTCTTTTAACCTGATATCACCAAATGTACCAAAGCAATACTTGTTTTTTGCGTGTCATTTGTTTGTCATGTAGTCTGAGCCAACTGCATGCTGTGTTCAGAGCTGGTGATGTAGAATAAAATATGAGAAAGTCAACAAACACAGACATTCGTTTTAAAACGTTATAAAATTATTCTGGAGTTACTTATGTTACACTGAAATCATGATGTTTTTCTGTGACTTAACTATTACTGACCATAGTTTTATGGCGTGGCAGACCAGTGACGTGTGAAAATGCTAACATACATTCTCATGCCCTCACATCCTTGTAATGATGTGTGTTCTACGCACCTTCCCATGAAACAGGACTGGCTTTGTTTTCAGGTCTCACTTGTTAAACTGCATAAATGAAGCTTATCCAAACTAACTGTGCAGACTGATAAACATTGGTTATTGCCGGTAAATAATCATGTAACTCTAAAACTCCAACTCTTCTCAGGATCTCTGGAAACCTTCTTTTCTTTGGCTTGATTGCATAATGATATCTGGACGCTGTCCCTAAAGTTGAAAAGGACAAAGAGGTGGTTGTGTAATTTTCTTATCTTGTGGAGAAGCATGTGAACACCTCCAACTGACGTAAAAGTACAAAGAAAGGCGTATCCATTGATGGATTAGTCCACTGCTAAATAATAAATCTGCATCTATTTTGATAGTCGATTTATTATTCCAGCTTTTGTCATTCTGAAACCCCCTAAAAAAGTGGTCTGAGCTGCTGCAATGGCAGCATTTGCTGCTTTCCTCTCTTTTATATAGTTGTAAACTGAATAGATTTGGGTTTTAGAAAGTTGGTCAGACAAAACAAGTGACTGGAGCCATGAAAATATTCAGTAGATTCGCAAATTATGTTTAAATAATCTGCAGCTGTAGCTCAGTAGAAAATATTTTTCCTCATTTCTAAAAAACAAGTAAATTTGTGCTGATACTAAAGTTGCAACAATAATTTGCATTATCAATTCCTCTCTGCACTGCTAATTGCAGATGATATTTCCAGAGATTTAATTTAAAAAAATACTTGTTTGATGCAACAAAATGTAGTTCATTGTAAGTAGTAATGCTTTTTTTTAGCTGAAGAAGTTTTTTTTTTTTTTTTTTTTTTACATAGAGTAGAAGGAGTGGGAGCATTTTCAACACACAGAGGAAGATTTTCATCATTCAGTTTGTTACATTCATCACCAACACATCTGGAGATATGTGGTTTTCACTGGAATGAGAGGAAAAGTCATGTGAAAAGTAAAGATACTGTCAGACAGTACAGTATTTTGTAGTAGATGCTTTCAGTGCTCTGTTACCGTCCTGCAGTTGATTTTTAAACTACCTGCAGAATCATTAATGATTAATGACTAATATTTCCAGCTCTGTACTTGACACATGCTTGTCGTTTCATGGATTATTGAATGCAGCGGGCTACTCGTGTCTGTCTGCTGTGTCCTGAAGTGACAGTCAAGGTCACCCGAGGTGAGGACAAGAGGAAACTCCGTTTGACTTTCAAAATAAATCATGTCTCGGGCTGCTGAGGTGTGTACCCACCTGCTGCACATACTGAGGCACATCCTCCATTTTCTCATAGGATGACTGGTTCGGTGTGAACTTCTGAAACATGGCCTGGACCGCCGAAAACACCGAGCCGGGCTCCACAGCTTCAGCCATCTGCAGACAGCACGGCGGCTCCCCGCTGCTCCAGGTGAGTGGCTGCTACCTGTGCAGGTGTTGGAGGTTGTGGTCACTCGGCAGTAGCTGTGGGCGTTCCCCGGGGGCCTAACTCCTCTGTCCGCCGTGTTTTCCTCTGCTGTGAGTTAAGTAGGTCAGCAGCGGAGTGGTATCGAGCCAGCGAGTGAGGAAACTTCTGTCCTGCAGGAACCAGGATTCCTGGGCGGATTAAAGTGACAAGCGACTGTGTGACCATTTATCTGCAGGTCTGCTGTGTTTATAGGAGGCGAAAGACAGTGTCTTTATCTCGCGAGAGTTACTGCTCGTGAGCTATTTGCAGTAGAGTATGCAGCCAGTTATCTGCTGCTCATGGTCACACACTCCCACTTACTGTGTCACTTTATATGGTGGAGATAAAGGATGAAGATGTGCCTGAGCATTAGAAAATGTAGTCTAGTCAACAGGGCTGTAGCCAGGATTTTTAGTTCCCTCTGACCTCCTTTCCTCCCCCCAGGATGTGTTATTTTACATTACATCCATAAAGGTTGGTATTGATATTAAATTTGCCTGTTCAAAACTTAATATTTTATTTACTTAGTTAAAGTGTGGCGTGTAGGATCTGAACCAACTGGAATTTCTCCTTTCCTGTGAGCCAGGTGTCTAAGCGAATGTAAATCTTACATGGAAAAATCAAGGTTGTGAAAACATGACGATTTGTACTTCAGGTACACTGAAGAAAACATGCTGATATTTAATAGATCCCTTTAAATGTTATTCTTTGTTGCTTTAACTGATTTTGTATGTCTGTAATGTCTTTTTGTCAGAGAGTTACTGTATACATAAGAAGACAAATACTGGAGGCTGCAAATATATCCATGGACGTATCAATGGATGGTGACTGGTCACGCATGAGTTGAATTACTCGCCTGGCACATACAGCACAAAAGTTATCCAGCTTCCTGGTGGGGCACACTGAATATATGTCTAGTAGTAGTTTTCATCCTGCTGGCCTCACCCACGAGTTCCTGCTCAGCACATAAACTTCCAAGGATCAAAAATATTTCATAGAGTCATAAAGTTTCCTGTCAATAATTTTACAGTTGTCTCTTTCATGATGGTGGTGTAAGGGGGAAAATACTTTTTGGTTTTTGTTTGCAATATACCGTGTGTGACCTCTGGAAAAGACACTAATGACACTGTGACAATGATAAGGAAAGCACTGGAGGTCAATTTCACACATTCTGGTACCCTCAGCTGTGATAAGAGTTACTGAGAGGTCTTGTGAGTCTCCAGTCTGGTGACAAAATTAAACTTTTCATAAAAGGCATCCAGGCAAAACTGTGAATGAATCCAAAACTAATTAGACACAGTGAAGTTATGAGGTCTCGTCATGCATGCAAGCCTCTGCTATTTGCTTGAGTGAGGGGATTCATTGTCGGGTCAAAGGTGCTGTTGGTCAGCAGTAGGAAAATTGTCACATTTTTATGTTACTTACTTCCTTTGCAAAATTCAACACAATTACTGTAAACTATAACGGATATGTTGTTTCCACAGAGTTCTGAAAGCTCTGATGATCACGACCATCATATAATCGATTTTTATTGTACTATTTTGTAACTTGTTTTTTACGATTTCATTAACAGTGATTGTATGAACAATGATTGCAATTCACAACAAGCCAGCCGGAGTACGTCTCTTAGATCAGAGTCTTTGATACTGAGTGGTCTGCAGTCAGCTGATACCCATTTGACAGTGCTGTAGTTAACTTCTTCCTCAGGTCTGTGGAGACTTGCCAGTATCCGTCTGATTAGCTGCTGGAGCATGCTTAGCTCATAGCTGTGAGCTCAAACTCAGAGCACTTTGCTGTTATTTTAATTCTGTTTTACAAAGGATGCATAATTACATGTCTCCACTGAGCCGTCTAGGAGTTCATTAAAATAAAATGAGCCATTCAGGAGTGTATTTATAGTTATAATAGTGAGTTTATAGTTGTAATACATCAGGCCCTCTGACACTGGCCTGCAGGTCAATAATTGAAGCGGGACAGCCATTTTTCTCTTCATACGTGAAATTAAGGGCCATATTTGCTTTTTTTATAAACAGGAAACAATCAGCAGTTGGACGCTGCAGGTGAAGTGGGAGGACGATATTTGGAGGCGAGAGTGCTTCGAGTTATACTTGTATGTATAAGTAAGTTTATGGTAACTGGGCTCACATTATGCATGTTAGATCATTAATGCCCAGGAAAGGAGGTGAGCGTCCTCCTTATTTGTGAATAATGTCATTTTCAATGTGGATCACATTCATCCCATGGTCTGCTTTGACGGGAAGAAAAAGAAAATTAAAAACCTCACATGCCATGAGGTGCCTCCTCAAAAAAATTAGAATGCACAATCACAGTGTGGTGAAAGACGAGATCGAGTCGAGAAATTATTTTCAACTGGATTTTGTAACAGAATCCGATCCTTTGCGGATTCTCTTCTCGAGTCTTGGCAGGAGTCCCGACCCTGCCCTGAGGCTAAGGTGAATTTAGCATGCACCCCCATCACTAGCTTTCTACACTCTACACAATGTTTAATTCATTTCAGCTTCACTTCATGTGACTCACATATGGCAGGATGGCTGCAGAGATGGAAAGGTTATTGAATCACATTGAATTCCTTTTTACCACTGGTTAAATTTTATTTATCGATCGCAACTGTCCCTGAAAGGATTTAATAAAACACTTATTTCAGGCTTCAGATTTTGTTTACAAAATGTCCAGGCAGAAAAGTATTGACTAAAGAACTGTCAGTGTTTATTTCTGCGTGAGCTGGATAGTGTGGGTATAAAACTATTGTTAATGTAAGACAATACAGAGAATTATTTACAGATCATTTATATTAGCGAGGCAAATTTTATTTTCCTGGCACTTGATTTGATCAATAACTCAATTACAACGTAATTTACATATGGTACAATAGAAACAGACCTGAGGTGCACACTGTATGTTCAACAGTGCAAATCAAAGCCGGCTTCTGTCAAAGGCACACGACCTGGAATGTTTACAACACTTTGACTAAGTGGGATTTCCAGATAAATTTGTGTAAACCAAAACATCACATTTCATTATTTATATTCTTCCCATTTTTGGCTTTTATCAAGGACATTTTTAACCAATGGTGCTTTGAAATGTGTCAACATCCTCCTTTACGTGCTCAGTTCTTGAAATTTTCAATTTGCCTGCATGCTGACCGTGTGATCTACCACACGTCTTCCTTCTTTATATTTGTACACTTATTTAGCATCGTTGTATGACGATGGCGAATCAGCAAACAGCAGTCCTTCTAAGGACGGTCCTGAGGCAGAGCAAGGCCTGTCCTCTGAGGGGTGGGAGTGGTGGGTGTGTGCATCATAAGTGAGCGTGCTCGGAGCTCTGGTCGCTGTCCTGACTGTCCTCATTGGCTAAGGAGTCCGTCGAGTGGTGGAGCGCCGCGATGCCAGAGAACTCCGACGGCAGCAGCGTCCCCTTTTTCACATTCACCAGTTCTTTCTCTCGAGCCGCCGCCCCCTGCTGGCCGCCCTTCACTCTTTTCCACTTCATCCTCCTGTTCTGGAACCACACCTTCACCTAAACAGGACATTGGAGAGAAAATGTCAAATTCATTGCACTTACAAGAGAACAAACAGCAATATCAACAATTAATTAGAAAGCCATCACAGCAGCTTTCTCGAGAAGGTTTGGCAGCTATTTCTACGACGGCAATTATGGATGGATGTACTCCTCCATCTGCCGCTTGGCATCTACCTGTTTTTCCCTGACTCAACAGCCTCGACCATATTTACGTCTCTCAGATTGATGATTAAGCTGTTGCTTAAAACAGTTTACACGTCAAGTAGCCACAGAGGCCCCCTGAGTGCCGACACATGCGTCTAAAGGGAGGGAGGAAGAGGAGGAGGGCTCGCTCCTGTCACGCAGGGTGGGGTGCGTTTATTTTTGGGGAGAGGCAACCGAGCATGGTCACATGGTGAGGAAGGTAGTTGACAGCACAAACGTTTGTCTAAAACGTCAGGGGCGCACGCCATGCTGAGTATAACCTCCAATTCTTTACAAGCCTTTTTGAGAGCTGGGGGGTCCAGCAGAGGATCATTTATATATGCCAGGCTCTAATGTCAAAACCAAACATGTGATCCCTGAGGCTTACGTGTACACGCACACACACACACACACACAATTCAGACTCCCTCACCAGCTCTGTACCTGCACTGTTTGACATTGCACCAATAATGACACACACAGTTATATACTGGCACATCACACCAACGGCAATTTCAAGCCTTGGTGAGTGAGAAGAGCTGCTGATTCTCTGATCCAAAACGTCTGGTTTGAACGTCAGCAGTGCCTTTGGAAACATATCACACTACTGATACTGAAACACTGAACTGATATGCTTTGGTAGAAAGTTAAAAGAAATGAAATCTAGATTAAAACTGGGCTAAATTTTGGTTGAACGATGGCGTCCAGGTTATCCATACCACTTGTTTTAACCGCACTTCAACATATCGTTACATTTCACGCTAAAATATAGTTTAATAATGTAATAAAAAATTCCTTTAAGACAGTTAAAATGTATGTTTGCTGATATGTTTGTCCCCAAATCTCCAACAAAGGCGTAAAACACCCATTTAATTGCACTGAAGTCCCGTAACCCATATTTGAATTTACTGCTCTACGGTTGTATATTTTTCCTGACAAAACTGTGGTCACACACAACTGCACAAGCTGAAAATATGTCATGTTCATTTCATGCTACTTCACACCATGATCGCGACCTTCTGACGCAGGATCACAAATGTGTGTGGAGGTTTTGGTGTCAGATGAGGTACTGTGTCAACAGTGTTTTGTGCACCTTTTTGTAATATGAGGAATAAACAGAGGAATACTTATTCCTAATTCATCTCTCATGTCAGAGCGACCAGATGTCCTGTCAGATTGAGATTTAAGAACCTGAATGGGACTGTGCAGGTTTACAACTCGTATTACTTTGAGAGGCCCTTAAAACACACTAGCAGACATTTTTATTTACCAGGAAGAATTCCTTAGATGGACACTCTTGTCTGAAGCCACAGGGCTCTGGGTTCATTTTTAGCATTGGGTGGCCCTAGTGGGAATTATTACAACATTACTGACGTTACAGAAAAATCTTTTCAGTTTCTGAGACTCTGTTTTTTTTTGGGAGACCATTGAGGACTGTAGAGCTTTCTCATGACAGACATTTTAATACGCAATTGCAGGAAAAGCATGTGCAACTAATAACATTAATGATGGCTCTGTTCCATCGAAGTGCACAGTACATAGCAGAACACACACGGGATGGCACCATTGCTAATTAGTTTTGCAAAAACAATTGGCGTGTAATTGTACTAATGCAGTCTTCTCAGGTGACATATGACATCATGACATCACGCTGCAGAATATCACTGGCAAAATGTCAACTAAGTGTGACTTACAGCTTCCGAACGGGTGTCAGAGAACAACAGGCTGGACACAGTTTCCTTCCCCCAACGTTTGTCTCCTGTTATTTATTTCATGTGCTTCATATTTCGGAGCGGCCCACGCTCTGAGACCAATTTGTGCACGCAGCATTAGTAGGAGAGAGGAAGTGACTTGCTAGACAGCACTTCCTTCAACCCGTCTCCCTGCCTCGACTCTGGACCGATTGAAGGAATAGACAGGAACATCTGGAATACGATAGTCCCGTCCCACGGCCACATCTGGAGCACAATAGCTCCTCAAACTGAAGTTGTGAAAACTCAGTAGCAAGCTGAAAGTCCTCGTCGTCGTCCCGAGGCTGCCTCTGTTTTCACAACATGGCATTAATGTGCTAATAGGGGGGTTCAGTAATGTCTGAACCCAAGGGCGAACAAGCTGTGGTGGATAGGGACATACTTGTCTTTCAGTGAGGTCGAGGTTGACGGCGATCTCGTAGCGCCTTAGTCTGGTTAGGTAGTTGTGGTGAGCAAACTCGGCCTCCAGCTCTCGGATCTGCTCCTTGGTGAAGGCCGTCCTCTCTTTCCTGGGTTTGCTGCTCACGTCTGACTTGTAATTCCCATCCTGGGACTCTGAAACCAAACACCACACAGGTTCCCACTCAGATTTATATGCAACAAAACTTGAAAAAAAAAAATAAAGCGAGTGTTATGTGGCAGGTGCAAGTCAGCAGGGAAAGAAAAGAGGCCAGGTAAGAGAAACAATGGGAGCTGTCAATCACACTTCATTGTTCAGGCATTGTTTATGAACACTTTAAATGGCTGGAAGGACTCACATGTGTGTCTGACTGTGGCAGCTGGCTCTTATACTGCCAGCGTGGGTTCAATTTGTCTAAAACTTGAAGGAATCTGCTGGCTTTTTTAAAGATATGGAACAAAGCAGCTTTGCATGATGCAGAAGTATATTTGCTAGTTTTTTTTTTTGACTCAATAGCTTTCAGACTGCTTCTATTTCATTGGAAAATCTGCTGAAGTCCTTTTTGCAAAACTTGTTTTTCTTTCCATTTTCTGCTTCGTTCATTTTGATTTTCTTTTCCTTTGCAGATTTCATAATTCTAGCAAAACAGAACATTTCCATTTCCAAGAAGAGCACAAAGGCATCATGCTTAGATGGCATAAAACGTGTCCTGATAATGTCAGAAAGGATGCTGCGAGTAATTTAGTTAATAAAAAATGATGAAAATAAAAATGAATTTGTGATTTGCAAATAATGCAACATGCTATTCATTTCAGTAAGAAATAAGTGGGATATATATATATATATATATATATATATATATATATATATATATATATATATATATAAAATCCCCAGCAAATAAAAATGCTTTTTTGTTTTGTAATTTCCACTCTCAGTTTTCCCTCCATAACGCTCCTATTGTTAGCAGTGATTGAGGTTTCTCTGTTGGACACATCACTAACACATTGCACTCAAAAGCAGCAGTGATTGCACGTTAATTCATCTGCGGTCCTCTTCTGCAGTGTGTGTTAATCCAGCAGGACCGCGTCAAGCCAAACTGTAAATAGTCGTGCAGCCCAGAGCCAGGCTCACAAATGGTGCGAAGCCTGAGGCCACGTCAAGAGGGGCACCGATCTCTTCACCTAAAGATTTGCAGGGACGGCTGTCAGTTTTCTGTCAGAAAGAGGATCTTCCTTCTAATTAAGTGTGTTTTTTTCCAGAGCAAAATAACTCCCTGAAGAGAAGATGAGGGGCAAACTGAAACTGCTACGAAGTTATATTTCCATGGCACTTTAGGGCCAAGGACAAACAGACGTATGAAGTGCAGGAATTCACACATGAATTTTATGAAGTGAACCAGATCATTGCTTGACCCGCAGCCTGCGTCCGGCTCCCCTTTGACCTTGCCTTTTCCCCTCCCTGTAATTTCAAAACCCAGAGAGCTCCCAAACAGAGTGTGGCTGGTTGAAGACGTAGTTATCCGCTCTCACTCGGGTAAACACAGACATTTGTGTAAAGAGGAATAAAAGAATAACACAGACCAGCAGGCCGTGGAGTTAAAATGAGCGGCAGGCTTTTATGACACAGCCACTGCACCACAGCAATTAGGTCCCTGCTGTAACTTTCATCTCTCCACAAAAAAGAGGAATAATATGAGGGAAAAATACACGCACACCCAGACAGGACACGTCATTTAGGATTCCCAAATGAAGCTCACTGTGCAGAAGACCCCCTGAAATGTGATGTCTTGCTGTTAATAATGTAAGAATGGACATAAAAAATGTTTCTGTCATGATGGAAATTCGTGTTTCCTTCACTGACAGTTGTTACTGTTTTGGTATTATTTTTCCTTTAGTAAAATAATATTGCAGCAGTAGACACACACACAAGAATGGAGTCAAATGTGCCGACCGATCCACAGTGTTTTTCTAAAGATTCTTAGGAAAAAGTATCTGCCAGTGAGAAGCCTCCAGCACCTCACTCCTGCTTTTCTACTTTTTTTACAGCACCGCTTTAACAAAATAAGACTTCAAGCACCTTTTATTGTTCTACACAGAAAATCTAGTAACTTTTAAAAGGATGACCACTCCCTTGACAGCATTAGCAAATGCGACCCACAAACCAACCAACACTCTAAAACTCTTCGTCTTGACCACAAAAAAAAAAACAAGTTACGCAGAAACCAGACACCCAAAATACCATGGAGCTGGCTCATCTCATTAGCCCGGCCTGAGGCCTTCCTTGAGGAAACAATCGTGGCCGAGTGTCGGGCGTAGGGAGTTGAGATGCCTCACATTTGAGCTAAACCCAACATGGAAATGAGCTCTCGGGTTTTGTTATTATTTCTGCATATGAATCGCAGGTTTCGCTCAAGATTCTGGCCCAGATGGTGAAACCCAACCAGGGGGGCTAGGGTCAGGGTTATCTCATGCAACTGGCAGCGGCGTGATATTTAGACAGCTGATTGAGCCAGTTAGCCCCAATAATCAGTGTGATTGGTGTTAGCGTGGGTGGAATGTGTGGCACATGTAATGAGTATGCAGTAACTATTGTTAGAGGGAAGTGAGACTGAGGCTGGGGCTTGGTCTCCAAAAAAGAAGGAAAGGAAATCTGAGATTGTGCGATGGATTTGTGGATTTAATACACTATTTCAACATTTACATGTAGACAATACTGCTATTTTAGACAGAACGCCTGGGCTCATGAATTGGCTTTTTCTGTGTCGTATGAATCTGATAGTCAGTAATTTCAATTACATATATATTCATGTTATACATATTTCCAGTGGTGTTGCGCTGTCTATTCATTCCACTCAGTCAGGGATATTATGCAGTAATCTGCAGCAACTGTCGGCCTGTCAGTGGGAATACGTGCTCCCTGAGGTGACCACCAGCGTTCTGAGCACAAAACTAATCACACGCAGGAACATCAGTCGGTGGCCAAGTGCAGGTGATACTCTGCAGCGCACACAAAGAGGCCTTTAAAAGGGTGCAAGATCAGCACCCGAGGGCCCGCAATCCTCAAATGGCCAGAGAGAGAAGAGCGAGCACACTTTCCCTGGAAAACTTAGGACTCACACTAATATCACGTTCCCTACGAGAGCCCCCGCGACCCGACCCCGGCAGTTTGTCATAGAGTGATTGATTATCGTGGTGACTGCAGGTTGGAAAACGTCCTGCAGCTCATCAGGGAGGTGTTGCCTATTTGAGTACCGTCCTGAAAAAGAGGGATTTCTTCATAAATGTGCAATAAGATGTTCTTTTGTATGTTATCACTAACATATGTAAATAATGTAAAGCCTTAAATAAAGCTTCGTGATTTGCAGTTTATCTTAAAAAAAACTGAAGAGGTCAAGGTCAGAACACCTGCACCCGTCTCAAGTGACAAATTTTACAAAGTCACAGATATTCTAAAAGTGGTGATGCTGGGGCTGTACTGGACAGATCATACAGCAAATGTATACATATATTTTTATACATACATATATATATACATATATATATATATGTATATATATATATATATATATATATATATAACCTGAGTGAAGCAACAGCTAATCGTGGCAAATAAACTTGTGTCAACATTTAATACTAAAAATATTTTGGTGATCTGTAAAATGAAACAATATCACATCCTTATTCATACTCTGCAATGATTTATTTCAGCAAACCTGCCTGTGATTTATTTTAACTGGAGGATTTAGTGAAGAGAAAGACGCTGGCTGGGTGTTTGGGGTGGTGCGAGGCGCCGGTGTATTTCTTTTACAATTCACTGTTTGCCTCATTCTCTGCCCTCTGAAGAGTGTCGCAACAAAACCAGATGTGATTTCTTTTTAAACGAAACATGGCAGTAGTCAGATGTGGCCGCACAGTTACGATGTGGCCTTTGCTCCACGCTTCAGTCTGCCTGCTGCAACAGTCAGCCGACACCTACAAAACTGCTTCACACAGTTTTTTTTGTGTTTTCCTATCAGGGCTGCACACATCTTAACAGTTATGTGCTGTTGAAAGAAAATGACAAAGTGTGTTATTTTTGAGCTCTGCTTGGAATTTGTCAAAACGCTGATATTTATATGATGATGTTTATTTAACAGTAAGTCTGAACAGTGTGTCACGAGCAGCTTATATATTCACCAAACATTAAGACTGAATATCTGAGGGATAAAATACCCTCTGTTAGAAAGTAGTAGCATAAAAATACTGAAGTGGAAATATTTGATCTCAGCTCTTCGACTTACCTGAACTGTCACTTTTCCTCTTGCCGTTCCTCTTCTCGGCCTCAGCAGGTGACAGAGTCTGTCTGCCAAAGTCTGCCGGCACACAGGAGGCTCCTGTGGGGGTGCTGCCGATGCCCAGACTGGGGGTGCTGGCACACATACTGGGCCCACCAGGGTGGCCCAGTTCTGGTGGTGTGGGCCCGCTGTCGTGAGATTGGGAGTGGGAGTGCGGGTGGCAAAGGTTATGGCGTGTGCCGCTGCCGGGTGACGGCATCTGCGGGATGTGCCAGGACGCGTGGTGCTGAGGTGGGTGGTGATGCTGCTGGGAGGGCAGGTGGCCGCGGTGGGGGTGGTGGTGGTGATGCTGCCCGGGAAACAGGCCGTCGTCAACTGGGTAGCTGGAGATGATGCAAGGAGATGGTGAGGAGGTGGAGGAGGAAGAGGACGAAGAGGCCAGGTCAGGGTAGGAGACGTGGTCCGAGCGTCCGTGCAGAGTCAGAGGGGACTGTGTGAAGGCGGGATGCAGGGCCTGCGCCGGGGCGTGGGGGCTCCGCAGGCAGCCGAACAGTGTGTGATCCATGGCGTGCAAAAACACACACACACACACACACACACACACAGCCGTCCAGGAAAGGTGAGAAGGGCAAGTAAAAGAGGGTAAAGTTACTAAATCAACCAAAAAGATCACAAGCACATATCCAGAATGCTTCTCTTTTTCCTCTGACTATCCCCAAAACTTTTTCCTTCAGTTTGAAAAAATTCAGTCTGCTCTCGATGAGTCGGAGCAGAAGTGTGTTTTGAAACGGGTGTCCTGTGGTAATCCGGAGCATGCGGCCAGTTGCCAGGCTGTACAGGATAAACAGTTAGCCCAGGGTAAGCTGCAAAGCACAGCCTCTCAGATGTCAGGAGGAACTGGGGGACTGGAGCTCGAGGCTGGGAGCAGGAGGTGGTTCCTACTAGGAACTGCAGAACGAGGGGAGCCGGCAGAGGGGATGTTATAAATAGGGTGTAACCTGAGAGGGAGGCTGGGTCACAGACTGCATACGCGCTACTGACCACATACATATGATCACCCTCCAAAAAGCACAGCACAATAAATCTGTACTATTAAAATGGCTGAGCCTCAGGAAAGAGGGCAATTTATTTTGGACTTGGATCTGACCTTCGGTGGCCATCTTTTTTTTCTGCAAGGAAAACAGCTTTAATGGTTCCTGGGTGGGGCTGGAGGAGAAGGGTTGGGGAAGGGGGGTCGAGGTGTCAGGGGTTAACTCAGCTTGTTGCCTCATCTTTGTCAGTTCTGACCCTTTAAAATACTATTAATCCCGTAGAAGAAGGCCTCTAATGGTTTCCTTTACTCACTGATGTTCAGAGCTCTGCTCAGTCTGTCTGTCTGTCACTCTCCACTGCTTTAAAAATAATAATCACAAACAAAAAGAAAATATTCATTGCAGCAGTGCAAAAAGGATCCAGTCTGAAATAAGAGTTCACTTTTTATACGTACTACTCTTAAAAAACAACCACACTTCATTTTAATTTAGTGCAAGCAATCATTTTATGGGAGTGGGTTTTTCTTTGACATATGATTTTTATCTCATTTTGAAATGAAACACCTCACGTCGTCAAATCCAAACACACCGATGCTGAGTTTGACCTCCGACGTGAGGTCTCAAAGTCAAAATAACAGCTTTCATTTCACAACACGGTGTCCCAAGCACCACATTTGCTGGCTTTTAAAATGACCACAAAGCAACATTCAACACACTCTTCTTTAATGAAACCGAACCTTTGATAATTTCTGTCATTATTTAAAAAGTAAAAAGTACACACAGACAGAACATAACGTCTCGTAGTGTCCAGGGTGACCAGAAATAAATTCCCCCGGAAACACTTTATGAGTTTGCATAAGATGAAATATTTCAACCAGCTTCAACCAAGAATACATCAAACAGTCGTATCACACATTGTCAGGCTGCACATTCATCACTCTGACCATAAAAGTGTCATTTTCCAGAAGCGAAGAAGGAATGAAAAGCCGGTAAACAGCCGGCAGTGAAGGAAGGAAGTCATCTTGACTTTGTCTCTCTTGCTGTTATTGTCACTATTATTATTTTATTAATAGTAAAAGTAAAGCAGATTTATTTGCCCTCAAACAAATTTATATAACTTCTGAAACAGGTTAAACAGGAGTTAAAATGTGAGAAATAATCCTGGTCTGTCAATGATTTAATGTGGAAATTATCAGGAAACTGATAAAAATGTGGTTATGGGCTTTATAATTAAAATCTCTCAATTGTATAATTTCTAAAGATATTATCATTAAAAATCATGTGAATACATCTTTTGTAAATCTAATTAAAAGTAAACATAAATTATCTCCTCACACACACACACACACACACACACACATCCCCTTCCTTCAACTAAAAGCAACAATGTGGCCAGTACTGTGTACAGTTTATGGCACAGATTTAAAGAGCAGGTTAAAATGAAATAATATACAAAAACAACAAATTATGAATGTATAGGTGTTGCAGGCAGGTTTTTACAGATGGACAGTCACAATAACTGTGGGGATCTGGGTGGACGACGCTCAGGCTGTGCCACAGGCGCTGTGGGCCGCCTGAGAAAGGAAATTAATTCCTCTTTGAGAGAGAATGACTTTAACAGATACTGTAGCATGGAGGCAGGCAGTCACCCCCCAACAGTCCCTCCAAAGCCTGCGAAGGCAGCAGAGGCAGCGCCGCAGAGGAAAGGCACCTTAGGTGAGTGAGTGTCAAACTCTTCTACTGTTTACTTTACAAATTAAGGCTATTAGCAGGTTAGCCGAGGCCTTGAGCAGGTATTAATACACACGTGTTTCCAATCCTGTCTCGTAGCGGTGATGGCCGGCGGGGGTGCTTTCAGTCTTCGCCCCTCGTGGGCTATATGAGGCTAAATATCCCACCGTGTGAATAAGTGTGTGTTTGTATGGCTTACACTCATATATCAGGCACTTTTATTGTGAAAATATGTGATGTCATCTACTCGTTTGGAGGTTCCACATGACATCCAGCGAATAAATTGTATTTTCTTGAACACATTTTATTGCTTTTTTTTTAAATTTCATTTTAGTGTAGCCTTCATCACCCTTAGTGTACTTGTTCTCATATCTCACAGGTGATTTATTCTATCAGTCCAATGTTTCTCAATCAGTGTGTCCCTGTGTTTCTGTTTCTGTTTAAACCAGGGCTTTAAAATAATATTTTTTAAAGTTTTAATAAATAAAATGGACACAGATTTCTCTCAGGTGCTCTCTCTTCTATCCTTTTATGTGCTCTGATGTCTTTTTTTCCTACAGTAGTTTCCTTGTATGTTGGTAGGATGAGGGTTTAGAGCCGCTCACCCTTCAAAAATGTCATTTGTTCAGACTGGAGTGGCAGTGGTGTAAATGGTTGTTTAAGAGGCCTTTCCACTTGGGAAATGTTTTATTTTAGCTGTCATTTGAAGATATTGTGAATATTTTTGTCTCAAACCATCCAGTGACATCAATCTAAAACTACCCACCTTCAAAAGCTTACATTTATCTACATGTTTTTTTTCAACATGACAAATGAAGACAAGACTAAAAAGAGGTGAAGAGGTTAGAGTGGCGAGTGTAACTCGTAAAAAAAGTGAGTGAGTGAGAGGAGAGATGTGTTTCTGATGGCGAGGCTGGGGGTGGGGGGTGGTGTGTTTTCACCAGCGTAGACAGAAACTGAAGGTAGACCTACTGCTCAACCTGTGGCTGTCAGTCATACGGGCAGGAAGGATTACAGCAAACACAGCTCACTGCCACCGTCACCAAAACAAACATGCAACTACCACTGCAGCCCTATTCTCACATGAAGTCATTTACTGCATGCTTTGGGTTTGACTTTCTTTGGAAAATAAACAACATGCACTCCTGGATTTTACTTTTTTTTACACTCACAGTAGCGATACACTTTTACAGAGTTTAATCAAAAGACGATCCAGCAGAAAAGTAGTGCAGCCTTAAAGGAGTCCATGAAAACTCAAAACACAAAAACAACTTAAAATTACAATATTTTGTGTTAAGAAGTGGAATATATACATTTTATGAATATTTTATTACAAAAAAAGCGTTTTTGTATAACTTATAATTAATGGGAATGTTGAAAAACTGTTGTAGAAGGTATGGGTGAAAATAGTATCACTGACAATTTTGGGATATATTGTGTGAGTCGTATTACTTTCATTCATGTTTGTTTGATTTATTATTATTATATATTATTTTATTTCATTTATTTTTTACACTGTTTTTTTCATATGCAATGAGTGAAGGGTGGGAGGGAGGGGAAAAATACCAAATACCAAAATACGGAGCAACAATCATTTACTTCTGTTCTTTATTTGTATGATTCTATGATCCTCCCAATAAAATATTAATGTAATATTTACGTATTATAAATACTGTATACACGTATTATAAATAATGTGTTGCCCTCACAAGACTGTTAAAACACAAACAATTTACATTTAATAGCCTGCATATGAAATAATTAAGAAAACTAAGTATAACAGCATTAAAGCCCAGGATGATAAACTGCATGATAGCATTTCATTACCAATCTCACTTCAGTCACTTCCCTGCATTTAACAGGCCCTCATGTGTTTGAGGCTTTACACAGCTTTGATGTTGCTCTCACTAAAATATGAGTGTTTTAAAAGGACCCAGTGTGTGTGTAATTATTATTAGACATTTTCCACCCTTTTTAATTCTCTCTTTTCTAATAGGGAAAGATTTCAGTGCGTATAACACGGTGCGTCTCCCTCATGACATATATAAAGCATGTCTACAAACACAGTAAGATTAGAATTACCCAATATATCCTGAATTAGGTGGTCAGCAAAATAACACATACACAGAAACCTAGACTTAAAGAGTGAGAGAAAGTGAGAATTAAATCAGTAAAGTGACTATACTGGAATATCTGAGCAATCGGAGGTAATCCCTTGGCTTAATCCAACCAACAACAGTGACAGTGTTGCAGAGCTGAGATGAACATCTGCAGGCGGCGAGGAAACTGTCGTCGCTGCTCGTTTCCTTTCTGACTCCAGGCGCAGATTTACTGCAGACATTGTCCGTACGGACGATCTCAGGACATTAGAGACATGTGATGAAGTGAGACACTAAATGTTGTCTCCGTTTACAGCTCGATTACATGGAGGGACGGCAGCCTCTCTGGGGAGTGACGGTATGAATGCATGAAGGAAAACGTTGACAGCTTTGAATGCATTTGATATTTTTAAACTCATGCAGCCTGAGATGGACCAACCAAGCGTGCTGCTGTTTACATAAAAGTGAAAAATAAAATAATGAAGCATTTTTTTTTCCTTTTTCAAATTGTGGCTTACTATTGAAAAACGTGTCCATTAATAATGAGTCTTTTTAATCACCCTTTGTGTCATTGAGTTGTTTAAGCGTTGCCTTGCAATATAAATTATTATAATTCTCTGTGTAAAAGATTTTCTGGCTGCTAGTTAGAGAAAAATAGAGATATTCATAGAAAGCAAGACAAGAAAAACAGCTGATTTTTCTAAAAGGATTGACATTTCAGAGCTATAAGCGCTCTCATGTGACACCAATAATATTTGATAAACAAGTCAGCGTTACGGCATGACTTCCCACTCTGATAGAGTCATTTAGCAAGGTGCTGCTCTTAGGTGGCCATTTTCTGTGTGTGTAATGGCCGCGGACAGCCGGAGTGAGATCATCATCTATAATGGGGGGCGGTTGGAGCCGCCTGGTGTGATGGTTCCCCTCCGCCTCCAGCTTGAAGGCATTGGAGCCCGAGTAGACGTGTGTTGATGCTTTGCAGGGCCTCGCACCGAGTCAGACCACACCTCAAACAGCCCGGGGTCGCCCGCACTAAAACCTCCATTTAGATCTGGACTCGGTACAACCGCCAAGAAACCAAAAGCGGCACCGGCTCCAGTCGGCCACAGTGCTAAGCCCGTTTCCTCCCAGACTAAATTTGTAAACGCCCTCCCTCACTTCGCCCCCTTCACACTCCTCGCCATCTTCAAGCGAGTGGGAATGGGTGCCAGGCGGGGAACAGCTCCAGACTTCTCAATTTGTGAACGGGGCCATTAGTGATTTTTTATTTGTTCGAGTGGATTGCTCGCTCACCCGCCCACCAACCATCCAACAGAACCCACCCTGCACGCTCAACTTCCTGCTCCATAACACTGAGCGGCTCCGACCAATGGCTGTGGAAGAACTCTGGCCACATTGCATCACTCTGAGGGTCCAGCTTCAACATGCTGTTCTAATAAGGCGAATCATTCAGAAGAGTGAAGTCAACCTTTTATGATTTTATGGCTTCCTTCTCTCTTTAGGTTGCTGGGACTTTCTGGATGATTCCCAGAGCGTTTATTCCATTGGGTTACTGTACAGAGGACGGCCCTGCTTTCTGACTAATGTTAAGTCAACGTGTTGGGGCTGGTGAATCTCATTAACACTTAATTCAGTCTCAGCGCCATCAGTTTGATTTCTGCTAAGCGTCGCTGTTCAGTTATACCACGGTGGGCTAGTGATAGTGTTTGAATTCACAGCCCTGTCTCCTTGAAATGATGTTTATATGCACAGCCTGGTCTCACTCCGTCTGACACTTGGACAGTGGCCCTCGGCGTCTTGATGCCGACGCACAAGGCGCCTTTTTTGTCTGACTGAGGCGCAACAGGATTTAACCTAACTGCTTCATTATTAGACACTCAGAGTAGCCTGTGAAGGGCGGTGGATAGGACAAACAGACTCATGGCATAGTCTGCTACATCTGAACTTTATGTTACTGATTTTGGGCCAAACCATGTCCTTTCTAATCCATTTTGTTTCACACATTAACCGCACACCACCAACAATCTTCCGTTTTTTATCAACACAATGAGGAAAAGTTGTCATAAGTGTATGTGTAAAAAAACATCCAGATGCCCTATGACCTGATCACTCCAACCACTTTTGGAGATGGATAGCGTAAATGCTAATGTGTCCTGATGCTAAGCAACAGGATATATCATCAAAGGTTGCAGTGCTCCTTAATTTCCTCCTTTTTCCTCATCTCCAGTTGGTTCTCAGATTGTCACATATTATTCCTGGTTTTGTACACAATTACTGAAAGTTTCACAAAGCCCGTAGAGATATTTTATAAAGTGTTGTTTTGATTTCTTCCTTAATTTCTGACACAGGAAATGCATCACTGTCCACTGGTTAAAAATAACAACGCATGTGATCCTTGCAAATGGAGATGATGTACATGTTAGTATATAGAGCGGAGATGTGCGATCCAATCACATGTGGTCACATAATCCAGCCATGTTTATGTTTCTCATAAATATATGAAATAATAACAAATGTTGGCTCAAGATTTACCTGAATGTTTCTTGATATACTCACTTAGTAGACAATTAATCTTACCTTAACTGGTGTTTTATTGACACCCCACACTCTCCTGTTGGCTCCGCTGGGCCTGTTCGGACAGGACACACCCTGCACACTGTCTGGTGTCTGATCACATAGCATAGAGTACCTGAAAACAACTGTCTGGATGTACAGAGCTTTTCATTAAATCTGATCAAATATCAGTCAAACACTAAATATTAAAAAATACTTAAGAAAAACTGTACAGAGGAGAACAGACACCCAGGTGGAGTTTTAAGTATTAAAAAGCATTAAATATTATTTGTATAGTTAGAATATAGTGAGAATATTAGACTCCTATGATCTCTCCGAAAGAGAAACCATGGCATATTTAACAAGCGAATGGTTGGCTAACATGTTGTTTAACACGTCTCTTACGCTCATCTGATTGGTCAGATTGTGGTGGACTCGTTCTCTGTGAAGTTCTTTGAGGCACTTTGTGATGAATTACTGTTCACAAATTTGAACAACTCCACGACTCCCACTACATTTAGGCTGAATAGTTTGTAGCTGTGGCTTCAGTTGTAATATTATCAGCTGATCCTCTGCCCACTATACTCCGGTCTTGTTGTTGTATTACTCATGTGATTGTTTATTGTATAGCCAGCTGTGTGATACAGTCTTATGATGTCTTGTGAGTTTGCAGCTGACACATGATCTGAGCTGTTGAAGCTCTCCACCCTGAGGCCTGAGGAGCTTCAGTGAGGAGGTGCAGCAGGAGAACAGTGACCTCTACTGGGAGCCAGCGACAGGGACCGGTGATAGTGAGTGTGTGTGTGTGTGTGTGTGCGTGCGTGTGTGTGTGTGTGATCTGCCTTATATCCACATTAGAGTCACACACTTGACTTAATACCAGTTGATTGGGGACGGCAAAGTTCATGTCGCCTATTGTTCAAACCTTGATTTTGGCTCAGTGGTTAGAGTTAGGGTTAGGTCGAGGTTAGGGTTAGGTTTAGGCTTAGGCAATTATTTTCTTGTAGTTAGGCTTTGGGTAAGAAATCAAAATTTGTCCCCAGAGGGTAAAAATGCCTAAATACCCCAAAGATGACTTAAACGTGTGTGTGTGTGTGTGTGTGCGTGTGTGTGTGTGTTCAGCTAATGAGAGGTAACTAATGTTTGACATGCTTGACCTGTGAATCACTTTTCATGCTCATGGTGGTTTAATGTTCAAATATATTTACTACAACCTTTCATTTTCCACAGAAGACTGTAAATATAACAGCCCATTGCTTCAACTGGAAATCAAGACTTGTCTGAAATTGTCTCAACTCATGCCAAATTGTTAAAAAAAAAAAAAAAAAAATACAATTACAAGTGCAATTACCACTACTTAATTCATTCCCTTTATCTTAAAACTGCCACACATAACCCTCTGTTGGTGTCATTTTGGTTGGATTAAATACTTATGTGAGATGTATTTATTTATTGATTCATCTATTGTTTTAATGTTTATTTAACAATGTACTTTTTATATTATCATATTATTGGTATATTAGTATTATTAATGATGCTTATGGCTAGTTTAATCTATAGTAGAGAATCATATGTTATAAATAGATAAATAATAGTCAGGCAAAGTAAAAGTACATTAAAATTGTACTTAGGTTCAGCACTTTAGCACTTTTGTTATTTCCCACCACTGAGATTTAGATTCATGTAAATCCAGAATCCAGCTGCAGATGGCTGAAGACGTTCTTTTATTGTTTGTTTTCCTTGCTGCTCTGATTGAGCTAACATTCCTCTCTCCCCTCAGTTTACATCCCAGATTGTTTTCTACTGAAGGCATGTTTGAAATCCAGAACTGTTTGCTTGACATTTATCTGCCTGCAAATAAATAGTGTTTCTCCGCAGCAGCTCGGGAGTGGAGGGTTATTGCTGCTTGGTGTCAGTCATATTTAGCTCTTACCCAATATGAATCCGGTGACCTCTGCATATTTTGTACTCAGCGGGGTCATCGGCTGTGCCCCCAGGGAGCCGTTCTGCTCTCTGTCTCCTCTCACGCTGGGAAGTGGAGTTCCCAAGCATTTCCCCCCCAACTGTGGTCCAGAACAATCCCATGTTGTCGCCCAATCAGGAGAGTGGACATGGTGACGCATGGCAGGGACAATAGGAGGATACAGGGGCATGCTGTATGGGTGCAAACACCTCTCAGTGTCATGACGACAGGGCTAGATAGGTTATTACACAGTGTTGTGTTGATACTCTGAATTTAGGGCAGCTGTTATGAATATGGAGGTCTTTCCCTGATAATATATAAAATGTGTTGTGGAGAGTCACGCTCTGAACTGACCAAAGCCCAGCGTCTCTGCTGCCTGTGTGTGTCGTGACATCTGTTGAAATCATAGCAGGGCCTTGTCCCGCCCTGTTTGCAGTTGCCACGGCAATGGGTCAGTGTGCAGGAGGCAGAGCAGGGTTTGGTCCAAGCTCGCTGGGACTGAAGAGGAGGCGGTGGTTTGGACGGGATGGACCGCTTTCAGTTCCAGGGCTTTCCAGAATCTCCCAGGGGCTTCATTAAAACAAAAGGAGGAGGAGGAGGAGGAGGATGAGGAGGAGGTGGGACTTCCTGTCGGAGTGTTTCAGGCCAACCATGACCCCATAGGAACTGCAGTTTTTAATGTGGACAGAAGGTCTACAGCCACATTGCTCTAATATCATGAGTGGTCCTCTATCATGCAGCACTGCTGCAGCCAGCCTCGCCTGTTTACAGCTGATCTCACCAAACACCAGCCTGATATTTCTGGTGCTAATTTATGACTGGATTGTCTCGGACCCCCATGGTTACAGTGATTCATAACTTTTGAAAACCCTGCTTCATTGACAGTTTTAAATCTTCACTGACTGCTGAACTCACTGTCCTGTAGGGGCCACAAGTAATCACCAATTGCTTCACTCTTTTTTTCTTTCACCTTCACCCAGTCTGTTATCAGCCATATTTCAACTCAAGAGTGGATCATTTTGAACCGAAGCATCTGCTTCTTAATTATATTAATTATATGTTATGATCTTCTAAAACGAAGCACAATATCAGATGAATAAAATCCCTGTTTATGTGATCTTCAGCACTCCAAGGGAGCAACAATGACACATGAGGATATCTTGGTATAAATAGGAAACCACCACCGTTTCTAATTACTGTGGGGCTCTGCTGTACACCCCACTTAATTTAAAACACAATATTTTTTTTTCTTTTTGTTGTTTTTTTGCCCCCTCGTTTTTTGCTTTTGACAAGAGATAATAACCCTTTCAAAAAGGGGATTTTTTGAGACAGCTTTTCATCCCGTCCACCAACATAAACTGTAGTGATCAAACCTCTGAAGGTTCACAGACAGCAGTGAAATGATTTTTTTTGACCGATCATCAGTGACATCACTAAAAACAAGTCAGTCAGCAGGAAACATGAACAGTTAGACAATCAGAAGACTTATTTAAAAATGAAAAGAGAGTTTAACTTATTTTACTGCGCTGCCAAACTGTGTTGCCAAAACAATGAAAATAAGATCCAGTTTATAGTGAAACAAAGACATCCTTTCAGAGCATGAAATGGCTTTAAACTTAGTGTAAATATAGTAACGATGCTCTGAGATCACACAGCTCCATTTTCCTTCTTAATGAAGTGTACTACACAAGCAGGCCGTGTTTATCCTCCACCTGATTGATCCTCTACAAGGCGCTGATTACAAGTGACTAATTACACAATGCTGAGGAGGCAGAACACACACACACACACACACACACACACACACACACACCATCAGTGGACTTTAACACTACTTCAGCAAAGTGTTAACTTATTTTTCTGGTTGCTTTAAAAACAAAAAAAATAGAGTAGAAATTTTACTTTTCCCCAGAATTTTATTACAAGTGTGCTTCTGAATTTGTGTTCAAGAAATTTCCAAGAGGGAACTTGAGTTGGATAGACGTCTACCTATCAAAGAAGGGACTTTACAATGCAGTGGAAATATGTGAGTGTTTGTTTACCGAGAACTAGTTCAAAAATGGAAAACTTAACCTTAACAAACACACACTAATTTATTACTCTGTACTTAAAGTACTCTAGTACTTAAAATATTAAAGTAAATTCACTATTTTAGCACAAAGGTCTCTTTCAGGGAAATACATCAGCTATGACATCATTATTATTTAAATATTATGATGCTTTATACTTTTGGATAGTTTAGTCATGTTGTATGAATTTGTTTTTTTTTTTTCTTAATTTTTTCAAATGATAAATGTATGTATGTAAATGTTATAAAAGCTCTGAGATATTTTTAAATTCCTCCTCTCCACTGTATGCAAACACCATTTGCACAAACATTCACAATAATGAGTTAAAATGAATAAATAGACATGCACAAAAACCCATTCACATGCTGTATACACACACACACACACACACACACACACACACACAAACATGCACACACACACACAGTCAGTCGTCGGCATAAATACAGAGATTCCCTGCCTGGTTCTCACACCCACACAAACACGAACACACATGCCTGGACTCCAGCTCGTGTCGGGTGTGCTTACATGCCGCCATCACTTGGTGGTCTGGCGTGAGGCGTCGAAAGTGATCAGAAATCGGACCAACGAAAAGCCTGGGCCAAGCCGGAGAGTAAATAAGTAATAAATCTATCCCACATCAGCGTAGCGCTTCACTGTAAACACACTCTTTGAAGAAAGAGCGTGTTAGCTGTGTGGATGGGAAGATGGCCGAAATTCCTGCTGCTCTCCACAAGAAAGAGTGGCGAAAGAAAAAGAGCTACGAATTTACGGGGTTTTGGCCGGTTTCTCTGTGAGCATCTGGTGGCTTTAATCACAACAAAGCACAATTAGTCAACGTCAGAGATGAGAGGAGGTTTGAGTGGGACTCACAACGTGTGAGAAAGATGGAGAGAGGAAGAGCGAGTGTTTGTATGCGGCTGAAATATGTTTCCCTTGGGCCCTGTACAATGAAATTATAATGAGAGTAAATGATGAGTCCATTAATATCCAGAACACTGTAGACTGACAACTTTCTGACAGACTCAAAGGATGTGTGTGGTTTGCAATAAAAAAAAGATCGGAAACATTGTGTTGTGAAGGATCTGCAGTAGGAGTCACTTTAATCAAAGTTTGTGAGATGTTGTTTCATGGTGTTGAAATCAGCCAGAGGAAGCATGTTATGTTTTTGGCATTGTTTTGGAGCTTTCCTGATTTTTCGCCTTTTTAAAAATGAATTTCAGATTCAGATGAAATGCAACTAGAACATAAAAAAGTAAAAATAATGGACAATAAAAACACAAAATGCTCCATTTGGAATAAAAACTTTTACACACTGGAGGCTTTTTTTCGCACAATTAATTGATGTCAATGTACTTTTTCAAACTCTTCTTTTTTTTATCAAAGGTATTTTTTAAGGGGTGGGGGTGAAAACAACATTAATCATGCAGAAATGGACATTTTCAAAGAATACACTGTAGTTTACGACAACATGGAGGCTCAGTCGTCTTAACTATGATGGTAAACTTAATTTCTCTTTTCAACCAAAGGCAGTGCAGACCACTCCTTTCATTCTTAAATTTTACAGTACGATGAGATAAGTTCAGCTCTGGATCAATTAAAGCTCTTAATATACTGCATAGATAGTCTGCCAGGTGCCAGGTGTTACATTTAAAAAAAAACAGTGCAGCTGCTTTTTTGAAAATTCTTCCAGCTCCTTTTTTTTTCTTGCACTGTACATTTTATTATTTCTTGTCCATCCTCTCTAATTCTGCATCCAGCACTCAGTAAATATTGTTTTGAAAAGTTGCTCCATAAATGAAGTTTACTTATGCATTAGTCATTCAGATGATGGGCAACAAATAGATGTTGTGTGTGTGTGTGTGTGTACGTGCGTGTGTGTGTGTGTGTGTGTGTCAGCAGGGTCAAGAGGTCACACATAAGCTTAGCAACCATTTCACTGGTCAACATCAGGTCCATTTAATGGAGATGGAAAGAGGCTGGGATTTCTGTGGGAGTCTGAAACTGATCCATCGCTCCCTTGTAAAAGTTGCACACTGAACGCATGCAAGGAGGTGAAATTGATCGTGGTGGAGTGGGTGTGAAATATATGCGCCGCTCTCGGCCACCTGGAGGTGCACGTATGTGTGTTTGTGTGTGCGTGAGAACATGCATGACATCCAAGACACCAGGCAGGTCCCAGCGAGGAGCAGCACCCCCAATAACTTCTAGGGCTCAAATTAGCAGCACTTTTTAAAAGAGGCCTCCCACACGGCTATCGGCACGTTCACCACCGAAGACCCTAATTATCAGCTCTGAGAGCCCCGGGTTCACTCCAGAGACTGAACCTCATATGTCATCGGCAGGCAGGCGGCCACACCTCCCTCTTAAGAATGGGAACACTATCATAAAAGGCCTTGATGACATAAAACAAAACGATTGGTTTTGACATGGGAGGAGATTTTAGCTCATTTGGGGTTTTTCAAAAAAATGAAAGAAAGAAAAGGGACCCAGCTCTGAATTGATCCTGTGCTTTATGGCCTGCTTCCCCCTGAGCGCTAGGTCGCTGGATTTATTCCTGCGTCTGCACAGCAGGACATAAATCATCCTCGGACTCTCTTTCTTCTGCTCTCTCTTTCTTTTTTCCCTCTGTCCCTCTGAAGGGAGGGATGTGGCTGTCTGCAGGGCAGAGTCCGTCTCTCTCTCTCCTCCGGAAGAATTAGGCCCGCAGACATTACCACATTGTATTTTGCGGTGCAGAGTTTTTCGAAAGTGGGGAACCAGTCCTGGCTCCACCACGGCCGCACTCATGCGGGCCCCTCGGGCCTCTTTCCCTCACTCTCTAATTAGATTAGCCAGGTCCCCAATCTGGCAACTCGGTCCTCCACTCTGGCAACATGGCTACCTTTGCGGCAGCACAATATCTGGTCTTCAGAGGAGGAAATGACCTAAATGTTGGTCAGTATGGTATTCCGTTATGCTCAATAGTGTGCTGACAAAACGACTTGGGTAATGAAGACGTTAGAGGCGAGGGAAAGAGAGGAGGGAAAAGAAAATTTACAACCAAGCTCTATGAAAAGTGCCGGGCCGACCGAAGGCTTGTGGTCAGGGCCCGCCATTTTGAGAGGATAGCTGGCAGCTGAGGGATCCATCGCAGGCCGGGTCAGTTCCAAAACAGCCAATTAGGCGCTCTGGGGCTGTTGCACGTCAATAAATATCACTGGAGCATGTCGCTACTCGGAGGCCCACGGTTAATTTGCAATAAAAAAAGCAAAAGTGGATCTTTCAGTTGTGATGAATGCTGAAGTCAGTGAAATATCACGAGCCACTTTCTGTCTCTTTCCCCTGTCTACTCTTGTACAAGTGTCTCAGAATCTTCCAGTGTCCCAGCAGAAGGCTGTAAAACTTCACAGGAAGTCGTCAAGCTAACCGACGAAGCCCAATTCAAAGCCAAAGTTTTGAACCATTTAGGAGCCTGAGAGTCGTACAGGACACTGTATTTCTGTCAGTACAAATGCTTAACTGCTTAACTTCCTGACTGCCAAAGAGATGATTAAGAAATATAAAGAAAACACAGGCTGAGCGTAAAACAGAAGAAAAAAAGGCGTTAAAAGTGAAAGAGGACGGTCAAACGGTACAGAACTCCCCGCAGCGAAACACATGTGCGGACAAGAGTAATCCAGCCGTGCACTAAATTCCACCGCCAGCCATCTAGATGGGACGTGACAGTATAAAACAGAGGAGGACGTCTGGAGATTTCACTGACAGGAAGTGAGTGCTGTGAATGATTCAGCCTCATAAATCATTTTTTTGGGGGAAGACGCAGGGAGCTTCCAGAACCAGAGACTTTCTTGTGCACAACTGATGAGTTGATCCCTCAAGGGCGCTGCTGAGAGCGCTGCTGTGTCCGTCCATGTGGGTGAGTGTGTGTGTGTGTGTGTGTGTGTGTGTGTGTGTGTGTGCGCATCGCAGCTCCCACGCCACAACACAAATCAAGATGTTATGGTAGGTCGTGATGACTAACTTGCTGTTGTTGTGTTTGAGGTTTTCGTTGTGGAGAAATGTTACAGTGCTTCACCGTGAACCCTGAGGGAGCTGAGGCTCAGGCCTGGAGGAGGAGAGTCAGGAGACGTGTTCATGGGAAAAAGCAGCTGGGGATTTGAACTGAGTCTGTCTGTGAGTTTGAGCCTCCATTCACAGTAATCCTGACAAATTTGTTTTGGCATTCACTTTCAAAAAGTGCTTCTGTTAGTCTGCTGAGTATTTTTAAAATCTTGATATGAGCACAGGTTAACCTGTGTGAACTGCCCAGTTTATCTAATGTCATCAGTGAAAAACACTTTCAGGTGATCCTTGTGTAAACAAAGCAGACAGAACCTGTTAATTTGTGATGTCTAAAGCAGAAGTGTGTCTTTGAACTTTGGACAGGAGAGCAGTTTCCTCCTGCTTTCAAGACTGAGCTCTGAATATCTAGTGAAGATGAATGTAGCACGGTTATATAGACTCATATTCATGTCATGAAAGCTACGTTACAGAGCCAGGCTAAAGTAGTTTAGATGTATCCTTAAACAGTTCAGTGCTGCGTGACACAGATGTCAAATTCAGGCAAACGAGGAGGAGGAGGGTTGAAATGCAAACAGAGCAGGTACACAGGTGGGATGAAGGGAAATTTACTGGAGAAACAGCCAGATACAGGTGGCTGGACGCAAAGGCTACGAATAATATGACAACACTGAGTGAGTGGAAAGGTGCTGATATAAATACTGAGAGACTAATGAGGGTGAGCAGGTGAGGAGGTGGGGGAGAGGTTTACTGACAGGCTGTGAAGGTCTACTGGAATTAGGTTTACTCTGATTTTCCCTATTATTCCAAATCTGGCAACAAAAATATTCCAAATTGTTGTGTTGAACTGAACTGGGCATTTTTCTGAGAGGAACTTTTTCTAATTAAGACTTGTGGGATGTGCTGACAGGTTTTCTGTAGCATTTTTGGACACACACGAACATCAATGGCAACATTTTCAAGAAGGTGTTTTTTTTTTATAAAGGGAGGCTGTGTTCACCAATGCATGTAAACAGGAATATTAGTGGATTAATAATTTCCATTAGTCATGTAAACAGCTTAGTAGCAATATGTTCTTTTAAAGACTAATGAAGGCAAAAAAGAGAATATTTTGTGCAGGTAAATGTAGACAGTATTCAGCAAAAAATGGTCCAACCAAAACTACACGACCTAACGATGAACCTGTCAGTAATTTAAGCCAACCTGAAGTGAGAAAAAGCCCAACACTGACCCACGCTGGGGAGGAACCAGAGGAGAAAGAAGTGTGCTGCTGCTGTGATGATCAGTGACAGGAGGAAGCAGGTAGAGCTAAACACACAACAAGCTGTTCAACATGATGTACGTAACAGCTGGAATACACAAAGCTGTGACTGACCACCACTGGTAGAGAACAGCTAATCAGACACATATTAATGTGGAAACATTGTGACTGTGTTCACATGTGTGTGTGAGCCTCACTGTTTGTGTGGGTGTAATGGATGGACGTCCTGTCTCGGCTGCTGGAGGTGGGCTGTGATTGATTGGGAGTTGAGGAGCCAGGATGGATGCAGAGAGGAGACGCTGAGCTCTGCTGATATTTCATCATGTGAATCACGAACATGCCGCTGGTTCGACAGCAAAACCAACAGCTGCTTCCAACTACAGCCTCCCCACCCTCAGCTCCGCTCAATTCATTGAACTCTACTGGCAAGAGAGAGATAAGTCATGATTCAAGATAAGACATCAGCGTTTGCACTAAATCTCAATTCATTCCTCTCTTTATTTGTACTCTTTCTTCCTTCCCTCCTTTCCTCTTTCATTTATCCTTTGTTTCCTTCCTTTTTTGCTTCATTATTTTCTTTTAGGCAGGTAGATATAGTTTGCTTCTTCCTTTCCTTCCTCCCTTACATTTTTTTGCTTTCCTTTGTTATTTATGTATGTGTTTCTTTCTTCCTTTTTATATTTGGCATCATCCTTACTTCCTTTCCTTCTTTGTTTCTTTCTATTTTTCCCTCCTTCCTTCCATATTTCTTTCTTTCCTTGTTATGCTTCTTTATTTTTATTTTTTATGCTTCATTTCTTTCTTTGTTTCCTTCCCTCTTTCCATTCTTCACTTCCATTGTTGTAATCTTCCCTCCCTCTTGTCTCTCCACAGTTTCTATTCACGTATACACTTCCGTTCTTCACTGTAACTCTACATACTGTCTCATGTTATGTGCTTTTTGGGTTGACTATTACAGAAAAAAAAAAGCCTAAAGAAAGAAGTGAATCAGACACATGTTCACATCCAGATGAGTCATTCCCTCCTGTTCTCTGCAGATGATGGAGCACCCATTAACCCACAGCACCCGGCCGCCTCCAAACACAAATAATCAGCTCTGATGTGCCATCGCGTCCTCCCTCTGCCATAATTGTAGATAATTGTTGGACATAATTTGGACCAATTCACCCTATTACTAAACTCTCTCGTACATCTAATCCACTTCTTTGGCAGCAGTAATGTAGACAAGATTTGGATCTCAGTGTCCTCATCGAATTAAAACGCCAGAAAGCTTCTGATGTTCGACTTTTAATGTAGAGGGAAAAAAGCCTTTCGTTATTAAGTATATAATTCAGGTGGATTTTTATAAATTCAAAATATTGTTATATCACCACCAAACGTAATGTGAAAAGATGTTGCACAGTGGCGTCCATACCTACTGCACTGAATTAGTACTGCTTTTTAGTTTTCAACAGTTTTCTTTGATAAAATCATTGCATGCAACCAAGCAGCAACAACCAGCAGAGGTTGCTATACAGTGAAACGGCTTTGCCAGTCATGTTTGTTTTTGATATATCACAAATATGTTTCCACTCACAGTGCGAGGAACTCTGCATAGAGGAGGTTAGTGTGAATGAGTGCATCACCACAGGTGTCACATAACCTACACTCATTTTAACCCAAACCATGATCTTTTACTAAACCTACCCAAGTAGGTTTCTTGCCTAAACATTACCAAGCAGATTTGCTGCGGTTTTTATGTTGTTTCAAATTACAACATTAATCAACCGTAATCCAGGAGAAAACTGACTGAGAACACGGTTTACTTGTTCATCATAATTTGAGAGAGTTTTGCAGGCAGAAAATTAGCAACAAGCTGGCTAGCATAGTGCATAGTGTGGTTAAATTTGATATTACATTCACTCTCCAGCACCAGGCGTTTTTTTTTTTTACTGCTCATTGCATCATGGTTGGAACTACGGTAAGCGGAATGGGTCGAAAATCGAAACTGAAGAGGCTGTTGACAACAACATGTCTTGTAACACTAGTTCATTGAGTTTTCGTTCGGGTGATGAGATACGTTATTTCAAACTGCATAGAATCATTTGTGTGAGCAGGCAGTAGGCCATGGCATGAAATGCTCTTAGCTTACTCAATCAAACATATGCTAACGTTACCGTCCACCTACGAGTTCTATGCTTTACGTGATCTACTGTTATGCCGCCAACGTAATGAATTACACAACCAAGCAAAGAGACATTTTAATTTACACAGAAACATTTACTTACCTGTTGAGAAGAAAGCAGGTAAGTTCAGCGTCCCTTTGGAAATCTTTCTCAGTCATGAGCGCTTTCCACCTGGGAAAAGCGATTCCGATGTTTACCCTTGTTTTGTTAACTTGCCGGTCCTGTTGTCTTTTTAATTCCCTTTTGAGGAGTCCTTCTCCTTCGCCGTGGCATAACTATGGTCTTGCAACCAAAACCACTTGGACCAAAAGTGCAGTGCAGGTTTTAGTGTAGTGTCGGGTAGGTAATAACATCTTCCCCACGCTGCTTCTTCGTGAAAAATGAATTGTGAAAATGCATTTTGCCCTCTTGGTACTAGCAGGTAGTGCAGGTATGTTCCTCTTGGCAGTTCATAGTTTTTTGCAGACTGAAAGACATGGAAGCCTCTGTGTGAGCGATCCATTCTATGTAAAGACAAATAACTGATTCTTCGCCCAGGAGGATAAGTCAGATTGTTGGCATAGCTTAGTTTACTATTGATGAATGAAGACGTTGATCTGAGGTAATAAACTACTTAAAAATTACATAATGTCCCTTTAAGTACAGCTCTGAATTATTGTACATTGAACATTTTATTCTTTGAGACTTTCTTCTCCTTATGTTTACTCCATTACTTTTTACTTACTATATTTGTGAGGCTCTAGGTTTTAACGTGTGAGTAACAGGAAGAAGCAACTTCCCTGAAGTGGACCATGGTTTTGTAAAACCTGTTTAACTTTTATGTGTTATCCTTTCATTCACTGAAGGGTTAAAGGGTTGAGTATGATCCCTACCCCTGTAGATAGGATAGCATATTACATTAAAGTAAACGTGGATCACTTCTTTACGGCTGGATACTGGACGGTGTGGACCTGAGCGTTGCTGCTGCTAACAGGCCAGATGAACCTTTGTTTTCCTCTACTGAATGACTCCCTGCCTTCATCTGCAGCTGCAGCAGATCTTCACAACATTGCCACTCAGCACCAGCTTGCTTGCTGCACATGCACAGTCGTAGTTCACCGCAGCACCACACCGGGGCCCCGGGGCCCAGGCTGAGGCTCCAGCAGGCAAATGAAGCTTCACACTGACTGGATGGCTGATCCACCAACTGGATCTCCATTTTCAGCAGATTGTCTCAGATGTAGCTGTCAGCGAGAGTCCTGCTGAGTCTCATTTATAAGGCGAGCCTCAGCTGTGTGTGGACCAGTGACAGCACAGGAGGGGAGAAATGTGGAATTCATTTGGCCCTCAGGAGCGGTCAGCGAGTGGGGGACGGAGGAAATATGTGGGAGTGGGTACGGGAGCCAGAGAAGAACAATAAGAAATATATGGTTTCTACTGTTCTTTGGTATTTGAACACGACCACGCACAACTGAATGAAACTTATTACTCAACGCTAACATCTGTTTGTTTTCTAACGGTATTTTCTTCTGTTGCCTTCATGTGCTGTGGCCAGTTAGGCCATTTGATTAATCACATTAAAGATACATTCCTGGATGTTGCTATGGGTAATCCAAGTTTCCCTGCATTCCCTGCAGCTTGCTAACTGGTGTGTTGAAATTAAACTGTGGAGAGAATTCAGGATTTCTGGGCAGTGTAAAAAATCATGGATAACATAAAGTAGAGCAAGTGGTACTCTGTGCTGTTTGTTCAGACTGTTCTTTTGTTTGTACTATAATATTCCATGTAATCAAGTTGTATGAACAGTAATCCACCAAATGGTGTGCCAGGACAGGCAGACAAGGTACAAATATCAACAAAGTCTGTGAAGGGACCAGGTGGAGGACCCCCAAACTTGGACTTATTAGTCACATATTTTCATTACTCATATAACTGCACTTCTTTGGTTTTTTTAACCAAACTGTTGCTATTTTTGCCTTTTAACTTCTGCAATTAAGTGACACCACTTAAAACTAACCAAGTAGATTTTTGCTTAAACATTGCATCGACTTGTACAGTCGTATGCTGTGTTGTAATCTGTATTTTATTCATATCCATATTTTCTTTCTCCCATTTGGTTATTACTTACAGTTAATGAAAAACGTTTATCTCTACATTGGAAAAAAAGACAAAACAATGGACACGCAGTTCAACAGCAAAGTAACAAAAAACTAAAACGTTAAACCATTACATTCATAACTTGAGATGGATCCATTGTTTTTTGGTATCGACCCCACTGGCGCTTGATACTGGAAACCCATAAATCAAACAATGTGTCAAGAGGAAACAGTCACAAGTTCATATTTGATGAAACAACGAGAAAGCTTCAAAAGTGAATGTATTTCAACAAGTTAAACTTTTAGGTAAAATGCTGGAAAAGTATTACATGTAAAATACAAATCTGCACTGATGAGTAAAGTAATGAGTAAGGTTTATCTGGTATTTTTCTGGTTGTACCAGCTGATGTCTTGATGACAACATGTGTTTGGTCTCAGGTGTCTTTTAGCCTGGCTTCTTGATTTCAGTTTGCTGAAACACTGATAGCTTAGATAAACTCACTGAGTGTACAGTTTCCCAGTCTGTCTGCCATGCAGCACATCACCACAAGAGCTGCTTCTTTCAGCTTTTTATGAATTGATATTAACCAGATGGATTCCCATGCACACAACCTAATGGTTATGATCTGAATAGTGTCAAAAAGTGAAAAGTAATTTGCTTTGTATTGTTCACATCTTTCTAAACTCACACCAGGAGGTTACAGGGAGCACATGGAGCTTTTTCTTGACCTCATCACAGTGTTGGATGCGCAGCAAGAGGAGCATGTGTCATTAAATCTCTTGGATTTTCCCACACTGACTCCCTAAACCTCCTCCAGACCACCAGAATCACAGCGCAAATACCCCAAATTCTGTCTACACTCATTTCTCCACACACTGACATCATTTCCAACATGTTTACACTGCAGCTTTTGTGTGCCCTGTGTTGCGTTTCAACACTCATCTGTTGCTGTCGTCTGATGAAGTTTAAGGGGGGGCATTTAATCTGATATCAATTGCATATGATTGCTTAGATTTGGTGGTTTGACTGTAGAGTTTCTGTTTTAAATCCACCATGAAATTCAAAAGTAATCTCCACCAGATGGCACTATTGTCCACAGATGTTCTTGTCTGAATTCAGGTGCCACATGTTGAGGAGCTTTAATCTGAAGTGACTTCCAGTGCTGCAGATGTTTATGTTCAGTTTATGTTGTCATCATTAGCATTGGTGGAAATCCATGGAAATCCAACCCTGACAGCATTTGCGTTACAGCAACACAAACAGACTACTGATGTCCAACAAATTCAGAATGAATTTTATGCTGCAGGATACCAGACAATGCACACTCGCTGTGACTTCATGGGGTCAGATTCCTGAACACCTTCCCTCCTGTATTCAGGCTGCATTATTGTACTTGGAACTCCACCTCATGGAGCTTCCTGAGGCGTCCAAAGTCCTCATTTTCTGAGTCCGCTCTTTTGACCTCCTTGCTGTGTTTGTTTTGTAGTCTCCAGGAAGTAGTTCTTTCTTGTGGCTTCTCTCAGGCATTGCTGGCATGGACGTGCCACTTTTGTTGTGATCCAGATTTGGAAATCCTTCTGCCAGGATGAACTCGTGCAAGAGAATCTAAATTTAGGGACGTCACATTCATTTCAAACCCAGGAAAACTATAGTGGATGTGCTCGTATAGAAAGGCGCACACTCCCAAGGCCGTAATCAGAGCCGTGGTCGGCTGGTCAGGGTGACGACGTGCCGTCTGAGCCTGGCAGACCTGCAGACAGTCAGACTGTGGGATCTGGCTTTGGTCTACTTCCTTGCAGCACCAGCTGTGGATCTATCTAAACAGGTCCTGGTCTGAGGCATCAGCCAAGGCCCGTGGCTCTGGTTAGCTTCAAGCTAGGTCGGCTCATACAGAAGACACTGCAGTAGTTACAGTAGACCAGCCAGGACGAGCAGCACCAAGAGCCGCTGCAAGAAATTAAAAAGACAATTCATATAGGCTGTATGTGTCACGTATGTAAGCAGTAGTATTCATATACATGAAGGCGAGAGAATACATGACAATTATGACTTACAATTTTTAACTTGTTGGTTTGAATTATCTCTTGTATGACACTTTTTGTAAATAAGCAATAACACCAAACTTAAATGTTGTTTGGACTTGCTTTTCTATTTGCGGTTTTTATTTCACTTTCACTTTTATTTTAGAAAATAATCCCTCTATGATTCTACACTCAAAACAAATTTACTTGTAATAAAAAAAACAGATTAATGCCTGATTCAGCCTATTTTTCAGCTTTTTCAGCTCCCCCACAGAAATAATGAAAAGGGCAGCTAAAGATTTGTTTCTTAAGAGTGATCAGTCCATTTTCAAACACAATAACATGAAATTTCACCATATTTCACACCAGAAAAGTTGAGAAAGTAGTTGTTTTAGCAGCACAAATTGCTTTGCCTCCCAAAATATTGTCTGAAATTAGCAGGAACACTTGCAGGGCTCCTGAATAGACAAGTCCAAGATGGCCCCCTAGTGGAGAAACATGATCTAAATTAATTAACCAGCATGTGCAGCAGGTGTCACTACACACAAAGAGATGCATCATGCATGGTCCCAGCCTCACAAATCCAACACCTGAATCACTTGACCTTCACCCACAGTCTTTTTCCTGTAGCCGTCTTCACAACTACAGCAATAGTTATAATAATAAAGCGGATTAATCCACTGCAGAAACTAGTCCCCAATAAATGCACTGTTTCCTCCTGTTTGAGTAATGCTTGCTAAAAACTACAGTGACCTGGGTTTCAGGAAATGACTGAGCCTTAAAGAAAAAAGGTTAATGCATCTTTGTTGTGTATCTATTGTTCTGTGGGAATAGATGGGCAAATAAAGATGCATGTGCAAACTTGACACTATGCAGTGTGCATCATATGTAACTGTGGGTTACCTCCAGAGACATCCCTGAAATACAAGCACATGCTGTGAGGAGTCCTCTCCAGCAGTGTGCACATGCCCGGGGCGGTCCTCTATCAACAGTTGGAATTCCACTGAGCTGCAGAGGATGGAGAAACGCAGGAAACTGGAGATGCCCTGGAAGTGTGAGAGGGGAACACAAAGCGACGAGGCCTTTGTGGTCGTCTCAGGAATGTTCCAGCATCAACACTTTTAAAGACTCTTTGATGTGCATGACCGTTGTCACCCTTTCCTGTGACAAACACACAGTCACCTGCATGAACTCAACACAATGCTACCCTGTTGTTTGTTCATTTTCCCAGACATTTGCACTAGAGATGGATCCAGAAAGAAGTTAACTTGGGTAATTAAGCACACTTTTGTTGTGAATTCATTTTTGGAAACTTTCTGCTCCTCATTCATCACATTACAGAGGACACATGCTGCATATTTTACTCCACTTCATCTCTCTGACAGCTGTCAATATTCTGCAAATCAAGATTCTATCAGCATGGGATAAATATCCCTGTTGTTGATGCATTTTGGACATGAACTGAATTATGATTCAACATAAAAGAAAATGAGCCAAATCCAAGAAGATCTTCAATAAGTAGATTAAGACATGTTTCACAGTCCAGGTATCATGCATGACCAGAGCTCTGAATTACTGAGATGATTAATGGTCAGGTGATGTCCAGAGGAGGAAAACTCTATAAAAGTACGCAAAGGATCTAAAGGCTAAGATGATCAGACATTTTCACAGAACAGATTCTGACATATCATGGTAGGAAACAGGCCTGGGCCTTTCTGTGTGGAGTTTGCATGTTCTCCCCATGTCTGCATGGGTTCTCTCCAGGTACTCTGGCTTCCTCCCACCATCCAAAAACATGCATGGGGAACACATTTAACATAATAAAAACAAAAAAACTGAGATGTCCATCAAATGACCAACTTTCACCAGTTTGACTAAGACAAGGGATAAACTGTCCCGTTGAACACTCTCCTCATAATAAAGCCCAGTGATCTTCTGGAATAAAAGCAGGACACACACCTACCTGGGCGTCTTCAGTTTCTCTCCCATCCTCGGACCTCTGGGCACTAACACTGGGGCAGGGAACAGGATCCTCTACTGTACCGAGGTGCTTCATTCAGCTCCTCACAGACACAAGCAGACTGCAGCTTAACTTCACCTAAATCCTTCCAACACGCTGAGGGTGAAGCAAAGCCAGGAGGCAGGTGGAGCGACCATGAGCACAATGCTACACGTCTGCTACTGCAACCCCCCCCAAAAAAATCAGTGTTTTCTGAAGGGCTAGAATTAGCAGTTATATCATCCAACATTCCACATTTTATCTGCAAATATTATGTTTCCTCTGTAAATATGTCTGTTTAATCATTTACAGTATATCTTTATTTTATTTCTTTAGCCAAGAAACTCTTGAATCTTGAATAATAACAAATTTTATGCCACATTTATTGTTTTGAATAAGCATTTCTTGATGGTATACAAAAAATATATAAGCATATTTTACATAATAGGAGCAGAAACAGCAGCAAGTCATGAGAAGCTTTATCCAGTGGTAAAATCAGTGGTTATGACACAATACAGTGATTCACTTAATTTGTTTACAGCCATTTTAAAGCCCCTATGAGATGAACGCTTGAATGTGTCTTTATTAACACTAGAACTGGAAGGAGTCTCTAAAAAGTTTGATATCCAACAAAAGGGGTTTAATATTTGAAAAATAATGCCATATTTATTTATTTAAATAAACACATAGAATGAAAAAAGAAACAACAACAGAGAAACAAAGTTCTGCTGTAAGTGATGCTATTGCAACATCTACGCTAACCTCTTTAGGAGCAGCCATTGTTGCTTAGAACGACCAGACCAGTTAGAAGTGACCATTTGCCAGACTGACAGGACGCTCACTGGGCTGTGATAGACTTTTGTGTGACACTGCAAGAAACCATCTGTGGTGAAAAGTAAGTGAAGGTGAGCGCTGTGCTTCAGTATCAAAGATGCAGCATGTGACGACCTGGAGTGTAAACGTCAAAACGGCACGGCCGATGCGTACAGCATGTAGCTTAATCGTTCATTTGTCAGCCCAAAGAGCAACTTCACCAACAAACATTTTTAGAGCAGACCACCTACTTCAAATGGTGGCTGATTAGAATAAAAACTACAACCACATTGTTAGCAGAAAGGCCGTCTGATAATGGAGACACGGCAGGCCATGGAGTTTAAAAGATGTGGGTGTTTGCCAGGCAGAGAAGAGGTTACATGATGGGATATTCTGGATTTCTGGCGCTTGGCTTAAAGTTGGTTTCTTGAAAGTCCCCACACTTTATGAGAGTGTGGTAGTTAATTGTGGGAGTACCCCTTTAATCTCACTGTTATTGATGAACAGAACTGTCTCATCCCTGCAGAGTTCTTGAGTCACACCGAGGGGATTTTCTGTTGGTGCTGCTTCCCTTCATGCCTGCAGGAGCTGTCCCACCAGGGCTGGACTCCTCTCCTGGATCAGGGCTGAAGTGATCTCAGCGACCCTTAACACTGACTTCTCCCATCGATCTGTGTCCTGTGAGAAAGGAAGATGTGGAGAGAGAGGACAGACAGGGAGGTCTTGTGTTAAATACCATCAAATTACAGACAGACACTCATTACGTGAGCGCGTAGTAGAATCATCCTGCAGTAACAAACTATGACATCTCCAAGCAGATTCACATTTGTTCACGTTTATCTTCTCTCCCGCTAGTCACGACTTGGTCTGAGTCATCCCAATGTTTGCATCCAGTTAGCAGCCTGTTCAAACTTGTGGGAAACTAAACTATGTTGTCCCACTGGCAAAAGCAAGGAACAGGCCTGTTAGGAAGGAGTGACAGCATCCATGGTATTGGTTTGGCTTCACTCTGAGGTGATGAGCATCTCACAAACATTCAGCATTGACTGCCATTTACAAAAAAAAATAAAAAATAAAAAAAAAATACTACACCCATAAAGCCATCCTGCTCACATGAAGATGCCCCTCACAAGAGTCCGCTGTGAGGTCACATAAATACAGCACACACACTGAATTTAACTGTTAGAATCCCAGATCGTGGTGGAGGATTTTTCGTGACTCCTATGTTATTATATGTTCAAATCAACAGAAGGAAGCAATTTCCCAAAAGAGGGGGAGGGAGAGGGGATGCCACAGAGTGAACCTTATTTTTTCACAAATTTGTGTTAATGTCAAGTCCTCTGAAGCTTGCAGACTTACTCTGAGATCTATGGTGCATGATATTGGACAGAGCTACGCTAAACCACACGTAAGACGAAAAGAGCCCAAACATTCTCTCATTCACTCAGGCTGTTTCTTTGAAAGAACAACTCTACTGTTGTGGTTGTTTTGCTTTTATGATTCCTCTCTTCAGTATCTTTTTCTTCTTTTTTTTTCCTCTGTAGACTGCCTGCATAATGCACTATTAATGGTTTCACTGGCCTGACTCTGTTCCTCAGGCTGCAGCGACTCCCTACTTTGATTTAGTTTCTCAATGAGACCAAAAAATTACTTGTTTTCCATCTTCCAAAGGCACTGCAGCCCAAGGAGCCTTTACTCTACTTTACCTGTTCCTGACATACATTTATGCTTCAAGCGCTACCTGTAATTTTTCTTTTTTTGGTGTAGTGGTTAGCACTGTCGCCTCACAGCAAGACGGTACCGGGTTCGAATCCTGGAGCCTTTCTGTGTGGAGTTTGCATGTTCTCCTCGTGTCTGTGTGGGTTCTCTCTGGTACTCTGGCTTCCTCCCACCATCCAAAAACATGCATGTGGATTAGGTTAATTGGCTAATTTAAATTGACTGTAGGTGTGAATGTGAGTGTGAGTGGTTGTCTGTCTCTGTGTGTCCTGTGATGAACTGCAGTGCAGACTTGTCCAAGGTGTACCCTGCCTTCCGCCCTAAGACAGCTGGGATAGACTCCAGCGACCCTATGATGGTAAGAGGTTGATAATGGATGGATGGACTTTTAATAAGGCTTTTTAGGCAAAGCTTTAGATGCAGCAGCATGCATGAGGGAGAACACATTTTTGAAACTTTTTAAAAAACACATAAAAAGATGTTTCACCACAGAGAAGAGGGAGAAGAGAGGCTGGATTTGTGTTTTTGCAATGAGCAAATAGTTTCACATGCGTTAGTCCTGCATTTATAAAACATTACAAATCCCCCCTTATTTACACCTGAAGCGTTAAGTTTGTGGCACTGATGTTACAATAACTGATTTACTTTTGAAATTATTAGTTATTTTTGTAACAACAGCTGAGACACATGAGCACAGACTTCTGCTTTCTGGCCTATGAATTACATTAGTTAATTACATTAAAAAAGCAAGATAGGGCCATTATTTCACTGTAATAAAACCTTATTTGGCTGGATACTATGGTTTACTTATTTTGGTTTCTCACTTTTGACTTGAAAAAACAAAAGCCTCAGCATGAGGATAAACAGTGGTGGAACAAGTAGACAATTCAGTTTTATATCAGGCCAATTAAGAGTGTGAGAGAGCTGATGATGTAAACCTAAAAACAGCAGTCAGGACGTTGATGACTGTCAACTGGGATGGATGTTTTCAACGGACAGTTGTATTTTCAGGAAAAGCTCAGATGTAACGAATGGCTCTGTTCCACTTGGCAGCTCCAGTAAACTAGGGTTAGGGCTTCAGTGAGCCAACAGACAACAGAGGCCTGGAGCTGCACCACCAAAATAGAATGAAGCCTTCATCACCTCCACCAAGGAGCTTATGTTTTCACCAGGGTTTGTTTATTTGTTTGTTGGTTTGCAAAATAACTCAAAAAGTTGTGGACGGATTTTAACGGAATGCTCAGGGTTGGTCAGAAGTAGCCTAACTTAAAAGTAATTAATTTTTGGTGGTGATCGATCTGATTCAATGGCACCACCAAAAATTAATTAGTTTTAAGTTAGACCACTTCCGGCCAATCCTGAAAATTCAAAAAAACGGCCATAACTTTTTGAGTTACTTTGCAAACTGACAAACGGTGTAGGTCTGCGCTCTTTGAGTCCTTTTCTAGTTGTGCATGCATGTTTTTCCTGTTGCGAGATGTCGCAATGTCTGCTATGAAAAACGACTTTTCTTTGGCAAATACAATGATATCAAAACAGAAAAATGATGGTAAACCCCTGTTGTAATAAATCGTAATCATCCTTTAAAACAGGATTGGATGTGACTTATATAATTATACCAACCAATCTGACACTTCTGTCTTTTGGGTCCATAAACAATCAGCCAGCTCTCAAAAAGCAGCTTTTCATAGAGGGAAACAGAATAATTTAAGAGGGCCTTTCACAAAGCTCTTAATGTCCTCACAGCCAAAGAGAGGAACATAAAAATATATTAAAAATATATCCCACTGAAATGACAAAGTAGCAATGATTTGTGATCTTCAATTTGGCTTCCAAATGCGTTTTGTTTGACAACTGTGTCAGCAGTTTAACACGTCTGGAGCAAAGTGTATGATCAACAAGAGGAGAAAAATAAGCTTCCACTCACTCTGCTCTTTCTCCATAGACTTACTTCACCAGCCAGCTCTTAGCGGCACAGCTTGTGCAGCAACTGGACGGGAATGTGACGAGGTGTGAGAGCGATGAGCGTGGAATCGGGCCTGACCGTGGTTAATGGGAGCGAGGGACCCGGGATCCAGAACTCCCGGAGCACTCCTCCCTAATCAGAACCAGCGGAGGGGGGAGTCAGATGACACGGATTTTCCACACCAGGCCGAGTGACGGGGAACTGGAGTACAGATCAGCCTCCTCACTGATTAAAGCAATACGAAGGAATGATTTTTTCTTATATATATATATATATATATATATATATATATATATATATATATAAAAATCAAAATATGATAGCTTTGAACGAGCACCAGAGGCATCCTGTACAATTTTTTTTTATATGCTTTTAGTTCTACAATTGGCAACATCTTTGAGGAATAAAAGGAGATTGGGGTGAAAGATAAACAGTGAGGTTTTTTTTTTCTTTACGATATACCCAAGTCATTGTTCTGTGGCTTAATCATGCAGCAATGAGGACATGGGCCAGTACATCTGAAAGCAGTCAACGGAAAGCAGCTGATAGCTCGGCGTTGTCCACATATCCTCAGGAATATGCGGTGATCAGTCAGCAGCTCCGAGCGAGAAATCAAAGCATCCTGAAATCTAATCGCATCTTCTCATTGTTTACATCATAAGCAAGCCGATCAAAGTATTTTTCTGATTGTTATCTAAAAGCAATTACATCTTCACACGGAAAGTATTTGAGGCATTACATGTGTTCGGAGGAGCTAAACAGCCCGGGGGGATGATGAATGCGATGAGTGGACCGATTACCACCCAAGAGCACCGACGGGGATGATGGGAAAATCACAAGAATTCGGGGTGTCTCTGGAATATTGAAGACAGCCGCAGCCATCAAACCACAGCTAATGACTCTATTATAGAAGTCTGTTTTCTTATAGGCAGAACAACAAAAAAAAAAAAAACTTTTGCACACAAGAAAATCAGAAAAAGCAAGTGGAGATCACCAAGGAGGATCAAAGTTTAAAGCCCATCTAAGCTGAATTATTTCCACTCCAGATATGTGGCCTTTGAAATATGAATCACGCTTCATAAAAAACAGCATTATTAAATCAAGTAGTTGCCTGCACAGTGGAACACAAATATGACTTGAGCTCTTCATTGACTCGTGGCACAGCTTTAAGTCGTCACAACTGCCACTCAGGCTTCAAATGCGGTCGAGAAAAAAGGCACGACAAAAGGGTTGAATTACTTAACGGCAACAAACCCAGAGGCCTCGGATACATTTGCATATCTAACTGCTTTCAGGCTGAAATCTATATGACTCGAGTTTGAGGAGCAAGTGAACGGATTGATCGCCACTCAGGAAAGAGTTCACTCCAGTGGTAGCTCTCCTGAGCCGGACTTCGCTGCCGTTGGTGGGGTTGGCGTCCTTCTCAGCTCATGTCTCCTCTTTCCACGGAGGCCCATCCAGGAGGAATAAAGCAGCTCGCTAATGAGCAGGCTCATTGTTATGGGCAAGGAAAAATCATGAGAGGGAATACATGTGCTGGGACACGTATGACAGCATGCAGGCTAGATAGACACACTTCATCGTGTCTTCATACTCCTACATGTTCACCTCAGAATGTGACCCTGGAGGGATTCACACGGCTCCAGATCTTCATCATCAGAGACAACTTCCTCCAGCATTTCCACAGCCAGTGTCTCTTCTAGCTGACTGTGGAGATGGAGAAACCAGCGCACAAGCGCTCGAGGCTGAATATTTCTCACCATGGCAGATTAACAGAGCTGGAGTTGGGTGTTTGGACAGACATGAGATAAAACCTGAAGCAAAGGCCGAACTGAGCCTTTGAGATGAAACCTGCACAGCAGATTAGTCAGATTGATAGAGCTGTTTGAGCCAATAGGCACTCCTCACCTGTTTACAGTGTGAAATTAATCTTCGTACACTCCAAACACAGAAAGCTTTTCATGTGCCAACGTCTAAGTGCAGTCACAGGACGGGATTTTATTTTATTCTGTAATAAAAGTGCCTATTTTTTTTTTTTTTTTTTTTTTTTTTTACAAGATTCACTTCACCATTATTAGGCATAAGAGGACTTCACTTTCCACTTCATAATGATTAACTGCCACAGATCCTCACTTAGGAGATCTCCCAGCCAAAAGTATCATCATTTATTCACATTAGTGGAAGGACTATCACCGGTAATGTATGCCATGTTAAATGGGAAAGCGACACATTTAATTTTTTTAAAACACTTTTTCCCCACTGACAGCCTCTGCTACATCGATTACTGACGCTTCCAATCCCTCAGTGGCCTAGATGACATTTATATAGTTTCTCTTGACAGATTTTACATTTAAAAATAGAGACTGTTAGCAAACAATATATGAACTGGTATCAAGGGGAAAATACCACTGGATATGAGTCATAGTTGGAGAGAAGTCTGGGGATTTTAGGGGTGATCAGTCATTTTTTTTAACTTTTCATCCATCCAGAGCCTGATTCCAGTCCAAGAGACAAGTCGTATTATGAAATTAAGTGACAGCATTGTTTTAATACATAAACAATACAATATAAAATCATTGGACTGGGCAGTGACTTAAAGCAAAGTGCTCTCAATCACTCCCATGTGTAGGAATGCACAAACACATACGACAGCCTTGTTATTCCAAACTGCAACCACAGACTTTATGGAATGGAACTTCAATCATTAGCTTCTATTTTTGCTTACTGTTTAAAAGGGAGGATTTTTTTTGACAAGCCGTAAGGCGACAGGTCTCTGAAACGTGGGGCAAATAAAAAGGAGGAATGGGGAAGAACGTGGGACAGGAAAGCATCAATGGACCACACAATGAGCAGTCCTCAAACTCTCTGCTCTTAAATGCCACAGATGCAATCAACCTTTCCATCTGAGAGGAGCGCAGCAGCACTCCTGCCACACAAGAAGAGCCTGCTTTGAAGCTTAAAGGTTTCAGGCAATTAGGGCCTTTAACGGTGACAATTTGTATGCCGCTGTCATTCTCCCGAGATCCCCTGAGCCCCCGAGGACTTCTGCTGCTGCTGCTGTTCCCTTCATAAAATGCCAAGAACGCTGGGTCCTAATTGAAAAACAGCTTAAGGAAAAGCTTGGCGCACAGCCCGAGACCAGAGAACTGGAAAGAGTTGTTAGAGTCACACCAGCTACCATAACCATTTAGAAGGTGGTGCAGTCCTAACAGCTGTAGCATCCACTTGAGGGCAGTATCATTACTAGCAATGAGCCCAGGCAGGACACTCCACACTGGGAGTCTTAAAAGCTAAATCTACCTAACACGAATGAGCATTACTCTGACTTCTGTTGATAGATGAAGTAATTTCTCGGAAAGAAACTCTCCCGAAATGACCTGTGCATTGAATCCCATAGCATACTGCTAAAAACACCCAGCACTTTGGTCGGAGAGGGGATAGTGTTTCAGGGCTTCTTGACAGCTCGTCCCCTGAGTGGGTATTGTGGTCCCGACTGCTTCACTACCCTCTGTGTGTCACTGAAGACAGCCAGTGGCTTGGGGCTAAACTGCAAGGAGAGATGAGGTTAACAGGTCCAATTACTGGCCAGTCCAAAAGTCTGATTAAAGTGCACATTTAACGCCGCCAAGGTGCAGACTCATTTCATATGATGAAGAATGGTGGCAGAATGACTAAATGTAGCTTTAGGACAGAAGGAAAATACACCATTACAAGTAAAAATCCAGCTTTTAAATCTTTGACTTCTTAACATCTAATCCCCCATTTTATTTCCCCTTAAGCAGCTTTAAGGGTTCAGGATTGGTTATTCCACTCTGTCTGACAGTATCATATAGATTCTTTACAGCTTTTCACTGATGGTATACGAGGGAAACGTTAAAACCCAAAGACTCCATGTTTTTATGGCTGGAAATGTACTCAATATGTCTCGTGCTTTATTTTATACACACTTGCCCCCAAAATTCAGTCTGACGTGTTTGGAAACATTGGAAACCCTCATAATTAGAAATGTGAAATAAAGCGCTGTGGGTTTGAATAATACTAGTTTGTAATGGCTGAACCACCAGCAGGTCAGTGGGATAAAAGAGAAACAAGAACAGATGTCAACAGCAATATGTCCTCAAATATCACAAATAAAAGTACTAATTGTGAGGAAGAGCATTAAAGGTTCCCTGTTAGGTGAAAAGTATTATTAATGTCAAATGAAGGGGGATATAATGATTTCAAATCATTTGAAGAAAGAAGGAATAAAGTGAAAACATACAGAAGAAGGAAGCAAAGAAGGAGGAAAATAAGAAAGCACAACCTCAAAATTTTTCTTTAGTTCTCCATCTCCAATCTTCATTTATTTTAGTTATGGAGACCCAGAAACCCAATCAACGGAGGCGGTAAAAGTAAAAGTAGCCATTGTTTTGCAGTACCCACTTGAATCTGACACGTTTGGTATTTCCTGAATTAGCTAAGATTAAACGTTCTAGTTTTGGGATAGAATACATTAAACGTACACTGTGTAATTTTTTTGGTGGTTAAATTTGATTTTACATTTACTGTCTAGCGCCACTTGTTTCCAGCTGTGCACTGCAACACGGTTGGAACTACGGTAAGCGGAATGGGTCAACTCCCGGACAGCCACTATCACCACGGATCCCCAGCCTCCAGCCCGGAGATCCACCATTTTTCCCCCGACCTCCACAGCCCTCCACCGTCCCAGAGGACCCCCGGCGGGCCCCAGATGGGTATGGGGCACTCCGGGTGACCACTCAGACGCGGATCCCCGGCCTGTAGCATGGTCATTTTACCTCGGTCCGCCACAGCCCTCCACTGGTCTGGAGGACCCCCGGCGGGCCCCGGCCGGCCGTGGCCGGGCATGGGGCACTCCCGGGTGGCCACTCTCACTGCGGATCCCCGGCCCGAAGCTCCAGTCATTTTATAGCCCTTTTATGCTTTTTGGGCGATGAGGATTCCTTCTCTTTTGGCACGGCATAAGTATGGTCTTGCATTATGACCAAAAGTGCAGTGCAGGTTTTAGTTCAGTGCCGGGTACGTAAGACCGTCATCTCCATACGAAAATATGTTTTGCTCGATCGTTACGAACAGGTAGTGCTTTATGTCCCTCTCGGCAGTTCATAGTTTTTTTTGTAGAGCGGAAAGACATGGAAGCCTCCGTCTATGTAAAGACAGATAACTGATTCGTCGCCCAGGAGGATTGGCAGATTGTTGGCATATGTTATTTTACACCAATGAGGATCTACTGTATTTATGAATGAAGACACTGATTTGAGGTAATAAAATACCTTAAACCTTATACAGTGTACCTTTAAGTCCATAAAAATTACATGGAGGGATGAGAGATGAAAGAGTTCCTCAAAATTATATATAAAGAAGTACTTAGTTACTTTCTCTGTACTTTGCTTAGTTTTGGTGCTCAGCTGTCTAGTCAAGTTGAGCATTTCAGCCATCATATGGGTTTACTTTTCATCTATGATAATGAACCAATCATAGGTGACCAATACCCCATCTAGAGACCACAGAGAGGACAGAAATCCTCCACATACTTATTAGATCCAGTCAGTTTTAATGTTTACTGCTGAGCTTTGGATCTAAACAAAGAGTATAATACTTACACTGAAAGTTCAGCCATAAATATAAAAATCAGTTTGCATCCTGGCAAGGACAGCTGAAACAGTGACATGAGCATTATTTCGAACTTGGAAATGTGTTTCACTGAATTTCTGCAAGGTATTCCTACTCATTGGCTGAATGTCTGAGCTTCAGATGCCCCTGTTGTTCTCACTCTGCTTCACTTCATCTGAAAGGGAATTATTTAGGAAAATGAATGAAGTTTGGATCCCGCTCTACTTTTGTGAGTTCCCTCAGACTTTCCCCCCATAGTAAAAGCAAACTTTTGTATTGATAACTGCTTTTCAGACCCTATTGAGAGAACAACTGCCACACAACCCTTTCATGGTACACTGGTAAACCTCTTTCAACACAGGTTTCCAAAATATCCTGTGTAGGGGCGGCCATTGGGCAAACATTGCAGTTTGTTAGTCACGTCTAACGTACGACTTCTCTTTCTGCTCTTCAGAGCAGGCAAACCTTACGAAGAAAGGTACATCAGGGGGGTCTGAGTTTCCACTGCATCCCTTCAGTGAGAAGTTTTCCAAACTCTGCTGAGAGACGACTTTGTTTGAATTCAACTTGCTGAAAGACATACCTCAAAACAGTAAGGAGGACAATGGCTCTTTAGTTGAGGAGGTATGAAAGCATGAAGGTATGGGTGGGATTTATGAACTGGGGCATGCCAAATCCCTCATGCGGTGAGAGAGAGAGTCCCCAAAGCATACACACACCCCCTCCATGGATGCCTCATTTACTTATCACACTGTATCACTTACACCCAGCCAAGAGAAGCCAAATACAGTCGACATCGCAGGCCATCTGAGGTCAGGTGCAGGTGCAGGAGCATTTCACAAAACGACATTTATTACGAGCTGGGTTTTCAGCAGCACAAATCCCGGCCAAGGCTTAGTGCCCTCACTTCCATAACACAAGCATGAGATTGTAATCGTGGTAGGCCGTGAGCCAAACATACAAACATAGGTGCAACACTGTGTTTCTGCGCTGCTGTCAAAATATTGGTGTACCGCAGACTAAATATCAGGGGGATAAAGCGGGGCCGTGTGGCTTGACAGATGGTGTGTGAGAACGAGAAGGGACCACTGCGAGAGCTGTGAAGGAAAATCATTTTCGCATGACACTTCATGACTGTGAGATTCATTTGAAGACATTAAGTACAAGACCAGATTTAAGTTCTTGAAATCTGGTAATTTATAACTTTATAAACTTCCAGTTGGGGTTTCATTACAGCAGGAAATTCAATTTTAGCATTGAGTTCAGAATCCCAAAATTCACCAGTCATATTCACTTTTTTTATTTTTACCAGCCGACTGATCTCCAGACATCTTGGTTGGTCACTACCTTCACTTTATTATGTTTTCAGTGTGATTCAGTCTGGTTTAGTTTTCAGGCTGTGGGCCAACAAACAAAAGCGGAATTTAGGGGTGTGACAATACACTCAAGCTCAGGAGACGAGATGATACACAATATTTTCACATTACTTTTAAGGAAACTGACAATGACAAAATATGACCGGATAAACAGTCATTTAACTCTATCTCATTTATTAAACAGAGTATATTGAACTCTACCTCCTAAATAATTCATAAAAATATATATTAAATCACTTTTTTGCAACATGAGGTGAGATGTGTCAGAGCTGAATGTGGTGATGCTACTGCATAATATATAAGGGGAACGTTTTTAATTTTTTGTTCTGGTGTTACGGTCCCTGCACTGTCTCCGCAACGGCCAGTGCTTATTGGGAGCAATGTTTTCTGTGGAGCACTGGCGACGTTTTGGTAAAAATATGGTTGTAGCGCATCATGTGCCTTGCCAACATTACAGAAATGCATCGTTTGGATCTTTAGATCCGACTGACTTTAATGTATTGATCCAGGAAGTTCAAATCTGCCAATATCTTTTTAAAGTTGGTCTCACACCAAACACAGAAAGTGCAGCGCGCTGCGTGGGGTAGGGCACAAGCTAGCATAGAGCAGGACCACCACGACCAGGCTACAGATCAAGCGGAAAGCCCTGGCTTTATTTATGCTGATGATGAGGACATCATCAAAACAAAGAGTTTGGGTACATGCCACTTTGAGGGGAGGCAGGATGTGGGAGAGTTTTGGCTCATCCAGTCTCGTATCCCTCAGCTCGCCAAATTGCTATACAGCAAGAATCAGCCTTTCCTCCATCCTTTACACGCATGCTTCCCCCCCTTTCTGTGCAGCTCCTGGCATCTCAAGAGAACAGTCGCCACCCCTGCGCTGTGCCTTTGCACGGCACAACCACATACACGTTGAATGGGTTTCTCTCGGCACACCTGCGCCTTGTGCGTTCGGTGTGAAACCAGCTTAGCTTTGCCGAAATGCTGAAGTTGCCTCTTCCCTTCTCCTTCTTCTTGTCACTTTCTTTTACTGTCACACACAGGTCACAAATAGAAACTTGGACAGCCCAAAGTCTGAAGCTGGTTTCCTTCTGCCCTGTGGTTGCGAGACACTTTTCACTTAAATGAGAAATATCGTAACGATTTAATCTCGCGAGATCTTGTGCCACATGATCTCGTCACACCCCTTCTTAATTTAGTTTTCAGTGTAGCTACAGTGGCTACATGCTAAGGTTGTAAGTCTGTTGTTCACCTCCTCCATCAACATGTGTTAGTGTGGGGAATTCATTTAAAGCAGGACATGGCCCCATTGCAAAATCCATCTGTGGTGGTCTTGTCAATAGTTTAAGTCAAGCACTGTGAATATAAATCAAAAGTTAGGGCATATCTAAAGCAGTTTATTAAGCATGAAATCTTTAAAATAAAAGTACTGTTTGGTGAGGATTAGGATCCACTGTCATTGATGCTAACCTCCTCATTTTGTTGATATTGGCGGCCCCTGTGGACAAAAGCTGATGTGTTCCTGAGCACCAACCTCTCACTTTAATGCAGCATGGACTAACAGTCTGGTTATACAACACCACCCGTCCGACGATACGGCCTGGGCCTCCAGCAGCATGGAGCCGAAGCTCTGCCTGTGGCCTGAAGGAGGAGCTGCTGATGTCAGGCGTAGAGCTCTCCACCTCCTGCTGAAGCTCCGACTGCAGGTCGTAGGCGGCAGCACAGCCGGATCTGGTTCTGTCCATGGCAGATCTAATGAACCTGCATGCTGCAAATTGCTTCCTTTGATATTACAGGGAATCAGACTCAAAGACATGCATTAAGAATAGCCAACCATCTCACTGATGGTTCTGTCTTATGACAGTCATATAGAGGTATTAATATTAAACTGAGACTGTTACATGAGAGTTCCTTGTAGTAACTTGAAATAGTTTCATAACCATGAACAGCATATTTAAGATATTATTTCAAATTCTTGGCAGAGGTACTATGCATGCTTTCTAAAGGAGTGGAGGAGCAGATACATTTATCAGCCTTAGTTGAAGTCGTACCAGCATTTTGGGGCATCTGGTGGTGCTTTCCCTGGTCTGAATACACTGTTTGCTATTCCACAGCTATTTTCCACCACACCCAATCAGACAAGCATGTGTTCAGAGAGATTCCTACAAATAAAAGCATAATCCCTGCAGAGCCATGCTCAACCACGACATCGCCGAAGAGCTGGAAAACTCAAACCAGTACTACTGTGGGTGGTCAGAAACAGCTCAAAACCAAGTGGCAAAACAAACATACACGTATGTTTTGCCCTTGCTCTGAGTGATTGAATGTTTACAAACTAATCGTGAAGAGCTGGCTCACATTAATCCTCCATAAGATCGTGCCGTCTGTTTGTAACACGAATTCTTTCTTGGAATGGCATTTCCAAGTTGTCTGTAGAGAGCCAGAGTGAAGTCCTATCAGCCCAAACAGAGCACTTGCTGGTCTTTTTAATCTAAGAAATCAAAGCTGAGTAAACACCGGTTTGGTATGTCTAATTCCTTGAGCCCAACTCCAGCGGTCAAGTTTCACACATACCAACACACATCTGGAGCACACTCAGTGTAGTAGATCAAGCAGTGCAAGTCTCTGACCTTAACTCTCTACAAATACTTCAGTAAGGAGGGGAGCGATCCTCAGGCTTCTGTCTGCATGGAGATGTCAGGACTCCACTGAGGGAGCCAAGCGCTCACATCCACATTTACATGGGGAGCTTAGATAACGTTTCAAGACATAATTGTCTGAACAAAGACGAGCACTTAGGCAAACAGCAGGGGGAAAAAACTGTGTGAAGATGCAGGGTGGATGTTGGACGCAAAGAGCAGGGGATCAACGGGAAGACTTGCCAAATCTGTCAGCACTCCCAGAGATGTTGTTGGAGTAACCGAAAACAGCCTTATGCAACGTCATTTCTTATCTCTGCTGTGTTTTATTAACTTATCAAACATTCACTCTGTTAAGTGTTTTTTTCTCCTCCTACTTCAGAATTCCTCCACAGCTGTCAGACCAGCCAAAAAGGCTAGTGCATCAAAGTTTAGTAATCACAGCCGTCTCATAATGGAGCCAATGGAATGACGACAGACTCCCAGAGCACACTGAAGATTAAGATTCACAACTGTCTTTCATCACAGAAAATATACCAGCCACCGATTCATAGAAGGACAATTGTTGGACTTGGAAAAGCTGTCCCTGATCTTCCTTGATCCCGTCAGTGTCACAGCAGGAGCATTAGCTGCTTGTGTAGGGTTTCACCTGTTTGCTCTGTTGGGCCTGGACAGCATGAGCTGCGTGTGTCACCACAACAGATGTAGGGTGAGAAAAAAAAAATGTGTGGAGAAAAACCTCTGGAGAAATCATTTCCCTCTGTGCTTCATTTAGAAAATTCTCAAGGAGTGTGTAATTCATTTTATGGGAATCAACTAAAGGGCCAGATTTCGGCTGTGGAACTTTGCAGTGAAACCTGATTGTTTATGACTTTCTAAACTTTGGCTCACTTCAACACTCGTTTTTAGCCATGCTAGCTCTAGCTCGAGGAATGTGAATGTCAGTCAGTCCATCACTTCATTTCAACTCAAACATATCCATGGACTGGACTTCTTTAAAGGACTACCAGCAGGTGAACGTTTTCACATATACAGTGAAATATCTCCAAATCTATGACAAGGTTTGGCACCAAATTTGGTTCACTCATGGTTAATGATTTTTCCTTGAGCACCACCATGAGGTTGACATGCATCATGATGAGTGAAATAGAAATACTTTGGTGGGCCCTTAACTTTTCAGTTTGTCTCTCCAATACTTTGGTTTCTGACCAAATATCTGCAAAACTATTGACATTTCCATCAGCTTCATCTGTACTTGCTTTAGCGCTAATTAGCAAACAGGTTGCTACGCAATAAACTGAGATGGTGAACATTGTCAGCAATATACCTGTTTAACATGCAGAAAGTACAACTTGAACTGAAGCTTTTTGCACAGCTTTCTGCCCCTGACATTCATGATGTGCTCTGCTTCAAAATTAAGATCACTCATTCAGCAGAGGATGACTGTTGTATTTAGTCTGAGAAAAGTCGGGAGTGCGCTGAAACCCGAGGGACAACAGCCTTCCCTGATCTCCCTTGACCCCGGCAAGAGTACAACTCCACGAGTGTCACAGCAAGAGCCTCATTGGGTCGTGTTTGGTTTCACCTGTCTGCCTTTCAGACCTAGATCTGAACAGGTAGAGGAGAATAGACCTATAGAGTCCTCTCCTCTCCATTCTCTCCCTGTCTTTTCTTCCCGGCCTGCTAATCTCTTCTCAGGTTTAGGATTCCCCGGCCGGGCTCTTTGAGGAGGAGGAAATATGGGGTTGGGTAAACATCAGGGCTCTCACTGCAGGGATTACAACACCCATATATCACCGTGACAACTACCTTTTCAGCAGATGACAAGTCGCCAGGACCCATGTGCGAGGAGGGATCCAATGACACTTCCTATCGCTGCTGCAGACACTGATAGCATATACCGTCACCGTTTTCACAACATCATGTCACTTTGCGAGGATCCGGTGTCTGCATATCCTCAGCCAACATCTTTAGGTTTGATGTTTTCACACATTATTACACCTGATGTTTGGCTTGTGGGCATCTACAGATAGGTAACAACACAAACGGAAAGAGGCTGGAAAGAAGCGCTTTGATCACAAGTCCTTTCATAGAGACTGCTGTTCATTGTCCGTGACTCTATTTCACTCTCTCCTCTCGACGGAGCGAAGTGGCACGCATGGCGACACGCTGCTGGATGCATTGTGCCTCAGCGGTTCAGCGTTACTCCGAATAATGTGAAACCACAGTCAGGCCTCATTTGAGAGAATCCACTTTTTATCCAAGAAGACATTGCTAAAAGGTCAGTGAGGTGGATCGTTTTCCCAACCTCTCTGGTACGAACACAGTTCCATGTGCTCATGCATTTTAACTGTCAGAGGTTAAAATTCAATTAACCAAATGGCCCTACTTTTCCAAAGAGGTGGGGTGCATCCAATAATTCCTCAGAGTGATACATAATGAGAGGCAAGCAGCACTTTAATGTTCTCCAGGTTCTCTTCTGACTGGTGCACAGCTGACAACAACCAAGTCATGTCAGATCAGAGTGATATCACTGAGGGAGGAACAAAACAAAGTTTATGGTGGATTATCTCTAACAAGGTTTTGTAAAAATGTGGAAAACATACAAAGTATTGATGTCATAACTTATTATACGGTCAATTTTTGTCTTATTATTAAAGCTACTATGAGGAACTTTCACTTTGTGTTGATTTTGGCAGTCCCTCGCACTAAAGGGGTAGTTTTTTCCAAGCAGCAAAGTCCCTTTACAAAACATCTCATTTCACTACAGTCAAACTGTACGGTACAATCTGCTCTGCACGGGCCTGTTTCTGGTTCTCCCATGCCTCCCTTCCCTTCAAGTGGGTCTGGTAACACGGCCTGAGCTTCCAGTAGCTCAGTGTCGTGCAGAGAGGCAAAACTCCTGCTCGTACCAGGATAAGGTGGAAATATTGTGATAATAATTATACACCACGTCAGAAACTCTCTGTGATGTCTTCACCCAACCTGATCTCAGAAGGTGTAGCAAATTATTTAATTTAAAATGTGATCTCAGTAGGAGTGATGTCTTTTCTTCAATACACCTTGCCTAAAAAAGTTAGTGCTCTGCTTTATGCTGCTCCCAGAAACCATCATGGTGTTTTGTGGTGAGATCATTTTGTGATTCAGTTTGTAAAGTTAACAGCCCACCTTGCTGTTGTGCCTGCATTGCTCTGCTTAGCAGTGAAGAGAAAGGATCACGTGTTGAGTTTGGTTTATTTTCAGTTCATTCCTAGTGGTTCTAAACTTGGTAGACAAAAATGAAGGAAACAATTTACACTGAATTAAGCACAACATGCTGTATACTGGGGGTACCATCTTATCAATGTTACTGACCAACTGATGTTGTTGGTTTATTGATACAAAGTGAATTGTCAAATGTCAGAGCGAGAACACATGTTGAAAACAGCAGCATAACTAAATGTTTTCTTCCTTTGTGAAGATATAGACTTTCCCAACAGGAAAACGTGACATGTCCTTGCAGGGAACAGAAAATGCAATCCAGGCTGTTTTGTCTGCCTTTTGGAAATGTTCAATTTCATGATAAGGATGCCCCAAGTTGTGCCCGGCACGCTGCGAGGGCTGATTTAATTAAAGCAATAACCACTAAGAAAAATATAAGGGAGCAAAGTGTCATTTAAAGCAATCTGCACAGATTCAATGCTTCTTTCAGCAAACAGACTAATTGCCTGGTAATATTCACATTGTGTGCATTATTGCCTGCCGTCAGATCGCTTCTTATAAAAAACAAAGAAATAAAATAATCTCAGAATTTGTGAGCAAAATTGACATACACTGTATGACTGACAGAGGAAGTGTTGGCAGGCATCTCCACAAGTATGAATAAGGCCATCTGGGAGGAATTATCCTCATTATAACAAAAGAAAGCTAACAGTGATTTATATAAGGCCGTATTCTGCTGTTCCACTATGTCATAACAGTAAGCATTTTATCATGGTGAAACACACATTATCTCAGTCCACTCCCACTTCCCATTCTTCTCTACTGGGATAACTAATTAAGAGCATTAGTTAATAAAAATAAATAAATCCATAATTCAGAGGAAAACCATAATATGATGTCTAACATCCGACAGCAGAATTAAACTCATATGTTGGCCAGCAGCACATCACATGCCTTCCTATCAAGATTACAAAGCATCTTGTTTTAATTAAACAACACTGAAGTTGAGGCCCTACTTTATGCCGAATCACTGACCACAGAAGAACAGGCGTCCTCCGTCATCTCCTCGTTCTCTCTTGCAGGAGAGAATAATGCAGACCAGCTCAGACATCCTCTCGCTGCAGCTGCCAGAAAAGCCTCATTTATCACTGCTGCTGCAGTCAGTCATGAACATAAATCATGATGGATGTCATATTTAAGGCCAACAACGCCATGAATATTAAGAATTTGTCTTTGTTTTGTCCCACAAATCTGGCCCAAATGTTGTGATTTGACTTGACCACTTTAGCAGTGTGAATCCTGACGTTTCTCACTGCGACGGGTGAATAATTCCACCTTATATAATCCCATAATTACTGTTATGGATTTCAGGTCAACCACATCCATGCTGATGACTCCAATGCACACTAGGCGGGCCTCACAGCGGATTCCCATGACACACAGCTGAAGTGTGGAGGTTCGACATGTGTGGTGGGCTGTGCGGCTTTGGAGCATCCCTTTTCATCTCTGTGGTGTTCAGTTAAAACAAAACTACACTAAGGAAAGGCAGAGGGTGAAAAGTTGATATCCTGCCTTCTTAATCACCTCATCGGGCACACATGTATTCATGAAAAAAAGACACACCTGTTCAAGTGTGTGCACACACTCACACATGATAAAAGACAGCAACCTTGCCTGAAGCATGACAAGACATTGGAACAAGAGAGAAAGTTCCATTTCTGTTTTGTTTGGCTTCTCTTAAATATGCATTCACAGCACGGGAACTCTGAAAAGAGAAAAGGAGGATGGGGAGCGACAAAGAGCTTACCTTTGACTGATGAAGTTGGATGCCATAGAGGAGAATATTTCGGAGCTTAGCTGCTGAGGCCAGGTCCATGATAGCTGCTGGCTCTACCACGCTCCCGCTGACGGACAGCTCATCTGAGCTGCTCAAATGCACCTATCAAAACAAAAGCCACCGCGCCCAATCACAAAATGCTTGCCAACAGAGAGGATCTCTTACCAGAACAGCAATTATACCCTTTCTTTTGGAGCAATTACAGCACATTGTTCAAGGTAAAGTTTAAACATGTTGCAGCTCAACAGGCCTGTTTGTTTCAGGTCATGTTCGGAGAAGCTCTGCTGCGATCAGAGTAATTTCTATAACCGTACTGCTGTCAGTCACTTAAGATTTATTCACTGTGATCATTTTGTCATAAAACATTGAAACCTGTGACAGTGAGACGTGATAAGTCAGCGTGCAGTTATGACACTTACTCTTGATATCAATCCCAGGTTTGCTGTCAACAAGCAACGAGTGATTATTAAGCAGAGAAGATGTTAACCCTCTAGGCCACTAGTCAACATGAGGCAACTGAAACACTGACAGTGCCAACAATAGGCCATTCATTACTCAGTCAAAGATACAAACTGACCCATGTGCTAGAACAACAGAATGAATTAATGAAATCAAAAATGTGTATTTTGTTGTCTTAATGCCAAAAAAGTTAAGGGAGGATGGATGTTCTACGTCACTGAGCTACGCACTTAAATGCCTTGGAACTCTCCACTAAAACCCACTACCTTTTTCCTTAAGTTTAAAGGAAATATTTACTATATTTTTTAGATTTATAGATTTCAGAGCAACACTAGACACAACAACAAACTGGATCAAGCAAAAAGTAAAGAAAATCGTCTTATTTCTCTATAGGATTCTTTCCATAATGTTGTCAGACAATCAGAGCCAGAACTTTCTAGTAGATACAGTATATTAACAGTGAGGAATTACCTTAAATGATTACACAGCCCATTTGGTGGCTGCATTGTGCAGCATTCTCTCTCAATATTGGACCAATTTCAAAAACTGCTCCTATTAACAACATGAGAACACAGATTTGGAAAATAAGTTACTCTCTATGTAGGACTGTACACAGTGTGTAGCATGATCACATAAAAATAAGGCTGACTGTTTAAATTTTGGTTCACTAGTTCATTGGGAACCCTTCAAACTTTGTTTCACTCTTAACTTATTGAGTGCCAAGTTTGAGCATTTTGAGTCATTTTTTTAGACCCACAGAATACTTTGTACTATGACTCTGAAAACACAGAGTAGCTCAAAAGAAGAGACTCTATTTCATCATAAAAAAATTTTTTTTTACCTTGTTGCATTCTTGTTTTATCAGAGGTAGAGGCCGGTTTCAGCGAAATCACCACTTTTTGTCCAGATTCAGAATAGAATCAGAACAGAATAAGAAATAAGCGTATACCACATAATCCAAAAAAGCTCCTGGAACGAACAACAATCACACATTTATGATACCCAACAACATGAGACTTAAGGTGCTAAAATCAACAACATAGTGCTCTTTTTTGACTACAATGCTCGAGGCCAGAGCACCTCATTTTCACAGACAGTTTGAAACAGTGACCTCCATCAGCCAGTCTGCTACTCTGCCCTCCAGGCCACCATCTACACTCCAAACTCTAATAACATAATCCCTCCATTGATGGCTTCCATATGATCAAAGCTGTGATTAATAACGGGGTGAACTCCAACAAACAGCCCCCTGCAAAAACAAAGGTAAGAAAACACTTTGGTGCTGAACTAAGCACTTAGAAGCGTGAAACTCAGAGGCTGCTTCTCATTTCTTGTAGTCACAACTTCCCAGACAGCTCACACACATGCTAACGTGACCATGAAATCCAGTTATACAGGGAGCGTAAAGAAACCCTGTGTGATCTGTTATAGTAATGGATTGTTTGCCTTTAAATGCGCTTTGCCTTAAACTTTACGGGCATGGTAGCTTTTCATCTTATAGTCTAAACAGATTTTTGTGGGGCAGCAACTGATGATTGTTTACATCACTGATTATTTCTTGTTTCAATTAGTTTTAGTCCATAAAATGTTGGTAAACCAACAATCCAAGACCCAACACAATTCAATTTACACAGAAATCTATGGGATAAACTAACTGTCACTGTTTCAATGCTATCAAAATTGCTGCTGATTTATTTTCTGTTGATTGATTAATCAATGAATCAAGTAATTGTTTGCTTTGTGTTACAAGACTTAATAGAGTAGAAGAGAACAGAATAGAACAGGAGAGAGTATAACATAAAAGAGTAAACTATAAAAGAAATGGAGTAGTAGATTAGGGTAAAACAGAGGACACTATGGTAAAGAGTAGAACAGACCTAATAGAAAAAAAAGAAGAAGAAGAATAGATTAGGGTAAAATAGAGAAAGGATATATTCCGATATAAACAAGAGTCTTATATCGCATAGTAGACATATCGCACGATGATATATATCGTAATATCGCACGGCTCTAATGCTGACAGTGGGAATTGTGGGAATGCTGACATGTTTTTTCAGGGAGTTGATCCAACCTTTATTGAAAATGACAACAGTAAGAGTTTGAGCTGTGGGACATAGAGTGCAGTGATTGAGATGTGTCTCGTGGTAGGAATCAGTCTCCCGTAGGTTTATTTTTGTCTTACTACCTGTCACTTGTTAAACAATGATGTCAATCTTGTCCAATTAAAAAAAGAGGATAAACAGACCTTCCACAAATATTTAATGTTTCCTGGAACAGATTTGATTTGTTTATTTGGGGTTTTTCCTCTCTGTAAGCTCTCAGGGTCAGCGTTACTCTGTTAGTGGGCGCTCTACTCAGTGGTGTACGATTTCAAAACAGCTACAGAGCTCCTCAGGGGACCCGAGGTGGACTACAGGAGACGTTTTTACAAGCAGAAAAAAAGACGAGATTTGGCTCGCTGTTTAGTACGTGTATCTCGTAGAAACTGAATCTGTCCTGCGCCAGATGTCTGTATTCACGTGCATGCAAAGAAAAGTTCATTCTAAGTGTGGGAAATGATACTGAGATGTGTTTATGTCCAGAGTATACACACCCACAGTAGCTCTTCACACACTTACTGACTCTTCAGTAGATTTTCAAAGTAAAGGCTTCATCTTATAGTGACAACAAAAAAAACTCTTTACTATGTAAAACAAATCCTATTCCTCAAAAAATTCCCATCGACACAGAGACAAAAACACCATTATCTACAATATCCATCCATCCATTTTTTCACTGCCACTTATCCTCTCATAGGGTCGCGGGGGGGCTGCAGTCTATCCCAGCTGTCTTAGGGTGAAAGGCAGGGTACACCCTGGACAAGTCTCCAGTTCATCACAGGACACATAGAGACAGACAACCACTCACACTCACATTCACACCTACGGTCAATTTAAATTAACCAATTAACCTAATCCCCATCATGTTTTTGGATGGTGGGAGGAAGCCAGAGTACCTGGAGAACCATGCAAATAGATCCCCCTACATGCTACACAGTGTTCCTGTTTAACGAAAGGTCATGGAGGACCACACATACACACAGAGCCTGGTGATTACCTCTAGTCCTTTTCAAGTGAAGAACACAAAAGTAATAAGTAATACACAGATGCTTTTGCTCTGGAGTCACAGAGATGAGTTGATCCTGTACTAATGAAATGTGATGTGTGGTGACTTGCAGCGTGATTGAGAGTTTGGCCTATGAAACACAAATCAAGGCAGTGGTTTCATCAAGTAATACTATGTGACATTTGCACTTAAAGGTGTTGGGGTTTTTTTTTTGCACTCTCTACAACAGTAAAGTAGAGAGTGCAGGCTCTCCAGATTCTCTTGGTATCATTATAGAAAACTGTATTTTGGCATTGGTCAAGCTTTTATAAAAATATAAAATAGCTTTTTATAAAAATAATGATGTAATAAAGGGTTCGAACCGTGACTTAGTGTGCCAGAGCCATATGATGCCTACCAGTGTTGAGTTCATTACCATCATCACCGCAATATATTAAAATAATAAAAAAAAATCTCTCTGTATATTTGCTATTGAAAGTCACAGTAGTGTATATGGTGTTAGATATGAAATATAAACAGTAACATTTAGTGACATCCTGTTTCTAAAGCTAGACTGAGAAACAAAACGCTTCACACTGCAGCCTGGCAGCGGGCCAGTCCATTAACCCTAAGGGGCAGGGTTTGTTTTCGTATTAGTAATTGTTTTGAGTTTTCAGTACTTTTCACGATTAAATTGAACATACACACTTATAATACACGGACATAAAAGACAGAAGCATTGCATAAAGAGTTGGAGCTCAATTTCAATAGTAAGTACTTATAGCAGACACACCCCTCTTATGTAGTACTGTCCATAATTGTTTACGCTGCTCTGTTGACTTGATTTTATTCAACAATAGCCACAAATTTTGTTACAAAGCCGAACATTGTGTCACCAATTTGGGCACATTTTATACCAGAGTCAACAAGCAGTTGATTTGGCATAGCTCCTGTCACTACCAACATCCACTGGACTGGACTGGACTCAGTCAGGAGTGTGGGGAGTGGAGGATGCAGGGAAATGTCAGTTGGCTTTGATGGCTTGGCGTTGATGAAGGTCCGTCAGTCAGTCCAGACTGAAATAGCTCAACAGCCATTGCCATGAAAAACGACACATTCTACTGACTTCGATGAGGCCTTGACCTTTTATCTAGAGCCGTTAACGAGGTTCACTTCTGGTTTGAGTGAAACCAACATTTGGATGGACTGCCTTGAAATCTGGTACAAATATTCATGTCTCAGCCTCACAGAGAAGTCTTTTTTTTAACAACAAAAATGGCTGCAGCATGTGTGTATAAACTCACCCAAATGATGACCAGCGGGTGGAGAACAGCCCGATTCGTTGCCTCCAAATCTGTCAGAATCACCTCCATTTTAGACAAGTAAGAACCATTGACCTGGGGACAGAGGAAACCAAAAACTAGATAAGAATTTTAGGAGCAAAGATCACATCCTTCTCCTTTATGACCAGCAAGATAAAAAGTATGTTAGAAGCTTCTTTGGCCAGAACACTTCATGAATATTTACGCAGACGTGTTTTCATTTCTCTGAAAAGTTGTACTTAAAATGGCAACTTACAGAAACCTGGATGAAGTTCCACTCATTTAACAGGTACCTGGCGTTTACTCCCTTCAGATCTGGGATGACATCCAGCTCCTGTAAGACAGACATACCCTGTTCACTTCATATTCTGCTTGTTACAGGATCCTGACTGATAACACTTAAAGCTTAAAGCTGCAGTGCCGGCATCCTAGTGTATCTGATGTCGAGTGACAGATTGACTTCAGTGCTAAAAGGTCATGAGGCTTCTGGTTTTTGTTTCAGCCACCTCTTCAATCATTTAGTGTGAGAGCACACAAACACACACCTGTCTTCTGCAATGACGAATTTTATGACTATTAAAAAAAAACCCAAAATGCACTCAGGGAGTATGCACAACTGAGTGGCTTATTTCCATCAACTGTAATCAGAAGCTTATTGGAACAAATGGAAGAGATGAAAAAAAGAAAATTTCTGGGCCCTTTTATACTTCTGAACTGGCAGGAAAATTCTGACATTTGCAAAAGTTGGGGACAGCGATCAGACACCAGCCAACTTAAATTTCATTATGCTACAAATCGAGTCAAAGGCCAACATACAGCCAAGAATCATAAAAGCTTTTTTGCACTGAGAACCAGGGCATTTAGGCCCTGATCTTTCAGCTTCGGCCTTGTCACACAAGTGACAAGGCATCCGGAGGGTATGCCATGTCCACCGTGTCCACCACGTCCGCTTTACGTTTGACTTGTCTCTAATTACAGCTTGGTACTACAATTTCACACATACAGGAAATAAACACAGAAATAAACATCCAGAGTCTCAGCCTGGCATGGAGATACAGCCGTTCAACCCGCTAAAATAACAGAAAGTCATCGGAGATGTGAGCTGGATATGGGAAACATATGTCAGAGGGTTAATTGGTCTCGAAAGATAACTGCCCATGCCTTCAGGAGGAAAATCATTTCAGTCCGAAATGCAGATACGCAGGGTTTAAAAATTTGACATGCTCTAAACCAGGTTGGGCATGAAATCCCAGAGCAGGAATGTTTATTTAAATTTAGGAATGAACCAGAGAGCCAATAAGCCACAGAGGCTCAATGACCAAATTACTCTCAGCACAGCAGTGGGCTATCCGAGGAAATGAATTTTAAACAGGTTAAAGGAACAGAGTACAGCATTTATGGGGATCTACTGGCAGAAATTGGGATATGCTATTTCTAAGTATGTTTTCTTTCATATATAATCACCCCAAAATAAGAATCATTGTGTTTTCATTACCCTAGAACAAGCTGTTTGGGTCTTCTTCACTGGACCAGCTATAGTGGCTCTATATAGCACTATTCATGTTTTTCAATGGCTGGCTGACAAAAAAGCTCTTATCCTGGTGTGGTCTGCTCAACAATATATCTTCCACTCTGTCCAGATGACAGATGCTTTTCTAGGTTGAGGTTAATCATTAAAGACCTTCACTAAGTTGATACATGAGTCTGAGGATTATCTCTGAGCTGGGCTGGATATGAGAGTATTTTCATACATCAAGATAAAAGGGTTAGTGATCAGGGAGGAGGTCTATTTTTTTTAATGAAATAACTTCTTTCCTCATTTATGTACTTAGGTGCCCATAAAACATCTACTCATCTGGGTTGAGCCTTTGATCCAAATTCAATGAAGCCAAATGTTGGAATGATTGATGGCTTATAACTGTGTAAAGGGGAAAGCAGGATAGTAACAGACTGAGAATACTAGTTCAACATGAACTAACTCTTACATAGGAAATTAATTTCATACCAATACAGTATTTACTATTTTTCACGACACATACAGTTAAGGGAATTGTGAGTCTAGAGACACAGTCATACATTGTGATGTTTCAAATCTGGTCTGAGACATTTGACACAGAACTTTTTCGGCAAGGAGTCATTGGCATTGTTTGTGACTGTTATGCCGGCCTCACACTTACTGAGTTTTCACACGATTTCAGTCACACACAAAATTCCAAAGTCTGAATAAAATCTTTACCATCTTGCTTAAGTTGATGCGCACTCCCGTGATCCCCATCGTTTGGTATAAGGTGGGCGTACAACACGATTCGAGCCCGTCTTTTCCGTGTTACGACAATATTAATCATGTTTGATATTCTTGTAGATCTTAAGTCTTGTCGTGTCAGAAATGTGATGTCACTATTGCAGACAACCAATGGACGTGCTCTTTCAGCACCAAACAGGAAGTAGCAAAAATGGCGAAAAACTCATGGAGCATTCTCCGGTGTCTTCTCTTTTTTTGGATTTTTTTTTTTTAACAAAAATCTGCACGCACAATAGTGGCTATGGTCAAAAGCTGCACCTCTTCCTGCTCCATTTTTCTCTGCTCAAAAGTAGTTGTTGGAAATTTCCAAGAGGTGCATGATGGGAAAAATTATCTCAAGAGAATATAGTTGTAGTCTTGTAATTAGTGGCCCTGTAAGCTTCCCAGTCTTTGCCAAGTTTTGTCTGTGACTACAATCTTAAGATGTGAGACGGTGTCAGATGACAGTCTTTTAAAAGTTTTATCAAAGTTTTATCTTCTAGTCCTCTGGTGTATGGGAGGCATAACTGTAACTAGAGGTGGTTTATTGATCTGAATATAACACAGTACCAGTTAAGTGGTCAAATGACACAATGGTTGCACTGGGCTATTTTCAGTTGTGAACGTGTGAAAAGATTTTTTCAAAAAGTTCCAGGACTGAACTTGACAGATTCATTTTTGGATACATTTTACATCAACTGACAACAGTTCCTTTTCCTCTGTAAGCCTGGATTATCTTTCAGCTAACTTCCCGCAGAGAGAATCCCTTAATCATATTCTTACTGCGAGTGTCTTCCTCTTACTCACACATGCTGCCAAACCCTCCACCTGCACGTGCACACATAGACACAGCATACTGTCAGTGCTCAGCTGGGCGGCCTAGCCTTGTTTATCCCTGTATTAAATTCACGTAATGGCACTGGGACAAAGGTAATTCTTCATCTTCCGCTTCTTCCACTCTCCTTTCATCTCCCCAGCCTCCCTGAAAAGGATGTATCTGATTCTGAAACACATGCTCCGGAAAAAAAAAAAAAAACACATCCAACCGCCGGCCACCTGAGCACAGACGGGAATGGCTCCAATAAGCCGATCCAAAGAGGCCGACACCGACCCCAATCTGTCTTTGGGGCCCGGTCCAGCATCGGACAGCCAGATCCGCCCGTTTGACACTGGCTGATAAAGGACTTGGAGCGAGTTTAAAGGAGGATGGGCTGTTTGGATCATGGTGGAACATGGAAACATGTAATGCAGCATGCTCTACCTCCCCGCTCTTTACTGTCAACAGCTACACATGCTGTTCAACAGCATGATCCAGGAAACGTGTTTCTATACATGAAGCCACGGGTGGGCGATTTGTCAGCCTCGGTGTGCTCTGGAGATGAATAATAGGTGATGGGCATGAAATCTAAGCACCAAAGGGGATGGATACAATATCATAAACACCCTGCTGTACAACACTATTATATGAAATTGTGTTTGCCCAAATACAGTACATACAGTACAGGGAAGAACCCTTGAAACTCATGACATCAAGGGAGTAGATTTTGTTTCTGAATTGAGTCGGAGGTTCACAAATGAAAAAAGAGAATGCTAAATCTCAAACTGATATTTATACTAATAATTTGTTTGAATTTTGCTATTTATCAGGAGGAGCAATGCATTATTTTTCACACTGTCAACTTAAACAAGCACTAGGGGTGCAACGATTAGTTGACAAAAATTGCTAATGAAATTCGTTGCCGACGAATTAATTTGCCGACAATAGCCGGTGATGTCACCGCTCGTATTTTTCCAGCAGGAAAACCATGCGTGAGTCATCACGACCCGTGAAAATCAAGCAAGAGAGCCATTGCTGTGGGTGAGCTAAAAGATCTAAAGTGTGGGAACATTTCTCCTAAACACATCAAGGACACGGCTAACCTGCTCTACATGCAGCACATCTGTGTTAAGGCAGCATTTAAAGTGGAGGCATGCAGTGATGAGCAGTAACACGTTCTTAATAGAAATGTGTCACTGTAACTTTTCAGTAACTAATACTCTTAACACATTACTTTTAAAATAAACACATTTACCATAACAATATGGTGCTTTTGTCTGTTATTTGGTAAATGATTTCCCGATTGATGAATTCAGATTGCTTTCATAAGTGGTCTCAGTTATCTCTATGGACGGGGGGGGACATGTCCCCTTCAGATTCATGGAGACACTGATTCTTCCCTCCACTTTCCAGCGTAAGGAGACAAACATCTCCAGTAAAACAAAGGATTATTGCCATTGCAGCAGCACTGGTAGCGCTGCGTTTGACTGATTCGACTCATGGTGCGTTCAGGTTCTACAGGAATGTTGGAATTTCAACAATAACATTACTTTGGTGTAAAGTAATCAAAAAAGTAATTGAATTACTTTTTGAATGAAGCAACTAGTATCTGTAACTAGTTAACTAGTTAAAAAAAAGTGCAAGTTTCCCCATCTGTGGGACGAATAAAGGATTATCTTATCTTAATATTTTTCAGTAACCAGCATAACACTGGAGGCATGTTGGACACCTGGAGGATGCAGCTTCTGTTCACTACAGAATACTGTACACAAAATGTACTTTTCTTTTTGAGGGCTCGATAGATTTGCAGCCTCATGAGCAGCAGAGATGATAAATATTTCTGATTGATAGTAGTCATCACAGTCGTCACAGTAGTCATCTTTATCGTCTTTATTGTTAGTTAAACAACCTCTAGGTGGATTTAAAAGCTGGTGGCTAAATAAGAGCCACTGAACAGGTGTATGCTTCAGGTATTAATAAATAATAGTATGTCCACCCCCTAATCTGAATGGGCTCTTCCTTACCAGATAGCACCTTCATACAGCCATACACCTGGATTATAGGCTCCATTTGTCTCAAAACTAATGTGAGGCTGATCAGAACTTGTCAGAAGCTGGTGATCATCACTTCCTTGTTTTAAACATAGCTTTGCACAAAAGCAATTCTTTCTGGAAGACCCATCCTGTCCACACCCAGCATCTATTGCATGCCTGTCTGTCCTGGAAGAGGGATCCGACGAAAGGTTGCTTGAGTTTAGTGGTCACGTGGCTGGCTCAAGGGAAACCCAACGGTTGTTGAGGTAAGAACATTTCACATGTGGAACTTGTATGTGGTCTGTGCCGTCTCAACAAATAGCTCAGACAGACACTCTTTACTGTTTTGCATATGGATGCTGTTTTCCGTTGTCTATTAGGAACAATTTTTGCAAATTAAACAAAGGATAATTGCAACATGGGAATCTGATGTGCCCAGAAGAAGATTAAGAGTGAAAGGGAGGGATGTGAACTGTGGTGGAAACTGGGAGCTTGTCAGGTCACAGCAGAGGTGGCAGGAGGATGAGGAGGAGGTAAGAACTCATCACTAACACTCAATTAATGAAAGAAACTCCCACGATATAGGAAATATGACTGCCATGTGCTCTCCTGCGTGCAGAGGAGTGAGAGGCACAGGTTGGGGATGAAGGGTGAAAATGAGCAGGAGGAGGAGAGTTGCAGAGAGCGGATATCCCAGGCAGGCTCCATTAGAGGTCTGACCGCAGAGGGAAGTGTCACCATGGAGGCCACCCAAGTGGAGGGGACTGGAGGTACGGGGTCGGTGAGATAGAGGAAAATAAAAATGGCAAACTGGGGATATTCAGAAACGCTGTCATCAACAGAGCCAGCAATTAAATCAGTTGTGACTGACAAACTTACCATGTCGAGAGCTCCAGCAGCCTTCTGGAGGGCATCAGCCAGCATCACAGCGTGTGCACATCCACCTGTGATAACACAGGCTGACTGCGATAGAGTGTCTGAAAGAGCCAAAGGTACACATGTGTGATATATTAGCAATCATTGGTTGCTGGGATGAAGAATGATGCAGAATGCATTTTCATTAGTTTTTTGGGGAAATTTTCTATTATTTTAACCTGATTTCATCATTTAACTCTTTGAGTGCCATTGACATATTTAAACGTCATTTAAAATCCGACACTTGAGTGCCATTGACGTAATACATCAAGTGTTTGTATTAATACAAGTGTTTTTTCAGCAGTGGGTCGCTAATCGCGGTCTCCCGCAGCCTGTGAATAATGTTGGGGCTTCTGTGATTTGTTGTCTGGACATAAAGAGTTAATATACACCACAGAGATCAAAGCAGGATGTGGAGATGATCACAATTAGAGAGCAAAACGGATGGATTCTGGACAAAAAGTTTTTGGTGAAACTACTCTGCCTCTGATAAAACAAGAATGGAAGAAGAATGGAAGAAGGTAAAAACAAAAGTTTTTTCATAATGAAATAGAGTCTCTTCTGTCATTTGAGCTATTCAGTGTTTTCAGAGATATGAAATATGACTCAAAATGGGCAAAAAACGCTGGCACAAGACACTTTGTTTTAGAAAACGGCTGGTACTCAATGAGTTAATCAGAAACGTTATTTTTTATATGACATAACAGGGAAAGGTTTATCAATTCAATATACTTTAAAAAAAATCAATGGTGTAGTCAAGACTAAATTAAAAATAGTTTTTGATCAACTGACGTAGGGGCAAAAGTTAGTGAATCCTGAGCTGCATTGCTCAAAACAAGCAGTTAAGCAGAATCAGGTGGGACAAATTGGTGGCTAAATTAACTGCTGATATAGACCAATGAAGTGAGAGATGTTTCAGGAAGAAATTGCACATCACTGAAACCAGGTCACTTTAGTCTTACTAGGTGAACCCATACAGGTCAATCATGCAGAGAGGAAGACAGATCCCAGAGGACCTCAGGAAGATCGTAGAGACAGCACATTTGTCTGGGAAAAGCTATAAAGGCATTTCAAAACAATTTGAGCATCATTGTTCCACCATGAGGCAGATCATCTACAAACGGAGAGCACTGAAAAAGACTACAACCCTACCTAGAACCCTACCCCTTCCAAAATATCAGCAAGAGCCACAAGAAAAAATGATAATTCAGGTAAAAGCTGACCCAAACATAACATCTAGGGATTTGCAGACCTCTCTTGTTGCACCTTTGCTCATAAAAAGGACAAAGCAGCCCATCTCAACTTTGCCAGCGAGAACCTGGGGGAAGTCCATTCTGTGGACAGTTGAGTCCAAAATTGAACTGTTTGGTCACAACCAAAATTACCATGTTTGGCGAAAGGCGAAAGTGGGAATGTTTATGTTGCTTTTCATCCTCAGGATCTGGACAACTCCAGGAAATCATGAATTCTGAGGAACATTGTAAAATCCTGGAACATAACCTGAAGCCATGCGTTCTGAAGTTAAAGCTTGGCAGAAGATGGATCATTCAGCATGATAATGATCCAAAGCATTCCAGCAATACAACCAAGGACTGTTCTGGACTGGGCCAGTCAAAGTACGGACGTAAATCCCATTGAAATGCTGTAGAGGGACCCGAAGTGGGCAGTTCATGCCTGATGCCCATCCAACCTCTGTCCATTGGCTGCATTCTACATGGAGGAGTGGGCAAAAATCCCCCAAAGTAGATATAATGGCACTTTTCCACTACACAGGAATGGCACGGCACAGTACGGTACTGCATGGCGTGGCTCAGTTTTGGTGCTTTTCCATTACAACCGAGTACCTCATAATATCTCTTTGGCGTGGGCGGGGTCATCATCCGGCAGCGCGAAACTGCATTTACATGCGACAAAGAAAACCAGGAAGAAGAAGAACAACAACAACACTATTATCACAAACAATGGAGGACAGAGAAGCGATCATGTAAGCAATCAAAAGCGATGTCATTTTCTCGTGTAACAATAGCGAAGCAGTTGCTGGTTTTGAAAATAGCGGCATCAAGTTGTGTCTAGTCAGACACTTCCAATGATGACATTCGTTGGCTAATCAGTGGAAGGCAGTCAGCTGACGTCATGTTTAGTATTGCTTCGGCTTGCTTGGAGGCAGGGCTGAAGAGTTACGGAAAAAGTACCTAGTACCAGGTACCAGGTACTAGTGGAAAACTGCCACAACCATGTAGAGCCGTGCCGTACCGTATTGTACCGCGCCTGTGGAAAAGCGTCAGAAGAGACTGATAAGTCACTACAGAAACTGTTTGGTTGAGGTTATCTCTGTGAAAGGAGGCGCAATATCCTGTCAACTGAAAGGTTTCACATACTTTTGCAACCATTATATCCGAGTTCTTCTTAAATCAGGACCTCTAGAGTAGCTGACTCACTTAAAAAGACACCTATTGAGATATCAATTCACACACACTTCTAAAAAGGAAACACACACACACACACACACACAAACACAGCCGTGCGTGCACAGTAAAGTATGTAGGGGCACACAGAAACACAAACACACACAAGCTGTAACACATGACAGTTTCTCATATTGACAAATGTGAGAACTTTCTTCCACGTCATCTGTAAAAAAAAAAACACACAATGAATTCATTCACATCAGAGGCTCTGGCAATAATCACTGCGCACTGTATGTCATCATCAAACAGGTAACTTGTTGGTCCAGGTGCAGGCAGGGTGAAATATGGGGCTGTGTTTATTTCCATGTCTCTGATTGTGATATTATCCCTTGTCCTGACTTGCTTTCAGTAGTATTCACAGACTGCTTTACAGCAGCCTGTTCTAACTGAGCTGAAAAATGCTACAAAGAATGTCTCTCAGCACAGTGAGGGGTGACTTTGGGTCATTATATTCGACAAAAAGAGACACTCTCACACTAGTGAGATACTAGTTTCTGACCATTTCATTGTCTCAGAAGTCCTATTGCCTTCAGTCTTTCATGTATACATGTCTACATTGATTCATCATGTGTGTACATAAGATGAAAACCCACTATAAACAGAACAAACAGGAAAAAATAACAATGGCAAATGTATAAAGAGGGTAACTCACCCTTGATAATGGACTCTGCAGCAGCCAAATCCCGTTTGTAGGTTACCTAGAGGACAAAACAAAGTTTGGGCCAGTTTAAAGGATTACTTCACTCAAATCATACACAGAAAACAAATTCCAAACACTGCAGTGTCTGGTACTGCAGAGAGTTTTGGTTTTATTTGCCAATACTTTGAGATGTCTCCCTCTGAAAAATAACTTAATGCTCAAATACACTGAAGGTGGGTGGAATATCATTTGGGTTCCCAAAAACATTGGTTAAGTGCTTCCATTAATCACATGAGTTTTTCCTGGTGAGAAAAATGCAGCTTTTTCTTTAACAAAAACATAGACCATTAAAAGTTTCACATGAAATAATCTAACAGCATGATCCCACTGAGGTTACTATGAACCACTTTACAAACTCAGAAACATGACTCGATTTAGTCTCAATGTATAAAATGAGTTCCTCTGTCGATGTCACTAGTGACACAATAGCCCATGCTCTGTGGGGTAGTACTTTCCAGCAGCTAAGTTTGCAGTGCTGAAAGAACAGCACATGGCGTGTGCTTGTTTTTCCCTCTATGTAAAAACTGCATCAGTAATGTCGTTGTTGTTTTTAATCCAAATCGGACAACTGTGGCGAATCGTCACTACTCTTCAGAAGCAGCGAACTCCAGGAGAGAGACACAGCTCCAGGAACTTTTTTGTCAAAAAGTGCTTTAAAAGTGGAAAAAATATTTAAAATATATTTAAAAAATTATAGACATCAATGAAAAAATAGATGGAAATAGACACATGAGTCATGGCTGTGAATTTATTGTGGGCAAAAGTTTGGGAACAACCACTGAGTTACCCACAGTACTAGGGTCTTCCATGCTTAGAGCACCTCAAACAAAATGGTCTCCATTATATTGGGGTGGAGGGAAAATCTCAAAGCCTCAGTACATGAAACCAAATCTATCATCACAGCTAGATAACACAAATGTCTAACTAGAAGATGAAGTAACTGTTAAGCCACAGAACAGAATTTGCATTTAAACTAATTTTCTACATGCATTTAAACTAATTTTCTACATGCTAATCCTGGACGTCACATTCAATATATTAGTGCCTCCTTTCCTGCCAGCAGCCCTCACTTTCAATTCATGGGTTTTGTTTGTGCCCACATGATAAATCAGAAGCGAACACACATCTGTGCTTGCCAAAATGTCACCAAATCCACAAACCCCAACCCAAACCAGACCCCTGGCGAGCTCACCTTCCACAGTGTTGGCGGACCCTGGATGAGCTTGGCATTGGTGCCACAGTACTGCAGAGCCAGATGGAGACACTCTGTGCCAAACTCAAAGTCTGACTCACTGCACTGCAGAGGGGACACAACAGAGAGCAGCGGCTGTGGACAACAATTTATTTCCATCACACTAGGTGGAACTCTGGTACACCATGATGTTCCACTGACTGCTGGACCAACTGAAAGCCCTATTACATAATATACTCTAACACTTACATGTTGTCAAAGTGAAGACACTGTGTGGATAAGAACAGATGTCAGAATTGTACACAACTTATTTTGTGTACAATGATTTCACTGTTAAGGTACCGGGTTCGAATCCCGGGCCCGGGGCCTTTCTGTGTGGAGTTTGCATGTTCTCCCCGTGTCTGCGTGGGTTCTCTCCAGGTACTCCGGCTTCCTCCCACCATCCAAAAACATGCATGGGGATTAGGTTAATTGGCTAATTTAAATTGACCGTAGGTGTGAATGTGAGCGTAAATGGTTGTCTGTCTCTATGTGCCCTGCGATGAGGTGGCGACTTGTCCAGGGTGTACCCTGCCTTCTGCCCTAAGACAGCTGGGATAGACTCCAGCCCCCCCGCGACCCTATGAGGATAAGCGGTAGATAATGGATGGATGGATGGATTTCACTGTTAGACAAGTAAATTAGATAAACTTCATTTTACAAATTGTATAAGGCTAATTTCAATTATCAACAATACTAACCATCTCCAGTCATTGCTAGCTGCTCTGAGGCTGCTTTGGAACATCTGTGCTTTGGTCTAAATGATAATATTAGCATGCTCACAATGACAATGCTTACATGCTAACAGGTTTATTTTTAATTACTGCTGTAATGTTAGCTAATTAGCAATAATCACAAAGTCCAGCTCAGACTGATGGGAATATGAGGAATTTTGATCTTAAATGTCACTAGTGGTTGGCATACTTCACCCTGTGGAGACCATGAAGGACATCCAGTAGTTGTTGAGAGATTTCAACGACCGGCAGACCAACAGACAGATTGACACTGCAATCCCTCTGCCACGAGAATGGCTATAATCCTATTTCTTTCTAGTAATGACAGTATCAAGAATAAGGAATCTCTGAGGAGAGAGCCACAGGTGCTGTTTTCAGGCCGGACAGAACAGTGCCGGTGCCAGTTCCCGCACCAGTTACACTGGGAACTAAAGTCCTTACCGGTTAACGACCCGTGTTCATACCATTTAAGTGAACCCATGATGTGCCATCAACAGAGGGTGTTGATTTGCCACCAAATAAAAACAAGTCTGAAACGAAAATGGATGTAACAGCAAGGAAAGTAACAATCATGGATCGCATCATCGACTATCGCATCATCGACTACCAGCGAGCATTTGTTCTCATACAAATCATTATTTATCTGAGCCAAATCTGAGCCAAAGTATGCCACAACCACTGCTGCTGCCATATTCCACACACACATTTTCTTCATTTATTTTACTGCGTGACCCAGATGAACCTGCTGACGTCCACTTTGTCATTATGGTTCACTTAGAAAAAACAAGTTTTACTTTTCAGTTCCGAGGACCCTGATTTTTCAGCCTGAACACGTCAGTAGGTTCGAGATTAGGTGCGGGAACCGGCACCGGCACGGTTCTCAGTCGGCCTGAAAATGCCAAGGGAGAACTTGACTCCACACAGAAGGACCCAGGTCAGATTTGAACCTGCAACCTTCTCACTTTGCGACAACAGCGTAGCACTGTGGAGGCACAGTCTGCAGTTTAGATTTCATCTGCAGAAAATTTTGGCCTGACAGTGGTAGGGGGAGGGTTAGGACCAAGGGTCAATAACTTAAAGACTTTATACATCCTCAGCAGATGATGAATGATCTCTAAATATTAGAGGAAGAACTTTTGTTTCAATCTGATCATAAAGCATGCTTGCAGTAACGTCGTTACTTTTCAGGACAGTTCAGGCAAGACAATATGATGATTTCCCACTTGTCTTTTGTCCAGACATTCCTGAGATCATTCGGCTCTGTGCATGGTATTGTCGTCGCCTGGAGGGATGAAATTCTTTTTCGACTTAAACTCTCTGCACATATTTCAGCTGAACGCCTTTCATACACTGGCTGTATCATGATCAGAGCTGGTACTTGAACAGAAGTCACCACATTTTTCAGCAGACGCTTCAGAAGACACTGTTTTCTTTGGCTGATGGACTGTTGGCCCTGTAACACTCTTATCTCTCTCAATTTGGTTTCATCAGGTTACGAGACATTTTCCTGATGTGCTTCCTTGTAAAGGAAAAGATCCTGCATATGCAAAAACTGGCAAACTTATCTCAGAGCCTGGTGGTGAACCTTTCATTCGAAAACTCTCAAATCTAAATGCTTTAACAGCATTACCCACAGGAATTCATTTGTGTTGGACGAGCAGAAAACATTTCCAAACATAAAGTGTAGTAACTAATTTTATCATAAAAGCAGTATTTCATAAAGAGGGGATTTTACTTTACTGCCCTTCTCAACAGCAGAGATGTGACATTGTTTGTTCCAGTGCTTGATTTTCCCTCATTTTTCAAGTAACAGTTCCAAAGCTCATTAGTAGGTAAGAACATGTGGTTCCAGTATATTTCATGGGAAGGAAACGCTACACATGCAAATTGAATGACTTTATGGACTAATAGCTTCAATAAATGTGTTACTTTTTACACAAAAAACATGTGTGGCTTCAAATCCAATGGGAAAATGGGTAAAGAAAAAAAATCCAAAAAGTAAAAAAAAAAAATTGTGAGCCGAGAAATCGAAGGTCTAATTGAACTAATTAGAAGTGGTTTCAGGTGAGGGCAAATCTGAATGGGCATGTTAATGAGGGACTTCCAACTCCAATTGGAAAAGCTGGGCACAATGACGTCTACCCTAGTTTTCGCTGGGTGGAATGTTCCATATTAAAGTTAAATAAAATCCGAATTAATTGGGGAGGTTTTCAAGTCTTGAGGAAAAAAGTAAGTGCAAATTCCTGCTGTGTGTAGGGCTGGGTGGGTCTAAAAACCACAATAATTTATGAGTACCAACCAAACCCTGTCTGGAGAACAAAACTGCTGCTTGTTTACTTATTCTTTATTTAACAATTTCCTGATCTAAATCATGTTACAAATTGTAATAGCAATTTTATTTATAGCTGAATTAATTGAAGTAATATTCACTCTCCTACCTTTGTTTTGGTCTCCAAAAAATCCCGAAGGAATTATCTGCTAAATGCATTTAGCCATGTTCATCACAGAATACAAACTAAATGAGGATTAGATCTTAAACATCAGTTCTTACACTTAATTGTACCAATGAACATTTCATCTTGTGCTTTGACTCACAGCTGGGAAAACGTGCGTGGATCAAGTTTGGATTGAGGCGATGAGCTCATTTGGTTTACAATAGAGAACAAAGACAAATCTGTGCCACCTGAGAATGTACCTGGGTAATATTTTATCAAGCTATAAAAGAGAGGGGTCTTTTATTCCATCGACCCTTGAACTGAAGAGAGAAATTACAGAAGAAATACGCTCTCAGTCTTGAGGTAATTTAACCTTTAGCATTTTCTCCCCGTACAAAAGCTTTCACTGGGGAACTGGATAAAGTGTCTCCTCTTTTGTCTTTTCAGCACTAACTTCTTCTACTTTCAATGGATGTCAAGCTACGAATGTGCGGCTCTTCATGAGCATGTCCTACAGTCCTAACCTGACACTTTCCCTATCTTTTGTAAGGTTGAAGAGGAGGACAACAGCAGGAGGAGAAAGGGTCATCCCAACCTCCTCTTGCTCCAGCGGCCTCCCCTGTGTGTCTGACGTGACACCACAGCACAAATGTGAGCTCATTTTCTCTAAAGGTCAAGGCCAAAACCAGTAGGGCTCTAAAAGCAATTTGAAGATCCATATGTGCCAGGAGTAAAAATAACTGCAGACAAATGGGGATCCAATTGGAGGCATACTTCAGCTCTTAGCTCAAAGTTTGCTGCTTCCTTTAAAAGTGGCAATCGCACAAACCATCCAATGGAGTCACAGGTGGAAGAGCAGACTCAAATAAACAAGGTCAAGTCCTGCAACTTCAGATTCACATTAGGTTGGCTTGCATTATTAAAGCCTGCCAAGCCCCTGGTTTCAAGGAAGAATCAACATATTTATGTTTTTTTGTCGGCAGACCAATTCTTTCCATTTTTCAGGTACACATATTAAAACACACTCAACTGCAGAGGCTATTAATCCTTCTCCACCTAAATGTGCCATGTAATTTCAGTGCTCTTTCAACATTTTTCCAATGGGGGCTTTTGTTCCACAGACCAATCTGCTGCAGTGTGGCAGGATATATTAACGTGTCATTTCTTTCCCAGATGCAGCAGTGGCCAAGGGAAAGTGATAGCACTCACACCACAAGCTCTTCAGAGTGAAATGTTGCAGGTTCTGGCACATCAGCTGAACAATGAAGGGTTGTGAAGGCTTGTTATGATGTATGACAACCATAGAGTCCTTTGTCATGTCAGTGGTGTATTTTTTAGTGCATGAACCTGAACCTGACTGTCATTTCATAACATTTGAGAGACTTTTTGATGCACTTATTAAATGCCCACAAATGAGCAGCACACGTCACCTACAGGACTTTGTTTGTATATTATGTGCTGCTTTTCACAATTACAGGTGTACTTTACTAAAAGAAAATAATTAAATGTATTAATGTGACCAATTCAACTTTACTTCAATATAAAATAAAAATAAATATATATTTATCAAGGATTTATACCATTTTTCAGATTCTCAGTTCAGCGTCCCTCCATCGAAGATTGAGTCGTCCACAAGTCGTCTTTGTGTTTCTTTTATTCCTCACCATGCATGCACTGACTGTTGTCATTAGCACCCTCCTACCCACATTCACAACACTGAAAGGCCCTCGTGTGTCAAGGATGAATGAAACCACTGACCGCACCCTCTGATAGGCTTGATAGATGACATCATATGTAAATCCCTGAGGCATCTCGCTGGCTCTGTACTTGGCTCGCTCCAGAGAGTGATCCAGGTAGCCCTCTGATGTGGTGGCTATTACCGTGGAAACGAGAGGTCTGACAGCTCCTGCTGCCTAGGCGACACAAAAAGAAATTTTGGAATTAGTTTTCAATACAAAAAATAGACTACTTTTTATCTCTCGACATACTCTGCAAAAGGTGAAATGAGTCACTAAATACATACAGTTGGAGATCTTCACAATATTGCTATTAAAGGTTCCCAGGAAACTAACTATGACTGTCAGAAAAAAATCCTTCACCTTAGTTGCTTCTAAAGGTTTATATTACAGTTTGGCTAAAACTCTTTCAAACTATTGAATTGCTCAAACAGAAACAGAAATATAAAAACCTGGTAAAGTAGAGGAAACTGCTGCTACAGTAGTTGTCTCCAAGACAAGACCATGAGCATGATAGACGAGAGTTGGGTACCAAAATTCAGTACTTTTGTAGCACCGAACAAAAAGCTCTGATCCCACTGGGTATCAAAAAAATCAATCATTTTTAGGTGCCAAAGTCCAATACCCAAGTGCCTGTGAACCATGTTCGGAGACAGCTCTGTGCACTGGGGGACATGTCCCCTTCAGATTCATAGTGACACTGATCCGTCTCCCCTCTTTCCCAGCATAAGGAGACAAACATTGCTGGTAAAACAGAGGATTAATGTTAGGCTAATGGTGCATTCCGGTTGTATACAAAAGTCGGAATTTCCAAGCTCCAAGTCCGAACTTAAATCAGAAGTTGCACATCCAACTCTGAAAGTCAGATCTCACCAACCAGACATAGAATTCTTGCTATCTGCTACTGACGTAAACAGCAGATACATGATTTGTTGAACGTCTAAGGTGTAAGGCTGGAAGAGCTGGGAGCACTAAACTAACTTTGGGGTTACTTTGATCTGAGGTCCAAGTTCCGACTTCCATGAACACACCATAAGACAAGCTCTCACTCCCCAGGGTCGTAAAGAGCAACCCCAGGCAGTGCCTGTTAATCGTCATCAGGCCACTGGCTAGTATGTCTACCATATTGACTTGAAATCATAAAATAACAATAATAATAATAATAATAATAATAACAACAACAACATCAATAATAATAATGATGATTAAAGCCCAAATTACAATTAAATTTGAACATCACCCAACCCCAGTGATGACACACACTCACTCATGAGGTGAAAACTACACCAGCCACACACTGTCACTGCTGGTAATAATCATGAAACACAAATACAGATCATGAGATGCTGTGGGGAAAAAAGTCCTTCAGTTAAGATATTGTCTTTCTTTGTCAATTAATCTTGATGACTGTGCAGCCGTAACTGCACTTTTCAGAGAGAAAATATTTCCCTGATTATATTTTGAGTCAGCAGCCATATTACCCAGTAACAATAAATCCATTTTTAACCAGCACAGCTGGAGCACGCACTGCTTGTACTTCGTGGAAATACCAAATAATCAACATTTCAAAGAAAATAATTTCATCTCAGTATAGCATGATTGAAGGCAGCTGCCAGCAGTAGGGATTCAGCGAGTGTGTGTGCGAGGAACGTTTCACTAATGAAAGGACAGCAAACGTGTTCTGCGTGTTACACATGCTGTTGAAATCAAAATTAATCTGCTCCTTTTCGGTGGAGACAGGCTCTCTCTGCCATGAGCGAGAACACTGGCAGGGTAATGAACACCAGACCGCCTGCTGTGGAAGCTCATCACAAAGCACATACTTCCAAACATGCCATAAGGGTTAGTTTTGTGTTGGGAGCTCTTGCTTTCTTCAAAACCTGTGTAACCTGCATTCAGTGGAGCCTCTCCACCATGAATCATGATGAGACTAATCTGCAGGTGTGTTCGTCACAATGGCCGTCCCAAATGTTTTCCATCCATCACTGATGGAATAAACACCACCACGGGACAGATGGATCTGTCAATCTGATAAATAGTTACTGAAAAAGATGGAAAGACTACAACATTACAAGAACTGTTTGTTTGAACCTGACTGGAAAACTTGACTTTGTTGTACTTTTAGTGGTTGGTTTGTTTATGAACAAACCACACGGTGAAGCTCAGGGACGCACCAAGAAAAGTCATGTGTGGCTTACGGCCACCAGGTGAACACTTTGATTCCTGTAACTGTAGCTGACCACAGAGCATTTACCCACTCCGCGCTGTACTGACCTTCTCTGCTTTTTAGAAATGAAGTATGAGCTGCAGTCAAGATTTAATTAGCTGCTGTGTGACACTTTCCAAGTATGAGGAACTGCTGACATTTTGGGGTTGTTTCCTCTATTACGCTGTGGGAGGGATTACACTGTGTCTCTGAACTGCTGCTCTCTTGGAAAAAGACACATCCTGCCTTTATGTGCTACTGGAAACACTGACAATCCAGAAGTAGCACATCTTCAAGTCACATTTCTAACAAGGGTAAGATTTGGAGATAAGTTGAAAAATGATCATCATGAAGTTTTGACATTCACCGAGCTTTGAATGCTCCCTCATAGCACAAACTGAATGTTTGCAGTGAGCAAAGTCCCCATTTCCGATAAATGTTTTTCCACATCTACCAGATATCGGCAAAGTTTAACTTCACAGTCATGACTTGGCAAGCAGGAGATATGGGCTTCTAATGAACATGTGTTTTGAGGCTGCAACTAATCTGATGATATTTCTCAATCAATCATTTGGTCTCAAATATAACACTAGGGATAAATGCCCAATTTGCTTGCAATTAATGACTATTTTCATTAACGACTAATCTGCCCATTATTTTTTTATTAATCTGTTAGGTTTATGTAACATCTGAAAATAGTAAAGTTATGACCAACGGTATAAAAGAGTATAAACAGTTAAATATCATATAAGACCAGACCTGTGTGGACCGAAGTGGACATCCGGCGTAGATCAATATGCACCAGATCCGCCTGCTGCGGCTCCGTCGGACAGTTGGAATCGTCATCTCACTGATTAACAAGAATTGCGAATTCACATAAAATTGTGCGATAAAGGGGGTTGTAGTGGAGCGTTAGTGAAAAGAGATCCACCCTGTGTCCACTGAGTAGAAAGAAATCAATTATACAATCCGCCACGAACACAGATTATTTTATTTTGAAAGTGCTGAATTTACTCGCTGTGTTCCGACATCTGACAATAACTGAAGCTCTGTTGATTTATTTCAGCAGGCGTCGGCACGTCGGTGTCTTTCCACATCCAGTGTAAATTTGGGGTCAGAATGCTTTAGTGTTTCAGTTAAAATAGCTCCTCTCATACTGACCCCTTGTTCCTTGGCAGCCATGGCTATCTTGTACAGAAAGTCCTCCTCCACAAAAGGCCGCACGGCATCGTGGATGATGACCACCTTTGGCCTCTCCTCCTCCCCCTCGCACAGAGCCTGGACACCGTTCCATATCGACCTGTGACGAGTCGAGCCACCTGGCACCGATCTAACCTTGGTGTGCTGGAAGCGCTGGACGATGTCTGTCATCAGGTCCATGCTTTCTTTGGCAACGACGACCACAATGCTCTGGATCCATGGCACCCTGCAAGAGCACACCATCCACTCAGCAACGTCTGTTTTGTCAGAGTCAGAAAAACCAGGAAGGATAGGCCTTAAAACCCACACACAGCTTCTTACAATTTAGAACCAGGCCTCTACATGATTACTGTCTGCTTATTTAATCTGGAAAAGGTTGAAAACTCCTGCATTGGCCAGCTAACAATCCAAATCCACATACATTTTATTTTCACAGGCATTAACCACAGAAAAGTAGAAAATCCTCACATTTAAGAGGATAAAACTAAAAAACATCAAATAAAATGGTATTAAACCATATGATTCTGCTAGTTGTTTCCCCTATATCCATGTTTCCAATCTTTACGTAAAGCTAAAGGCTTTGGCGTCCTATTTAAACTTGAGACTGGGCTCGAAAAAAATGTTGAAAATATAATCACAAACTTAAATAAATGGCTTAAATGGTAAATAAATCATCAAAATTGCTGTTGGATTATAAATGATCATCTAATCTATTCAACATTTGGATTATTTTTTTAAGACACAAAAGTTAAAACTGTGCACAAAGTTCCACCAACATGACAAAGCATCTGGAACACATTTCTGGACTGTGCCGCCCCATGAGTGACCAGGCTCAGACTGTGGATCTGAGTGAAACACTTTCAGGCTCAGCACCGACACTGCAGACCTACGACCTCTCTGTAATCACCAGGGCCACACAGGCAGCATCTCCACCCTCTCAGACCCAGGATGTTGCTGCATTCATTTCCTGACAACACGTAAACACTGACAACAAGCTAAGGGGAGACACATCTGATTATAAACACCGGTTGTTATTGTATTGTTAATTGTGTAACGAGGGTCAGGCTGTGATCACCACACAGTGTAAACATCCACTTTCTCCTCCCTGTTACAGCGCCTGTAAATCTGTCAGTCCTCCAGGGTGGAAGAAAGACTCATATCCTTTGGCAGCAGTGAAATGTGATGAATAGAGTACCTGCTATCAAAATTTAGGAGTGAGGAAGTAAGCTTGATTATCAGAGGTACAACATATTTTAGATGCACACCTAGTAGACAAGTAATAACATAACATGTATTAAAACATTAGTTCACCCACATTACAATGAAACTATTTCCTCATTTACCACAAGTCGTATCAAGTTAAGTAGATATGTTGCAAATCAGTGAGGAAGACAAATATGGAATAGATATATATGATGAAGTACCTCAACTTGTCAAGTGTTGAGACAACAGAAAATTATCATAATTGAGAAGCTGGACCCTTGATTTATTTTGGATAAATTACAAAACAAATATGAAAATACAGCAGTTGCCAATTCATTTTTGTCACACCAGTAATTAATACATAGACTAATTGTTTCACCTTTACTTTTTATACTATTCGTTTGTTTACATAATAAAAAAAACATAAGTCAATCATCTATGCACAATGGAACTAAAGCCGTCAAATTCTTTTGATGGAATACAAAGCAGCATGATGTTGGACCATTGTAGAGGAGCAGAAGTAGAAAGGTGTGAAAAAAAACACTCAAGTTTTGTACTTGTTACATTTACAGACTGCACAGACACACATAAGCCGTAGGAGGAGGAAGTCCTGTTTCAGTGCGCTGCTGTCACTCCACCTGCAACCTGCACATGCTGACAAAATAAGGATTATGTCATTTTAAACGTATCCTACATTTCATTACTCCCTACCTCTCGAAAGCCTGGATAGTGTAGCTTATGAGCGGCCGACCCAGAAACGAGCAGAACTGTTTCGGTGTCTGTAGTCCGGTTCTCTCTCCCGTGCCGCCGGCAGGTAGAACCACAGACACCGGGAAGTCCACGCTGCGTGCGGGCAGCCGGTGGTCGCTCTTCACGGCCTCCTGGCTTAGGAAAACCCCTGGATGAGCAGGCCTATCCGGGTCACGGCTATCGCTCTGCATGTTGATGCAGTTCAACTCCGGCAGGTGGTAGGTGAGGGGTCACGGTAAGTAATTAGCAAAACTGTCCATCCCCAGTTTGGCGGACTGGGACGATAGCGGCAAGGTGGATGGAGAATTTGGAAAACGGCGCTGTCAAGCTAGAACCGTTAAATGACGTACTTCCGTTAAATGCTTTCAAAATAAAACCCTTTAAGTCGAGGTTGCTTTTGTTGTTTTACCACAAAGCATCTATAGTGAGCATTTGACATACGAATTACTTGTTAAATAGTTTCAAATGTCAAATGTTATTTACTTAGTGGTGAAAAAAATGTAATGTCAATTTAAAAATTCTCCATAAAACTGTAAGTTTCACTTACAGTAAATAGATGTAGGCTAGTTCTTGTAAAATGTGGGAAATAGCAAAGTGATATTATTGTAGGTAAGTTATGCCTTCATAACTGTGCAAAAATCATAGAAACCACAAGGTTATGGAAAAAAGAAGTTTCTAACTATGGAAAAGAACAGTTCCCCAGACTGTATGGTATTGACTGCAGAAAATATAATATTTCTATACCATTCTGCCTAAAATCCACTGAAACATCGGGTGAATCTGGTGCCACACAGCATGGTAGAAAATCTGCTACCTTGAGAATGTCAATACAAGAGGAACCAGTTGAATAGATAATGAAATGTATCATCACTATAGGAGCTAATTAAATTTAAAAAGATGATTGTATTTTAGATTTAGTTTGGATTCCACTTTACAATTCATTTTCATGTTCCAGTTAAATTCAAGTGAGTGGTTGCCACAGACGTGATCTGAGTGATTTCAATTTCTTTTTAACTGCAGAAAGCAGGTTGTTTCAAGAGATACAATACTAAACTACTGTGGAATCATTTTGTGATTTTCCTTTCAACTTCCATCAGTAAGCCTTAGCCTTAGAACTTTATTATGGCCTCATTTAAGTTTTAGTTTGCCCTCCTGTCGATGAAGCATTGCTCTGTACATGCTACAGTAAACTGTAATGTTATACCTGTTTAAGTCTCCACTGACAGCAATACACGTGATAAAAAGTGATATTTATTTCATATAAAGTTACAAAACTGACTGATGACAAAGCTTTTCCAGACTTCACCCACATGCTGATGTCAATTATACAAAAAATATCATATTACATGTTGCCACAGAAAATATATTACATTATACATCAGAAATTTTACATAGTAAAATTTTATATGCATGACCATACTTCAAAAAGGCAAATAAGAATTTGATGTATGTACAAGTATTTACACAGGATTGTTTGGTGTTTACTGGTGTTGGTGCCTAAACTACAGATCACCATCTGCATGTAGAATGAATATACTGTATATGAATGCATGCACATAGCTATATGTGGGACAATGTGTGTTGGCTTGAGGCTCTCCAAACTGTACACCTCAGTTCTGTTCACATTATCTTTTAACTACATGGATTCAAAAGTCCTTAACATGCCCTCTGGAGTTGTCCATTGCAGTGAGGATCCAGCTTCACCTAAATCAAGTCCCAGTCACTTTGAGAGGTAATCCACAAACTCTGGACGTCCAGTCTCAATATCACCGAGCCAAAACTCCTGCAGGGTTAATGTGGATTCAAAGCTAGCCTCAGGGTTCAGTATCATGCCAGTTTTCACCCATTCGGTTCTTCCCCAGCCTCCTCTTGCTCTTGGACTTGTGCTTGTGCAGGAGCTGTGGCGGCGACAGAGCCGGCTCCTCGAACTTGCTGCCTGACTCGTTGTGCTGCCTCGAGTACCTCTTGCACTTGCAGGAGGTGACCACAGTGATTTTGTACGTTCTCGTGCTGCCGTCCTGGCACTGCAGCTGGATGCGCTGTGTGCGGGTCTTGTCGTTGACACACCGCCAGTCCTGGTTGCTGCTCCGGCGACCCCATGGCTTCCTGCCGTGGGAGCCGCCAATCCAGTTCTGAAGCATCTGAGCTGGAAGACACTCGCCAGCACACACCAGCTCCTTGATGGGATTGATGCTGGTGCAGTGGCCATCAGAGATGTACTTAGTGGATCTCAGCTCTCTGCATCCGATTTGGCTTCGTTCTGTGGGACAGACACAATGACAGCTGTGAGAATCTGGCAGCTGCACAAGATATAGGAGAAGATTCTTTATCATGAACTAATGATACTAATGATTACTTTCTGTTTATAAAATATCAGTGAATAGTGAAAAAAGCCTCAAAATGTTGTGTTTTGTTAGCTAACTCTTACGCTACATACATATGAGGAGCCGAAACAACAGAAACTATAACAATCTAGAAAACTATAAACAAACGATTTCCAGAGAGATCTGAATCAGAATGTCCTTTTCAGCACTTCAACAAAATAACACTTCACAGTGACTCATGTCATGATATTGAAACATGATAATAGTGAAGGAATGATGCATTATGTGGTTATGAACCACTTGCTGGCCTCTGGCGACTTACAGGAACAATAGCATTTTGACCTTTGTACTTCAAAAAGCTGAACATTTATGGCATGTGAAAGGGGAAAATCTTTCTTTTTTTTTTTACCTGTGCGGCAGGGATTTAACAGGAGGATTACCTCTGTGCAGCAGTCACGACTATCTGTATTATTCTGCTGCAGGGTGCAAACACTGTCCCCTGCTCATCCCTCCACCACTGTAACCCAAGCTCTGGTCCATTCATACAGCTCAGAGACAATAGTACATCCCCTTCTCTGTGACACTGTTTGATGAATGAACTCCCTCACTCTCTTCCTTCCTAGTATGATTTCTGACAGATCGCTCCTGCACAGTGTCCATGCAAAATCCTATCATAACTTTACTGTGACCTTTTATTTCTCTCCACATCTGCAGGACTCTGACATACTGGTTGCTAATACTAGCAGTGTGATATTCTAAAGTGTTTTTATGACACCTGTCATCTATAATCTCTTTCAATGGATCAAAAAAGGGACAAATAAGAATGATTTTGGTTGTCAGAATTAAATCCTATAAAACTGACAATACAGATAATTTATGCAGTTCTGATGAAATCAGTGTAAAATGAGGTGACATGATGATGGGATTGAGTGCTGATTAAAGAGTGTCTTCTTTGGCTCTTTGAGATGCAGATGCTGATGCACAGACAAAAGAAGAAATGTCTTAAACCTGAACTTGATCAATAGTTTTTTTTTTGGCTCCATGATGCCTTAATGAGGAAATTCAAGTAGAATGTAAAAAATGGAATATGGAAATGGAACAACCTGCATTTCTAGTGCGGTTTTCTCATCTTATCACCATTCCTACACACAAACCAAGTCAGAGAGTGGACAGTTCAAATCCTTGAAAGACTGTAGGCATGTATCATGCAAACAACCCCATATTATAACCACACAAAAAGGAAACAAAATGTGCAAAAAGGTAAAGACTCTGCAGGGTCACTGTAATGCACTCTAAAGTACCGCACACATGGCCTCTATATATAAACACCACATGGGTCTAAGAGGAGCATCCTCCGGTCCTCACCTCCTCGCTCGTGCGCTCCACCGACCGCTCCTCTGCCGCCGGTCCGCGCGCGGTTCATCGTCAAGTTGCTCTGAACTTCCGGAAGCACCGGCGCGCTCACGTGCGAGAAGAGGAGCTCCGTGGCGTCGTTCTTGAAGGTCTGGCTGCTCCTCAGGAGGAGGCAAAGCACCACCAGGGAACGGCACGACTCGTGTGCGCTCAGGTGCATGGCTGCCTCTGGAGAGAGAGAAGGAGGAGGAGGAGGAGGAGGAGAGGAAGAGATGCAGGTCCTACCGGAGGAAGACTGATGCTGGATGAAAAGCACGAGAGAGGGAGCCGTGCTTTTATACAGCCCGGTCCGCCTCGCGTCTTGGCAGCTACTCAGGTGCATCTCGGTTGAGAGGCTGTGATTGGTCGCGCTCGTGTGATAACCCCGCCCACTGCTTTTAATGTGAAGGGTTTCAAAATTTGATCCTGGATGCTGCAGAGGCTATCGATGATGAATAGTATAGAAACATGTTTTTATTGATCCTCAATTGGGGGAATTCATTCAATTATTATGGTAAAATAATACAATATTTAGATTATAGATATGACTTATAAATTATGAAGTATAAAAATAGACGTTTAATAAAACAAAAGTTTGCTGTGTAAAATTGTGCATAAAATCTGTTGTTGTGTGCTTATGACACATGACAGAAATAGCAATGACAGTAATCAGCCAGTGATGCTGATATTATAAAGTTTTATTGCTGATGGTATGGTCCTTCTAGCAGGGTGAAGTCTCAGTCTGCAGCTGAAGCAGCTGCTTAAAGCTTCCACAGTCCCATGCAGAGTTTTAGAGGGGTTGTCCATGATGAATGTGAGCTTTGCTGACATCCTCCTCTCAGCCACCTCCAGAGATCAGTCCAGGACAGAGCTGGCCCTCCTGACCTTGAAATAAAAAGATGTGAGAAACTGCAACAGAGAGCTGGATCTAAATATATAGCAGCTGTCCTACATCAGGTTCTTATTCTTGTGTATCAAATTGACTTTACATAAAACATGTTTTTAAGTATAATATTTAGTGTTGTTCTTCAAGGCTGGATGCTGTTGAGATGATGTGTGGTGATGAACATGCTTTGTTCTCAGTGACTCCTGCTGTTCTTGGATTGCATTTGTGTTTGTATTTAGTTTCCTGGATGTCACTATGGAAAGCTGAGTTTGTTTGTTTATGCTTGCATTGCTGCAGCTTCTTACTCCTCTCATCCTTCTGGTTTTTATTGTAAAATCTTAAGTAGCCCTTCTGTGACCAGCATGTTCCCGCTTGTTTGAATCCCTGCATTAATTTGTTTTATTAGCAGGGAAATTAAATGTTCCCTCCCTCTCTAAACTGCTCTGTGAGGTGTTGGACTGTGTGCAAAGTTGTGTGTTTCCAACACTCGTGGAGCATTTCAGAAAACCAGAGAGAAGGCTGGTTGACTTTCTTTCTTTTCTTTGCTTCTAGTTATGCTAATTACACTTTTTGTGCAATATTGTCTTTTTAAATATCAGAAACATTTAGATCAACCATAATCATAAATATATACAAAATAAAAGTACTGTTATGTAACTTGCACACTTTTTATATCAGCTGAAGAGGGAGAGTGAGGAAAGAGGGAAGGAAGGAAACTTCAGATTTATCCCATATTTCTAGATTGAATTTGGGTTCATGCGCACATAATGACTTCTCCATCTGTAAGCTTGCACAGATTTTCTTGTGCATGAGGAAAAGTTTGTATAGTGCCATATAAGCACATTCCAACAACAAACATGGTTGCATTAAGAAAGAATATTGCAAAATATCATATTTATGGCTCAGTTTTCCAGTGTTCTTAATTTCAGGTGCTTTATTGTGATAGATGGACAGTAGAAACACCAGGGATTCTACAGAGAAATAAGTGTTGGGTTTTACTGTTGTTCCCCTGACAAGGCCTGAAATGTTTGGTTTTATTATGTCACTTGAGTGCAATATATCAAAACAAATCCATTAAAACTCACACGATCAATCACAGAGCAATTATTCTGAATTCCCTCTGAGTTTGTTGAAAGTCTGACGTCTCTGACATCTGTTGTGTTGTGTCAGACAAATTATAGACATTATTGCAAACATCATTTGACCCTGATCCGCCCCACAGCTGCTCATTAATCAGTCAGAGCATTAATCACACATGTAGCCTCACAGACTCATGTTTTACCTTCTGGTTATAGTTTGTCATGTTGGATCGTCTCCATGTTTCGACCTGCCTCTTTCTCTCTCTCTCTGTGTCGTTTATTAATTCAGTTGAAAGCTGATATTGTCTCCATGTAATTTGCTCTCTGGCTGTCTGTACCATCCTCCCTCAGCCTGCTTTTCCATTCTTTATCACTTTTACACGTCTAGAGATCTGAGTGCCCAGACTAACTGGGGTCTTTGTGAGTCCGCTGTACAAAACAAGGAGAGGTGTAATTGCCTTTGTGGGGAACATTCAATCCAGACTCGTCTCAATGATTTGAAAAGAGGCGTCGTGGGGAGACACTAATTGTTGCTCATGTGTATGGAAGCTGATACGTGGATCACTTGGTTTCATTATCACATGAGCACTTGACTTTCTTTGAGCACTGTGGTCCAGAGTGGGCCTGAGGACAAGCCTTTCTTCTCCTGAGTGAAAAGTTATCGTTTTGATCAGCAGTGGAGGCAACACTCAAGTATGGTGATAAAAGTGCCGGTTTAGAGTTTGGAAAAAATACACAAATATTTACAAAATGTCCCACTTTAGTGTTTTAAAGTGAGGGAAACCAGTTTAGTTTTGAAGTCAGTCGAAAATGTCATACCGCCATTCCTTTCAGGAAGAAAAGGAACAATTTAGGAAACAAGGAAAGACAGGAGACATGAATGTAGATGGAGGAGGAGAAAAAGAGGAAAAGAAAGAACATAAATGAAGGAAAGTTTTAAATTAAATGATGCACTATGGACAAAACCATGTTGTACACCTGTCAACGAACATTGTGCACTTTTATGTTGGCGCCAGCTCTAAAAAGAAACATGTTCCCCAGTTCAGTGTGGAAGAACTTGACCTCAGCCCTATGCAACGTTGGCCTCACTAATGCTTGTGTGGCTGAATGGAAGCAAATCCTTGCAGCCAAGATCCAAAAAACTGATCAGAGGTTCAGATCAGTGCTCAGAAGTTTCGGGATGAGGCGTTCACCAATCTTGTATGGGTATAAAGTTAAAGAGTCAACATAACTTTTCTGCAGCAGGTGAAGCCAGTCTGTCATTAAACTTCACAGTTTGTGTTGTTGTTTCCTCTTTCCTCTGTTTGTCCTCAAACACAGAGCAGCAGAGGCTCATTCACTCCACTTCCGAGAGGAAATAAAAGAGCAACATGGCCAGCTCCTCTCAGAGGACCGGTTACACCTCAGCGCCCCTCTGAGCTTCTTATGGGACCAGGGTTCAGTGAATGCAGAGAGGTGAATACGATAGGCTCTGTCTTTTGTGGCCTCAGCAGCAGCGAAACTCAACAGCAGGAATTCAGTACCCTCCCCTCCCCTAACCCTCATGGGAAGTGAAAGGTGGCTGGGTTAATAGCATATTGACAGGCAGCATGGCGGGAGTGTGTGCATGATCAGGAAGTGCCCACATGCAGTGATGGGAGGTGTGGTGAGGGTCGACAGGAGGGGAACAAAAGGAATGCACAACACCTGGAGCAAAGCCAAGAAAGAAAGGTCAAACTAGTTTAAAAAAAAGTCCCAGCAGAAGACAACACAGGATGGATCACTTCTGAGAGGCATCCCAGGTATTGTTATGGATTCACAAGCTACCTGTCAGCAGGCCTATATCTGGTAAAAAAGAAAAACTTCACCATTAAAGGAGATCTATTAGAAGCACTGAATATAATATTCAAAGGTATATACAGTGTCTTCATAAGTTTCTGTTAGTGTTTACACACATGAAGCTAAGAGTCATTGTGTTTTTCTTTAGAGTTAGAGTTCTTCATCTGGGAGTAAAGGTCTGTCATGTTACCTCGCCATGTTTCTACAGAGGCCCACACAGGCAAACCAAACACTGCAGTTCTCCTAAAGTGTGTGTTATTATGGTACGGATGACTCTGAGTGAACAGCGTCACTATAGTTTTGCACTTGGTGGTTCACATTATTGGGCAGTGTAGTGGTTAGCACTGACGCCTCACAGCAAGAAGGTACCGGGTTCGATTCCCGGCCCGGGGCCTTTCTGTGTGGAGTTTGCATGTGCTCCCTGTGTCTGTGTGGGTTCTCTCTGGTACTCCAGCTTCCCACCATCCAAAAACATGCATGGGGATTAGGTTAATTGGTTAATTTAAATTGACCGTAGGTGTGAATGTGAGTGTGAGTGGTTGTCTGTCTCTATGTGTCCTGTGATGAACTGGAGACTTGTCCAGGGTGTACCCTGCCTTCCACCCTAAGATAGCTGGGATAGGCTCCAGCCCCCCCCCGCGACCCTATGAGAGGATAAGTGGTAGAAAATGGATGGATGGTTCACATTATCACAAATATAGAAAGGGAGGAGTGAGCGGAGAGCTGTTCATTTGGTTGCGAAATGTTGAATCATACAAACTGTACCTTCAAAACAATTAACTCATCAATACATCGATAATTATGGGCCGATAATACATCATGAGTATTTAACTTTTTATACGGCCATATTTTGATGCCAAGACTTTTGTACTTTTTATTAAGGCAGTGATACAAACATTTTTTTTGACTGTGTTCAGTGTCCTTGTGTTTCTTGAAAGGCGCTTATAACTAAAATGTATTATCATTATTATTATTATTATTATTAATTTTCTTGAGGACCTTTCAGCCATATCTGATGCCATCACGAGGTTGTAAGCATTGTACACAACCTTGGAGACTGTTCACTGCTCACCAGTACATAAGCTTTGAGTTGAGGTCATTGTGAAACACATGCTCACAAGTCAAGAATGAACCACAGTACCATGGTCAAATAAATACAGTACATACAGTGCAGTACTTTATATTGTCCTCCAGAGGTTGTGGAGGTTCTCAGATGGCTTTAAGATTAAAGTTATTTCTTTTAAGTGTTCCAGTCTAAACAGCCTCCCTGTTTCCATCTGTCAGTAGTATTTTCTCATTTCACTCTGGGAAAGAACTGAGTGTAATCCCCAAATGCTGAACTACGTCTTCAGTCAGCAAAGTAGTAACAGCTGTTGTGTAAATGTTATAGTTATATATTTCATCTGAGCTGGTGCTGTAGAAAAGAAGCAAGGCTCCCAATCTCAATATCCTCAAATGACAGTAAATACAGTGGGCTGCACTAAATGCTACTTTCTGGAGGCTTCACTCATGTCACAATGTCTCTGCTGATGGAGGACAGTAACTGTTTTTCTCTCAGACTCACTGCACCAACTGGTTTTACTGACTGGTTCATACCTTTCTGTTGAGATCAGTTGAACTGGAGGACATGTTGAGCTTCTATGTCACATTATGAGGAGCCACTATGTGAACAAAAAACCCCAAAACTTGTGTTCATTTTGGAGAAACACTGCCCTCTGCTGGAGATATGCCTCCTCTACAGATGAATAATGCAGTCATTTAATCTCTTTTCTGCACCAACTTTAACAGACAGGACAGAAATCTGCCACAGTGGAAGACAAGGGAACATAAAGCTGATATTTATATATAGAATATCAGAATTATCTTTTGTTTGTTGTAATTACAACAAGGAGTTTCCTGGCAACAAGTGTGAACTCAAGGTGGCAGAGGTAGATAGCTTTATCAGAGACACTTTAAAAAAAACCAGACTGAATGTATCTTCTATAACTTTCTATCTGTATTTCATGATTTCTTATCTTACATACAGGACATAAAGGAGGTCTTCAGAAGTCTGGAATAAGAAGGGATGTTGATGTTTGCCAGCTCAACATTGCCAAAAAGTAAGACACACTTTGGGGTATTTATGTCAAATGCATCTGTAGTTGTCACTGCAGAAGAAACTGAAATTCACACTGCAACATGATTTTAATGAAATATCTTTGCTGAACAGAAAACTCACCAGCGTCCCCGACTTGTCAAGATTTCACTTTCTGAGGAGGCTGTGGCTTAGTAACAACAAGGTATGCATCTGCAAAGATGTGTGCATTTCAGCTACAGAATCATTAAAGTTAAAATTGTGTAAAAAAATGTAATTATTCTTATTTTTGATTCTTTCTGATCAGAGAGCTCAACTGTCATTCCCTCAGCTGCTGCTTGACTGAACTTTACCTCCACAACAACAACATCAAGTCTATTTCTGGTGAATCTTTATTTCGATATCTTGGATGGATGGATGGATGCATGAAATTAAACAAAAAAACGCTTTCTTCTAACCTTGATCATAAAACACCCTTAAGCATATGCTGCAGTGAGGGTTAAAGATCTTCTTCATGGCCTTAGATGTGTGTGTTTTTTTTACAGTTTACTTTTCAGACTGTTTTCAGTGTGACACATTATAGACGTTGATGAAGATATTAAGCACTTAATGCTCCCTTCAGTGAGGCTGCTCACTAACAGCTGTGCATTTGTGAAGCTGAATGAATGCAAAGCAGTCCAGTGTTGAAGCTGAGATGCCTCTCTGAAGTGGTCCTCCCTGGTCTCTCACACAGAGGCCCTAAACCATCTGACCTGCCTTCGACAGCTTTTCCTCCACAACAACCAGATCAGAGGGCTGGAGGACACGATGCATGAGCTCAGGAGGATGCAGCAGCTCCAAACTGCCAGTGAGTGACCAGTCATAAGTCCAGGTTTTAGGAGTCCACTAACATCCACGAGATTACACAGCAGACATTTGTTGGTTACATTTTTTTCAAAAAACGAGAGCTTTCTTGCAGCTTTTTTCCTCAACCCCATCTCCCATCAACCTGGGTATCGCTACCATGTGATCCACCCCTTGCCTTCCATTCTGGTTTTAGATAGAAAAGGTAAGATCTCAGGGACATGCCACAAACTATCACTTACCTGCCGCTTGTATTTTGTCATTTCTTCCTGTTAACATTTGTCAGCGTCTACCTGTTGTGTTGTCAGAGGTGAAGTCAGTGGAGAGGAGGAGCTCATTTGAGATGCACAACCAGGAGCGCCATCGAGTCCTTCAGTCTGCAGCCTTCTGCAGACGGGCTTCACAGTCCTCGAGTTGAGAGCATGTTTGTTTCCAAGATGTTTGAATATGTGTCAAATGCTTTAAAATGATCCGTCAAAACATACTACAGTGCATTATATTGTTATGTGTGTAATCCATATTGCAGAGCCACGTAAAGCCATGTAAAGGCAAGTGGAGGCTACATTACCCACTTCAAGCATAACATAGAAACACAGAACTGTGGGTGGTAAAATTGCATTGTGGGTAATGTAGGCGACAGGTTTTGACAAGGAACAACACAAAGCATGAGTACATGTTCTGCTGCGTTGGCTAGGATCCTTTTTGTCAGTGACAGACATTGTTATATAAAAGGTGGAGTTCACCTCCCTCTGGTGATCTTATGAAGACGTGTTTACAAAAATACACTCAGATATAGAAAAAAGTAGCTCCCTATAACTCATTTAATAAATTTACCTCAGCATCAAACTAGTCCAGTGATAATTGTCTGGCAACAGCTACTTGGGCTGACTGTTAATAGTTTGAAAATAAAAGAATAGTAGATGGAGTTAGAAACATTCCATTAATATGGGGGGGAAGCATTACAGGACATGACAGGCTCCACAAGGCGACTTGTTGCAGGAATGCTGTACTGCAGCAGTACGATCACTGAATGACTTGATGAAGTTGGTCTTTATTTAGTGTGATTAAGCTCAAGTTATTTGACATATTGGAGATCATTAGAGTTTAGGACAAACAAAGCCTTAAACATATCTGTCCATTCAGGCTGAACAATAAAGGCAAGAATATCAAAAACATACATCAAACTACAAAGTCCTGGAGATCCTGTGCTCTGTGAAACAATGCTTGACCAACAAATGATGTGAAAAGGCGTTCCTTATGTGACTGTTTGGAAACTCCTGAGCATTTAACGTCATCTTTCATGAGACAAAAAAAATAACTTTATGTTCATGTTATTTTATATTTAAAAATACACATTTTTGGTCAATATTGTGCAGCCACACCGTCCACTCGCTATCTGCCATGAAGTTATCATTTCAAGAACAAACAAACAGGAGCTCTGATTGGCTGCACAGTCACTTCTTCCCCAGCAGGTTGCTACAGTTTAAGGCAGAATTATGTTCCATTATTAATGTGAGCCATTGTGTCCCCCAGTGACCTCTACCACAAACACGTCAACCTACGCAATTTTCACATTCACATAATATGGCAGATAGTGTCTGAAAAATGAACCGTATAACATGACAAAAAGGATGATAGCTGTGGCACGAACATTCCTCGTATGTGTTAAGAGTCTCCCTGCCTTTGATGTCCTCAGGTCGATAATAAATATGGGTTCTCATCTCCTGCTGGACCAGTCCTCTCTGGCTTTCAGTCTCACTGCCGGTCAGCTCTCCTGTCTGTGGTGTATGGATATATGCAGTTGCCGACGGTCGCCTCACTTGTCAGCAGCTGGGATGGAAGCAGGGGTTAAGGTTTCTGAGGGGGCGCCCTCACTGCTGCTCTCTAGTGAGATCTCCTGCATGGCGTCTGTGGCTTCCTGCACGGCTTCACTCTCCTCTGCAACACACAGACCACACAGTTAGGTCTGAACATGCTGTTATACTGAACCACATCTGAAGCTGAGGCTGACCATCAGCTGTTTTCATGCTCTGTCATGTTGTTTTTTTTTTTTTTTTAAATGAACGGAGAGGTGAATAAAAAGAGCTAGACACACCCTCATTATTTCATTTTAGTAATTACCTCCACCAAGGAGGTTATGTTTTCACCGGGGTTTATTTATTTGTTGGTTTGCAATGGCATCACCAAAAATTAATCAGTTTTAAGTTAGGCCAATCCTGAAAATTTCGTCAAAAAACGTCCATGACATTTTGAGTTATTTTGCAAACCAACAAACAATCCTCGGTGAAAACATAACCTCCTTGGTGGCGGGGGTAACTTTAAATAATAAAAAGTCACCGCCGTCACCTTGGCGGAGGTCTGTGCTCTCTGAGTGCTTTTCTAGTTTATCCTGTATCTATGAAGCACAACTTTTTATGATTGTCCTTGTAAAGTTTTTACACCAAAAAGTCCCACGTGTAGTACAAAAAACGTTTCTTAACAAAATGTAAGGTAGTGATTTCAGTATATTTCAGTGCCATTTTGATAGTTTTAACGTATTTTGATGATTAACGCAATTATGTGGGGGCAGTGAAAAAAAAATAAAAATTGTAATTTTAAATTCAGGCTTAAAGGGTCATTATTTTCCAATGAGATAGTAACTATCTGCAATTTCCTTCCTTTTAAGTACACAAAAAGTTAAAATGGTTCAAATGCAGTGTTTTGGACTATATATATTTTTTATTACAGATTTTTAAAATGTAACATCTATCTTTATTTCCCCACTTCATGAAAGAAATATCATCTCCCTTTTCCTGAAAGGTATTACTTATGTACATTTTTAACTCCAAATCCATCACGATGAATTCATCGCTATGAATGTGCAGTGCCAGTGACTTTGACGTTCATTTCAGATATCTGCAGATTAAAAATGACCTTCTTGTAGATGGAGCTCATTTTTTTGTACTTCTATTCTGATGAATGCCCTCTTATCATGTAATCCCTTTCAGATGTTAATCTGAGTAAAATGGATCAGTTTTTAATCTGTTGTAGTGTTTTATGATTATTTTAAGTCATATTTCAGACAGATGAAGTACCTTTGCTCTGCTGCAGCCTCAGTTTGGCTGATTCTACCTCCTGTTTCTCTCTCTGCTCTTTGAGCGTCTTGCAAACCTTCTTGTGGGTGAACCAGTGCAGCTTTTGGCAGGCCTGGCCACAGTAGATCACCTAGACCCCAAAAAAGTTGAGTTAAGCTTAATCTGAACATGTAAGGTAATGATTAAAAGCCACATGAGAAGAGGTAGCTGCATTGAGACAGATTTAAAACTGACAGCATGTGTATTACTCATTTAAGGCACTGACCATTTTACAGACGGAGCATCTCTTCTCAGCTCCCTTCTCTCCACAGGAGGTACAAAACTCTGCATCCATGAAGCCGACCTGACCTGTGATGGCCTGAGTCAGCACTGACAGAGCTGTGGGGTCATTACCCTGTGAGGATGGAAAAAGATCTGAATTTAAAAAACAAAACAAAACTGTGATGTAATAAAGAGCAGCAACATCCTGGCTTTAAACACATTGTTGGATAAAAATCCTCTCTGCACAGTTTTTTTCATCATTCAACCAGACTCACAATCTCCACGGGGGCGATACTCCGCACCAGCTGCTGCAGCAGAGTAGCATCGCTGTAAGGGAACTTGCGGATGCACTCTCTGAGAAACTTCTCTTGGTAAACAGGGAAGCCATCACCATCACGACCCTTCAGCAAACTGCAAGACACGGATCAAGGAGATCGACTTTTAGTTCAAACTCACTTATCATCATCATCATAATTATCATCTTTTTCCCCTTTAAAGTTAATCTCTTTAGGGTCCTCCTGTTGCTCTCGCTAACAGTTGCATGAAGTCCGACTTGATCATCACGGTCCTCCTTAACTGCTGGGCATCTCTGACCAGGAACTTCTCGTACTTTGTCCATTTGGTGGCTTTGGTGTTAGAGTTTTTCCTCAGTCGCTTTGCTACCTTTCTCACATCACTCTTTACATTTGCACAACAGTTAGTTCAACTTCCACAACATTTAGTCATTTAGTCATTTGTGCACATCATAGTAGCAGTTTCTCATTCCTTCCAACAAAATGCAAATGCTTTGGACATGCATCATTTGCTTTTATACAACCCTGGTTTTTTTAATAATATTATCCTTTACTATACTAGTTATTCCCTACAAAACAAGTCATCCTTATTTCATTGCTTGAGTCATTACATACAAAAATGTTTAACTAGTTGTCAAAATCTGTCAAGCAAATATAGTTTTTACTTTTTTCCATGATATCTGCTAAATCTCCTAAACTGAACAATTTCTCTCAGATGAACATCAGCTTTCATAAGTACAGGAGGAATTCTGATGAAATCAGGGCTACAATTATGGATCATGTTGTCAATCACAGACTCATAATGACTGAGGCTGATCAAAGGGTGCAGATAATGTTGGGAGAACCACTGTAAATTCAATTATTCACACATTTCATCTGATGTAGATGAAAATATGTGGAAAGATAGATGGGAACATCTCAATGTGCATGAATGATTTACAGTACTGTGTATGTTGTATGTTCAGTTCCAATGTGTACTGCAGTATTGTTTACAGTTATGCACAGCTCTATCCAAAGGGAGTTTATTATGTTTGCTGTAAATAAGGGTGATTTTATTCTTTTAGAATTGCAAAGAACACATGCAGTAAAAATATGAAAGAAAAAATATTCAGTGTCTTGTACTCAGTTACCTCACTAAATACAGTACTGTGTAACTTTACTGTGTAAATAGTCTGCAGTGCTGTCTTGAGCATTTTCAGGTAGTTTTACCAAGATCTGACTTTTTTTTTTTGCAGTGGGAAACACCGACAGATCAAAAAGCCATTTGACTATCCAGTTCATAAACATGGTGTCAGCACTTTTCATCTTGATGACACTGACACTTTCTTTGACATGAATACTTGCTTTTGAGAAATGAACTATCCATGTTGAGCAAGTGACACACTTTTGCAGGTTATCCACTAGGCTTTGCAGTTTATACTAATTGTTTTGAGAAATGCATTAACTGTTGTGCAAATGTAAAGAGTAATGTGAGAAAAGCACCAAAGTGACTGAGGAAAAACTGTAAACAGAAGCTGCTTTTGTAGTTGATCGTTCTCCATCCTACAGATGTGGGCAATGTAATGTTTTAATTGCTGCTCAGAGCAAGTTGCTGCTATTGGCTGAGTTTTCGTCCTTCTTTGTAGCTATGTATTGATATCTTGTAGCTCCAGTCCAATTCTCCTTCAACACTGGGATTTTGTCTGTCCGGAGCCTTGTTTGTATTGGCCCTTGATCATTTTCCTTTAAAACCCATGCCAAACTACCTCCATTTTGTTGACATCTGTCAAACTTGCACGCTATACAGAAGGCGGGATCAAACACATGTCACTAGGAACTTGACACAGGTTTCTAACAGGATTCGGTGGTTGGTTAGAACATGTTTTAGTTTGTTCCATTTCATAAATGCAGCACCACTCCTGGTGTGGACGAAGTGGGAGGATCCAGTGTTGGAATTACTGATGGTGTATCCAGAAATTTAAAGGTACGAGCATTCTTGACCGCCAAGGGAAATAATGCTCGGCTGGCTTTTAACATTTTCATCAACATTAAATGCCATGGTTCAAAACGGTGTAGGTGGTATCATACACCTGAAGGATGTTGTGCAATTCTTCAATGGATCCAGTGAATATGGCTTGGTCATCTGCATACATGAGATCATTAATGCGATTTTCCCCTGATGCTCGTGTTTTCTTGCAGAGTTCTCTTGGGGCTACCTCGTTGGAATGCAGTATTTGAATTTAAAACCATCGTATTGGTAAACTTTTGTTATTTCATGGCGTGCACCCCCTATGACAAAGTCCATATAGATATTGAAGATGGATGGAGATTCCAGGGCCCCCTGTCAACATCTGACTTTTATCTTGATAAAAGACAGTTCCAGAGCTACTTCAATACATCAACACTTCAATATCAAGTCTGAGAACTGACGTAAAGATGGAAGAGGCTGTGGTTCTGTAGCAACACAAAGCTATTTGTCTCATCACATTATTTTAATTTAGCAGTATGATTACTGCAGATGTAAATGAGCCCTGCCACAATTCATGTTTTACATATATGCTGTACAAAATAAGACTGTTGCACTGCTTTTCTGTTGTTCTGAACTCCAATAAAAAGTTTGTAAGTATCTTTTAATGAGCATCTCTCTCTCTCTTTCGACTCCTCGCACTCCATCTGTTTGTGTTTAATGAAACCAAAACTGTGTTTGCTGCAGTGGTGAATCTGTGGTGATAAATCAAGTGCAGCAGCTAAAATCTCTTTTTTGACTAAAAAGGAAAACCACAATTGGGCTTTTTAGTACTAATCCTTAGAAACACTGACCACAATCTCACCTCTTGATGAGCCCATCCAGTTTGTCCTCACGGTCCTTGAGGAACGAGGCACACTTCCCCAGCACACAGCTGATATAGTGCATCTTCATGGCCAGCACCTCGTTCATGTCCTGCTGCTTGATGCACTTTTCACAGATGAGCTCCATCACCCGACGGCATTTTTCCAGAGCCTCCACCTCCGCCACCAGAGGGTTCTCCTTCACCAGCATCACCATCTGCAAAACAACAACAGACATTTACCAAGTTCCATTTATAACAAAATAGACTTTTTCAAAATAATAATTATGGCGTCAACTTGTTTACTTTTCATATATTAATTATTCTAACACTCAAGAACATTTGATAATGAGACGAGCCATTAGACATATTATTTATGCCTCCTCCCAGCTTGTAAACAGATTTGATGTGTAAAATTGGTGGAGTTCCCCTTTCAGCCATTACAGTAGGAAATACTGTACAAAGCTGCTTGACATGGTCTATTTTTAGCACAAATTGACAAAAATGTGTACTGTCATGCATGGTGCATGATCCACATGACACAAGCGCATGATGATTTCCAATCCAACTAATCACTACTAACTACGTAACTGGCCGTTGCTGTTTGGAATAAAAATTGTGCAAACCCATTAAAACAGGCTCATTTAGTTTGTATCTGAATGTGTTTTAACAAAACAATATTCAAAATATAATTCCCTGTCCAGTTGCGTCCTACCTTGACAGGGTTCAGGTTGGTGCTCATGATGACCTTGTGGAGGGGTCCGGCCAGTTTGGGCGGCAGCTTGGGTTCCTTCTCTAAACCCTGTGGCTTGGTGTAATAATCCAGTCTGGCACGGGAGAAGAAGTTGTTGATCACTGTGACACAGTCATGTTGCCCTGAGGAGGATAAAGAAGAGGCGGCTCATTTTCTGACATGAATGTGGCGTTTGTCACACTTATTTTTAGTCATCTATTTGCCATTTTCTGAGAAAAACTGAGAAATCTACATGGTCAATATATTCAGTCAGATTATATGGTAGAATCCAACTACTCTAAAACAAAATTGTACTTCCGAGTGTTTACTACATCAGGACATTTTATGATCACACAGCTGGTCAAGTGAGGATATGCGCATTGATGATATTAACAGCCTCTCTATTAGATTTGGGTTTCATTACATTGATCTTTTGCTGATGTGAGGCTGGAATTCGTATTTGTTTGGTTTTCACATTTTAATGTATCATCAAGGAGTAAACTAATACCAACATCAATCAGAATATTGATGAACTAAACTTTGACCTTGAAGTCAACACTAACACCAAGGCTATGTCTTCCCAAAAATGTATTGAAATTTAATTTAATCTTGAAGTGAAGAAAAAGCTCAAACATTACGGTTTTATCCTTATGATGGCTGGCCACATCACATCACTATCACATGGCTAAATGTTCCTGGCTAAAAAAAAAAAAACGGTATTGTTTCTTTGAATGACAAAAAAAAGGTTGAACGTTGCTGATTGTTGTGTGAACATCAGACACACCAACAAAGGCAGCCATCTGTGCTGCAGTCCTTCCTACAGAGTTGACCACGTCTGTTTCCGCTCCTGCGTCCAACATCATCCATGTGATGTCAGTCTTGCCTGTAGCCACAGAGGAAGAGGAGGAAGAGGAGTCACAACACATACAGGGAACAGCTTCCCACAAGGACAGAGATGAGATTATCAATCACAGTTTGTGATGATAAACTCTGACCTGACAGGCCGGCAAACATCAGCGCTGTGTATCCATGCTCGTGTTCATTGCAGTTCACATCGGCTCCGTGTTGCAGCAGCAACTTGCACATATCTGCTTTTCCTTTGTAAGCAGCGTGCATGAGAGGCGTCATCCCATACTGTGGACGAGACAGAAAAGCTGAAGGACAATTTCACTTTTACGACAAAACATCAGTAACCCCAAAGATACACTGCAAAGAAAAACAGCATTCTGGATACTGTCTCTCTAAAAATAACACTAATAAATAATCCAAACTGTTCAATATTTGGCATATTTACCTCCGCCAAGGAGGTTATGTTTTCACTGGGGTTTGTTTATTTGTTTGTTGGTTTGCAAAATAACTCAAAACGTTATGGACGGATTTTGACGAAATTTTCAGGATTGGTCAGAAGTGATTAATTTTTGGTGGTGATTGGATCTGACCGAACATCACCACCAAAAAGTTAAATTAGTTTTAAGTGAGGCCATATACGGCCAATCCTGGAAATTTTGTCACAAACCGTACATAACTTTTTAAGTTACAATGCAAACCTGCAAACCAACCAACAAACAAACAAACACACAAACAAATAAACAAGCCCCAGTGAAAAAAAAACTCCTTGACGGCAGGAGTAACTTTAAATAAAAAAGTCATCGCCACCATGGCGGAGGTCTGCGCTCTCTGAGTGCTTTTGTTGTTATTGTTATTATCTCTGTCTGTGTTGTTCTAATGACTGCACCTTCACCTGTTGTAATGTTATAAGTACTGAAGTTATTTGAGAACTGAAAAAACTCATACAGCTTCTTCTTAACAGAACACGTTTCAAACACCTGATTTTGACAGGGCGGACACAAAAGAGTGACAGAAACAAGTCCTCTTGTCACACACACATGTCACTGAACAAAGGAGAGCTGTGCTGAAGGACAGCATCATGTCTTTTCTCTTTGGTTTAAGTTAGTACAGTCTGACCGAAAACGGAAAAAAATCTACTTTGCAGCACATAAAATACTGTTGACACAAGCAGTATACAGTTGAAGTCTCTGAGGACTGTCACAACAGTTCAGATTAAGACTAAAATATTCAAAGAGTAACTAGATAAGATTTGAAGTATTAGATTTTTGTAGTGTTTTGTTATCTGCAAAATTAACACTGACTGGAAATATTGCAAATCATCAGGACCACAGCATCCCTGTTTACACAGCAGTTAATTCATTTAACACTGTACCCTTCCCTGTCATTTAACTCCCTGTCTGCATCTTGGATTCCCTTTTTAATTTGCATTGTTTTCTTTTTATTTGTGATGGTTGAGCATAACACAACAAATAACTTGAATTATGTGAATTGGACGTGAATTAGAGTTATCATCAGATGTGTCCATCTGCTTTAAGAGTTGGAAATGTTACCTCATCCAAGCAGTTGACTCGAACATCCTTGCAGCCCAGCAGCCTTGAAGCCTCTTGAACATTTCCTGAGAGCATAAATTTCACTTTACTTACAGTACAACTACCAAGCTTTACTGACAGTTTATGCAGCTCTTAAAAGTTAACCTCTCTTTTTACCTTTTATTTAGATTTTTAGAAATCTGTGTCGTTGATTTGTCTGTGATAATACAATTGTTTCATAACATACTCTCGCATGATTCTAAACGTTAAAAAGGCATGTACCTAGCTACATGGTAAATACACATGGGTGGGCAGCAAGCTATCAGAAGTAAGCTAGCTAAAGCTAGCTGTTATTTAACGTTAGCTATTAACACGCCTAGCAAGCAAACTCACATGTAAGTTAATTGCTATGGTTTATCAAGGAAGTCACCAAGCAGCAAAAGTGACAGTCTAACGCTGTGTAGTAATATTTGTAATGTAACTTGTAGAAGCTAACAAGAGCTCGTCCCAGTGTGGGTTCTAGGGAGATTAGCGTTAGCCGAAGAGGCTTACCTGTGGTAATAACCTCAAACAACTCCTTTTCGCTTGAGGACAAGTCTCCCTTCTTAGGAGCAGACATTCTGGTAATTATTAGTTTGAAATTAAACTATAATGGAACAAGTAGCACGTAAAGTTGTTGATTAAAAGTACGCTTTCCGTGATACTAGCAGTCTGCTGGAGCTCGGACATGGAGGCTGGCCCAGGTCGAGCTGTCATTAGGAATGTACCACTGTGTCAGTGATAGCAGGGGTGTCCAACGTTACATCCCCATAAATGCTTCAAATTTCAGTCCGTCAGCTTGAACACGTTCTACAAAATAATTAAACAAATTTACACTGAGCTATTTCCGAAGGATAATTTATACTCAAACACTTGATTTAGTGAAGCCAAAAACACAATGTTCACAATCACAACCAACATAAATCACCTATTCTCTCATTGAAATAATCAGTTCCACGCTCCGCAGACGTTCATTCAAAAAGTCCTTCACATCTTCACAGCTCAGGCCTCGTCCATATTTACACCTAGAGGCACAGTCTGTGGTTTCCAGTAATACTTTAATAAGCAATGAACGAGATGGCAAACCTTTAAATACAATGGTGGACAGTAAAGAAGTACCATTCAGCAGCATGGAACAGAAATGAAGTGTCAAACATTTCATTGCCCTGCACTCTGGTGAAATATTTTATGCGTCAGTTTATGGAGGAAATGTATTTATCCATGTAAAGAAAACTTCAGGCAGTATGGGACAAGTCAAAAGATAATCGTATATAATGTCATGATTTAATGAGAACAGAGTCATAATATTTCAAGAAAAAAGTTGTAACATTACGTTAATAAGCATAATAAGACAAAACTGGTTGATGTTAACAACTGGAATCATTCCAAACACAAAATCTATTATACTGTTTTACTGTTATTTTTGATTACTTTGAAAAAAGTAGAAAAGATGACAATGAAAAGATCAGCTTTATTTTTTATTTTAATTATTTTAGCGGAATTTTTACATTCATGATTGTAAATTTATGAACCACAAACTTCTTTTTTCAGTCTTTCACTGAAACAGGACTTATAGCAGGTATAATCACTCAGTAACTGCAAAAATAAGAAGGTCAAAAAGACTTTGAATGCATGTCTGAATTGTAATTTGTACGTGTAAAATGTAACTTTTTTCTTCCTTTCTTTCTTTTTTCTTTTCTTCTCTGATTTTTTTTTCTTGTCCTTAGGTGTCATGTCCCCCTGGCAACTTAGTTCATGTTCTCGTTTTGCGCTACATGTTTTAAAATGAAACATTCATCAAAAGTGCAATATGTTTAATAGAGTTTTATTTTTAATAAAAAAGGCTGTTGCGACAAAACCCAATTTGTACTGTGCAAAACATCTTCAGCAGCTTTTTTTATACAATCATTTAAGGCATAATTTTTACAGTTTAAGATGTTGAATCATATATATTACATATATATATGTAATAACACAAGTAATGTAAACAAACAACAATGTGAGGGGCTCATTCTAGAAGGGTAAATAAGTCCATCAAAGAAAATAGTTTTTTGGGCCTCTTTGTTTTTCATGTAGGATTTCTTATATAGCTTGAGTTCATTCTTCAATGCATTGATGTGGGGCTTCGCCTTGCGGTATTTACATCTGTGAATGAAATGTTTTCCAAATGAGATCAGACTGTTCACCTAGAAGTCCAAGTTCTTCTCCTTTTCAAACATCCACTTCAAAGGGTGCTCGGCAGCCTATCAAAGCATTTTACAACTGATTGGACAGGGTTATCTACTCGATCCGTGCTGTGCAAATGCACGTCATAAAAGTCTGCAAACTCTTTATAAAAGTTCAACAAAATTATGTAATACCTCAATCAACCCTTTTTTGGGGCCTTGTTTGGAAACTGAATTTTCAATTAAAATTCAGTCATTAAAATCATCTATAATCAGCAATAGAGATGTAGATGATGGAATATTTGTAGAAACTATGTTCTGACTGTCACTTTTATATTGCCAGTAAACCCACTGGAAGTTCAGCCTATAATCCTCCCTGCTTTTCGAACTTCTTCATGTGCAATGATGCTACCTCTTTTTGATGTACTGTATATTACTGTAAAGAATAATCTATTCCTAATTATTGGAATATGGCATGGCTGAGTGTGTTTGTGCATATACGCTCATCGGCCGCTTTATTAGGTACACCTGTTAAATTGCTTGTTCACACAAATAGCTAATCAGCGAATCATTTGGCAGCAACTCAATGCATTGAGGCATTTAGAAGTGATTAAGACAACTGGCTGGAGTTCAAACCGAGCATCAGAATGGGGAAGAAAGAGGATTTAAGTGACTTTGAATGTGGCATGGTCTACTGAGATTGTCAGCACCATCTCTAGGGTTTACAGAGAATGGTCTGGAAAAGAGGACATATCCGGTGAGCGGCAGTTGTGTGGACGAAACTGCCTTGTTGATGTGAGAGGTCACAGGAGAAGGAGCAGACTGTTTGGAGATGATATGAAGACAACAGGAACTCAAATAACCACTCGTTAAAAACACACACACACACACACACAATAAAGGGAAGGCTTATTGTTTCACTTTCATTTATCTCGGGTCTACACACCGAAAAGGTAAGGAAAGAGCAGTCACACAGCCACTCAGCAGTGTTTCATACTTTGATAATTCATTCTTAGCTTAATTTAGTTGATTACATCTATAATCCTAGCAAGTTTATAAATGGAAATTCAATATAAAGCAAAGTTTATCACCAGTTGTCTGCTCAAATGGGCTAAAATTGTTTAGCATATGTCTACTCTGGAACAAATATTGTTCTTCTGAAGGATTTATAAACCGCTAATGTGATGGTTTATGATGTTTTTTTAGGTATCTACAAAGCAAATGTCAAATTAAAACAAACCAGACTGTGAGAAGGAAACACTTTTACTATCAATTTGACTTCACAACCCAAAAGTGTTCCTCTTTTTATGTCTCTTTATGCACATCCTGTAATCACCTCAATACAGCCTTTCCAACAAATAGTTTATTAGCTGGATAAGAACTGGATATCCTGATATCCAACCGCTTCATAAGTAGACCTACTGTATGCAGAGAAAGCTCAAGTGTGCCCTTACTGTTAGAACTTGGCAGCAAATACAGGAAGTAGAACCCAAAAGCACGACTCAAAGCAAAGTATCAACAAAAGTTTTTAATAAATAAACAGAAAACAACGGTACAGGGAGGGATGGACACTCTAACCTGGCTACCTGGAAATACAACATAAAACATCCATCAAGGCTATAGAAATTACAAAATAAACTCAGGAGAAAAGCTATGAAAACTACAACCCAAATCACCCTGACACTGGCTAATAATTGCTAAACACTACTGCAGGGGAAAAAGGGAAACTGAGGTCGCTCACAAAGGTGAGGAAAAAGGGAGACTTATCATTAACAAAACAAAACGCTCACAAATGGTGAGGATCAATAGGTGTAATACTATTAACAAAAAGCGCTCACAAAAGTGTGAGGAACAATCTAAACACAGAGAACACTAAACACAGAAGACTAACTACTCTGGCAGACAAACATGAGGAAGACAATCACAGAAACGAAGAAACAGCTCGGTGAACAAACAATCTCTGACAAAAAGGGGGTAATCTGACAGGAGACGATGACGTGGAGAAAGGCTGGTAGACTTGGTACAGGAACACAAGACGTACTGGCACAAAACTAAGGGAGAGGCAGACATAAATACACTAGGTAATGAGGAACAGCTGGAAACAATCAGGGGCGGGGCTGACAATCACCAGACAGGGAAACACAGGGCAGGAAGAGTAAAGCTGAAACACAAGGGAAGACAATTAATTTCAAAATAAAACAGGAAATAACAATACCAAATGACAAGACTGAAATAATAAACACACTTAACTTGACAGATATGACACTTACTGGCTCCAGAGGAACTAACTGACATGACTTAATGGGAAAGTTAAAGTGAAAAAATAATGTTATTTCAGTTACATAGGCCTAGTTTTGTTTTAATCAGTTTATACTGTATTGAAAAGTTTTAGAATAGAATCAAATATTTATTTTAAATTGTCATTGGGAGAAATTCACTTGTTACAGCAGCATTAACAAGCTATTATTATCTAATAAAATGATAAATATTTACAGTATGTGCTAAAAATAAATATGTTTGAATAGCAAATGAAATGAAATGAAACACAGTATTTAGATTATGGATATGACTTATGTATAAAATACAAACAGTGCAAGTTTGCTGTGCCAAAATTAGTGCTAATTATTTATTTTTGACACTATGTAGATGCTGTTTACGTTGCTTTTATGTATGTACTGACACCCAGTGATGAGCTTCATAGTAGTTACATTATTGACTTTTTTATATCAACTTGTATAAATGTATTAGAAATTCTATTAGGCTATAATTTGTATCTTACTGCTGATTGTTTTTGGGGATATTTGAGGAGTCAATTGTCTGTGAATGTTTTTTATATTGGTTGAGTGGTCTTTGGTTTGAAAAACTTTGAGAAACACTTGTTTACGAAACATGATTAAATGTATTGATTATCCTGTATATATATGTAGTTAAAGTCAGTTGTGCTTCATTAATGCACACCAGTAACCATAATTCACAACTAGAACTAAAGGAGTTTTATTATTGAATAATCTAAAGTTTTTTTTTCCTGTGAACTGATTAATGGTTTAGTTATTATGAATCCAAGGTGTTTTATTCAGTTGCTCTATTTTGTTAAAATCTCGTAAAATCTTCAGCTTACAATAGTATAATCCGGATAAATTCAATACTTTTAGTTTTTCCGCCAACCAACTAATTGATTAAATGACTAATTATGCTCTAAATGATCCAATAATATGATTTATTGTAATTTTGACACAGGAGTTTTGCCACTTTTATTGAAGTAAGGGATGTGAATACCTCTTCTTCTATATTTTTTCATATAATGACATGATTGATCGCAAACTTACAGACTGAATTAGTCCAGTTTACACATTATGTTGGTTGTGTTTGTGTAAAGGGTTGCTTTCTACGATGAGTCATTCTGAGCAGGAAGATGATGGAGTCCTGTCTGAGGAGCATGAGGGCTGGGCCCAACCTGAGAGGTGAGCTGAAGGTCTCTCATCTTTGCATGTCAGAGCTCAGTGTGAAATCCATCCACTGTCATGAGTCTCTGAAGTCTGACTGTTCGGGGGAGGAAGGGCATGCTACTCATTTCAGACTCTGATAAATTTGGTTTGCTATGTTAACTTGTAACACAACACCATTCTTTACAGTCACTGCACTTTGAGTATCTCCACTTATCTGTTGATGCCCGATTTCTTTCAGGACTGAGCAGGAAAGACCAGATTCTCCTGCACCAAGCTGTGTGTCCATGAAGAGTAAAGGGTCCATGGATTATCCTATGGCTTTCCAACAGCAAGATTCAAATTCCAAGTAGGTCAAGACTAGCTACTCGCCGCCTTTAGTTTTCAGAAAGTTACATGGCAACACCTCTTTGTAGTTTGTATTACAGCAGCTAGAGAGAGAAACCTCAGGTCCTCAGACAGGGAGATGTGGGTGCTCCAAGTTTCAGACTGAATAATTACAGAACAATGATGCAAAAGCATGATCAGTTCACCTTTAAGCCTCTGAGGGTTCACATTAGTGTGTGCATTTTTAACTCACCACCTACACTACACTGCACACATTGCTTTTATCTGCATTTTCTGCATTTTAAAAACAAAATCACACCATCCACCTTCATTCACAGTGTTTCTCCACCTGTCCTCTAATGCTTTACATATTTCAGGACTGAGCAGGAAAGATCAGATTCTCCTGCACCAAGCTGTGTGTCCATGAAGGGTAAAAGGCCCATGGGATTATCCTATGGCTTTCAAAGAGCAAGATTCCAACTCTTAGTTGAAAGTCAGCATGAGACTAAAGCTTTGAATATTCACTGTTGATTACTGCTGAATCCCAAACAGTGATATTTGGTACAGCCCTACTTGTAACCCCATCTGTCTTCATAGTCACTGAGCTTCATATACCTCCACCTGTCTTCTGTCAATGCTTCATTTCTTTCAGAGCTGTGCAGAAAAGAGCAGATTCCCCTGCACCAAGTTCCGTGTCCATAAAGAGCACCAACTCCATGGATTATCCTATGGCATTCAAAGATCACAACTCAAATGCTGAGTAAGTCAAGAGAACATTTTGATCATAAATTCTTGAAGAGGAGCTTGAACAATATTATAAAGCACAACACACTCCACCAACACATTCAATAATCTCCTCCTCATTTTCATTTTCTCTTTGGAAAAAAAGCTAATGTCCTCTGATGTCATCACTAATGTTTCCTCCACAGAGTCCACAAGAAGACGTCAGAGATTGTGACTGATCATCAGACAGAGCTCAGCTCCATATTTAAGGTGTGCACTGTACAAGCCCACCTCTAGTAGTTGACACATGTAAACAGAAAGCAAGACAACAAGATTGGATTCAAGCACTATTGTATACTTTTCTAACACCAAGCGCCGTGTTTCATTCCCTAAAAGAAAAAACAAAACTCAGCTATTGCTTGGTCATTGACCATTTCTTACTGAGAAACAGCAGCTGAGGGTTAAGGGAATTATGATGTGCTGATCCCCTGCTTTGTTCTCAGTAATGCTGCTGCCCATGTTTGTAGCTTTCTTGACCATCACTGCTCTGAATAAAAATAGTAACCAACAAATGTAACTATAGACCTTCAATTTTATAAAGCTGGAAGTTAACTGAATATTGTTTTATTTCAGCTTCTCGAGGAGAACATTATTGCTTTTGTGAAGAGCGAGCTTCAGAATTTTCGGAGGGTTCTAGGTCCAGAGTACCCAGAATGCTTAGAGAGCCAACGGTGGGAGGAGGAGGTGGTGGATGGTGAAGAGGAGGAGCAGAGAAGGAGCAGCAGAGAGGCATTTCTGAAGATCACACAGCACTTCACACATCCTCAGGAGGATGAAGCAGGAGGAGCTGGCTGACTCTCTGCATCATAGTAAGAAGCTTTATTTACATAGCTTAAGATATACAAAAAATATACAAAGTTTACTAAATAAATATATATTGTACATACACAGTATTACGTTGATCATATAATAAATATGCCAGGCAACACCTACATAAGGTCCTCCATTTGGTGAGGCTACATCAAGAGGTTATGTTTGCTTGTAGACAATGTCGCAAGTCATCTGAGTGTTTTTGGAGGCTTATACATTAACTTATATCGGATCTGGGGCAAAATGGTAACCTGCCTTTTCTATAAAACCACAATTAACTGTTGCCTAGTAGCTAGCAGACCATTATTATAGTAGGAGATGCATGTTTGGATATCGGGTGAGGGAGGTACAGTATAGGTGAACAGTCCTCCAGTGCGCCATGTTGCAGTCACCACATCAGAATCTCAGAGTCTAATGTAATTTAACACACGATTTGTTGTTTTTCCTTGTAGAAACTCATGCTGCACTGTGTGTCCGTAAATTCAAATCCAATCTGAAGGAGATGTTTCAGTGTGTGTTTGAGGGGATTGCTAAAGCAGGAAACCCTGTGCTTCTGAATCAGATCTACACAGAGCTCCACATCACAGAGGGAGGCACTGCAGAGATCAATAATGAACATGAGATCAGACAGATTGAAATGACTTACAGGAAACCAGCCAGACCACAGACAACCATCAGATGTGAAGACATCTTCCAACCTTTACCTGGAAGAGATGAACTGATCAGAACATTGATTACAAAGGGAGTGGCTGGCATCGGGAAAACAGTTTTGACGCAGAAGTTCACTCTGGACTGGGCTGAAGGCAAAGCCAACCAGGACATAGAGTTCACATTTACATTCACTTTCAGAGAGCTGAATGTACTGAAAAATAAGAAGTTCAGCTTGGTTGAGCTGATTCATCACTTCTTCATCGAAATTAAAGAAGCAGGAATCTGCAGGTTTGAAAAATTTCAGGTTTTGTTCATCTTAGACGGTCTGGATGAGTGTCGACTTCCTCTAGATTTCCATAACAATGAGATCCTGACTGATGTCACAGCGTCCACCTCAGTGGATGTGCTGCTGACGAACCTCATAAGGGGAAAGCTCCTTCCCTCTGCTCGTCTCTGGATAACCACACGGCCTGCAGCAGCCAATCAGATCCCCCCAGAGTGTGTTGACATGGTGACAGAAGTCATCGGGTTTACAGACCCACAGAAGGAGGAGTACTTCATGAAGCGATTCAGAGACAAGGAGCAGGCCAGCAGAATCATCTTTCACATCAAGACCTCACGAAGCCTCCACATCATGTGCCACATCCCAGTCTTCTGCTGGGTCACTGCTACAGTCATGGAGGAGGTGCTGAAGACCAGAGAGCAAAGAGTGCTGCCCAAGACCCTGACTGAGCTGTACATCCACTTCCTGGTGGTTCAGTCCAAAGTGAAGAACGTCAAGTATGATGGAGGAGCTGAGACAGATCCACACTGGACTCCACAGAGCAGGGAGATGACTGTGTCTCTGGGAAAATTAGCTTTTGAGCAGCTACAGAAAGGCAACCTGATCTTCTATGAATCTGACCTGACAGAGTGTGGCATCGATATCCGGGGAGCATCGGTGTACTCAGGAGTGTTCACACAGGTCTTTAAAGAGGAGAGAGGACTGTACCAGAACAAGGTGTTCTGCTTCATCCATCTGAGTGTTCAGGAGTTTCTGGCTGCGCTCTATGTCCATCTGACATTCATCAACTTTGGTGTCAGTCTGCTGTCAGATGGAAAATCTACACTGTGGTCTATATTCTTCAAAACAGAACCTGAACACTTCTATCAGAGTGCTGTGGACAAGGCCTTACAGAGTCCAAATGGACACCTGGACCTATTCCTCCGCTTCCTTCTAGGTCTTTCACTGGAGGCCAATCAGACTCTCCTAAAAGGCCTGGTGAAACAGACAGGAAGCAGCTTACTGACCAATCACAAAACAGTCCAGTACATCAAGAGGAGGATCAATGAGAACCTGTCTCCAGAGAGAAGCATCAATCTGTTTCACTGTGTGAAGGAAATGACTGGCCATTGTCTAGAGAAGGAGATCCAGCAGTGCCTGTTTTCAAGACATCTGCTCCCCTTTGAATTATCTCCTGTTCAGTGGTCTGCTCTGGACTTCTTGTTGCTGTCTTCAGAAGAAGATCTGGATGTGTTTGACCTGAAGAAATACTCTGGTTCAGAGGAGGCTCTTCTGTGGCTGCTGCCAGTGGTCAAAGCCTCCAGTAAGGCTCTGTAAGTTCAAAACCTAACACCCAAATTAAATGTATTAAAATGTTAAGTGTATTAAAACTTAGTTTCTTTTTGTTGTTGCTAATGCTTCTTTAGGCTGAGTTGCTGTAATCTGACAGAGAGGAGCTGTGAAGCTCTGTCCTCCGTTCTCAGCTCCCAGTCCTCCAGTCTGAGAGAGTTGGACCTGAGTAACAACAATCTGCAGGATTCAGGAGTGGAGCAGCTCTGTGCTGGGCTGAAGAGTCCTCATTGTAAACTGGAGGTTCTCAGGTCAGACCGTATGCATAACTACTGTGTAGTTTGTGGAAACTTGGATTTGCAGGCAGTATGCAGTCAAACTGTGGTCTGGACTCAACTCTTCTTTTTTTTTTTTTTTTTTTTTTACAAAAGGTAATTGCAAAATTTGTTCCCATAAAAGCAGGGACAGGTAAAATACCCCTTAATTCTGTGTGTGTGTGTGTGTGTGTGTGTTTGCAGGCTCTCAGGCTGTCTGATCACAAAGAAAGGCTGTGCTTCACTGGCCTCTGCTCTGTGTTCTTCCCACCTGAGAGAGCTGGACCTGAGCTACAATCACCCTGGAGACTCTGGAAGGATGATGCTTTCTGCTGGACTTGAAGATCCAAGCTGGAGACTGGACACTCTCAGGTAAGGACAGACAAGGTTGTAAGTTGAGTTTGAAAGACACTGAAGCTGTTAAATGTTGATCAGACTTTGTTTTTGGCCCAGGGTGGACCATGGTGGATCACAGTCAATGAAATCTGGTCTGAGGAAGTGTAAGTGTGTGTGTGTTTTTTTTTTTTCTAAAAAGGTCTGGATAGGAGAGCAGATAAATACCTTCTGAATATATTACTCACTGCAGCTTTTGAGTCTATAACCATCAGATGGTTGAAACCAGAGCCTCCCTCGTACGTACAATATATGGCTTCAAAAAGTTTGGAACATTTATTACATGGAGCAGATTACATTTTCACTCAGACTTCAAAAAGTCACATTTACTAAAAGATGGGAACCTGTGGTACCCCTTTGGATACAATACAAATTAGTGCTGATGGCACAATCTCTACCAAACTGGTGTTTGTTGAGGTCTTGTATTTTAGAGCGGACTTTTTACTTTTTGCATTTATTTTCTTTAACTATTGTTATTATTTTTTTCTTTTCTTTAATATCCTCCTGATGTGCGATTGCAGCTCATTTTGTTTCATTGTGTATTTTTCCTGTGTCTTCCTGGTTATGACGGCAGCCTGACAGAACGTCCTGAAATTGGTCAGACAGTCAATGCTAACTTTGTCTCCTTCTCGCCATCAGACACCAGTGAATTCACTCTGGACCCAAACACAGCAAACAGAAAACTGATACTGTGCGACAACAACAGGAAGGTGACAGCAAGGAAAGAGACGCAACCATATCCTGATGACCCAGAGAGATTTGACTACTGGAAACAACTGCTGGGTACAGACGGTCTGACTGGTCGCTGTTACTGGGAAGTTGAGTGGGAAGGACATGTTTATGTAGCGGTGGCTTACAGAGGAATCAGAAGGAAAGGAGAGAGTGATGAGTGTTGTCTTGGAAGGAATAATCAGTCGTGGAGTCTGGGCTGCTCTGATGATGGTTACTCTATCCTACACAGTAACAGAAGAGAGTCCATCAGTGTACCTCCTTTGAACAGAGTGGGAGTGTACCTGGACTTCCCTGCTGGCACTCTGTCCTTCTACAGAATCTCTGATAGACTGACCCACATCCACACTTTCCACACCACATTCACTGAGCCGGTCTATCCTGCTTTCAGGATCAAGATGGACCCGCTGAACTCGCCAGTGTCTTTGTGTTAGATACAGAAAAACATAGTGTGGGGGTGTTGTTTGGAGTATAAATTAAATGTTTTAAATCAATGGTGACAAAGATTAAGTGATATTAGTGATACTCAGCTTCCGACCAAGTGTACTCTATACACGGGGAGCGTCACAACATGATTAGTGTTCAGAATTGATTAGAAATTTAAAGATCTAACTAAACACCCATGTTTGATGTTTTTCACAATTTAGGGACTTGTTTATTTTATTGTATTCATCCTGTTAGGATACTCATTATTACCTCCACTAAGGAGGTTATGTTTTCACCGGGGTTTGTTTATTTGTTTGTATGTATGTTGGTTTGCAAAAGAACTCAAAAAGTTGTGGACAGATTTTGCCGAACTTTTTGAGTTATTTTGCAAATCAACAAACCAACATACAAACAAACAAGCCCCGGTGAATACATAACCTCCTTGGTGGTGGAGGTAACTTTAAAAAAAAGTCTGCACTCTCTGAATGGAGGTCTGTGCTCTCTGTGTGCTTATTCATTTATTCGTCATCAACCACTTATCCTCACATAGGGTTGCAGTGGGGCTGGAGCCTATCCCAGCTGTCTAAGGGTGAAAGGCCCTGGACAGTTACCAGTTCACCACAGGGCACTGATACCGCTTTCACATTAAATTAGTGCATCGATGGAGGATTTTCTAACCCGTGCCGACGCTCCTTGGTTCGGCATTAGGGGCTTTCACACTGCCAGCAGTCGCAGGTCTGACCTCCTACTGTGAGAACTGCTGTTTTTTCCTCCCTCTTCTTCTTCACGGATTTTCACATATGTGTGGGATCAGGATTCCCTATTTGAAGAAGAAGAAGAATTCCTTTATTAATCCCTCAATGAGGGAAATTACATTTTTTCACTCTGTTAGTACATATATATATTTTTCAATTGCACATTACACACACAAGTCATGAAACAAACACATGCATTAGAGGAGAGGTGTCAGAGTGAGGGGGCTGCCCCTTATCCAGGCGCCCCGAGCAGTTGGGGGTTCGGTGCCTTGCTCAAGGGCACCTCGGCAGTGCCCAGGAGGAGGACCAGCTACCAGTCCACTCTCCACATCAAGTCCGACCTGGACTTGAACTGGCGACCCTCCGATTCCCAGCCCAAGTCACTACAGACTGAGCTACTGCCGCCCCTGAGCTACTGCCGCCCCTTCCTGAAGTGACGTAGAGTTAATTCACATACTGTATGTGCTTCCATTAAAGAACGTGTTGCTACACATTTGATTTGTTTGAAAAAAAATCTCTGCCCTTAAGAGAACAGTCTCTAGGAGATCAACAGGAAGACTGATCTCATGGGAGTGGACAAAAACTTTGCTCTGTTCAGAGATCAGAGTGAGTAGCTCTGCAGCCCTGGAGCTGCAGAGCAGTGACAGCCTGACAGGCTGCTCTGGGACTAATCCAGAAAGTCATTTAAAGTAATTTAGGGCAATGCAGGATGCCTTTCACCCTGCAGCTGTGCAGAGCTGATAAATTCCCGGGTCGACCGGAAGGTCCTTTGACCTGGGTCAAAATGCTGCAACAACGAAGGTCTGGATAAGAGGGCAGATAAATACAGTGCCTCCTGAATATATTACTCACTGCAGCCTTAGAGTCGACAACCATCAGGTGGTTGAAACCAGAGCCTCCCTCGTATGGCTTCAAAAAGTTTGGGACATTTATTACATATATGGAGCAGATTACATTTTCACTCAGACTTCAAAAAGCCACATTTACTAAAAGATGTGGTACCCCTTTGGATACAATACAAATTAGTGCTGATGGCACAGTCTCTTTCTGATCTGTGTCTGATCTGATTTCCCTCATTTAGTGTTTAACTGGTGTTTGCTGAGGTTTTGTGTTTTAGAGCAGACTTTTTACTTTTTGCATTTATTTTCTTCAACTATTGTTATTATTTTTTTACTTTTCTTTAATTTCATTTAAGATCACCTGTGAAAGACTGTAAAATAGATATTCAGCTAGGCAAAGGAAACACTGTATTCAAATGCATTTTAGTGTATTGTTACTGAAAAACAATCAAATAAAAATGAAGTTAAAAAAATGCTGCAACAGCAATTTCACACTGCACGAATACGCCACGTCGAAGCGGGTCAACCTGGGATTTTCATGCTGTGTGAATTCACACTTACAGTCATGCCTATGGGCAATTTAGATTAACCAGTTGACATGTATGTCTTTGGATGGTGGGAGTACTAACCATATCACTGAATATGTTGCTGCAGGATAGTTGAGAGAATAAGAAACCTGAATCGTCATTGTCCCTGTCTTTATTTTATATAGGTTGGGAACAATGAAAACAAACCAAAAAAAAAAATGTTGTAAATAACGTTGGATGTCAGTCATGTTACCTGTTCCTAAAAGTTCCTAGAGTTTGGAAGTGATTTTATAATGTTAAAAGTCTAAAAGAATAATTAAGAGTAAAATCAGATGGTTGTTTCATCAGTATTTTTAATGTGAGAGATAACTGTTTTACAGAATTGATATATGTGAACTGAAAATGAACAAACAAACATGTGAAAAGTGACAAAAATAGAAACTTTGGACATTCATCTCAGACACTCATTTTCAGTTGTTCATCCAATCATTCATCCTCTGGTAACAACTGCTTATCCTGTTCAGGGCCTTGGGGGGATGGCTGACACATTGGGCAAAGAGACAGATCATCAGAGCATCACAGTGCCGACACAGCCACCTATGGCCAAGTTGGAGTCACAGTTATCCTAACCCGCATGTCTTTGAACTGTGGCCGTGCTACAACAGAAGGGCCCCAGGTGATTGTTATAGATGGATATTTTTAATACAAGACAAAAGAATCTAAAACCACACAGATGGTCCTTACAGCTCTAAAGAGATGATCTCTCTCCTCATCTGCTGTTTGAGCCTCAGATTATGGCCGATTTCAAGAACTGAAAACAGATCAAATGTAGATTATTAGGTGAGTCCTAAAAATGCAACATGCATCACTGCAAATTATTTGGTTCTTACAATGATAAAAAAAAAAACTTAGATTTAGACATGTAAGATAATTAGTTATTATTTTTATTTATTTATTTTAAGTGTTCAACTTTACACTATCATCTTAAATCAAGAAACCTTGTGAAGTAAAATTGTCTTGCTGCATGGACTGATGATTTCACTTGTTTTCAGTACATCATTTTTCCTCAGGTTTAGTGTTTTCATCTTGATGAAAACAGGTAAATGATATGATTGTGAAAAGAACTCTGAAGTCCTCAGGCTTCAGTCGTGATAATCATCTATCAGTGACTACCAGTCAGGCTGAGGCATTGCTGAGCTCATGAGCTGGAATTTTGGTTGCAGTTTCTGTATTTGAAGAGAGCTACAGGGGTTGGACAATGAAACTGAAACGCCTGGTTTTAGACCACAATAATTCATTAGTATGGTGTAGGGCCTCCTTTTGTGGCCAATACAGCATCAATTCATCTTGGGAATGACAGATACAAGTCCTGCACAGTGGCCAGAGGGATTTTGAGCCATTCTTCTTGCAGAATAGTGGCAAGGTCACTACGTGATGCTGGTGGAGGAAAACGTTTCCTGACTCGCTCCTCCAAAACACCCCAAAGTGGCTCAATGATATTTAGATCTGGTGAGCGTGCAGGCCATGGGAGATGTTCAACTTCACTTTCATCTTCATCAAACCACTCTGCCACCTGTTTTGCTGTGTGTATTGATGCACTATCATCCTGACACACGGAACCACCTTCAGGATACAATGTTTGAACCACTGGGTGCACATGGTCCTCCAGAATGGTTCGGTAGTCCTTGGCAGTGACACGCCCATCTAGCACAAGTATTGGGCCGAGGGAATGCCATGATATTGAAGCCCAAACCATCACTGATCCACCCCCATGCTTCACTCTAGGCATGCAACAGTCTGGGTGATACGCTTCTTTGGGGCTTCTCCACACCGTAACTCTCCAGAATGTGGGAAAGACAGTAAAGGTGGACTCATCAGAGAACAATACATGTTTCACATTGTCCACAGCTCAAGATTTTCGCTGCTAGCACCACTGAAACCGATGTCTGGCATTGACACAAATGACCAAAGGTTTGGCTATAGCAGCCCAGCCATGCATATTGACCCTGTGGAGCTCGAGACTGACAGTTTTGGTGGAAACAGGACAGTTGAGGTGCACATTTAATTCTGCAGTGAGCTGGGCAGCTGTGGTTTTATGTTTTTCGGATATAATCCGGGTTAGCACCTGGACATCCCTTTCAGACAGCTTCCTCATCCACAGTTACTCCTGTTGGATGTGGTTCCTTCTTGGCAGTATGCTGACATTACCCTGGATACCGTGGCTTTTGATACATCACAAAGACTTGCTGTCTTGGTCACAGATGTGCCAGCAAGACATGCGCCAACAATTTATCCTCTTCTGAACTCTGATATGTCACCCGTAATGTTGTCTGCATTGTAATATTTTAAGCAAAACTGTGCTATTACTCTGTTAATTGAACCTTCACACTCTGCTCTTACTGGTGCAATATGCAATCAATGAAGTTTGGCCACCAGGCTGGTCAAATTTTGCCATGAATCCTCCAACACTAAATTGGCCAGTGTTTCAGTTTCATTGTCCAACCCCTGTATTGCTGTTAGTGCAATCAAATAATAGAAGCTTGAGTACATGCCTTCCTTTGACAGCATTAATGAAAACACTTCAACTCACCTGCTTGAAAGAGAAGCTGGCAACTTGGCAGTCACATGGCAAACTCAGCAGATGAGCCTGGAAACGATCTGATAGGAAGCAAATATGAATCACCGTAGTAAGATTTCACCAAAATGTACAATACTATTTCCTTTGAAGATCAGTGATAAAAACTAACACCACCACTGTGATGCATTATTGAGGAATTAATGTGTACATTCCTTTAATGTTACATGTAGGGCTAACCTCAATTTACTCACTGGCAACTTCATTAGGTTAGTCTCTTCAATTGCTCATTAATCCAAATAGCTAATCAACCAATCATATGGCAGCAGCTCAATGCATTTAGGCATGTAGATGTGGTAAAAACAAGTTGCTGAAGTCCAAACCGAGCATCAGAATGGAGAAGAAAAGGGATTTAAGAAACGTTGAATGTAGCATTATTGTTGGTGACAGACAGGCTGGTCTGAGTATCTCAGAAACTGCTGATCCACTGGGATTTTCACAACAACCATCTAACCAGGGTTTACAAAGAATGGTCCAGAAAAGAGGAAATATCCAGTGAGTGGCAGTTGTGTGGATGAAAATGCCTTGTTGATGTGAGAGGTCACAGGAGAAGGAGCAGACTGTTTGGAGATGATAGAAAGGCAACAGTGACTCAAATAACCACCGGCTAAAATTAAGAGAATAGCGTCTGTGAAGCACAACACTGGAGTCTTGAAGAAGATGGACTACAGCAGCAGAAGAGCACACCTGGTGTCACTGCTGTCAGCTAAGAACAGGAAACTGAGGCTACAGTGTTTCCTGGCCTGATGAGTCTCTTTTTCAGGTGAACATTCAGATGGTAGATGGTCAGAGTTTGGAGTAAAGAACATGAAATCATGGATCCATCCTGCCTTGTGTCAACAGTTGAGGCTGCTGGTGGTGTAATGGTGTGGGGGATATTTTCTTGGCTCACTTTGGGGCCCTTGTTGCTGACCAGGTCCATCCCTTTATGACCAGCAGGATGATGCTCCATGTCACAAAGCTCAGATCATCTCAAACTGGTTTTTTGAACATGACAAAGAGTTCACTGTACTCCAATAGGTCCTTGGTCAACATGGATCATAACTTATATTTTGATGAAATTTAGTCTGAATCTACAAAGTGGCTAATTTATCTTTTTTTAATTTCTTTGTCAAATAAAAGTAAAATACCTTCCTCTGAATTGGAGTGGAGTAGAAGTATAAAGCAACAGAAAATGTGAACAAAGTTCAAGTACAGCAAAGTTACAGAACAGTCATTTCCTTTCCACCACTGATAGTATGCAGTATGGAACAGATACAGTGCTAGTCTTGCTCTCTATTACCTTTGAGGATCTGAAGTTTTGTCAGAACGGCCACAAACTCATCGTAGTCGATCCCTCCTTTGGAGTGGTAGTCACGCCACAGAACTCTGAAGGTCTCCTCATCCAAATCAAATTCTGCAGGAAGAAGACAAAAACGGGTGAAAAGTCATCCACAAACTGACACTGGAGTGACTGACTTGCCACTCAGTTCAAGTTTTCTTAAATCTGGAGAAACTTTAAGGCTGCTATCAAAGATATGATGTATTACCACGGACAAACAGAGCCCTTTTCATTTGGTTTTGAGTGACAGATGGTGGGTTCGTCTTCTCGTAGCTCTCCACATACTCCCTCCTGACAACAGCCACATAGTGCTCCAGTTTGAAGACCTCCACCGCGTTCAGGTCTCCAGTTTTATCTGCCTGAGTTCTAGTTAAAGAGCTCTAACTCCTCTTAGTGTAATATTTCTCCTATTACAGCCATCACTGGCGCAACGTAGCCTGCTTCTAGACCTATGTGATAACTAAATATGGCTCTAACTACTGAGCATGATTACCAGAACCAGCAGTGAAGCAGCATGAAGGATACGTCCATAAGAGTCAACAGGAGGTGGGCTGTCTTAAGACTCAGGGCTAAATTAGGAGACAATAAATATGTTGATATGCATAAAAACATCTCATTCAGATTTAGATGTCGCGGTTAAAGGAACCGTATGTAGGATTGTGGCCAACTACTGCAATCACTTTCAAATTACTGTAGAGCGGTGTCTCCCCTCCCCCTCCCCCCTGACAACCCTGAGGCTGCAGTATCCAACAGTAACATCTAGGCTGCTATGAGGAGGTAACTAGAGCAGAGCTGTCAATCCAGGTGCTGACACACTATTGACTTTGAGAGATTGGGAGATAGATGGAGGGTGGAGCATCAGACCAAAACACAACATGACAACATGAACATCAGTTGAGGGCTGCAACTTGGCTTTTTAAATGAGAATATCCTGGCTGGACTACTGTTGTCAGTGATATAAGTATTGGAAATGAACATGATTTCTTAATGTCTGATGACATATCAGGGCCATTTTATCCATCCATTCATTATCTACCGCTTATCCTCATAGGGTCGCGGGGGGGCTGGAGCCTATCCCAGCTGTCTTAGGGCGGAAGGCAGGGTACACCCTGGACAAGTCGCCACCTCATCGCAGGGCACATAGAGACAGACAACCACTCACACTCACATTCACACCTACGGTCAATTTAAATTAGCCAATTAACCTAATCCCCATGCATGTTTTTGGATGGTGGGAGAGGGCCATTTTATGATTAATTTAAATACATTTCTTACATACGGTTCCTTTAAAATGAGCAGAAAATAAACTGACATTTGCCACGAACAGAATAACCCCCAGCGATCAGCTTAGCGAGAAGTCCTTCAGCATTCAGCATCTGTTGGAAACAAGGATGAACAGAGATGAAACACCACCTCATCATGAATGCATGTCTTTCTTCAGAAACCACTTGCAAACTAGAAAAGCACTCAGACAGTGCAGACCACCACCGACTTTTTATTATTTAAAGTGACCCCTGCCGCCAAGGAAGTTATGTTTTCACCGGGGTTTGTGTTTGTTTGTTGGTTTGTCGGTTTGCAAAGTAACTCAATTATGGACGGTTTTTGATGTTTTGATGTTGTTAGGCCACTTTTGACCATCCCTGAAAATTTTGTCAAAATCTGTCCACAATTTTTTGTGTTATTTTGCAAACCTACAAATAAATAAACAAACCCTGGAGAAAACATAACCTCCTTGGCAAAAGTAATCATACTTTTGAAACCTGCTTTGTTTACATCTGTGTTAACTTGCTAGTAGTCTTTATCTTCATCAGTGCTGGCACATTATTGTTTCCTGTCCGTCAGTGAAATGGTGTGAAACCATTGACAGGACTATGTATAACATGCACATGCTTGTATGGCGTTGTGTGCATGTAGGAGATTCAAACAAATGAAACAGGAACCCACAGCAAAATAGTGATTCTGAGCCACTAGTAATCAAAGCTTCCAAAATCCTATGTTATTTGTTTTTATTATTTTTTTTAAATTGATTCCATTTACTCCCAATTTGGACTGTATACATAATGTTCCTTTCAGATCAACAAAGAGGCCATCTTTGCCCTTCAGCCACCTATACACCTGTAATGTAGAGATGTACTTTTAAGGCTTGCTCAACAACAAATATAAGAACACTTACATCAGGCCGGATTTCCTCCTGTGAAAAAAGGAAAAAGGATGTCATGTAAAAATGGGTAGACAGGCCTTTCTCACTGCAGACATTTATCTTGTGAGAGCAGGAAAAGCACAGGTGTTACTAATGACACTATAACTATGGCTCTGTTCTATATAAATGTCCCATTGACAGTCACAGTGAGCCAGCATTCACAGTACCAGTGCTTTTCTTACTGTGACCTGTCAAAATATCTTCCCAGAAAAGACATAGTACCAAACTGCACTCTTCTAATTCCTGATTTTCCATTAACAAGGAGTCCATTACTTACCGATACACACATTTCCTCTGGGAATGAGTCACAGTGCAGCTCTTTTGGCCAGGAAACGCCAAAGCTGGTCATCAAACCCTCACAACCCTGCTTGGCTCTCTCACAGAATGACCTGCAGGGCCGCTTCACCTCCCCCGCCACACACTGGGGTGCGTACACCATGCACACAAAGAGGCGGATGTCCACTGAGCACATAGTTTGCACCATTGCGTTGAAAAAGGACATCTTCATTACTGCATCTCTTTGGCTTGTGTGTCCCAGAAGATTTGGAGTGATGGTCTGGTTGTAGGGAAGGCCCTGGCACATTGGTATGGTGATGGGCTCACAGACCCCTCCGCTGCTGCCCACTCCATACTGGAAAAAAAGTGGAAAAAACACAGTGTACAAAACAATGAAAGCCATATTCAGGTGGCTTTAAACAACTGTTCTTCTCCATACTGGAGTCAGACTTACATGTTCACAGGACTCTGTGGTAAACGCTTCACACCTGAGGGAGTCTGGCCACTGGAAGCCAAACTTGTTCATCAGTGATTCGCAGCCGGATCGTGCATGCTCACAGAGCGTTCTGCAGGGAGGTCGAGGTTTTCCTGACAGACACTCGGGAGTGTAGACGGAGCACAAGAAAGACTTCATATGAGTGGAGCATCCCACTTTTACAAGCGGATAAAATTGATGCACTTCCAGGGCTGCATCCTCCTGAGTTTTGTGGCCCAGAACGTTGGGTAGGACAGTCTCAGTGTACGGCAGGTCTGTGCAGAGAGGGACAGTGATGGCCTCACATGTTGCAGAGGTTGTTTGAGTAAAGCCAAAGTCCTGACTCTGGAAGAACAGAGACATAAATCTGTGAATTCAAAATATATTTTTTATAATTTTGTCTGTCTGATGTCGTCAGGTGAAACTGGAAGATTGAGCCGCCGCTGCCGCCGCCTTGGCGGAGGTCCGCGCTCTCTGAGTGCTTTTCTAGTTTTGAAATGCACTCGACAAATACATGTATTGACTCTCCTCAAGACACAAATGTCCTAAAAAGTATCTTGAATCAAATCAAGGGCAGACTTACATGTTCACAGGACTCCGTAGTAAACGCTTCACACCTGAGGGATTCTGGCCACTGGAAGCCAAACTTGTTCATCAGTGATTCGCAGCCAGACCTCGCCTGCTCGCAAAGTGTTCTGCAGGGAGGTTGAGATTTTCCTGACACACACTTAGGTATGTATACAGAGCACAAGAAAGGCTTCAGCTGAGTGGAGCACTCCACTTGAATAAGAGGTGTGAACGTCTGTAGAGCCAGGGCTGCATCACCCTGAGTGGCATGGCCCAGGATGTTGGGCAGGATGGTCTCAGAGTAAGCCTGATCTGTGCAGAGAGGGACAGTGATGGTCTCACATGGTCTTTCAGGAGCAGTTGGAGGTACACTCGTGTCTAGACCCTGAAAAAGCAGAAACATGAAGAATCAGGTGTGACCTTACCACAAATATGACCTATGAACTACTTAATCTGCTGATATTTACAATACTTCTATCAGAAAAGTTTTTGGTTTTATGTGTGGGTTGTATTTATGAGTATTTCTTTAAAATATATGCAAAATATGAATGTGCATAAAGCCATACACATAACAAGCACTGCCTTAAGTGTCGACAGAAATTCATATGTAGTTTTAAATCTATTTTAAGTGTTTTGGTCTCTCCCAAGACACAATCCCTCCCTCCTATAGCGTCCATTACAATTTCATGCACATCAGAAATTATGCTAATTAGGTGATGATGTCACTTAGCTATTTTAGGACAGCTCCTTTCTGGAGAGTTGGCAACACTGTCCCAAAGTGACAAACTAGATCTTTAAAGAGTCTGCACAACAGCAAGAACCAACTTAACAAGTTGCTCACAGCAGCTGATCGTTTCATACTAACCTGCACACAGTTTGACGTTGGTAGAGTATCACATCTGAGCCTCGAGGGCCAGAGCAACCTCTTGACTTTGAGGGCAGGCTCGCAGTCTGTCTTGACCTTCTCACACAGAGCTCGGCATGGCTTCATCCGGCTGTCGTCCTCCGAGCCACATTCAGGCACAACAACTCGACACATGAGTATGGCGACATTTGGCGAGCAAGCAGTTTCCACAATCTGCCCAGTCTGCTGCAGGTTGTAGCCGAGCGCTCCGGTCGGACTGGAGCTAGTGGTGTATCCCAAACCTTGACAAAAGCTGGATGTTACAGGCTTGCAACTTGCCTTGCTGTGTGCCTGGTGAGGAGACAGCAGAAAACCCCAAACCACCAAGACCAAATACTTCATAGCTCTCAGTGATCTCTAAAACTGCCCTGCACTGTTTAACAAAGCTTTTGGAGGTTTGAGACCAGTGCCTCTGCTGCTCTGCCTAGGAGGTGGAGTAGGTGTCCACGAATGGAGTCTCTACATACAAGCACTGATTTAGGACCACTGCTGAGGTCACGCATCAATAAGATGCTCAACATAAAGTGAGAGCCAAACTGGTCTGAGAGCAGCAGCCCTATTCTGAGAAATTTATGCTTCACTTGAAGCTCAACATCTGGTTGTGATTGTGTGTTTTCTGTGTAACCTTGGGGGGTGAGAAGCTGTTGCACAAAGGCTGGTGCAATAAGCCTCACTTCTGGGTGGAAAGTATTTCAACACTAAAGGAATGGAGAAAATAAAGAGTCAACATGTTAAAAACAACTGTGTCCAGTTCTCTGGAGTTTTAATTTCCCTAAGTAATGACTAAAAGTTCCAGGAAGTAAGTAAGTCAGTAAGTAAGAAAATAATACATCATGCTGTTCTACCATGAAGAAGAGTAGTTGATTGCAGGCTAAACTAAAAAGACAAGAAGTCTTTTTAGTTTAGCAAAAAGAAGTACAAGACGAGTTTGATGACTTTGTTCTATTATTCATAGTCAATGCTTCAAGTGAACAGGTTTAATATTAGTCATAGCTGAATCTTGAGACTTTTATGAGGATAAAAGCTTAAGACATTTATTAATGTGTTTAATGACAGAAAGATCCAAGATATTTTAGCAGAACAGGACAGAATAACGATTTGAGTAGGACAGGTTTGTTAAATATAAACATGTATAAGTATAAATATCAATATGCTGCTATATAAAACAACATCCCTCATAAAACCAGGTGCAATGCAACCAAAAAGAGATGATACACACTGTCTGCTGGTACGTTAATCCAACACAGACTTTAAAAAATATATATATTAATTGAACTGCATTTTGTGACAAACGTCTAAAAATATCAACTTTGGATTTCAGATCACTTATCATTTATGGTTGCAGAGCTGAGTGTCCACTTTGGTGCAGCGAGATGCTTTAGAGTTGTACTCCCTGACAAAAAATATATCAGAGGATGTCCAAAGGTCATCAAAAGATGTTGCCTGAATGTGCATTATTTAATATGTCTAAAAACACAGGCTAGAATCAAGACTTAGATTTGTTTGTATTGTTCAAAAGAGAAGTTGACTTTTCTACTCTTGAGTTCATTCTCCAAAAGTAAGGAAGACTTTTTACACCAAAGAGAGCCTAATATGGTCAATTAGCTGTGGACTTCCCATTGTCTCCGCCTCATCCACGAGCCTTCAGAGCCACCAGCACAAAGTTCCTTGGAGAAAAGTTTGGGTTGAAAAGAGGAACCAGTTGGCTGTCTACACCTGCAGAAAGACAAGGCTTCAATCAGAGCTGGAAGCAAATAAAAACAACTGTTTTATTATAGGCAGTGTCACAGTATCTAATGACGAACCGTTCTCCTGCAGGTAGATCATCCTGTCCAGCAGCACCAGCGTCTCCACCACAGGTGCCAGCAGCAGGGCCAGACTGAAGTACACCACCACCCTGCTCTGCTGCTTCAACATGGCCTCCACCCGCTCCGGGTCGAGCAACAACCCTGGAGGAAGCCCGACCCGAGCCAGACCCAGACGGGCATACCTGAGAGAGAAGGTGGATTACATTAAACGTACACTATGTAATTTTTTCTCCTATCTAGTGGTTAAATTTAACTTTGCATGCATTGCAACATGGCCCCCGTCCCGGAGCTCCAGTCATTTTCCCCCAGACCTCAACAGCCCTCCTCCGGTCCAGAGGACTTCCCGGCGGGGTCCGGCCAGCCGTGCCGGGCATGAGGCGCTCCCGGGCGGCCACTCACCGCGGATCCCTGGCCGCTCTGGTCATTTTATGGCCCTTTTACACTTCTTTGGCGATGAGGATTCGGTCTTGTATTATGACCAAAAGTGCAGTGCAGGTTTTAGTTTAGCAAAACTAAACCCTGCAAGTAAAACTGGCGTCTCCACCTTGCATCTCTGTGAAAAGTGAATCGCAAAACGTGGAAATGCATTCTGTCCTATGGGTACTAGCAGGTAGTGCTTAATGTCCCTCTCGGCAGTTCGTAGTTTTTGATAGACCGGAAAGACATGGAAGCCTCCGTATGAGCGACCCGCTCTATGTAAAGACAGATAACAGATTCTTGGCCCAGGAGGATAAGTCAGATTGTTGGCATATGTTATTTTACACCAACGAGGATCTATTTATGAATGAAGACGTTGATTTGAGGTAATAAAATACTTAAAAAATTACATAGTGTCCCTTTAATACTGAAACAGTGGCTGTTATTTACCTCAGCTGCACTTACTTGAAGCAGAGTTATATAAAATAGTTTATTCCTAATGTGTCCTGTGTTATAACATAAAATCCTCAGATGACATGAAAACAATTAGTTTTGTGGAAGTATACATAATACTGAAGAACTGACAGCTTGTATTTGCTGGTATCTGTCGTATATGCTTGTAACTTGTATGATGAATATGCAATCAAAAAAGCAAAGGGAAATCATGAAAATAATCTATATAATGTACCTACTTTGTCTTTCAATGATGGATTAATTAGAAAGAGAAAACAAATTGTGATCACTCACTGATGCATTGCTGCAATTCAAATTGGCATTAATGCAGCTGCAGTGTTCACTCACTCTGTAAATGGTAGTAAGTGGGATTTCTTTATGGTCTGGATTCCTGCCCTGCGCAGATCTGGTCTTGCATCCCTGATGAAGGTCTCCAGCGTTGCCCGGTAACAGTGTGTCCTCAGCAGTAGGCTTTCCTCCCGAAGCCTGCGGACGTAGTCCTCAATGGCATGACACGCCCCCTCCCTTGCCTTATAGGACAGCTGATGTCCTGGCAGCCCCCCCACCCAGGTGCTCATTGGGTAGCCGAACTGTGAGGGAGGCGCATCCTGGCCTGGTGTTTGTGGAGCTACTACCAGTCCTGGAGGGTTGGGGTTTTCTCTGGTTGTGATTTTCATGTAGCAGCACGCCACAGAGGTGATGCCGCGCACGTGTGGGCAGTCAACGAAGTGGTGGAGGAGGGTTGAGCTGAGGTCGCCGCAGGCGTGTAGACCGGTGAGGACAAAGTCTGGATGACCCTCCTGACTGCCAGGCAGGACACATGAGCAGCAGTTTTCAGCAGGCGACCCCTCTTCAGACACACTCTTGTTCAACTTATGTTGTGACGGAAACTGAGAGTCTGTGGAACCAGGACATGATGAAGTCTGGACCATAGGAGAAGGCTCCCCATGCTCAGAGCACCGCAGTCTCTTTTTGCTGGGTCCAGGTGGAGTCGGGAGGACTGCGCTGGCACCATCTGCAGCCTTCAACTGCTTTATAAAGGCCTCCCATGATGCCTTGGGGTTTACCCAGCCAGCCAAATGACGGGGGGAGGACAGTGACACTGGGACCAGAGAGGAGCCGTTCTAGGAGGGAGAGTGGTGGCAGTTTTATACCATCTTTAGCAGGAGATAAAGACTACTAATGACTACTTCAGTAAGTAAAGGCTGCCACTTGTACTGATGAACAAATACCCAAAAACTTTGGCTTTTAGGAAGTTTTCAGCAAAGAAATATGAAGCTTAAAAAAGTGACTTTGACACATTGATGTTTAATTTAAAGTTGATTTCAAAAACAACTTTGTTGTTTAATAAGTACAGAAAAGCACCAACCGTTTTCTGCTTCTCCTTCTCCAATGCCCACAGTAACTGCCCGTCAAACTTGGATGCCATAGCAACCAAGGTGTGATCAGCCTCAATTGCAGTCACTGACAGCCCGAGCCCAAAGGCCAGAAAACGAGTCAGATGGCCCTGTTTAGTGCAGCAGAGGTGGAACATGTTTAATGAGTCATGATGTTATTATTCTCCATGCAATGAGCACAAGACCACAAAACCTAAAGCAACATTGAATGTATTTATTAACAAGTATTGTTTGTGCATCACAGACTGAACAAGTCCAGAACAAACTGTATTCTTCTGTTTGATTAAAAAAAAACTACAATAATCATTAGTTTTAGGAAATTAAGGAGCCACTTTTACGATATATTTATCAGCCATGTTTTAAGATTTAATTTCATAAGATGTGTTGACAATTAGAAGAATATAGAGTACAGTGTTGTCTGCCTAATTTACCATAGTTGCCACGCACAAATATTGCAGCTGAAATATGAATAACAGAGACACAATTATACCTGTCCAGAACCCACATCCACCACCCTGTCGCAGTCAGTCTGGTCACAAAGTTGTTTTACTAGCTGGAGTGCAAAAAAACAACACCAAACAAACAGATTAAAATACTGTTTTTAGGTACACAAGTCCATGTTCTCATATTTAAACCTGGAAAGCAGCGACCACAGCGAATTAGCAACTCCATACCAAGCCCAGCTTGCGGATCTCGTGTTGTTTCTTGGGTTTGACGTGCTTCCTGAATATGTGTCCCAGCAGTGAGCTCTGGCTTTGGTTGTCAACAAACTCCTCTGGCTTCATCGAGCCGGCTGCCCTGCCTTGCTCCAGCCTGCACTCTCTGGGAAACGCCAGAGCATGAGCAGTAGCACGGAAAGCCAAGAGAGACAGTGGCCACACTGAAGGATATCTGAAATGACAAACACTCAGTGGTTATTATGTTGATTATGAAGCTGGTAGTATTTCTCACTGTCAACAAATCCCATAAGAGGTCAATTCTGCCAAACTACAAAACATTACCAGAAAATCCAAATATGAAATCAAATGTGAGGAAAACCATTCTTGCAAAGCATTATTACTTTAATATAAGTTTTTGGGGGAAAGAGTTTCCATAGTCGATGAGAGGGTTGTACTGTAAAGAACAGGGTGTTTACAGACTGCAAAGCCCCCTGACGCAAATTGGTGAATTGATAAAGTGATTATTATGCATGCAGTAACCTTTTGCTGTTTTGTTCTTCAGTCCCTCATTTCATTTTGATTTGACTTCTTGTTCTTAATAGCAAGTATTTACAAAGAGCTACAATCCAGGAGTACCTCCTGTCTCCATGTGTAGCATCCAGTAATAGGTCTGCAATCTGTGGATATGACAGGTCCTGCAGCACAGGCTGCCATGTGTCAGGTAAAGTCTGCCAGAGATCTTCAGTGAAGAACTCCTGTAGGGACACAATGACATTCGTTAGAGAAACTACAAAGGGATGGCATAGGGATCCAGTTGGACAAAGAACTATTAGTTCAGACCGTTGGGGGATCTTTTCCATGCTCAACCAGAGAATTGTTGTAAATGATTTTGCTGCTGTATATTCCACCACTGCACACATATCACACTGGCACACGACTGGTTGACACAACAGCAATGCAATGTGAGCAATATTGTTGTGTTGTCCTGGTGACAATTTAAGTTGCCATGTCCAAAAAACATCTTTTTTATCTAAACATCAAGAAATTCTATCCTGAGAATTAAACTGGGAGCTGGGAAGGCCGCAAACTATAACAACTAAGATAATACATTAATACGCACGATTATATAGGAGTCTGATACGTGGCTGTACTGCGACAGGAAAGAGGTGAGGCTTTTCGCCAGCTTCCTTTGCTGTTCTGCTGAAAGACTCGATGTAAACATCTCCACATCCTGTGGTGCTGCCAGCAGTCTCACTGACATGGGACTGGAAGGCGAGCTAATGTTAGCATATGTTAGCTTGTTGACGCTGTGCTATTTTTCCAGTGAAGACGAATTGAGTCTAGAAAAAACTTACTACTTCGCATACAAGTTACAATCCACATTCATAACGCAAAGCCCGTGCTTTTCATTTCACAAATATTTATTGTGATTAGCCACTAGCTGACGTTAGCATAGTTGTGACGTTCACGTGTAGGATGCATTCAATGCTTCCCTTAAATTCAGGATACGCCAAGGTGTGCTGATACTTTTAAGGAAGAAAGAGAAATAAAGTCGAGCTACATTCAGTCACTGACCACAAATTGTGAGTTTATGCGGCCACATTATCGGTGGTTGTTTTGTGGATATTCTGATTGATCCAGTAGGAAGTTAACGTGGATTGGGGCGAGTGAAAATAGGCAATGATAGTGAAATTTGGGGTTATCACTTAATTATATCCATTTGAAATTCATTACTTTAGAAATAATAGACTTACTAAAATTATATCACGCGAAATTAAGACAATAATTGTTCCGGGAAACGGTAAAAAACTTTCATACGTATTCATCTTTTTTATTTGCCCATATTTCTTACAATCTGACTGTCCGCGAATGCATCATGACCCGGATATTGATAGTTTTTTTGTGTGCCGGAAGAAGCGCGAGGCAGTTCACATTGTATCCGAAGGTCTGCTTTTATATTCCAAATTATTTTCAGTTATTAACCTTATAGAGGATCTATCAGTAATCACAAGCTAATGTTCACAAACACACATAGCCAAATTTTTACCGTCAGGGGACAATCATATCCAGCAACCATAGAATTAGCATAGTAACCTCAAATAGCGTTAGCGTGCTAACTGTCGTGCCCTGTCTGTTAACGTCAACATCCGCAGAGCCAGATCTTAGCATTTTTTATTTAAACTAATTAAGACATTAAACGTTAATTTTACTTGTTTATGCATTGCAATTGTTGTGTAATCAGCTTTTAAATGAATTGTAGTAGTGTGGAAGAAGAAGCAAATATGTGTCATGTCACATGAGTACAAACAGTCAAATGCTACGTAAACAGTACAACAGAAGTATCAACACTGACAGGGAGTATTTGTCTGCACAATCTGTACTTTTACTCTTCGTATTATAGGGAAAATCTGTCTGACGTAGTATTAGTACGTTCATGTATCTAAATACTTCTTTCACCTCTGCTTGTAAAAACAAATGTAGGTAATGAGAATCCACCAGTTACAGTCTCTTATTATGATATTTAACTATTGAGCAAAAGTAAAAAAAATATCAACAATGTATTGGCAATGTCAGCTGTTGTACTGTGACCCTCCTAAATTCTCGGTGGTTGGCGCACACAGCTTATGTAGAAGTTATACATTAAAGTCCCACAAATCAAGATAATGATAATGTTGTTTTTGTCTTGCAGGATGGTACATTTTAATTGGTATCAACTGATCCACACTGGACCACAAAGGGCAAAGCTCTGTTGAGGAGGTCAACATAAGCACCTGCTTTGACTGTGATCTGCTGGACTCTGATCATAGCTATGTCAGACATTACTATCAACATCTGCCATTCTGATGACCCTGCAGGGAGTGGGCCTCCAATAGGACGGCAGTGGAAGAAAAAAAAAAGATTCCGTAAAAGAAAGCTGCATCATTTAGAGCAGAGGGACCACTTGGAAGGTAACTGTGCACACAACCACAGAATGGGACAGTTCAGACATGACCATACACGCCATAATGGAGCTTCTGCAAAGCAGCCATCACTTCCTGCTTCCACACACAGCAAAACGTTACCCTGTCCAAGCAGCAAGGCTAGCGCTTCACACTGTAGCACTGAGCCTTCCACAGCCGCACACAACCTGCCTTCCTCATCTGTCTCTGCGAACCACAAAGGCAGAAATCAAAATCCAAATGAGCCTGTGAACAGAAAACCAAAAGCCACCTCCTGCTGCCCCTCAGCTTCAAGCAGCCAGAGACCCACTGGAATCCCCACAAAGTACATCGCTATTGACTGTGAGATGGTGGGTACAGGACCAAAGGGGAGCATCAGCCAGCTCGCTCGCTGCAGCCTGGTGTCGTACGAAGGAGACGTTGTTTACGATAAGTTCATCAATCCCTGCATGCCTGTCACTGACTACCGCACCCGATGGAGCGGCATCCGTCGATGTGATCTTGTCAACGCCATGCCGTACTCTGAGGCCAGGAAGGAGGTAAGGAAATGATTTACTGCAGGTCTTTGTTTGATTATACAAGTCTGTTTTCTCTATTACTTGTGTTACTGTTGTAACCCTCACTGCAGAAACATTTAATGACACACATACCATGTTTATTCCAGCAGCATGTTTTCAAAAAAACTGGAGCTGGAGGCTGGAACTACAAAATGTTTTTCTGTGTTGTTTTACAAACTAAAGAAAGCTTGTTCACATGGTCCCTAAAAATTCAAGTTATGGGAAGCACTGTGTTTACAGGTTTTGTACATGTTAATGAAATGGATGTTAAAGCACATTTTTAAAGTGACTCAACACCAGTAAAAAAAAAACACTGTATAAGTCTAACGAGTGAACGTGTTCTCTGTTGACAGATACTGAGGCTGCTCATGGGGAAGGTGGTGATTGGCCATGCCATCCACAATGACTTCAAAGTCCTCAGTTACTCCCATCCCAGTGTTTTGACCAGAGACACATCTCGCAGCCCGCTGCTCAACCTGAAGGCTGGCTTTGCTGCAAACGAGTGTGCCTCACTGAAGAGACTCACTAAGGCCATCTTCAACAGAGACATCCAGGTACTATCTACTGTAGCCTTCTTACATGCAGCTTTGCACTTTGACATGTTGCTATCGTGTCTGAATAAACATCCAAGTCTCGACAGCAAGTAGGTTAGATTTAGTAACCTTTCAATAACACAAGTGACGCTTTAATGTAAAGGTTAAAGCACTAGTTTAAATATGCAGAGAGGCCACTTCACATTGTAACATTTTGCAAATAAAAACAAAATATTAACAGTAAAGGTTATCTACGGTGTGAAAAACAATTGTACACAATGGTAGAAGCAATATAATTGCAAGGTTATGTATGAGAAGTGACATGTAGCTAGTACTTTTTATTATATTTATTGTGACTTGATTATCATCTCATTTGCACAAAGAAAATAAATCACCACTGCCTTCATTCCAGTTTCATGAATGAATGAATGTCCATCTTTTGTGTCCTCAGACCGGGAGGAAGGGTCACTCTTCTGTGGAGGATGCCAAAGCCACCATGGAGCTTTACAAAGTGGTGGAGGAGGAGTGGGAGAGGAGCCTGGCCTCTAAATCTCAAGCCAGCTAGTGCCAGGTTTGAAGAGCCAACATGGAATTCAAACTGAGTTGAAATTGATGTTTTGGTGTGGTGGGTGTGTGGTTTGGAGCGACTGACTCACAGGATCATCTCCTTCTATTGTCCTTTTGACGTGTAACTGAAGATACCAGGAAACCCTGCTCACTCAGTGTGCTGGACAGCACCTAAAACTGTGATATCACCATGGGAGAAGACTATAATAACTGTCAGGTTTGACCTTCAGTTTCAGCCATTCTTTCTCAGGATTTGCATTGTGTTTAAAGGTGCTCCTGCCACTAGGGGGCAGTCATGTATTCATTCAGGCAAGTACTTGTCAATGATCCCACACAACAGAATGTTTTTAATGAAATCTTTATTTTATCTAATCCAGAACAACATTCTTGCCATTTGAGCATGAATGATAAAGACGATTTCAAGTCTGATCCAACTGCCACTTAATGAGCTCACAGTTATACTCTACTGTTTCATCCTTACCAGACATGTTTTAAAATGAATTTAATGGAAATGTTTAGATGTTAGAAAAAATGAAGAGCGAAGTTACTGTTGAACAAAGTGGTTGGTGAAGCTGGAGTTGCCAAAAAAAGTGTAGTCCCAGATATTCTGGTAATTTCAACATCTTTTCACACTATTTTAAAGTTTTAAATTTATTTTAAAGACATGATAACAGAACACGTACACCTCCTTGAACAGAGAACATCTGTTCTGCTCTGTGTCAGCCACATCCCTGATGTTCTTCAGGACTGTGTTTATCAGACTCCATCTGGGATCTATCTGACCTCCAGTCAGTTGAAGCTGCTGCTGTTTTGGAAATATGGAAGTGCTTAAACCCTGAGTTCGTACAGTTGTCTATGCAAAGTCCAGCGATTTGTCTGCTGTTGATTCAGCTCGGTGCTTAACGTCAATAAATCATTACCACACAACCACTTTGGGGTGTTAGAATAATTACTGTAATAAAGCCGACATTATTAAGGTATCAGCTTGAAGCGTCATCTTCTTTGCATTTTTACTTTGCCTGCAATAATCTGACATCAGTTTTTGCTTAGCCTGGTCTTACCAAACCCTCCGCCGCCATTGCCAAACTACAACCAGCTAGACTACAACATAATGCTGTGCATGTGTTCTACGTCATTGTTAACACCCACCTCCCCCGTCCCCCCCACCATTCGCTGATTGGCCAGGATGGAAATCATCCTGATAAATTGAGTCCAAGGGGATCAAACCCAGATGTAATATGTAGGGAAATGATAATTGAGCGTAAAATTATGGAGGGCTACGGCCAGAATAGTTTCTGCTCAGTCTACCTTATAAACTAACAACTGAATTTTGATTTTAAGGGACAGTGTGTAGGATTCGGTGGCAACTAGCGGTGTGGTTTCAGATTGCAACCCCCTGAGTTCCCCACCACTCACTCTTCCCTTTCTGGGCCTGCAGTACTGCTGAATGCAGAGCTTCTCTCACTGACCATCCATACCATCATAACACTACTTTAGGAGCCATGGAAGTCAGACGGTGACCGGAGGAACCACAGTTTTTGACTCTGCGGCTTGTTAGCTCGTTGGAGCTCTTCCTTGGCTTTCAGGTAGCACAAAAGTTTTGTTCAACTTTTCCACATTAATAATGTTAACGTTAATATTAAGAATTTCTTCTGTGAGTACCAGTGATCTGCCTTTATTTAAGATGAGGGATGTTGTATATACAGTATGTGTATGATCCAAGTTCAAAAATATCATTTAACCAACCACATCAGCACTGTTGCTGATATTCAAAGTAAACAAGCTGCACATTTTGCTTATTGAGACTAGATTTCTGGGCTTCCTTGTTTCTGTCTTTGTTTGGTTGTTGGTTTGAAGTAAGTTTGAGATCATTTTATTTTGACAAAGTTCTTGCACAACTAACATTTGATAACTTAGTCAAACCTAGTCAGTATTTAAAATGTTTAACATCACAGTCCTAGTTTAACTAAAATAACAGCTGCCTTTAGTTCTGCAGGTTATTTGGTCATAAAAAACAAATAAACAACAAAGGTGTTGGACAAATATAAATGTTGATCTGACCATGAGCATGGTCTGATCGTCATTGTCCTCTCTAAAGCCACATGAGCACAGATAAAAATATAACATATTCTTTCCTGGTATTGTTTTTGTTTTGATACCAAGCTTCCTGTATCACTTCAGCAATAGCTTAGCAATAGCAAGGATCAAATCAAAGTTTGACTTGGTTCGTTTCCCTCCTCAGAGCTGACAGCAGTGCTGTAAACACAGCGGTATATCACAGTCTCAAACTGCTCCAATTTCTGCATCCTCTGGCAAAGCGTTTGTCCTTAAAGGTGAGCGATCAGCACTATTTCCCTGCTGTGAATTCAACACCTGCTCATTAATTATACAGCATGGCATCCTTCCTGGAAAAAAAACACACACAAGACAACTGCTGGCACAAAGGAGCTCATTAAAGAGGAAGAAACACAAGAAAACCTCACAGTCACAATCATTCACCAGCACTTTCACATTTTCAATCAGGTGCGACTAGAAGTGTCAAGTGTTTGTGTGTGTGTGAGGATCTGTGCAGGTCTTTGTTAGAACAGATATGACTTCAGCGATATCCTGCAAAGAGTTTCTGCTAGAATGGAGCAAATGAAGACGTGTCCTGAGGTGAAGACAAGTCTTTGTATGCTGTCCAGCCAGCAGCTGAGACCCCCCTCAGTGTCAGCACAGAGAAAAGCATTTGATGGTCACAGGCTTAGTTGTTGTCACAGGATTCAGTGGAATCTCCTGTGCTGGAAATACTTTAGTACTGAAATCCACAGTGCTTTAAGCACTACAGGGATAAACCACGCAGCAGAAATCTGGATTCACCACCCAAAAGTGGATTTGGCTTATAATCATTAAAAGCCTTTGTTATCAAAGAAAGTTAATAAAGGCTTTTGTGGTTTTATTCCATCTGTTACGTTTTGTTTTTACAGTAATTTAAAGTAATTTTCCCCACAGATCTTCGTTATAAATGTTGACAGGACATGTCAATCTGCAAACAAGGTCAGTGTGTGTTTTAATGTGTACCACTTCCCCAGAGCCTTTTGATGTGTGTGATGTCGTCTCAATGTAAAGACTCTGGGTCGAATATGAGCTTGTGCAGCGAAAGGAACAACAAACAAATAAACCTGCAAGTTAAATATAACTTTTTCTGGTATCAAGTGGCACATGATCAAATTTTGGAACTCCCTTGTGTTATGCTGTCTTATCATTTTTTTGGGATAAGATACACCCTGTCACACCGTGCCCATCTGGGTGAAACCAAGTTTCCAGGGAGTCTGGAGCAGATTTTTTCCAGGATCAAACACCTCTGCACTATTGGCTATATAGGTGTGATTGTCAGATTGTTGAAATGTGGATTTGGTTGCTGTTAGGAGATCAGACAGGCTTTACTTGAAGCATGCTGAGGTCTTAAGTCATCATGTGAAGCCCTTCAGTCACCAGGTAACCGCAGAGCTCTACAGCGGCTAACAGACAAAAGTCAAGCAAAAACATATTACAAAGCAACATGTGATTTAAATCTCTATTATCCGCATACATGCTTATCCCTCCTAAATTTCCTTGTGCATGGGCAGTAATGTGATTAAATTAATTTGACACCCTGTTATTAGCTCCATAAGTAGAAGCCAAGAGCTTTAAAACCAAAGGAGGCTTTAGATTTTCCTCTGTGGGTGTGTAAATAATGTATCTACTCTAACCCTTTGTGTTTGCAACCAAATAACAAATGAATATGAGAAGCATCTTTCAGTATGCTGATTTTTTTTTAGTAATTTTGACCTTTGTTAAATGCACTTCCATGTTATTGATTTATTCTTGACATTTCAAATAGAAGAAGATTAAGTGTTCACCTGCTGCATTAATAAGTCCTTGAAAAACATGAAAGTGCACCGTGGGTGTCATTAAGCAATACAATATGGATTTTATTACCCCCCTGGGTGAAGGTATTGGGAGCTTGAGCCCGAAGATTACCCTTTCCATGCACACATCATATTCGTCATGGCCCAGCATCAGCCATATGTGCTTAATTCCACTTTTATTACCTACAGCCAAGTCATCAGGAATGTGTACATTTTGCACATACAGTACTTGTGTTGAGCACAGCGTGGGTTGGACACATAAAGGGTCTTATACTGTCATGAATGAAAGCTACAGAGGAAGAAGCTGAAGATTGTCTTGGACCGACTGTTTTATTAAAAAAAAAAAAAAAAGGTCTTGTCCACGCAACCAAATATTTTTTACTGTTGATGCTGTTTAATATAACAGGGCCTTCAGGTAGGGTCCTGGTTTTGAGACACTGACTTGAATGACCCTCTCATGTGGTATTCACATGGAAAGTGTGTAGCTTGTGTATGTTTTTTTTTTTTTTTTTTTCAAAAAACATATAAACAAGATTGTAGTTGCTGTTGTTAACCTTGTTCTAATTAGTATAGCATGGCACTGAAATGCAGAAAATTGAACATCCATTTTTATTGTCTTGTAGCAACCATTCTTTCCTCTGACACAGCATCATCACCTCTGCAGCTCTTTAGCCTCTAGCCTCTTTCAGCTTATTGTTTTGGTTTTATGCCACATTTGTCTTTGTTATTATTGTATCATTATAAATATAACTCAAAAGACATAATAGTCTCAGCAGCTGGTTGAGGCCTACGTACGTGGGTTGCATTCAGTAATGGAGCAATAGATAAATTAGAGACAGATAGATTAGAGATATTAAAAACAACATGAACTCTGTGTCTCATAATTGCAAGAAAGCATCAAATGATGGAGGAAATAAATGTGAATTAAATCAAGCAAAGACCTTGCTATTATGAGATAATACTGACTGCCAAAAAAATCTTGGTGTTTCTAAAATGAGATGCTGACACTATAATAATTATGATTTTTTGGGGGAAATCCAGTGCACTTTGTTGCTCTGCTGGAGTTGAACGTTATTAGTGTTTGCTCCTCTGTCCTCCAGTGGCCACAGAAAGTCACTTCTTGCAACCTTCATGGTGATTTATTCTAATAGGACAGTCAATGCACAACACCTCATGACAGTAAATCATATTAATTTGAAGACTTCTGCACACATTTAGACTTTAGTTATACATTTATCCTAAAAATAGAAAAAATAATCGTTAACCTGTTTTTCACCTCTCAGTCCTGCTACCTCAGAAGGATTATTTTTTCCAGGCAGGAGGAGGAAGAGGAGGAGGAGGGAGGTGTTGGTCTTTTAACTCTGCTCTCATCCCAGTCTCTCCTCTCTTCACCTCCTCTCCTCTCGACGGTCGGTTGGGACGGAAAAGAGTCAAAGCTGTCTCTCTCTCTCTCTCTGTCTCTGTCTCTCTGTCTCTGTCTCACTCAGAGGCTGCTGAAGGACTTTGTGTCGGGAAACAGAAACATCCTATCATCACCTGTCCTGAGTCTCAGCGAGGACACCAGTAACTTCTGGATCTACCAGAGTCTGATGAAGATGAAGTAAGTCCATTCAGTCACTTCCTATAGTATAATTAGACAAACCCGACTATGAAATTGTACTTTCAGCTTCTCCATTTCTCGCATTGTCACCATCAATTTGCCTTCATTGTCGCGTGCCTGTGCTCTGCAGTGAAAATACAGTGGACCCAATATATAATATAATAACAATGATCATAAATCGAAAGAAATGCGCATTATTGTGCGCGATTGGGCTGCAGATCCACATATCTGCTGCTGCATCGCTGTTTCCACTGCTCTAATAAAATTTATTAAAACTAAAATACTGCAACACAAGTTAAGGTTGAATTCAAAATAAAAATACAAAAGTATCAACTGAAAATTGTCTACCTACAAATTGTGTTAAATCGCTCATTTATTGCTTCTTTCATATTTTTTTATTATTGTATACATTATGTAAATTGGTTATTATTATTGTTGATAATTATTAATATGTAAACAGCTGGTCGAGGTGGAGCTGTTATCTAATCTTATCTTATCTTTAGCTGTCAAATACATGTTGTGCAGAATTCTAAATATTTCCTGCTGATAAGATAAGATAAGATAAGATAAAGCTTCACTCATCCCAGAAAAAAGTAAGGAGATTAAATATATATATATATATATATATATATATATATATATATATATATATATATATATATATATGTCTATATATATTTTTATTTTTATTTTTTTTGCTGCTTCTGTACATGACTTATGTACAGAAGCAGCATCAAATGGGAATCTTCTAGTAAGTTGAGTGCCTCAAAACTCTTGTCAAAATGCACTTTGTTTGGTGAAGTTGTTATAGGATAATCAGGTTATAAAATGCGTTGAATTAGCGTTGGAGTCCCTTAATGAATTTAAAAATATGTAACTCCTTAGATTGACATGAGGTCATTTAAACCCACTGTGACTATGGAAAAGATGAACATAGTTAAACTAAAAAAGATGGTGTTGTCATCTAATATGTCTGATTAGACCTCCACTCAGGACTTTAATAGGACACAGATCTGCATCTGCCAATGAGACTGCTGTGTGTACCTATCAGGCTGAACAGACCGCTAACAGGAGAGTCAGGTAGATGTCACTAATTAGTCTACACACCCACACAGTCCAGAGGAGAGCTCTAATTATAGATTGAAAGCACCTGTACAGTTTTACAGTTTCTCTCTCACTCTCTGCTGTTCATACTTAGTATTTGCTCAGCAGCAAACAGCAGACAGACACAGTCAGTGACTAGCTGGTGAGCACAGTGGAGCATGTAACAAAATAAAGGGACAGATATTTTCCCAAAAACAGAGCTAACAGTGGCAATACTGCACTTACATTCATCAGGTGGTCAGAAGTACAGAGACTCCTCATCCTGTTGCTCTGTAACTGCTGGATGCTGAGCAATGACTGTAGAATCTTATATATGTTAAATATATATATGTGTAGGCTACTGTGCATTTAATGTTAAGCTCCAGTGTTTCTATAAACCATAATTTTTTTGTGACATGGAGGTATTTAAGATTTGACCTCTAGGACTATAAGCAGAGGGTGAAACCAATTTCAGTTTGTCAAATTTCAATTCAAACTTTTTGCAGGCACAAAGATTGTATACATTGATTATATTTGATTTTTATCCTTTAAATACACATATTTTGCCTAGAACAGAAAGAGAAAATCCAGAAATGACAACCAATCAGACAACCAGATCTGGGTTGAATAAGATTTTTTATGGACAGATGGAAGTTTCCAACAAGCTATAGCTACCTTTACTCCTGGCAATAAACACATATGACATGACCAGCTCGGTTCTCAATCAGGATTTCGCAAACTGCATCTTTTAATAGAGCAAAAAAACATCTTGGAGCATGCAGATTATCAGTTTCCCCACTCTCAACTGTCCTGTAGACATGATAGACAGATAATAAAGGGACGCATCTTTACATTAGACAGTTCCTGTTACACAGTTTTTCAGGTGTTGTGTTTTAATATGAAAGTTTATTTAGCTGTTTAATTAGCTGATGGTGCAGCTGGCTCTCAGCAGGTCCCTGTGTACAGTTTGTTTGCAACTAACAGGATGTGAAGCCTCTCTGCTGTTTCTGTAGCATCACTGTCTTCTGAGATATGACTCAAACAGACCAGCGCTGCGTTGTTTGCTTTTGTTTCTGGTCGCCCTGTCTGAGGTATAAGCCCTTAAAGCTCACAGAAATTCAGTTTAATCAGCTTGAGGCATGTAGAGTAGAACACACACACACACACAAACACACACCAGCTTTTATGGCTTTTGTCAGTTCTTCAAGAGTTTTGCACAAAGTCAGTGGCTAACAGCTAATAAGACATGGTGACTGCTGCGGGTGCAGCTGCTGCTCAAGGCCATCTGATGAAATGTTTCCAAATCATTCCTGTGAACTCCGTCTCCCTCAGCACTCAGTCTCTTTCATCCTATCTCCTATTCTTTTCTCTGAGAGGTCTCCTCGTTGCCCCCAGCCCTCCCGGCTGCTGCTTGCTTCCTGTCAGTTTGTGTCTTTCAAGGGTTCCGGTTGCCCCTGGAGATGGGCACACCAAGCCATTCAAGGTGGCGGGTCTTGGGACTGGTGGGCCGATGTGATGGAGTAGCTGCAGGGGGGCAGAGGGTAATGGAGGTGGTCCCTGCTGTGAGAAAGCAGAGGGGCAAAGAAAGTGATGGCGTCAGGTTGATCCAGTGACGATGGCTCAGCACGCTACAGCATTCTCAAACTTTTAAGACAAAGAGAGTCCTTGTTCAACCTTGTGGTGCGTGTGAAGCACTCTGCGAGTCACCAGGTTCTGCATAATGACCTAAATCCATTTTGAATCCCTTAATGGATCTATTTTGTTTTAACTAAAATTCAAGATTCAATTTATTTCAACTTGCAATTTTTAGCCATCAAGGCAAAAAAGTGTTTTAATTTCACAGTAGTCATGTTTTATTTTGGTAAGTTATTTTAAAAAATGGATACAATTTATAGTTTTTAAAATGGTTTTCATAGACATTGTACCACTTTGATCTACTAATCCAGTGACTCCTATATATGAAAAATAATAATAAAGTAAAAAATATAAATATGCAAAACAATAGTAATAATGTTATATATGGAATTAATGTTAGCTAGATGCAGCTGTAATATTTCTGAAAGTTATAAAATGAGTGTAGATAGTAAAATATTTGAGAAATGATTTAGTAGCCTCTAAAGTTCAAGGTCAGATCAAAATTTGAACTTTGAGTGTTAATTTAAATTAAACTTTATTGAGGCTCTCTCATTCTCTTTGATCTGTTCTCTCATTGATTTCCCTCTAAATACTGCAGCATGGGTGTCACTACAGCTGTTGATACTTCATCAATGTCATGATAACATTCAGTTTTTCCACATTCATTCAGTCACAATGGGCTGTCAGTGTTAACTCATCTTTTAGAGCCATAGATACATAAGTTTGTCTTAATTATCTGGAATTAAACCTTTAAATGTACCATTTTTTTGTATCAGTTTTAGGCAATGCAGATTGGTGCATCAACCTGTAACCTCGACCTGAAGCATCTTTTTTAGGCCATGCTGGCTCATTTGGTGCATCACAATTGGCTGTGTTGGCCAATCATTTTCAGGCAAATTCACATTCCCATTAGATTGTTTTGTAACTTGTCAAGTAGACACACACACACAAGTTACATTATTTTAATCAAACATTTGTCCTGTTTGTTCAGGTGTCTCAACATACAACACTAGTAGTAGTAATTTTTGAAATGGTCTGTCTTGTAGTTTGGCTGTGAGGACCCTCTCATGACACACTGATTTCAGTCACAAATGGCCCAAACTCTCATGGAGCTGGTGCAGTCCTTCGAGAGTGGAGTTCAGCCCTCCTTCCTCTTTCCCACCCCTCCCTCCTCCATCCTCCCTCTCAGCCTCAAATGACCTTTCCTGGCAGACGGAGCGGTCAAACATGCTCTCCCTTGTCCCCGCTGCCTTTTCCCTCAAGATGAAGTCATTGACTGTTCAGCCACTTATGATGCCGGTCTTTGCACTTCTGATGTTGCCTGGGATGCATCCTCTGCCTGCTCTGCCTCCCCAAAGGAAAGTCTCTCTCTCTCTCTCTCTCTCTCTCTCTCTCTCTCTCTCTCTCACTCTCAGACATTGGTGGGAGATCGTTGGTTGGTCAGGAGCAATTATGACAGATTAGTCCATTTGATGTAGAAGGAAAGTGAAACCAGTATAAAGAGGGAAGCCAATGAGTTGATAGGTGCACTGTTTCCTCTGTTCACGGTACCACTGGTCAAAGGTACATCTTACAACCATTTAAAATGTAGCAACACTTTTCTTGTGGTGCTTTTGTCCATCCTGGTTCAAGACATCAGATCTGCTGTTGTGCTTTATGACTTCTGTTTCAGCAGCTCTGTTAGATCAGTCTGAGCTTGGGGAAAGGTATAACAACCAAGCTATGTTGATGAAAAATAGAGACACAAGAAAGGCAGCAATTGTGGATGAGATAAGATATGAGCTCAGAATCAGACTGAATGAAAGGAAAGGACCTAAAGACCTATGATATGAGGTGACATTTATTCATGCTCAGTCCTGGATCTAACAGATACAGTACATAGAGATATAGATAAATACAAATACTACGTTGCATATACGGCGATGGCTTGAGCCAGCCACTGTCTCTTCAGAAAGCTATGGCTTACGCAACGGAGACATCCATATTTTATTTTTATTTTCTGAAGTCTATGGTATGCATAGACATACCCATATACTTTACATACTCTCCTAGGAATTATTTGGGTGTGCAAAGTCAATATTTATATATATTTATAGAAAAGTCAGTACAGAAATGTCGAAGATATGTTTGAGATAATTTAGAAAATTGTCCCAAGTGTGTAGTTTGTCCAAAAGAGAGCATGCATATCTTGGCCACAGTACTTAACCACCAAACATAATGGATCCTCATGGATATGGGTGTATAGTCCAGCTGTCTGCAGCTCTGTTCAGTTGAAATGATTTGAATGGCCAGTTTTGTCACCGGTGGCATTTCTGTCTTCAAAGCTTTCATTTTGGAATGATGAAGCCAAATTCAGGCATTAGAGGTGCTGTTGAGTGATTATTTATTGATCCTGTTTTGATTAGAAATGTGTCTCTGCTGAGACCCACAAAACTCCATTTAATTTCTCATAATTTATACTCTAATACTCCTTTCAGTCAAAGGGAGGTGCTCATCTGACGTTCAGTAACCATACTGCATGACTGTGATTGTCTGATTTTCCACATGTATCCTCTTCCTCTCTGTCCTCCTTGGCACAAAAAATGAAAAAGTGCAGATTTAGTTCCTCCAGGTGAACTGCTTGTTAATTCAGCGCTGACAGATCCTGCCCTCCTTGGTGTAGGAGTCAGCAAGGTGTCAGAGATCACCAGCTGTTTCCTGTTTGTTTTGGTTTGTTTGTGCCCACATTATGGTTACCTACAAAAGTAGAACTCCCATCCAGGTGAAGGACAAATAGTTTTTCTCATTGGCAAACACACAAAACTCAAAATAAAGTGGAAATGGTTTTACCTTCAGGTTTCAGCTTGATTGTTTTATTTTGAGCTGGATCTGATGTGATGCAACCACCTACTTTTTCCACAGAAACGCAGATCAGGCAGTGAAAGGTGACAGTCTGCTCTGAAACAGAGGAAATCACAAGCTACAAATACTGATTTCTCTGAGGCATTGGGTTCATGCATGATAGCATAATAGGCTAACACACCTGTCAATAAGATTCAACATAGCAGTGATGCACAGACGCAGGAGAGAGGACATAACATTTCTTTACACTTTCTGAGCAACTCTGGAGGTGGATCAGAAAAGAGGAGACAACTATAATTTTTATCAAGTAGAGAAAAAGGTGTTAGACATGCAGGGAAAATAGGATTACAATATGACAAAAAAACAGATGAAAAGATTGAAAGTGGTTATAGTGGAGGATGAAAGGAGTGGTAATAATGGTAAATCTAGTTAAGCTGGAGGTTGGGCTTCAGTCTGACCCTCAGGGGAGTTTTTTTTTTGGAGGAATCAGAATTCAGCTCACGTTGTGCAGCTCCTGAAGCAGCAAGAAAGCCCCAAGGACACACAGACAGTCCCTCTGTCTGTCTGTCTGTGTGCACACACTCACACTGCACTGTGTTTTCAGCAGGTTTTTATATAATTACCAGACAATCAATATTCTTTTCAAAATCTTAGCATGCACAAATACAAGCCTCTGATGGACTTTTTATTCTATTTTCATTATTGATTTAGTTGTGCACTCATTTTAATCTCCAAAACCAGTGATTCATTCAAATAAAAGGGTTTTAACTGCAGATGATGAAACTTCAAAAACAAGTGCAAATATAAAGAATAGAATAGAAACAATGTTTACATTCAGAGAACAATACACCCAAAAGTACCACATATTACCACAGGTGTTGCCAAAAAGATCTTGATTAAACAGGGGAGCATCACAGAAATTTAACTGTTAAATAATCAGCGAAAACACAGAAACGTGACGCAAATCACAATTAGACAAAAAGGTGACTAATAAAATCACTGTGAATCATTTTCAATACAAATTATTTTTTATTTCATCCTGGAGTTATCTAAAAGAGTGAAAATACCAGAATGCAGGATGATTGGTTCAGCGCTCATCATGATGGATAATGTCCTCATCCTGTCTGCTGACGGGACAGAGAATGTGCTGGTTTCAGCTCGCTGGCTTTACTTCAGTCGCAGTTTAAATGTTTGACAAAAGTCGACGACTTGTCATCTTTCTGCTCCTAGTTTGATGAATGGCTCAGTATTAAGTCAATATTGAGTATCTGAATTCTTTGGCCAGAGAGGGAGAGAATCACGACCTAACTCTGTCATAAATAATAAGATATCAGTGTCACATTTCTTTATTTGTAGCTATGTCAACCAGCTCTTCAGGGACGTCTGATGGACTTTAAGTCATTAAATCAATTTTAGAGTTAAAAACATTTTTCTGAAATTCTTAATTGGTTTATTTGGAATAGTGAATTATCTTGAAATAAATTTTCTGTCAGACAACATTCAGTCACTCAGAGCAGCTTATAGGCTCTGCAATATGAACACATATGATTATCTGACACTGTATCAAAAGGGCTGCATACCAGCAGCGTGCTACAGACGCTTTCAGGAGACTGTCTGACTTAGTCTTTCTTAATCATTATTAGTGGGGGGCCAAGCAGTGGATCCATCCCTTCTTTGTCTTCATTACATTCAAACAAAACTGTTAAAGAACCATAAGCAGAGATAGTTTAATTTACTGCAGGATATTTAGATTTTTTGTTTAGGTCTCTCAATCTTCCAAGAATTCCAACATTTTGTACGTCCTAAAACACATTTGTTTTTTCTTATCCCTGCGACCCCATGTGAGGATAAGTGGTAGAAAATGGATGGATGGATATTCTTATATTCCACTGCACTAACATTGCCATTCAAAGTCTTCTGGAGATTTTCTGCTTCATCAGTCAATAGAATTATAGATCCCCACTTTTATTCTGAATGCCTAACTTTGTTTTTATTCTAAAATCAGTTTGACCCCTTCATAAAATCCTCTCAACATTGTGTTTTTTTTTAGTAATATTACTCTATACCCAAATAAACTACCTGCTATATTCCAGGACTTCTACTTGACTTTTTTCAGGGGGCAGTCATTCTAATTAGCAAATATAAATGTTTTCTTTGAAAATCTGCAGCCCAGAGGTTCAAACACTGTCCTTTCCCTTCCTTCTTGTCTTTCAGCTGCAGACTGGATGTGCCTCTACCTGTGCTGCTGTGTACCATCTGTCTCCTCGTCCTGCCGTCGTCCTCTACCCACCACCAGGAGTCCGGTACGCCCCTCCCCCCCTTTTTCACCGCTGACATCCAACACTCCATTAAATCATACGTGACCTCTGACTTTTAAGGGCAGCTGGGTGCTGTTTAATCATTTCCTGTCGTTCACTGTTTTTGCTGACATGCGCTCTCTGGAGCCCGTTTTCAAGGGCATCCGAGTCTCCCAGCAGGAAATAACACTGATACAGCTTCTGTTGGTGGATTTTATTGAGGGTATTGACAAATTTCTTTTTACACTGATTACAGATTTGATGTCAAGATGTAGCTCTGAAAAATGGAAACAGAGTTGTGCTACAAAACAGGAAATGGATCTTTATATTTTAGAGAATGGAGGGTAGAAATGTTTTCGTGAGTGTGACAGACAGATGTGTTTAGAAAATCAGGGGTGTCTTTGTTAGATAATTCACTTCCTATGGTTTGCTGTCAGTCCCCACTCTTTTTTTCTTCTCCATCCACTGCAGGGTTTTATTACTGTATCATGTTGACTTTAGCCATATCAGCAGCATTACACAAAGGCTGTCCATTTTGCTGCATTTGAATGAAAAATGGACTATTAGATTTCTATCATATTTTGTGCAAACATTCATTGTGTCCAGAGGAGGATTACTGAATGTGTTTGTGTGAATTGTCTTTATTTAACTAACAGATGCTGAGCTTTAAGGTTCATTCTATGACTTCTGAAAAAAAACAGAAATAGACCTTTTTTTCGATCAAAAAAAAATACTTGACAGTGGGTCAAAAGTTAACCCATCTCCACTTGGTGCATATATTCATGGTTCCCTGAGGATGCATTCCAATGATTTAGTTGATGAGAATTTTGACCAAATACGTGCAATTTAACAAATACTCTCATCCTTCTTGGCTGTGCTTTGTGTTTAGTGCCAATTATGTCAGATAATGTTACAAAAACATTATTTCAAAGCACCTAGGTACTTTGAGATAATGATTTTTTTTATTCTAGATATATTTTGGCTGACAAATGTGTGAGGTATATTTCTAACTAATGCTGCTGAAATAGCTTTGTCAGGTCTTTGACATTCTTATGTATGAAAGCTGAATTTATTAAAGGAATAGTTTGACATATTGGGATCTATCATAATTTGCACAAACAGACCCAGCACATAACTCCCCCCTGTACTGGGCTAACTGTCCTCTGGCTCCTCTTCTGTAACACGTAGACATAACACTGACTAGCAACATGAAAAAGCAGCATTTCTCTCAAAATTGTAACCTATTAATTTAAAGTTGGCCTCTCCTCAGATGATTCAAAGCTTCTCCAGGTGACCATCCCCACCACCCCTCCTGTGGTTGCCGTGCTCGGCGGCTCTCTGACTTTACCCTGTCTGGTGTCTCTGGCCCATCCGCCGCCATCCCCCTCCACCAACGGCCGCCACGCCGTGCTGTCTCTTCCCCGGGTCAAATGGAGCGTACTGACTCATGGCCGAGAGATGGAGATCTTGGTGGCCCGTGGCGACAGGGTGAGAGTCAATGAGGCCTACAAAGACCGAGCCTCGCTGCTCAATTACGCCTACTCTCCCGCCGACCTCACCCTGCGACTGGAGAGCCTGAGGCAGAACGACACCGGCTTCTACCGCTGCGAGGTGCAGCAGGGCCTGGAGGACGCTGACGATGTGGCTCAGGTCAAGGTCAAAGGTGAGATACTGAATAAACTATTTTCAGTGGTTAGCACATCAAGAAGGTACCGGGTTCGATTCCCAGCCTTTCTGTGTGGAGTTTACGTGTTCTCCCCGTGTCTGCGTGGGTGCTCTCCACTGATACTCCGGCTTCCTCCCACCATCCAAAAACATGTATGGGGATTACGTTAATTGGTTAATTTAAATTGTCCGTAGGTGTGAATGTGAGTGTGAGTGGTTGTCTGTCTCTATGTGTCCTGTAATGAACTGGAGACTTGTCCAGGGTGTACCCTGCCTTTCACCTAAGACAGCTGGGATAGACTCCAGCCCCCCCACGACCCTATGAGAGGATAAGTGATAGAAAATGGATGTACATAACAATCATGTCTATTCTTTACTTACATATAATTGTTCTCAGTTGTTTCTCGGTAAGTACATGAAGAGAAAGTAAAGAGGAAATGTCCCCATATATCAGAATTATTGGTATTTAATTATGTAATATTGTCCTCCATTCACTTTAAGGTGGTTGATGCAAACATTGAACTTTGCCTTTCTTTACAGAATGACCAAACAAAACCCAACAGAATTCGTCAAGCTGATGTGTTTTTTTTTTTTTTTTTTTTTTACAGGTGTGGTGTTCCACTATCGTGATGCCTCCAGTCGGTATGCCTTTACCTTCATGCAAGCCAGAGTGGCCTGTGAGGAGATTGGGGCTGAAATAGCCACTCCAGAGCAGCTCCTGGCTGCCTATCACAGTGGATATGAGCAGTGTGATGCAGGCTGGCTCTCAGACCACTCAGTGAGGTGAGCATCTGACAGAAAACAGTCACATGTGAAACAGTCGACATGTCGCTCGCCACTGGATCAAGTGGGATGCAAAAATTCAGCATATTGTGTTATCTTGAATCAAAGTTTGCTGCACTAATGTGTTGCTGTGCATGTGGCTGAGGAAGCATCTGGTGTGAATGTCACTCAAAGAGCTGCTTGGTGTTTCAGTGCTGTGATGTATTTTCTTTCACAGATATCCCATCCAGACGCCAAGAGAGGGCTGTTTTGGTGACATGGATGGATTACCGGGAGTGAGGAACTATGGGCAGTTAGAGCCTGATGAGCTCTATGACGTCTACTGCTATGTGGAGAATATCAATGGTAAGACATGCAAAAGGCAAATCACCAGCTACACTGCGTGGTCAGCAGTATAAGGACACCCCTGTTTTGTTTTCTTTTGTTTTTTTTTGTCATTGAAGGAGCAGCTTGATGCTACATGATACTTGAGACAATAGTGCGTCTAACTTTGTGTTCACAGTTTGTGTTTGTTCCTTCGGATTTCATCATGACAAAACTCTGTGCATAAAGTCAGCTCTGTCAAGACGTGTTTTTCCTCTTTGGTGTTACAACCCAGAAACCCAGGAGGAAATCTACCATTTTTTTTGATCAGGAGTTTAAAAAGTGGCTTTCCTTAAGCAACAAATTAATTAGGTGAACTAGAGGCAAGTAACCGAAGCAAGAGTCACATTAAATAAAAAAGCTCCTAATGAATTTATTTTTTAGCATCTTCCTGGCTTAGCCTCCAAAAAAACAGAAGTTCTAATAAAACCCGAGCTTTGGGATTCATTTAAGCTTACCTGACTCACAAAACACAAGACAGGCAACAACTGTATGTCAGCAGGACATGTAGCAACAATCTCAATCCCTTCAGGTCAATTTATTTCAACTGTATTCTCTCCCTACTGGCCATTTCGTAGCAATATTGCAAAATATTGTTGTTTTTAATCTCATCTGCTCATGTTCAGCATAAAAACCACAATGAAGTAAGAGGTAAAAGATCATGACAGACTGACACGTGTGTGCTTGTGTAAAGGTGAAGTCTTCCATGGCTCCGCCCACCAGCGCTTCACCTTCCGGGAGGCCAAGGCCTACTGTCTGAGTCATGGGGCTGAGCTGGTCACCACGGCACAGCTGTACGCAGCCTGGAACGATGGACTGAACCTCTGCAGTCCAGGCTGGCTGGCAGACGGGAGCGTGCGCTACCCCATCGTCACCCCCAGAGAGCGCTGTGGAGGCGGCGACCCCGGGGTCAGAACTGTCTATCGCTACAGCAACCAGACAGGCTTCCCCGAGGTTCACACTCGCCATGATGTCTACTGCTTCAGAAGTAAGAGAAGACTCTTTTATTTGAGTGTTAAGTGTCCTGGATTATTTTTATTTATTATTATTTTTGGATTCTTTTCTTTATTTTTTGTCTCTCATCTTTTTTTTTTTTGTAGTGAAAAACTGAATAGATTTTCAAATGATTTCTGTGAATAAAAAGTCTGCACCTTGAAAACAGATGAGCCAAAACTGAGCTCCCTCCAACGACCGGAGTGCAAACACAACTAATGTCTATCGAAACTTCAATGACAAGAGAATAGATGAAATTTCTTTTTTCTTAGAGCTCTAAAAGTTTTCTTGTCCCACTCTCAAACAAGTTTTTCCCTTTAGTGATATTAATACAATCAAATCTTGAAATAACATTAATTCTTCTCTTTATTCCAGGCAATAATGGCCTTTACACAGAATCTCCTCAGGATTTTCTTGCCACTGAGCCAGAGGACATTGGCCAGGACATTGTTTTCTCAACTAATCCTGCAAAGGAGGAGGAGGAGGAGGAGGAGGAGTTTGGCTTGAGCAAGGCGACGGAAAAGGGGAGTGAAGACGTTCACCATGCCCAAATGGCCAAACCTGTAGAGCATGGGCCTGGGGAGGCTCAGCCCCCAACACTGAGTTACAACAAAGAGCAATTGTTGACAGTATACCTTCATCAGTCTGTCACTCCTCCATCTGAGCATGAAGAACATGTGTCCACAGAGGAGGACACCTGGGAGGTCATAAAGACGGCCAGCTATCCAGAGTCCCATCAGCCTGCACCTGAAGAACACCCAGACACAGATCATGAGGAGTCTGACACACTTCCAACAACTTCTCCAACAGCTGATGGTGCAGTAACAGCTGATGACGACTCTGCTTCACCTACAACAGATGCAACAACGTCAGAGAGTGGAGAGCCTGCAGAGCATCATATTTCTGTGACTGAAAGTCTGGATACAGCAGCTGTTCATGTGACATCTGAGGTTGATGCAGATGAGCTCCTCCACAGCTCTCCAGAGGTTCCTCAGGAGGGCGACCTTCCTGTTTCACAAGAGGACCACACCCCAGATGTCCACTGGGAACTGTCCTCTGAAGCAGCACTCCTCTACTCGAGCACCTCCTCTGAGCAGCCAGAAGACCCCAGCGTTGGTTCTGATCAGGGGATGTCGGCGGTGACCACATCACCTCATGCAGAGGAAACGAATGCTCGCACCACCATCCAGCTGCCGTCTACAGATAACGGTACGGCTGAGAACCATCCAACAGAAGAGGAGTCTGGAGAGGAGAGTGTTAACCCTCTTCCTCATGAAGAAACACAGAACTCTGTGACTCCAGGTTTAGTTGGGATGGACGCCTCTGCCACCTCTGAACTGGCCCTTACACCTGATTCAGGTCAGTATCCAGTGAAGAATCTTACAGTTAAATGCATGTCAACCACTATTATATACAGCAGTGGAATATAACAAAGTATGGAAAGTAATTACAGTACTTAAGTACAATTTTGTGATACTTACATTTTATGCTATACTTTTTACTCCACAACAAAGGAGTTACTTTGCAGATTCGGATTAGCATTAATACAAAATATAAATAAGCTACGACATTATGATGTATTATTATGGCAGTATAACAAATGAGCTCCACATGCAACACTAAAGTTAGGCCTATATGACTGTAAATAACATGTTAAAAAGGACAATGAGAGATGTATAATTAGTATAATTTCAGATGATCCCTTTTCTTGGCAGGTTACAATCACACCTCAGAGCAGCCAGATGTAACTACGGTTTCGTCCAGCTCACCTGGTCATGGTGATGAAGACTCTAATAGTACTTCAGAGGAGGAGGCACCAGATCATCCAACCACCCAGAGTGGTCACATCCATTCCACAGAAACCCTCACAGCAGACGTCCTCACAGTCACAGATGACTCCAGTGTAAATGCCCCGGTCCTAAACAGCGATCCGGGCATGATGTTGACATCCCCTGCATCTGTCACCTTTTCCTCCTCCTCTGTGGAGGCTGAAGCCACCACCACAGAGACCATAACCTTCATACCTGAAAGCAACACTTCATCTGGGGCCGCACCTCTGGAGGACATCCAGGAAAAACTTGAGCAGGAAGTATTTGCAGAAAGCCCAGATGTATTCCTCAGTACAACCCAAAATACCAGAGACAGTGATCTGGAGGAGCCAGAGCAAGATGCTGGAGAGGGATCGGGTGAATTGTCAGGAGAGAGCCCAGAGGTGAAACCAGGACTCCTGCTGACTAATCCAACTCTCTCAACGGCCCACACCTCGGACGGTGAGGATGCCACTGATGCACCTCGTCCATCGGAGGTAAAAATCACACTGATTCCTCACCAGACCCTAACACTGGGCTGGGAACCAGAGCCTTCATCCTCCACACCGCAGGAGTCTCGCTCTGATCTGGAATACAGTGCTGAACCTCCTGGTGACGCCTCCAGGGAGCAAGAGGTGGTGGCTGAGATCACCAGCAGCAGCAACAATGGTGAGTTAAAAGTGTCTCTGAAAGGTTTTTAGCTTGCTTCTCTGTAGAGGGCCAACACTTAATTAGTCACAGTTTAACAAGTAAAAAAAAAAAAAAAGAATATAGCAACCTTCAAATACAGTATAAAAATTGATTGATTACGTGACAGACCGTTAATGTTGTAGGAGGTAACTTTGAGTATAAATGATGCATAGAAATGATTATTTTAATTATTTGCAACTGTAAATTACTGAAAAATAAACAGCAGCAGATTTAATATATTGTTTTGTTGAGCTTAAAGACAGACCTAAAAAGTTGCATATATAAAGTAGCAGTATCTGCATTTAGAAATAACAAACTGTCTCAACAGAACATGGATCAGAGGGAGGTGACGGGGACACCGGCACAGACGAGCCTCCACTTAAAGTATGCACATGGCATCTGGATGAGGAGGAAACCACTGTTCCGATATTCACCGCCGACAGCAGTGATGTAACAGTGACTGCTCCCACCATGTTCCCAGAGTATCCTGCCATGGCCGCTTCCCTGCCTGCTGCCAAGGTTTCTGCTGCAAGACCACAAGGCATTTCAGGTACCTCTGCTCCATGAAGCAAAATACTGCACACAGCAGACACAACAGCTGGAGTGAGTGTGCTTGGAAGGGGGTGGTAACATCTGGCTCTGAAAATGTCCAATCAGGAGAGAGATATACTGTATGCTGCAATTAAGTACTTCAAGCTGAGTCAGCAGAGCAGAGAGATTAGCTTCCTGCTCTGAATTAATAGTCAGAATAAAACCACACAGTTCGCTCATAACAACTGTCTCCTCACTGTTAGGGGTTTATTATCCTTTTTTAAGTTCTAAAAATACAACTAACTCCATTCTTTAAGTTTGATAAGGCAAAAAAGAGCTATGAATTAAAATGTATTAACAGCAGTTGATATTTTACTGTGAAAATGCAATTTCAGTTTTGTCACAGTGTTTATTCATTTAATAGGTAGCATAGCCTTGTGCATTCAAAATAATGTGAGTTGATGGTGTGTGTTTTTAGGCATAATGATATGAAGATGAGATATCTTTTCTTTATGAACATGAAATGAAGAATGACCACTGTGATGTCTAAACTTTCCCCATTAATCACCATTTTAAACGTTTTACTGTATTATTGCATTCATCATTGTAATAGAATTCATTTATTGAAACAAACTGATAGAAGAAACCTCTGTGGTAACCAAGCAGTGATTCTCAAAACTGATGTAACAGCTCTCTCTGCTGGTGCCTCCATGTAGGACATTTGAAAAATAGACAGAAAAACAGACTCTCTGAATTTGTTTATGGGGTGCAGTTCAAAAAAATACATGATAAAGTCTGATAAAACAAGTATTTGCATAACTGTAAACTCAATATGCAAGAGAATTTGCATTCAAATGGAAAACAGCTAAATCTGATACAAAGTATCTTACAACTAAATTTGAAGAAATGTTGTATAATAACCACAAACCAATAATCACCACTATCATCACACAGTTGCAGACTTGTGCCTGGAGAACCCTTGTCTGAATGGTGGCACTTGTGTCGAAGGCGAATCAACGAGGTGCTTCTGCTTGACCGGATATGGAGGAGACTTGTGTCAGACAGGTTCAGTGTCAGCTGTTAATAAACAACAAACACACAGGCCAGACATCTTTCAGGACAGAGTTACTACTGATTTCTCTCTCGTCCGTTCTGCCTCAGACCTGGAGGTGTGTGAGCCCGGCTGGGAGAAGTTTCAGGGCTTCTGCTATCGTCACTTTGCCCAGAGGCAGAGCTGGGAGGCGGCCGAGCAGCACTGTCGCATGTGTGGTGGACATCTGCTTTCCGTCATGACCCCTGAGGAGCAGGACTACATCAACAGTAACTCCGTCCACTTAGATCAACACACTTTAGTGATGTGGAGGTGTTTGACACCTTTTCCATCAACTGAAAAATAAACAGCAGCAGATTTATTATATTGTTTTGTTGATTTTAATAAAGACAGACCTAAAAAGTTGCATATATAGATATCAAAGTAGTGATCTTTCTCTCTAACATTCTTTCATGAAAAATCCAAAGTAATGACTTCGTTCCAACAGAAGCCTCTCAGAAGTGTCCAGACAAGACACAACAGCGACCTTTCATGTCTTTTCTGTGTTCTTTTCTTTGAAAATGTCACGGTTTTGAAAGTTGGTGTTTCGTCTGGCAGCGGGGTGGTGAGATGGTTATCTGACATTCCTCTGGTGGTTGTTTTTGTGGTCTACGGGCAGTTCCCTTGGAGAATATAGACTGATACCCAGACTGTTAGGAAAGCAAGTGTAAAGGCGTCTTCTTCACAAAATCAGTAAATCAGTCACCTTCAGAAGTCCAGATTTATACCATATATACAGTATATAGCTATAATGCAGTGACTCCTCTCTTATTTTCTCTCCTCTCACCTTTTTTAGACAAATACAGAGAATATCAATGGATCGGACTGAATGACAGAACAATAGAGGGGGACTTTCGCTGGTCGGACGGCAACCCGCTGGTGGGTTTTACTGAGTTCACGTAACTTTGTTTTGAAAGTGCATTTTGAGTTGTTTGCTATGATTGTCTAACCCTGTGGGGCCTATGATCGTGCTGGTGTGATCAGATTTTTCATTGTAAATATTTGTATATAGTATTACTTTATTTCAGTTTTACATTTACATATTCATATTTGCAACCTATATTTATTTTTTTAAGTTACAAAACAGTTGATGGAGCATATTTGTGGTTTTTATTGTAAGAAATATATATTTTTTTCAATATGAATTTGATGATTTTTTTTATCTTTTGGTCTAATATGTTAATGAAGTATAGTGAAATAATAACTATCTCTTCATATAGATGAAGTAGTGCTGAAAAAAAACAGAAAGATACCAAGCATGGGCATGTATTAAAAAAACAGCCAAAACAGGCTCAGGACTGAGGCTAAGTTGTTTGAAACAGGTTATTATAACCTCAAAATCAACAGTCAAGAATATATATTTGATTAAAATGTTGGACTTTTGTGTTTGTTTTAATGCACTCTCTCCATCAGCTCTATGAGAACTGGTACAGAGGTCAACCTGACAGCTACTTCCTGTCAGGTGAGGACTGTGCGGTGATGGTATGGCACGACGACGGCCACTGGAGCGACGTGCCGTGTAACTACCACCTGTCTTACGCCTGCAAGAAGGGCGTCTGTGAGTTCTTTTGAGCTGCACCTTTTTTAAGGTCTTATTTCACCTCTAACAGCGGTAGTGATGATCGAAGAGACAACATCCTTTCCCCATTTATTCTCCATCCAACAGTGTCCTGTGGGGAGCCCCCAAAGGTTCTCAACGCTAAGGTGTTTGGGAAGAAGCGTTTGCATTACGAGACCAATACCAAGGTGCGGTACTACTGTGAGGAGGGTTTTGTGCAGAAACTCAAGCCTGTGATCAAGTGTCTGCCCAGCGGCCAATGGGAAGAGCCTCAGATTACCTGCATCCCAAGTAAGTAACAAAATCACCCTAATGTCAGCTAATAAGTGAGTGTGTTCTGAATGATTAGATGGTTTCTTTATAAATATGTCTCATAAAATAGCAAGTATCCTGTACTGAAGAGGACTACTGTTTACTGCAAACACTGGAATGCAGTCTCATAAAACTTGACTGTAAATAACTTAAACATGATGTTCCTCAAGCACATAATGGTTTGTGTGACAATGCACATTGGATGCCTCTTCAAATCCTTCCCATTTTACAGTTTTGTGATAAAAGGGTATTTATGAAACATTTTTGGTTCCAAAATCTTGCCATTCAATGTGTCCGTCGTTTGCAGAAACGTGTAATGCCAACATTTGTTTTTGGCAACTTGGTTGGAAGAAAACTCCAGAGGGAGCTGTGCAAAATCAGATAAATATCCTCAAGTGATTGTGTTGTTTGAGTCAGTATCTGTTGGGTCTGTTGTGAATAATGTAAGCACCATTTTTTTTGGAAGAAAAAAGACAAGATGTCTGGTTCTGCTGCATTGATTTTTGATTTTGATTTTTTTAAACTGTGATTCCAACAGTGTCGTCAAGATCAATGACTTTATGTTTTTGTGCTAGATTTTCTAGAGAAAATAAAAGTGTTCTGTCTCCCACCTCTAGCGATGGAAGATGCAGTTACCTTCCCTCCTCACCAGCATGAGGAGGCCATGGAGGCCATGGAGGTCGTGGGTACAGCCACTGAGAAAGCAGCTCCGCTGTTCTGGGACATTAAGTGGAGTGTCTGAAGGCATGCCTTTTTTTTTAAACACAGTAAAACCAACAATATTTCACCTCCAGTCTCAAAAGATTTTACAGTCCAGTTTAACTTAAACTGTATAAATCTAATCTTTAATATTAGAGCCATGTCAAGGCCCCGGTTCTCAGTTCTTAGTTGTGAAAATAAAATCTGGAACACTTGCTGTATTGCAAATCCACATTTTTCAGTGAAGTGATGCAAGTTAAAAATGTTATGTAATGAGAAAATGCCACCTAAAATGAAGCACTCTTATGTGGAGCAAAGAGAAGACCCTCCACACTGTTCAAAACAGTCAACAGTGGACTTTTACCGACACACAGTTTGTAAGATCCTCTCTTATTCTTTCACACAGAAGGACGACTTGTATGCAGGAGAACATACTTAATGTGAATTTGATAAAAAAAGACCATATGAACCCTTAATGCTATCTTAATATATTTGCTCATTTGTTAGCATCACGTAAATATCAGTCTGTATTACACTAAAGACACCAAATTAAATGCAGGCTGTGGCAGTTATATGAAGATTAAGGGATCAAGAATAATTCTTGCCTTTGCAGCATAATTACCTTAATTAATTAAAAAGTAACAGTAACCTGCGGTGAGCTAACTGCTGTTTTTAAAGCAAAGACTGTAGAAATAGAAATCAGCTAATTCAATGATGATTTTGAATTCATGAATTTGACTGTTGCTACGATACATGCTGCATTTTAACATGTTCTTTGACAGACTGTTCATCATAGGTTGCAGTTTAGTTAAACATGAATGACTTTTCAGCATCGGCTGGTGTGACAGTCACTAACTCTTCCTATGTAGAAGATTCCTTGTTTTTACTTTTGAAGGAATGTATCCCCGTTTGCTGCTCTGACACACTTTATTTTCCTCAGACAGAAAAAACTCTACACAATGGCCTAATGTTGTAATTCACGATGACACATCACAGCTACAGGATGTGAAAAGAAACATGTAAACAGCATTACTGACCTGGATTCAGTTACTTTTAATGCTGCATTTGGAAACATTTCACATTTATCCCTTTAACATCGAGTGTGTCACCAGCAAAACATTTGCTCATGCACACTTTGGATTATTGTAACAGCATCAGAAAAATCCAGCTGTCTCTGAAAGCTGTGTGTGTATTCTCTGGAAACAAAGAGGCTGCTTCTTGGGCTTCCAGGAGAGACACTAGTGAAATTTCCATAATGACACCTTGTTGGCTGTAAAGCTTTCTCAGAAACCTTTGGATTTTTGCCAATGATGCAAACTGTTACGAAATTACGGTCATCCAAAGTGTGCAAGCACGTCACTAGTGACACACTCACTGTTTAAGGGTAAAGGCCTTTGCACACTACTTCTGCATTGTGTATACTGTACATCTTCATAATTTCCTTGTTCCATCTGAAAAAGCATTTTGCACCTGCACACACAATTAATAATGATGAATGAATGACTGAAGCTATCGTTCACCATCAACCATCAGTGATCTAAGTCAATGAGCTTATTGTGGATGTATTTACACTCTGAGATGTGAAGCAACTCTGATGATGCAAAAAAAGAAACTTGTTTTGTTCCATTAACTTTAATGATGGATGAAGGTTCAGAGTGGTGTATGAATGACAAAGACTCGACGTGAGGGTGTATTTTATTTTTAAAACATGACAAAAAATACATACTTGATGTGCAAAGACATTTACGCTTAAAGTGGCAGTGAAAAGCAGGTGCATCAACCTTCTTGACCCCAAACACAGAAATCATATCTTTCAACTGGTCAACAGTCAATCTTGATAAGTATCTTTATTACCACATCACATGCCTATAGTTTTACTCCTGGTAGTTAATTAATGTGCTGATCAATTATAAGTGATTAAAGAAAACCCAGTCTGCTGTTTATTTTACTGCACTTTGCACTGTTCTCATTGTGTGAGTTCTCTTGAATTCACAATAAGTTAGCATTATATAATGCTTCATTTGCATATTTAAATGCTAACTTTCACAAAACATGTAATACACAGAACAACTGTCTTAATATTAATCCACTGGGGAGGTTTCATGGTGATGAATAAAAGCTTCATTTTTTTTAAGTGTGCCTCCATTCAGGTAGGAGGCTTTACACTCTACCCTCACTTCCTCCTTAAGAAGAGACACTAGTTATTTGGTTCCTGACAGGTGACCACACCTGAAGTCAATATGAGCATTTAGACTGAACCTTGTTCTCCCACTGAATGTGAATCAATGCTTCTGTCTGTGTTAGCTTGCAGTCCTGTTGTGTCCCACTGTGTTTCATTCAGCAGATATCGTGATAAATTAACACCGTGTTGAAACTCAGATGCAACTATTGTTTTGATCTTGCAGAGAAAATCGTCTCCCTGCATCCTGGCCTTCGTTTCTTTTGTTATTTTTATTGGCAAACAGAGATAAAGAGATCCCAGCAACACGAAGCTGAACCAGCTGACTGTCTGTGCACATCACCCACCCTGTTCGTCCTCTGGTGCTCTTTATTCAGGTGTCTCTATGACTTTGTTTTATGGTTTGCTAATATAAACTGCACTGGGTCTGTATTAGCATATCCTATCCTAATCAGAGGTTTAAATTTTAAATGCACATAGAGTAAAGTACACTGGCACCGAGGAAGGGATCAATGAAGAAAAACAAATATCTCAATGATGCAACAATATATACTGTATCAGTCAGTGATGTAATAGACACTATGATGGTTTATATGATTTTAATTGTTGAGCCAATGAACACATTAAATGTACAAGTAGATATAGTAAAAATGGATCAATGAAAAAGGAGGAAAATGTTTTTTTAATGTAGTCTGAATTTTTACTGCTGTTACATGTCTGTTGATTCAACTGTAAACAAATTAACAAATTAAAAGTATTTGTAAAAATCTCTTTATCATATCATGATTGCATGACTCCTATGTGATCAGATATACTGTAATGATAATGTTCTCAACTTCATGGCATATTTAAGCAGAACTGAAGGACTATCAGCCATGATTATCAAAAAGTTGGTGGTCTAACAAATTAAACCTCCAAATTTTAAAGCGTACTCTGCAGGATTTTGCATTTGTGCTCCAGGTATGGTTAGCTTTAGATTTTTTCACTTCTGATTCTGTTTCTAATTTAATTCTGCTTCAAGTTTCTCAGTTATTTGAGAAGGAAGTCCATACTGAGTGACATTAATTGCTTATCAGATTGTCTTATCACTACTCTACCTTTACACCTAGATGTGGGTAATTTCTGCCCCAAACAAACTTGAAATAAATTTGCAAATCAATACACTGATAAGTACACATAGCTTTATTTGAATAAATAAAATAACATAGAATTATTTTACAGATAAACCAATTCAAGTAACCAACAGTGTTATTTACAGTTCAGAGATTTAGTGTCTTTGAATGAGCTGGCAGGGACTCTCGTGTTAAATGGACACACTAGCAGGTGAAGTGATTGATCCAGAAACAACCAAATATGTTTAACTTCAAATTTCCTTCAATGGGGGAAGTGTCAAATGTTGTTAGTGCAAGATTGATGATTGTGTTTGTGTAACTCTCACACCCTTACATTAGACAAAGAAGTTTGTGACCATTTCCAGCTTTACCCACCAATTATTTCGGAAATGCTCATTTATTTTAACAACCAAATTTTACCAGTCACTAGCTTGTTAAAAATGAAGAATAAAATATCTCAGTTTACTATATTTGCAGTGTCTCTATCTCAAATTGAAGACACAAGCCTGTCCAACCCAATCATTTGGTCTCCTTCCCTTTTGAGAAATCTACTCTCTAAATTATTTCTGTGCTTTAAAGTCGTCTGCATCCACCATGTTAGACAGAAACAGAGATGTTTCTTTTAGAAATTAGAGTATTTCATTTTAGAGACACTAAATTTCAAATATGACCTATCCCGTATTCCACTGTCTGTACCTTCATATGTGATGTTTTACTCAGATGAAGCTGCTACATTTATGGCCCTGTCAGGTTTTCTTGCTCTCAAATATAAGAGATATATAAAGTTATTTATTTTCGACTACCTATATAGCAATAGGCACCGTACAGATGCATTGTTTTGTTGGGGAATCCAAATGAGCGCACCCCTGCTTCAAGGATGCCTCCACAGTGCTCTCTGGGGTTGCTGATGGGAAACCGTACGCTGCCATCTTTGAGCCATCCGCCATCACACTGGTCGTAGTTTCGGAAACGCCAGGCAGAATAAAGCTGACCGACTAGTGCCAGCTCAGCTCCCTGACGTTGACATGCGTGTCCTGCCTGCTCGAAGGAGAAAGACCCTGATATGTAGGAGACGGAGCCTGTGAGAGGAGGAGAGATTTTTGGAACTTCAGTGTGATGGCTTCTCAGCATTTAAATGCTAACATAGTTCTGTTTAAAACAAAAGAAGTCCCTTGTTCTAACTCATCTGTCCAGTCGTCAGCATCGGCCTCAGATGTTTTATTCCTGCTCTTACCTCAGTCTTATGTCTGACTCATCAACCTACTCACCTGTTTCCACTTTCCCACTTACCTGACCCTCCCTGACAGCACTCTCACCTGATTCTCATTTCCCTAATCAACCCCTTTTCTCCAGACAGATGCCACATTGTCAGTAACTCTGTTTACATGCACCAAAATATTCTTTTTTTGCATCCCTACTAAGTTTTTAATGACTAAATAAATATTCCAATAATAATAATATTTACATGGAGCTGGGTAAACTCTGTTAAAATATGGAAAGGTAGCATGACTGGAGCCACTTGAGATATTTTTTGTCAAAACTGGAATTTTTTTCGGAGACCCAGTCTACTGTTTGATCACAGCCTCCCTCTTTTAATCAACAACTTTCTTGAAAAGGTCCCAAAACTTGTTGAAGTCTTTCATAATGTTTGAAATTATGTAGTTGTATTTCTCCTCCATTGTAGGTGTTTCTTTTGGGCATGCATCTCTGCAAACAGTTGGCTAGTTGGTTTGTCTTCAACGCACAGAGGTCAATGTAAAAAGGAAAGTGACTGTGTCATAAACGTCAGTAGAAACGTCCAAAATATGCTTCTAAAACCTGAATAATATCAGCATATGCCATCCATCTGGAATCACGTCTTGCAATATTGTCATATTCTGATCTAGAAAAGCACTCAGAGAGCGCAGACCTCTGCTGCAGAGACGGCGACTTTTTTTTATTTAAAGTCACCCCCGCCACCAGGAGGTTATGTTTTCATGGCGGAGGTAATAATAGTGGACCACTAGTGTGCATATAAACATAGTCAGTGTTGCATTGTGCCTTTCTTTCTCAACTGTTGCTCTCTTCCTGGACTGTGTGCATTCAGGTCCTGTGATCAGTCCCACTCTGACTCTGAAGGTCAGTCTGTTGCTACAGAGTCTACCTTAAGCCACAATATTGAAATACAAAATGAAACAAAACCATGTGGAAATTTTGATCTCAGTAAAAAACAGAGGGATATTGAAATACAAAATGAAACAAAACCATATGGAAATTTTGATCTCAGTAAAAAACAGAGGGATATTGAAATACAAAATGAAACAAAACCATATGGAAATTTTGATCTCAGTAAAAAACAGAGGGATATTGAAATACAAAATGAAACAAAACCATATGGAAATTTTGATCTCAGTAAAAAACAGAGAGACCACTTAACCTGCTGTACTTCCTATCTGGCCCCAGATCAACAGAAAAAGAATGGATGCAGTTTTATTTTATTTTATATATTTTTTTTTACTTTTCAGATCCAGACTCTGAAATTGAAACTCAGATTTGCTTTTTAGATATTCGAGAAAATATTGCCACCCCAAGCTTACCAGACGTCTGGGAGGTGAAGCAGAACGCGTCAAAACGGTCATGATTCTTATCTTTAGGTCTGTAACTGCGAATGCCAGGAAGCAGCTCTCCTCCACAGGCAGCTCTAGGATGAATAATGGGGTAATGGACGGTCCCATCATGGAGCCAACCAGCATTACACCAGTCCAGACCCTCTGTCCATGCTGTAAGGGAGACATGCTGATTTAGGCGCACTGCCATAGCTGCAGTCAACAAATGGTTGGTTTTTCAGTGTGTGGTACCTCTGTACAGCTGGTTGTATGAGGCTAATATACCATCTTGTTCTGAACAAGCCTGCTGAGCCTCAAGGAAAGTGAATCTGTAGCGGCCACGTTTACTCTGATAGGGGAATACCACACCTGGGAGAGTAGCCGTTTGTCAGTGTTTATGTTTCGCACATGTACTGTGATTCTCAACCATCAGTCTCATTGATATGCATGCCTCCTTGTAGGTATGGGAATATTTGAAACTAAATTTGACTAAATTTATACCAGTAACACCTGATGCATTCCTCTGATTTAACATTTCAAGGAGGAGCTTTGTTCCTTATTGCTTTATTACCTTCAATCCTCAAAGTAACGACAACACTCTCATCCTCGATGCCGTTGATAAGCTCGCAGCGGTACGTGCCACCGTCTTCCAGTTCAAGACGGCTGAGCTGCAAGGAGGCGTCCATGGTGTGAGCCTTACGGAGGGAAGCCCGCGGTCCAAGATGGCCGTATGGCTTGAAGGCATGTGCGTTTGATATCATGATAATGTTCTCCTGCCCCACATGCTCTGGCTCCAGCTTTGTCCATTTCACTTTATAATGGCTTGGTCTGGTTCTAAGGATACACGGCAAGGTGGTGTTTTCCCCCCTTCGGGCAACAACCTCGGCGTACACAGGTGGATCGAGCAGGTACTTCAGCTTCTTGACTGCTGCAGGTGAAACAAGATCCCGGAAGTATCAATACTGTGCTGCAGGAAAGAGTCCTGTTAGTCTCAGTGTCAATATTTTTTGTATGGGACCTTATCCCCAGAAGTGTGAGAGGCTGCAAGGACTTGAAGAAATCCGAATTGAGCGACGCTTTGCAGTAACATATGATGTTATCTTGACCAAGAAAACTGATGGTTTTTATTTTAAGTTTTTTATTGTCTGCTTTGCCTTACGAGCCTGGAGGTAATGCACTTGATGAGATAGCATTAAATCCTGTCAGACTGCAGGAATGTGTCTCAAAGTCTGTGAGTCTGGACATTGATCCTTGGTTGTAGAAGTGAGGCTTGTGAGGTGAGGTCACAGTCTGTGGTCAGCACAATCTATAGAGATTTTCACTCTTTAAATCTTCTGGGACAGGAAGTTTCCCATACCACTCATGAATTTCGAAGCTTTTATGTGTCCTAAGAAAGGTGGTTGCTAACTATTGGCTAAATGAGACCACTACGAAAGGACCACCACCAAACTCCAATGGACAAATCCCATTGTTTTTTTGTTTTTTTTTTGATTGAGAGAACCAGGACGATGCGAACTTCTGGGTTGCCCTCCAAAAATGTCGTCCGTGCAGCACTCCCATTGTCACTGTGACAACATCTAATTAATTATTTAAACTAGGGCCTACATCATTCATCCTTAATGCCAGGCAAATGAAAATCATTATTATATAATCATTATTATTAGGGTGAATCTCAAAGAATTCATAAAAATATATATCCATACATGTGAACAAAAAATAAAACACAACTTCAGTCAGATCTGTATTATTCATTCACTTTCCTGCTCTGTGTTTACCTGTCATACTGAGGGCCCGTTTACTCATACACGGGTATTTGTTAAAACTGAGACTTTTCCCTTCGTTTGTGCCTTTCATTTATACACAAACGACGATTTCTCCTCTGAATACGATTCTTTCTAAAAACTCCGGCGACAGTGGAAATTTAGGAAAACTCCGGTGTTTGAATGTAAACGGAGAAAAACAGAGTTTTAGGAAATCTACGCACCAAGAGTGCAATCTTTTTTGTGTTGTACGGCCGTCAGAGTAGTCTATGAGCAGTCAAGCATTCCGGGTATCAGTAGCATTTCTGTTGGTGCAAGCACTTTTTACAAATACATCTCCTCTATTACTGTATGTACAGGAGCAGAGACGTATTAGGAACAGGAAGTCGCTCATGTTAGTCATTGTTGTCGATGAGGCTTCTCATTGGCTTGCATGGTTTTCTCCTTCTTCCTACACTGTCACTCATTGGCTTGCCGTCGTCATGATGGCTGTCGACAGTGTATTTATGCAGGTTAATGTAAACGGAAACTTTTTTGAAAACTATGATGTGTGCATGATGTTATTTTGGAAAACGGAGGGAAGGAAATATTTGTTTTCAAAATACCCTGCTATGTGTAAACTTAGCCTAACTCTCCTTGACATTACTGATCTGGCCACTCCTCCCTCACCTGCTCTCCATTTCCCTGATTAGACTCAGTATATACTCAGTATATTTAACAGCCCATCACCAATCTCTCTGCCTGATTGCCTGTGTTATCTTGCTTGTCTATGTGGAGTGGAGTTTATTCTTGTCTGACTCACGCTAGCATAGTTAGTAGAGCAGTGTCACTTGGCTAACAGTCAGCTAGTTGGTTTGTCATCAACACACAGAGCTCTGCAGGAAAGAGACTGGGTTATATATGTCAGTATAAACAGATATGTGCTGTATACTTGTCCAAAGAATGCTCCTAAAACCTGAGTAAGATCATCATATCCTGAATAATAGTGGAACATTAATGTGCATATGAACATAGCCAGGGTTGCTTTGTACCTTGCTTTCTCACCATCTGAATCTGCTGCCTTGAATGACATATACCAGGAAATCATCAGTGTCAGGCCATAAATTGATCACTTCCTCAATGGCTATGCTTGATCTCTCTCCAAGGCATGTCTTTGTGGTCTCAACTTAATAAATTGTAAACAGGAATAACTCCACTAACCCTAACCCTTGATTCCCCGAATCAAACCAGTGCCATTTTCCATCTGTCCACCAGAGGGTCTTGGACTTTCCCTTCTCTCCCCACCTTTTCCCACCATCCTAATCAGCTCTGACCAGCTGTCCCCGCCCACCTCCTGACCTGCATCTCACTTCCTCATCAGTTACTCTCCACGTAATAATAAGCTCTACTGATACAGCACGTATGTGATTCACAACTTGTAATATGATTTATAAAAAGCAAGCACCTGGTCAACACTGAAAACACAAATAACAGCAAAGCCAAAGGACTTGAAACAAACTAGCATAAATGCCGGCCAATATAAGGAAACACTGTAAAAAATGTGGTACACAGCTGATCTGACAGTTAGTGGGAGGCAAAGCCATAGTGTTGGAGAAATTCTGAGTGATCTTGGTGCAGAGCGTTATGTTTTATGTTCAGAAATATAAAAGGTGCCATGATTTTAATGTGATCAGGAGGGTTTGATGAACTCAGTTCTGAAGCTAAACATGGATGTTTTGTTCCAAGATACTCTGAGGCAAAGCTGAACTGATTTGGGCAATATTTCTGATTTGGAAAACAATGGCAAGATTTGTGGCACTTAGTTTGATAATCCCTGCTAAATGCTTGGATTAATAATTGAAACTTGGTTTGTGAAATTTGCAGAGATTTCTGTTTTGGTGGTATTCAGCTGTAAAAAACTCAGCAGTGTCCAATCTTTGATAGCATCAGGCCAACAATGAAGAGCATCCAGGTGTTTAAGGTCAGTCTGTGTAAATGATGGAGAAAACTGGCTGACCTGCGTGATATTAGTCAAAAAATTGAAAATTGAAGCTGCAACGCTGTGCTCTGTCTGTCTAGATAAATCACTGAATTCATCACACAGTTTATGACTGTCTGCATTCGGGTTGTTTCTCTGTTCCCATGGGAACAACCGGTAACCGAGGGCAGCATGTTCACTGGCAGTACCTGCTCTGTTGGGGGTATATATAGCTGAAGACCAGGTGAAGCAGCTTGATGTTAACAGAAGAATCACAGCACAGTTCATTATGAAGGGACTCGCTCTTTCAACTCCTAGTTGGGAAGAAAACAGTGCAGAGTTCTTACAGGATTCAATCTGTTTCAGTGCACAAAAACAATCACACTTTGTATTTGTTCTCACATACCGCCTGAGAGATTATAATACAGTTAAGCCATGGTTTTATGCTCTATGATGGCAGATTCCATGTCAGCATGATATTTACAAACTGTATTTTACTCAGAGTCCGAAGTCAGTAATGGTAAATGACTAGTTCACTAGTTCAAACCTGTGAAGTTGAGAAGATGCTGACGTTTGGTCATTCTCCGGTATGGTCCCACATGATGTTTTCAGTGTCTGGATTCCTGGATAATTCACAACTTAGAGGTAGAGCCTACTGTCCATCCCTGCTGGCTCTTCTGTCCGAGCCTCGACTGTTCAGCTGTCAAACCCAGTTCATCTCCGTCTCACTCTCACCCCCCTCTCTTCTCTCTCTGGTCATATGGTCTAGGCTGTTGTCAACAGTGTGTAAACAGGATTGTTGTCTTCTCTGCTCCAGATGTTGATGGTCTGATGTGCTGTCTTTGCCTCTGACCTCGTCTTTGATTTGCTCAATGAGAAATGAAATAATTTAGTTTGAGTAGTTCTCTAAATTAGCTTGAGCAGATCTTATCTCCACCAAGGAGGATATATTTGTTGGTTAGTTCTGTCTAGGTTATGGGTCACTAATCTGCCTTCATTAATTCAGGCTGAAATGTTCCTGTCATTGGTGCCTTTTAATGTTTAGAGTCAGCAAGATGGTGAAATTATGCTTGTTCAATGTGAGCTGTTTACAATGTTTACTGAGGTAATAAATCTAATGGGAAGTATGATCATTTTCTCATAGACTTCTATTCAATCAGGCTTCTTGTGCATTTTGCTTCAGCATTGGCTTCACTTTTCAGAACCAGAGGGTGCTGCCTGTCATTAAACTTTACTGGTTTGCAGCTGTTTTAACACAAATCAAATGCTTATCCAGGGTCAACAGTTCCTCACAGCAGCATTTGACATGATTGCAGGGTTAATACAGGTGTATATGATCAAATTTATCTAGGTCACACCAACTCTAGTGAGCCAGCATGCACTATACCAGGGTCTTGGTCCCCCAAAATGGATCAAGGCCATAATTAATGCTATTAAGAAAGCATTTTTGAGGCCTAATGTAGCATTAATACCCTTTTTGTGTATTTTGCTCACGTCTGACCATCCATCCATCCATCTTCTACTGTTTATCCTCATAGGGTCGTGGGGGGGCTGGATCCTATCCCAGCTGTCTTAGGGTGAAAGGCAGGGTACACCCTGGACAAGTCTCCAGTTCATCACAGGACACATAGAGACAGACAACCACTCACACTCACATTCACACCTACGGTCAGTTTAAATTAGACAATTAACCTAATCCCCATGCATGTTTTTGGATGGTGGGAGGAAGCCAGAATACCCGGAGAGAACCCACACAGACACGGAGAGAACATGCAAACTCCACACAGAAAGGCCCCGGGCCGGGAATCAAACCCGGTACTTTTTTGCTGTGAGGCGACAGTGCTAACCACTACACCACTGTGCCTCCCATATTCCATGGGAGGCACAGTGCCTCCCATATTCCATGGGAGGCACTGTGCCTGAAAAACGATCTTTATTTAAGTAAATAAATGTTTTAAAATACAGAATAAATGGCATCATATATACTTTAAGGGCCAATATGCAGTCTACACCATCTTCATGTGCCATCATTGCCATCATGTGCCATCCAACTACACCACCGTGCCGCCCCCACATTTGGCCAATAAAAGTCAAATTCGCATGCTGCCTACTATCTTCCTGCTGTACATTGTATCATACTGTGCGTACAGTGATGAGTCGTCAGAGCCCTGTGGACAACAAGCCTTCTTGTGTATTCCAACCTTTCCCAGAAGTCTGTTGCCAAAGAGGACTATGGTGTGCATTCAGCCATCTTTGTTATTGCCCACAGAGCACAGGGGGCACTGGGAGAGGAAGCTGGGTCGACTGTAGTTTCCTCTGCCGCCGTGGCCCCCCCGGGGCACAAGGGCCACATTGTGACAGTCACGGTCCCAACACTGTGACAGCAGGCGGCGGTCACACAAACACTGTCCAATGTGGAAAAAAGATGAAATAATGGGATTCTTCTGTTTTTGCTTGTGTTGCTCTCCATTGTGCTCCATCATCAATGGACTCTTTCTTACTCTCCAATTAGTATTCACCCTAACACATCTAGGTGAAAACAGCCAACTCTCTCTTCAGCATTAACCATCCATCCATCTATCCATCCATATGCAATTATTCTTGCATGGCTAGGAGTACAAATGCACTGCAACTTAAAAAACACATGCAAACAGAGAAATAGCAAATGAAGAATGACTCTTTAATAGATTTAGGAATAACACATGCAAATAGGAAACACATTTCCAAATCTGAGATATGTGTCATAACAAAACAAAGATAAAACAATAAATATAAACAAAAATAGAGGCACACACAAACACTGAAACCTGCAAGGTTTACAGTATAAAGAAGAACTGGGTGATAGCAAGGACTTTTCAGGGATTCTAAAAACTGGTGATAAGCTTAAGTACAAGTCAGGTAATCACTAGTAAGACTGAAATTTTTAAAAAGTATGTACATGCTGCCTGCATGTATTTTCTTTCTTCAGGTGTTAGTAACAGCTAAACAATTAGTTGTTCCAACAGCTTTGGACCAGAGCATCATGCTTCTATAAATCTCTTCAGCTTCTAGTCAAACCTTTTGGCGTTTTCTCAGCTCAGCATGTCCACTTGTACACACTGACAACATTGACAAGTGTTCCTTGTACTTCATGAGCTCCTCTCTGACAGTGTTGTCCAGAAAGAGTTAAAGTGCCCTTTAGGCAATCTTATATTTTCTCTCATTTTCTCAAATGTCCAATAGCAGCTATTACATTCCTTAACACTTATGGACTGTTGGTTATTTAAAATAAGAATGAGCCTGGACACAACACAAACTCATGTGGGTATTGTGGAGCACGAAGAGGTAAAACATTTTGAAAAAAAAAACCCAAACCATTTATTATGAAATAATGTTAAATATACTCACTGTTTAAGCAGGATCTACTTCCTGAGGAGGCTGGGGTCACAGCTGCTTGTACATTATCTACTGATTTTTGTACATTCTATACAAACAGTCTGTTTTTACGCTCTGTGTACTCTATTTGTATTTATATTCTGTATTTTACAGTAACATGCTGCTAGTTGGATGAATTTTCCTCGAGATTAATTAAGTATCTGTCTGTCTGTCTCTCTATCTTTAAAATAATTACAAATTACAACCATTTAAAGTTGTATAACAGTCCCTTATTCTATCATCAATGCCACCATCTTCTCCTTTTTTTTTTCTTCATTCTTTTTACTCTTCTCATTCTCTCATTGGCACCACATGTTGTGGTGAATGGGCAGCACAAACATTGCCCTCTGCTGTGTGTAGACCGTGTAAATACTGCAGCACTTGTCTTCCAAAGGCTGTCAGTCATATCTGGGTCCAGTTTAGCACAACTGATTCGAATCTTTACAAGTAAGGTCAGAGGTCAGACACTAGTGTTAAGTGTTACATCATGATGCCATCATTTTTAAGGAAGAAAAACATATGGTAGCTTTCACACAAATAATGTAATTCCAGATATACTTCTACAATGATCTCAAGTCAGTTTGAGTCCTAACTTGAAAACCTTGATAGATTGTGTTTGTCTTTCAGAAAAATTAGGGTTAGTGATTCCCAAGCTTCATGTCTCTGTTTGACTGATTTCATCTCGGTCCTGCTTTCCTCTCTCCTCTGCAGCGTTGACGGCTCTCAGTAACGATATAGTCCAGTCTGCAGGTGAACTCTCGGCCCTGCAGCACTCTCTCCTTCTGACACTTCATTTCCATTTGACTGATGGGTTTGTACTTAGTTTAAGGATATGCTGCTGGAGGGAGTGGTGTTGGGAATCACACTGATATAATTGATTCTGATTATTCTCATTTATCCTGTTCAGACAAGGAGAATTACAGTATTCTTGTTTATTCTGTTTCTTAATGAATTGAAAAGCACCTCTTGTTTTCAGCAGATCTGCTGCCATAAATAGTCATTTTTCTTAAGCTGTTAAACTGAATGATTGAGCATCCATAGATGAGCGAGGCTGATACAGGAGCAGGTTGGGCCAGCTTGCAGCCCTGATGGCGTATCAGCTTGCATGGTGCATCAGTGCGTGACTCTGTTGAAGAAAGGCGTGACAAGTGGTGGGTTCAAGAAGGCAGCTTCATGGGTAAAAAGTATGTACTTTCCAACAACATTTCCATCTTTGAAAGGTCCCCCCTTCCCCCTGAGGAAGACACACATTTTTAACATTCTTACAGATGGCCCTTCTCCTGAAGCCCTCGCTGAGAGTGACAGCTTTTCAGCGTAGTGACAGATTTGCCCTCTTAACAGTTAAGAAAGGTGAATGTTCCTGACAGCTCAGGAAGGCTCCCCTGTCTGACCGAGGGTCACCTGTAACCCTCTAGTATTCATGCAGGTTTATGTTATCTTTGCACCTCACACAAGTCTAAATGGAGCTTGATTACAACTTTGAACCTGTGTTATGCAGCAAACAGTTTCGCATTCCTGTTTCCTGCACATTATCTCATTCCTGGTCACCACCTGTTTAACCTGTTGCCCTCTGGCCGGCTATGCAAGTCTCACAAAACCCAGACTAGCAGACTAGAAGACCAGAGCCATACACAGCACCATAATACACACTGAACACAATCACACTTCATCACATCACTCAGGAATTATGGGAAAAACGTGAAATAAACTGAGCAGTAACTGTGTTGAAAATACTGTGGTTATTGTTGTGTACTCCCGGTTGTGCCTGGCTGTGAGTGTGTTGTCTTTTCTGTGTGATTAATGGGGTGGGTGAATCTGGGGTGTTCAGGCAGCTGGGAATCAGGCTGAAACCTTTCTTCAGTACTTGTTACTGTTGATATACCTCAACCAAGCATTTGAATGTACTACGGGACCACTCCAGTGTTAAAATCAATAAAGAAACTGTTGAAAGAGAGAAAATACTGTGAAATAATTGTGTATTAAATACATCTGTGCAATAACAGGAATATCAACAAACGATCTGTGAATATTCTTACTGTAAGAACTGTAAACATCACTTAACCTACTATATTTTCTTAATTATTTTTATTCATCTTAATTATTGATGTTTTGACTGTTTGTCAAAATACCAAGTGGAGCAGCGCTCCTAATTTTGACAATAAAGGCGTTTGTTTTTATTGATAAACAGATAATAAAAATAATAATATTCAGATTTAAGCTCTTTGTTGTCATTATACTGCTGCACAGTTCAGTCTGGTGCAGCTTTTTGTGGTTCAGTAAGAAAATAAAAGCATCATGGAGAAACCTTTCCTGACCTCTCTATTCTTTCCTCTTGTGAGTCTCTCACCTGCTGCATTCAGGACACTTGTCTTGTCATGCTGTTAATGCTGGGAAGATGGTCCTTGGCGTGCCTTATGATCTCCTGTGATTCAGTCTTTTTTCTGGCAGCTGGACTATACAAAGGGAACCATTTTTAAAAAGAAAAGAGAAAAGAGAAATAATTACAACACTATGTAGATGACTGAATAAAATAAAATACCTCTTAATAAACGTAATAAAATTAAAATACTTTATTCAACATGTCATTATGTCAGGTGTTCATAGTTATCTGAAATGTCATGTGACTTTCTCCAGTCTGCCAGCAGGCAGACTATATAAAATATTTGCATGAAATGTTTTTTAAGAAAATGTGTGTGCACAAAAACAGGAGCGTGACCATTTGACCTGTTATCCTTAACATGGAATGATTGACTGACGACCCTGAGGCTCTTCAACCACTCGCTTACCAGTTGAGTTAGTTTTGTGACCATGTTGATGCCCTGTGTGATAGACGCATGCAGATAGAGATCAGTGAGCAGAGACAGGAGAAAGATAAGTTCATTCCCATCTTAGTCTTGTCAGCCTGGAGCTCCTCTCAGTGGTTTTCTCTGCACAGAAAGCCAATAAACCTCAAAGCAATTCAGAAACTCTGTTTTGTGTGTGCATGTGTGTGTCTGACTATTTACCAGATAAACATGCTAAAGTTTTGAGTTTTTGCTGAGTGAAATAACAAAAAATAGTTTATATTTGGTAACAAGTAATAAAACGACCACATTAACTGTTATAAAATGATAAAATTTTTTTTACATTTTTACTATTAAAATGAGATACAGAAAGAAAGAAAGAAAGAAAATAACCCAATTGTTAGGATATTTGTTCACCTGCTTATAGAAACTGCATCATGAACCTATGGATGAAGTGACTTGCTGAAATAAATGTTTTTGCATTACACACATACTCAATCTGCAAAGAGTGTATCGGCTTCAAAAAGCACCCTCAGTGCAGTATAATGGCTCTGAGTTAAGTGTAAAATACCTGTAGAACCTCCTAATGTATGTTATCTCAGTGTCTCATAACAGGCAGGCTGGGTCTTGCGTTTATCTCGTCTCATCAGATGCCAGGTCTCTTGTAGCTTCCATGGTTACTACTCATGCCCTCCTGCATCCGATTAGGAGATTGTGTTATCGGTGGGGCCCAGGAGCCAGCCAGCGGCACTGATGGAGTGACAAGAAGCATCCACTTCCAAATCTGTGGCACGCATACTTGGACTTTCAGAGTGCCAGCTAAAACATCAGCATGTTAGCCCTGTCGCTGTGAGCTCGTTAGCATGTTTGCTAGGTACGGGCTAACTAATTAATGCTGTCAAATAGATGTCAAGGTTGTTTCTGCTCAGTCACTGTTCAGCAGCTGTGTTTTGGTATCAAGGTGAGGACAGGTATATTGGAAGTTTTTTTGGTACTGCTCTCAGTTAAAGCTGGAGCGTTTTTTACCATATCGCCTGAAAACCTCTTCACACTCGCATTGTAACCAGGAAAATAGAGGGTTTGTCACAAAATATTTTAGTCCACTCGAGAGCGCAAAATCATAGAAAAACAACATCTAATCACATTGAACATTCCAAATGATTGGATCCTGACACGTCCATCAAACTTCAATCCTTCGTGAACGAATAGGCCCCTCTATAGCTACCTCATTGCTAATAGTACTGGGCCACAAGCCCCATGCCCTGAAACCATTTGTGTTCACACTGTCGGGCTACTAGCTCCTCCGGGTTACGCCCCCGTTAGTGAAAATGTTATGACAGAACAAATTTTCATTCAGGATAAGCGGTCAATTCATCAGCACAGGCATGGATTTAAGATGATTTGTATATGAGCAACCAGCATCAGACCAGTTACGCTGTTACAGAGGCTACGTGAAGGACGACGGCAAAGAACAATGAAATTACAACAGCAACGACGACTGAGAGCCAAGGCATGGAAACAAAAGGCATGGAAGAATTGAGGTATGTTAACCACAAAACAATCCGTTCATAATGCATGTGCTATAACACATCGTCATGAGGCTAGGAAGATAGCTCACTAACTGGTAGGCTATTTGTTTACATCGATAGTTGTAGGCTACGCAGCTAACAGCCAACCCCAATCTTGACACAGCCTCTAGCCCTGCTTTGTCACCACTAAGCCCCATGTTTTCGATGGGGTCAGAAATCGCGGGCCATCAGCACCAAGACAGCCTGGAGATGGCCCTCGTTAGCCCCTGGCCCTGCAGTGAAAAAACATTTAGCACCGGCAAGCCCGGGCTGGCTCGGCTTTGGCTCATTAATGTGAAAGCAGCTAATGAAATAATGTAGAACACGTATCAAAACAACAAGTGAAAAGTCAACTTTTATTCTAGTATACAGATAAATATTTCTTGAAATGATAATAATATTCCTTGTTTAGGTTCATTACGATGTTGTACAGTCTTCCCTGTGAAGACGCCATAGGTAGAAGTTAGCTAAAGTTAGCTAATCAATGCAGTGCTCGTGAACCTCCGTGAACGCTCGGGAACAAGCAATACGCATTTTGGTGGGAGGTCTGATGAAAGGGCAGGGATGTGTGTTTTCAACATTAAGCTTGCTGGAACCGTTTTTCAAAGAACTCCTACTCCACCTTTAATCCAGCAGAGCAGTGAATGTTGTCCGACATGGACAATTGCACCTAAATGAGCTTTTAATACAGTTTTGTTTTGATTTTGACTGAGATATGTGGATATATTTCAGCTTTAGTTTAGCTTTTATTCTTATTCTTATTCAAACCAGTAAATGGTTTGATTGGAATTATTCACTTGTGCATTACATGTTTGTCAGTACACTCATCCTGCATCCTGATTTTCCTCAGCAAAACATCATATCTGGACCAAAGTCTGAATCATTTCACACAAAATTTTTCACCTTTTGGTGAATTAAAAAGAGCAGTAATTGAAAACATGTTGACATAAAGACATTTTAATGTATAACATGTTTCCTTGATGGAAGTGAGAGGCTGCTAACATGGGTACAGGGATAACAGAATTGCAACACTTATGGTGTTGACTGAAAATATTTTAGGAATTGTTCAGTATTATCTACAACCTGACATGAATGTTATGGTAACTGGGAAGCTTTGCATTTTTTACAGCACGAGACTCGTGCAAGACTTCAGGTGTCTGCCACGAGTTTCTACTGTGAGGAAACTGTGGTATGAAAAGGACTCTTGGCATCTTTCTGACATTCATCAGAAAAACAAATATAAAGCTTACATGACAAGAACAGGAGCCACCATCCTAACAAAGTTACAAGGCTGCATAAAGCTGCAAAAGTGACTGAATGAGTCTCTATATGCTTGCTTCAGCTTGGAGACAAACATCACAAATGTTTCCACACTTTAATATTTCAGATTTAATTTACTGCCTTACTGCAATCTCCCTGTTGGACTCCATGATAGCAATTTGCTTTCTAACATAACTGCAAAGCTTCTACTCTGTCTCCAACATGTTTGGTGACTTTTATTTATGTAAGACAGTCACCACACAGCGGGCAGGTCAGAGGTTGCTGTTTCCATTTGTTGTCCATCAAAATCTCCTGCAAGACCAGACATGTACCTAAGGTAACTGAGACATGAACTCACTGCCACTGTGAGTGGCTGAATCTACACCTGTGGACTTTTACCTGACCAGAGTTTCAAGAGGATCAGTGTGAGCCCCTCAGGCTGACTTGTTGATTTAAGTGAAACCTGTAACTGCTGAGATGAAGCAATGAAGGAGAAGTTCAGGCGAGATGAGACTTGTTCCTTCTGTAACCGTTGTGTTGTCCTCACTTTGTGGACCCTCTGGTGTCCCTCAGTTCAAATTAACCTGGAACGTATTTATAGCTTTAAAAACAACTCTAATAAATAAAATAATTTTACTTCAAAACTCATAGATTGCCTTTATCTCAATATCAAATAGAGAGAACATGTTGACCATGAGAGTGTGATCATAAGTTTGTAACTGATGTTAAAAATCTGCTGGTGTCATAAATCATGCTTAAAAAGATTAAATGAGACAAAGTTTTCATTAACATTTATGTGATGATGATCCTGGTGATCCATATTCTGAGTGAAGGCCATCTGAAAATTCACTTTGAGAATCAGAGTACTCTGACTTGATCTCTAAATTATCCTCATATTCAGACACATCTTCCTTCCACATCACTGTGTGACGGACTCTGATCAAATATGAGCTCTAAAGTCCTCTCACAGCTAAATCTTCTGGTCACTGAGGAGGATTGAAGATTCTACACTGTGTTGTACAGGTATTTATCTGTTTTGGCACCTGTGTGCAGGTGTGATGCATGCAAGAAAGTGTTTGATATTTAGATGGTTATGGAGTAAGTAACCTTCCAAGTACTTAGATTATAACACTGTTTTTCTTAAGGGTTAAACTTATTTTCCTGCAGTTGTAGCTGTCTGTGATTTGATTATTTTAAAGAAGATTCAGTTACAGTGTCTTTAATTACCATTAGCCAACATTATTAGATTATAAATGCATAATAAAACTGACCTTGAGGAAATAAATGCTATCATAATCATATTAAAATGCAGAATTCATTGTCAACAAATCCTGTGTCAAAAACGAAAAAATACGTGTGAAATACCTCCTGAATCCTCATCTATGGCTCTCACCCTGTGGTTTCTACTGAAGACCAAACATTTCAGCTTAAAAATAGTCACAAATATAGATTAATGTTTACTAAAAAAAAAAGGCTTATGTTGGCACATGTTGGGGACTATTTTTAATGGCAGATTAATGAATTTAATAATAATGTACATGCTCAGAGACATAATGAGGAAACAGACGGGCCTTTTCTGTCACTGCAGAGTTCACGGCTTCTCTTTGACGCCTGTGGTCAAGTGTTAATAGTTTGAATTCCCCAAAATCATAACAACATTCTTGCCAGAAAAGGCTGTCTCCGGTGATGGGGGACACTGATACAGGTGTGAGTGACATCTCTTATCAAACTATCTCTGAGCCTAACCCCACCCCCTGTAGTGAGCCTACCATCTATTCACATTCCTCTCCTCATCCTGTGTGTGTTTTCTGCTCTGGCGCTGCCACGCCTATGAAAGAGACACATAATGGTCTATCACAAAGTGAATAGCTAATGCCTGCAAGTAATGTTTCAATGATACCACAGTGTCTTTTCATTACGATCAATAAGTTCCCTGAAAACACAGAACAATAAAGGTCAGTAACATTGTGTGTAGCCTTAAAACTTTTGTTATTCAAAAATTATTCAAAATGCATATTTTGCTTGTCATGTATCTTGTAAAGCATGTACAGAGAGGGAACCTGCTCTTTATAACATCCTTAAAGTCTAAACTTTGTCCAAACTGTAAAAAGGCTCTTTATGCCTTCAGCTCACTAACAACCAGGCCATGTCTGTGGCTCCAATTTTCTTTTTTCATACAAACCAAAGCTGATCTGCTTACAGAGCTGAGGTGAATCTGTTGACTGAGCCTGAGTATCTGAGCTGGTCTAGATACATGCACACAGCTAATAGAGATCACGGTAGATCCGTCTACATGAGTTAAAAAGTTTGGCACACAATCATCGATAAGTATTTTTTTAATTAACATATTAATTAAGTACTCAGCTTACAGTGTTCATTTTGGGTATTTTCATACAAGACAACATGTGGAATAACATGTTAATGAGGAGTGTTAATGAATTCTTGTTTACTCTCTTGATACTTTGTCTCTCTGGCTGGCTACCTGAGGCTGATGTGTGCACAATGAAATAAAAAAATAAAAAAATATGCATGCAGAAAAAGCACCTGTGGTTGAACCCACCTTTGTCAAATGGATCAATCATGCCTGATTATGTAATGCCCTGAAAAGACGACTGATCCTCAACAAATTTATCCACCTGCGTTCCTCCATGCCCCTCACTGTTCTTTAAAAGAGCTTTAAAAGAACTGTTCACAGTTTATATGCTAACAAATGAATCACTGTTTTACTGTTGTTAATATCAAAGTTAATTCCAAGTTGCAGGTTTGTATATTAATAAGAGATGAGGTAAGATAAAATTTTTCTTTATACATCCCACATATGGGGAAATTTGCATTGTTATAGCAGCAAAGTGGATAGTGCAACATTAAAAATAAAAAAGAAAAGCAACCAAATGGAAAAACTAAGGCACCATATATACAAGTGAATAAAATAAGTGGACAGAATAAAAGATAAGACAGTAAATGGTATGAATGAAAAGAAATGTAAGAAATGCACATTAATAGATAAGAAATATATAAAAATATTGCACATTATGAGAGAACTGCATCACTCTCCACACATAACTATGAGTATAAATATTGCATGAGTCTATTTATTTATTGCACACGTCTGTTGTCTTGTTGGATGTGTGTAGATTAATGGGAACTGAGTGAGTTGTTGTCAGCAACAGGCAGGAAGGGACGATAGCTTAGCTCCACTGAGTCCAGAGGACATCCCAGTACACAACTGGCCTTCCTCACCAGTCTGTCCAGTCTCTTCCTGTCCCTGGATGTAAGGCTGTTCGCCCAGCAGACCGCTCCATAGAAGATGGCTGATGCCAAAACAGAGTCATAGAAGGAGTGACCCCTGCACCCCAAAGGACCTCAGTCTCCTGACCCTTCTTAAACAGAGCATCTGTGTTATCAGTTCAGTCCAGTTTATTGTTTAAATGAACACCCAGCTCCTTGAAAGTTGTGACAACCTCAATGTCCGTTCTCTGAATGTTCAAAGGTGCAGGTGGAGAGTGTTGTCGCCTGCTGAAATCCACAACCAGCTGCTTGGTTTTACCCAAGGTGACAGTCTTTGGAGTGATGCGTGAAGTCAGATGTGTAGACTGTAAACAGAAAAGGAGCCAGGACAGTGTTTCCAACTTTTTCCAGGGAGGACTGTAGCATCATCCACCCCGATGCCAGCTTGATAGGCAAACTGCAGCAGATCCATTGACGGGCTCACCAGTGGGCGCAGGTGGCTGAGGACCAGTATCTCCAGGGTCACATGTCAGATGATGCAGAGGAGAGGGGAGGGGGTAGGGCAGGGCTGGAGGTGAGCTGAGGGTGGAGGAGGTGCAGACAGTAGCGGGTGCAGACAGAGGGAGTTGGGAGGGGCAGATACCTGATCAAACCTGTTGAAGAACTGATTTAGGTCCGCCCACTGTTGGTCTCCTTATTAATATTGATTAAACAAAAGCTCTAGGAGCCTGTTTCATTTTTTGAGTAATAAGAGTGATAAATAAATGGTCCAGAAGGCATTATTTTGATACACAGAAACTGGTGCAAACACCATGTGTTGAGGGAAACACCTCCAGCACTGCATCCTCTTCTCTTCATATATCCATCACTGCAACACGTGAAGATGACAGCAGGACTTTGTGCTCTCCGTAGCTCCTGCTGAAAAATTTCATCTGTGTTCATAAGACTGCAGACAAACTGCAATCTACTGTATCTGTGACAGTGTTGTTTCAGTCCAGGACTGGCTGACCTAAAAGTACTACATAGTGAAACCCACAGCACACCAAAAGAGAGTTATTATCACATTGTAATGGATTTTTACTTATTACTGACTTCTAAAGTGAGCTCAAGCACTTTAACCCACCTTAAAAGGTACAGTACCAAGAGGGAGGGCCTAAAAGTGACCGTGCATTATTCATGGAGGAGGCAGGTCCAGTAGCAGCACATGTGTGTCTGTCTTCTTCCTCTTCCACCCTAACCCACACAGACACACACCAGACTCCAGTCTCTGCACTGAGGACACCCCGGGGTGTGTGTGAGAGGGACAGAGTGTGTCCAACTTTTTGTGCTGGATCTTTAATCCCTTTCATCCTCTGCAGTCAGCCTTTCCTCGTCATCCCAGAAGGAAAAAACATGACAGATGCAGCAACCAACATGCGGCTGAAGCTGCCGATCATTTGCTTCATCTTGGAGATCATCCTCATCATCCTCTTTGGTGCTCTGGTGCAGTACGACCATGACACAGACGCCAGGGCATGGCATAATGAGAGCCACTCCGATTACGACAATGACTTCTACTACCGCTACCCAAGTGAGTGTCCTGCTGTGGATGTGTTGGAGGTTCAGGGTCAGAGGTTACAGTGAGGCTCAGGGGTCAAGATATGCTCATCAGTTATATTATATATAGCATCAGCTATATTACTCATAACTGCAGGTGTTTGTTTCCTTGTTATACTATTTTTCTTCTACGATGTGACTATACTACTATTTGCACCGACTGAATGCAAAAACATTGAGGCACAAGTCCAAATTTTTTCCCTGGATGATTATAAAATGACATGTGAGTAAGTTTTAAAAACAGCTCTTAAATTAAATATTTTCTACATTTACATTTTGAATTCTTGGCTATATGGCACAACATTAAATCATACTACCAAGAATAATCACATTTTACTGTTTTTGTCTTCCTAATAACACGCCTCTTTAACTCTAAGCTGCTATTGTCTCTTTTACATGCTTTCTGACTGATTTTGTCACAACTGTAAGTACGCCAGTCTTGCATGCCACCCCAGCGTATTTACATATTACATAATCAGGATATTTGAGTTTTTCTTAACTCATCATGTTGCATTCTGTGTAAAGGGATGAGAAGCTGCTGAGCTCTTTGGTCCCATTCTCACTGTATAAAAGTGTCTTCCAGTCCGCTGGCGTCCCATGTACGCAGATCCACTGATCGTTAATTTTAGAATGTATGGACTGATGGTCTAGAAAAGTGTTCCCTCACAAGCTGGAAGGGAAGAACAGAAGCTTCAGAAAACACATTTTCTATCCATTGACACTTGCTGCACACAGAACGTAGAGCTGTTATGCACTGACTTACCACATCCTTTAAGAATAAGTCAGCAAACACAAACACAAACAAACACCCACTGTTATTTCACACTCCTCTTGTTCTCGTAGCCACTCCTCACAGCTCCACCTTAACAAATTAAAGTGAGGTAACGTGACTGAAGGCTGGAGGGTGTATCTTCAGCAGTTTACCTGGGCGTCTCCCACTCTCTCTCAGGGCAGAACAGAGGAAATGCAGACAACGAGGAAAAGATTGATCTCCTTTCAGTTAAAACTGGTTAAATCTCCAACATGCAACCTGCAGGCAAATGCCTCCATTATCGTCCTGTCACTCACTGAACTGTTCTTCTTCTTGAAGTAAAGCATCTGACCTCAGGCTGAACCAGCCAGCACACCAGCCCTGAGAGAGTTCAGTTCATAGCAAATATTTGATGCAAAGTTTCTGATTGTTTAAATTTCAAATGCATAAAAAAGAGAATTAATTCAGAAAAAAAATATCAGCAAGTGCAAAAATGCATGAGGCACAGACAGACAACCTGTACTGACACACATAGTCATTTGTGTGGGCTTTTGATATGACACCTTTAAATGGTAAAGAAAGGAGGAGCCCTGAAACATGAAATTCAGGTTGGTATCAAATCTCCAAACATGGTAGAGTTGTTTAAATGACATGAACATCCAAAAGAGAAAGAAAACTAATTGTTTATTAATTAATTCTTAATATTATTTGTTGTTTTATCATTGTTAAGCCACTGTAAACTCTCCTCTGGCAGACCTACACTGGAAACTATGCTGCAGATCAGAAAACAGTCTGTCATATTTTGAAGTCATATTCCAGCTTAGTGGTTTGGGTCAATATTTAAATTTAAGACAAAGACAAATAACCTTTTATTTGTCACATGCATACAAGTACATATTTTCTTTTGCATTTAACCCATCCCTTAGCCCCAGGGAGCAGTGGGTTGGATGAAATTTGTCTTTGGTTACAAACTAAATACCTGCAAAACTAATGACATTCCTGTCAGTTAGCATGATAACATGCTAATCACAGATGGTAAACATGATGTCATTGGATATTAGCATGCTGACATTAGCATTTAATGCAAAGCACCACTGTGAAAAAAGTTCCAAAGCTGCAAACTCAAAGTTAATATTTATGAACAATATGAGCCTTCTTATGAGGTCTCTATAACTGTAACAAATATTACTAAGAGCTATGGTTGTTGTGATTTGCCAGTTTTGTTAGGTTTATGCAACTAAACTAGTTGGTTGAAGTTTGAGAAAGACCATGGTCATGGTCAGAAGCCACTCCTGCTGAGAATTGGTAGAAGACCTGCAGTCGCCTCGGTCATTGTCTAACATTTGATATTTGATGTTTTGGTTTAAACACCCAGGAGTCTTTACACAGAAGGTGACAGCCTGGCTGAGGTTAGAAAAATAAGAGCAGGGAGTCAAGGTCCATTAGATTTAATGGCTTCAGACAATCTTTAACCCGACACCTTCACCGTCACGGGACATGAATTGGATGTTTCAGTGTTGTGTACACACCAGCCTCCATCCTCCATCCATCCACGCCTGAAAAAAAATGCACAATAAACAGATAAATTCTTACAGGTCATCTGTAGGGTAGCTTGTAAATCCACTGGTGGTCTTATGGTCTATGTATCGTCTGAGCTATATGTTCCTGTAAGATAAGGATGGTATGTCAACTGAAAATATGCCAAACATGTCTCCTCATGCGCAACAGATCACCTGAAGGTGAACAAAGCGGTCTAAAGACTGAGTCAAAGATAAATTACTGAATACTGTTAGACTCAGTCAATTTAATTTGAAATCCTTTATAACAATTTATATCAGCCTGTATACTCTCTGTATACACCAACTAACAAAAAATATCCCACCACTCCTCCTTCTCAGAGTGACATCCAGTTAGAAGATATGCTACGCTGTTTTTTATGATTTGGGTGAACTGTCCCTTTAAAAAGAGTTTTAGGGCTCCAAAATGAACTTACTCCCCTTTGTTTTTACTCAAAACATCAATCTCTGCTGTTTTGTGAATATTCTTGCTCTTAAAATGATTAAATACAGGAAATATTAGTTTATCTTTAACATCTAGAACTCAAATTTCAGTGTGACAGGAATCCTGCCCAGCACAGCTGCGATTGTAAGGTGTCCTCCCAGATATCACTGTGCGTATCTGGGCCAAAGTGCCAACAGGGACACTGGCAGCACCTCCACCCATCCATGCCAATGAGCGGTCACCATGACGACAGCAGCTATGGCACAGGACAATATTGTGTGTGTTAAACTGGAACAAATAAGGAGAGTTAGAAAGCAGTGCTCACTGTGACCCAATGAGGGAGGAAGGAGTTCACTATCACTGCTTTTTATTGAGTCTTTGATCAAGTCTTTTACACTGTGGACCAGCTGTATTTTGTTATCAGATGATAACTTTTGAAGTAATGAGTGTCTAAACATGAATATCACAGTGGAAGACCATTGTGCAGGCCTGAGTCACGACTGAACCTGAAGTCCCCATTAACCAAGGCTTACATAACCACACAGAGAAAGGCTGCTTTCAATGACGCTCAAGCTGCTGGCAGTAAACTGGTGTTTTTGTTGACAGAGGCTTTTCAGGAACAGATATGAGGACGATCTAACCGACTAGTATCCTCACTGAAGTGTTCTTGGCTCTCCACTACAAGGATTTTCACTGGCAAAGTATAAAAGAATTTCATCCAACAAGACAGTTTATTTGATCTTTAATGTTTAATAATTTAATTTAATAAATCTCTTTAACTTTAAAATCAATGACACCACAGAAGATGACAAAGCTTTCCAACAAATTAGGCATCTTACAGGTAAATAGAAAGTTTCATCAAAGTCAATCAAAGGTGCCATACAGTAGTTACTCATTTAATTGATTAGTTGATTAAAAATTAATAAGCAACAATATTTATAATCAATAAATAATTGAAGTCATTTTTAAAGCTGATAATTATCTGGGTCCAGGGAGAATTGATTGCTTTTCTCAGTGTTATCATTGTAAACTGAATATTTTTGCACAAAGCTGTTTGAAAAACCTTACATTCTGCAAAATAGAAGATAATAATATAGATAGATATAGCCTAATAATCAATTGAAAATAGCAAGAAAATAACTGTTTGATTAATATATAATATGCATTTGTGTAATTAGTCTGTCAGTCTACTTTTATTCATCTTATGGTCAAAGTCGACCCTCCAGCTATCTGGGTCCATTATGCATTGCCGCTCAAGCTCACGACCTGTATGTGCTTAGCCTGTGTTTTCTACTTTGTGCAGGTTTCCAGGATGTGCACGTCATGATCTTCATTGGCTTCGGTTTCCTTATGACCTTCCTCCAGCGCTACGGCTTCAGCAGCGTGGGCTTCAACTTCCTGATTGCAGCCTTTGCCCTGCAGTGGGCCACGCTCATGCAGGGCTTCTTCCACGGTATGCATGGAGGCAAGATCCACATTGGGGTGGAGAGGTATGTGGTAATCTTACTGTACATGCATGAATGACACATAATACTGACGTTCACATAAGCAACATGTTGAACAACTTGATGTAGATACTGACTTGAGGTGTTGATTCAAGTGGATTACATTTTTTAACCACATATCAAGTTTTAAACAATATCCATCGAGTTGAAGTGATACCTCTGACACAACACAATGAATCTTATTATTTTGTCCATGCTTTGATAGTGATGTTTTTTTTTTAACTCTGTTTCTTTCAGTATGATCAATGCTGACTTTTGCACCGGCTCTGTGCTCATCTCATTTGGAGCCGTTTTGGGTAAAACCAGCCCTGTCCAGTTGCTGATCATGGCAATGTTTGAAGTCACACTGTTTGCTGTCAATGAGTTCATTCTGCTATCCGCTCTGGGGGTAAGTTATAAAAACCAATATATGAATATCTCCATGTGATGCCTGTTGTGTGAGCTGCAACAGTGATTAGTACCAAAAACATGTCAATCAATATAAAGCATTTTTAAAGCAGCTTGTGGCTAACTTTGTTTCAGGCCAAGGATGCCGGAGGCTCCATGACCATCCACACTTTTGGAGCCTACTTTGGCCTTATGGTGACCCGAATCCTGTACCGACCCAACCTGGATAAGAGCAAACAGAGAAACAGCTCAGTCTACCACTCTGACCTGTTCGCTATGATCGGTAAATAACTCTCAGAAATGTCCAGAGGAGAAGATTATTTTTCAATTTAATATCTACATTCAGGTCATTCTGCTTGTGCTTCTGTCTTGTAGCTGCTACACAACAAAATACTCAAAAAAACTACTTGGTGAATACAGTGAATATACTTGGTGAATTGGTACTAAACCAATTTAATGCTGTCCTTAACTTAACATAAGTTGTGCTTCTAGGTACCATCTACCTGTGGATGTTTTGGCCCAGCTTCAACTCTGCCATCACAGCCCATGGAGACGACCAGCACCGCACGGCCATGAACACCTACTACTCCCTGGCTGCCTGCACTCTGTCCACATACGGCATGTCTGCCCTCACAGCACATGACGGCAAGCTGGACATGGTGAGGACACAGAGATTATCAGCACTGAGCTGAACTTAAGAACTGAAGTGATACTCACCATGAATTAGATCACAGACTTTAAGAAGTGCTCAGTTAAAGACAAGAACTGGAGAGAAACAAGCAGAGAGGTGCTGGTAACATCTTGAATTCCCATCAGTAGAGTGGATCTTATCTGAGTTTAAAACTCATGACAGAGACTCAACATATAAAAGCTGACTGATGTGTCACTTGAAGACAAACTGGTACACACCCCTCCCCCCAAAAAATGTGCATTGTGGCTGAGTCACATGGAGTCAAACAGTGTATGATCACTATCAGTCAGTCATCTTGATATCATGATGGGACATTCCTGTGCTGATAGGGATCAAACCTAAGAAGGACTCATATTCAGTGCAGTAACATGACAAACGAGTGGATACACCATGTAGCCTGTTGATAGTTAAGACAAGCTTATCAGTCTCTAAAGCATTTCACCTGTTTTCTGCCATGTGGCTGCCACGTGACAGCTTGCTTGATAGTTTAGTATAGCATTTTTCTATGCTACTATTGTAACTTGGAAGGATATGAAATTATTTTATGAGTGTGGGACCAATCAATAGACAATAATCCAATAAAAACAAGTTAACACATAAATAACAATACAGGAAAAAGGATAAGAGAATGTGTGAATATAATTTGGCATTCCATATCTGTACAACACTATCAATATATTGAGCACAGAAAATATTTTTGTTGGCTAAAATTTGTATTAATAATTTCTATGCAAAGAATAGAATTCATGTGGGTGCAAAAAATATTTTTCTGTGCTAATATGTTGCCACAGGAGATCAGCTAAGCTGACAAGTTATTATGGTTATTTTAGCTGCTTGTAGCCAGAGCTGTACTGTCATCACTGGCTCTTTAGCACTGCAAACTGTGTGTGGTTTCCTATACTTCAGGTGGATAAGTGTATGTAACACTCCCATCTGTGATTCAGCACAGTTCACAAGTGCAAAATACTTGAACCTTTCACGTCATATAAATTGCAACATGTAAGATTTGAGAGGAAATGCTGATTTTTGTTGGTAAAAGATCACTGTTTGTGCTCATAGCTTAACGCTACCAGATTCAGTGATTGAAACTGTCTCTAATTGTAGGTGTTTTGTGGTTTGTGAACTGCTAAATCAATTCTAGCAGCTGATTTAGTCAGCCAGTAGCTGAAATAATAAAGTCAGGAGTCTGAGTCCCTTAAAATATGGCATCCAGAGACCAAAAACACCCCCCATATTTGTTGTACAGTTTTGGTGTTATTTAACAGTTAATTTTATTTGTTAGGTTTTAAATCATTATAACAAATCACTGTATATCCAGTCAGGAGTCAAATTCTGACAGGGAAATTATGTACATATTTATTTCATATATTTATTTATTTTTGTTCTTCAAATAGTCAAATGTCAGTATATTGAGTGTCAAATGTGTGGGACATCAGTATACTCAATACTCATTACAGGTGCAGGACCGTGGTGTTCAGCATTGAAATGCATTTTACTGCATAAAAACTTGTCTGCTTCTCTTTAGGTCCACATTCAAAACGCTGCGCTGGCTGGTGGAGTCGCAGCAGGAACAGCTGGTGAAATGATGCTGACGCCTTACGGCTCCATGATTGTTGGTTTCTTGGCCGGTATCATCTCTGTCCTGGGCTTCAAATACCTCTCAGTAAGCATGATTCAGCATTTTGTGATTAAGTCAGTCATGATACTGAAAATTAGAGCCACAGCTATGAGGGAGAAAATGACAAAAAAAAAGATTTTAAACTATATATCTCCAGCAAATTAAAAAAAATATATATTTTTACAGTGTTTTCAGTTGTCTCTGCTCTCAAATAACTGAGAAATGATCAAATCTAAATTATATGAAATGCAGCTGGAAACCCTGTTTATATTGATGGAAGTGGGATATTTTTTAAAGCAGCCAGTCATATTTCATCACAGCTGTAATCAAACACAATACAATCTAATAATACCACTCAGTTTCTTGATAAGGTAATGTGTGATTTCATTTCCACCTTGATAAAGAATATTAGTGTTCAGAGACCCGTGCATATATGTGTTTGCCAAATGTTATAAATTGGAAAGATGGGATAAGTGAATTTTAGACTGTGATGTTGCAATAGCCCTCTAGTTTTGTCCACAACACAAAACACAACCACATGATGGTCTCTATGTCTTCTTTTCCTCCTCTCAGCCCATCCTGGAGGAAAAACTGAAGATCCAAGACACCTGTGGGGTTCACAACCTGCACGGCATGCCCGGCATCCTGGGTGCTATTGTGGGAGCTGTGACTGCTGCCGTGGCAACCACAGACATTTATGGAGAGGGGTAACATCATCATTATTTTTTCACATTATTTGATCTGTTGTAGCCACAAACATGCTTGCAACATCATCCCAAAGTCATCATTTTCTCCCACTAAGGGTCTCTCTATCAAAGTAATAACATCATGACGTACAGGGTTATGGGAGTCATTACTGTACTCAGCTTTTCATTGTTTGGGAGGTTTTTTACTGCAGAGGTTTCCTCCTCCCAAAAACAAAAACAAAAACAAAAAACAAAAAACAAAAACTGATGATTAAAGCCAGTAAAAAACACTGATTAAAAGTTTCTCTTTAAAACTCAGTGTTAAGATCCTGATATCTGATGACAAAATCTTTAATGCGATTAGAATATCTAGTTAGACTAGTTTCAAACATGACTTGAAACTGCATACAATGTACACAACTCCTCATTATATGTAAACATTTAAGTGTGGAAAAGTAAAATCATACCCTTAACTACACACTGTTTGTATTTGCTAATAGGGATTATAAATGGTTTTAGCCTCTAGCATGTGAGCAGTGACAGGATTAAGAGGACTTGAACAAGCTTTAACTCGACAGTTTTCAACTCAGGGACACAAAGACCAGCAGCCGTTTGTCCTGAATGTCCACATTTCTCATCTTGAATAATCTTAAACTCATCTTTGTGAAGGTTTGACTGCAGCAGTGTATTTAGCTAGAGATAATCTGTGCTGACACATGGCAGCTTCTCCAGGCTACTCTCATATTCTTCATGCAAAGTCAGCATGCAAGGACCTGCAAAAACACTGTGGGATCAGTAAATGTTGGTTACTGAACGAGTGTTTCATTTTATCTGAGTGGTTAGTCTCTGATATCTAAGCTGACATGTTGTGTTGTGTGTTTCAGTATGAAAGATGTGTTCCCCGACGTGGCAAATGGAGATGTTGATGCGTCTTTCCAGGGTGTCCGTCAGGCCATTTCCCTTGCTGTCACCCTCGGCATGGCCCTGGGTGGAGGGCTTCTTGTTGGTATGTGTCACATCTTCATCAGTTATTCTGATTAAGCACTTTTAAAACCTACGAATTTAGCTCATTCTTTACCACACAGAGGAAAAACAAATATCCAATATACCATCTGATACATTGTGGTTAATCACAGAGTATGTGGCTTTTTAAAAGAAAGCATTCATTTTATTTATATGGCACATTTCACTACCGGCAAACCTAATGTGCTTCATGTTGAAATGCACATGAAAAACACATAAGCCACAGACATGATGTTCTGTCTGTTAATAAAAATGTAATATATGTCATGTTCTCTTCTTCTATCAGGTTTCATTTTGAAGCTTCCTGTCTTCGGTGCACCTCCAGACACCATCTGTTTCGAGGACAGCATCTACTGGGAAGTGAGTTTGACAGAACAAGATTGCTTTAGTAGTTTCTGAATCATTTCCTGCTAATTTCAAAATGTTTCCCACAACCAATGACACACCAGTTGTCAATGGACAACAAGTTTCCAGTGATAAATTACTGTTTAAATGGAACAATTCTGTGTCATTAGTCCTCAGTTACACAGCTCTTTCCTGGAACTGTACTTGGAAATAATCCATAAAATGAAGTGTTGTAATCGTACACTTTATTGTCTAGTAGTTTCCCTCTGAGGTTTCCTGGAGAGAAGCACGCCATTTAGTAACCTATTCATTATTAGGCAAAATGTAATCAGTGTTCAGTTAGTTTTTCCATTTACAGTTAACTGGTAACATCTGGAAGGTCTTTTTGTCACTGCAGATCAGGTGAGCAAAATATAACTGACAACAAGCTGACAACGCCATTTAGTAACATATTACATATTATTGAGCTTTCCTGGTGCAGAAGAGTCCAGCATTAAATCTCATGACCACAAGATGTCCACATCTCACCACGGTTCATGTTCAGTGACCGATGATGTCTGACCACCAGGGGGCGCAAATTTACCTCCACACATGATGTCACCAGGTGGATTACAGGAGCATCATCCCTCCTGGATGATGTCACATTTTTATACTCTGGGCTGACATCATTTCCCCACAATGCAACATGCATCATCCTGCTTTTGCTTTGTCTATGTTGTGCAGAATATAGGAAAACATGGTGTTAACGTGTTATGTAAACTTTGTTGAATCACAGAATTACAACTGTTATTTTATTTAAAAAAAAAAAAAAAAACTCACTCAACGTGATATTGGATGAATCTTAAACTGTTAATTCGTTAACACACAAAGCAAATATTTTCATAACCCCTTGAAATGTTATTTTTTCTGACATTTCCTTCCATAAATTACATCAGAATAATCCAGTGATTTTGCATTTTTTTACTAAATATTTCAATGAAGAACAAAGACAAATGCAAAAGACTGCTGTATGCATGCAGTGCTTCAGAGAGAGCCAGGGGATCACTGATATTTAGAGACAAAAATTAATAACATAAAACCAGGAAGCAGCCACCAATGTCCACCTTTTACAAGTGACAATTAGTCTGTATTTAGTTTGGAAAATGGAGGGTGATTTAGAGTAGATGAGGTCATTAAAGGCTAGAAACTCAATTATCTTATGCTCTGTCTCAGGTGCCTGGAGACGAGGGGGGTCATGAGGATCAGTTGACCGCTGTGAGGACGGCCGAGACCGAGAAGCTCAACAGTTAGACACACACTGAGACAGACTCACACAGGTTTTAACATCCTAGCATTTGAGTATAATAAAAAACACACAGATTTATCTGCATGGTGTTCATGTCAATTACCAAATGATCTATGTGTAAAAACTCAAATTCACATTTTTTATTCTGCAGAAATAAAACATTATGCAGCACCACTAGGGGGTGATGCAGGCTGTGTTGCTCTGTGCTACAGGCCTGTGAAAAGACTGCGCTGGGTAATGATGATGTGTCTATTTGATGAAAGCTGCTGTCTAATTGTCCCCTAAACCAGGCCAAGACACGGATGCAGAATTTAATTTCAGCAGTCGGTTCAAACCAAAGACAAACTGACTCCTTCAGAGACAGAAACCTCAGTTCACTAGAAACAGCCCAACTGAGCCTTATTACATTTAAAAACTGCTTACATTTTCACAGTAAATCAGTTACATTTTTTTTTTTTTTACTATTTTCTTTATTTTTAATAAAGGATGTGTTTTTTTAAAACAAGTATTATCCCCTAATACTTTAAGTTTGATGTTTTTTTTATGTAGGATTAGTTAGAATAGAAATGTCCCTGTTGGTTTAGTTATGTACCTTTTATGTCATTTTTTTTGTTGGACCTTTGAGAAAAAGTCAAGAAATTTTAAGATTGGCCTTATTGAGTTGATGATCGCTGCATTCACAGTTAGGAACTATTTTTATGTGAATTGCACGTGTTTTGAAAAACAATGTTTGATTTGTTTTTGGCTAAATAAATTGTTGAAGTGTCTTGTGTCTCATTTAATATTAATGCATATGATGAGGGGTAAATAAAAAGTGGAATAAAAATCCTCCGGTCAATGGTCATCATAAATCACAATTCACATCAATGTTGATAAAAAGAAATGTGAGAAGAGTTTCAGGATGTTTTTATTTCTTTGTGTTACTGTTCAGGCTTTTACAGTCGTGCAGTAATTTCATAAAATGTGGATGAGAGGCAAAAGCAATCAAGTCTTTTCTTGTTATGATGAAGGCCAGTAATTATTCCTGCTTTTTTTTCCTTCAAAGCTTAATGACTGTGTTGCAATCATGGTGGAAGGGGTTAATTCCTCCAACACTGATGGGGTTTGTCTTTCACCACGTAATTTACACTGTTTCACTTTGAGGGATCAAACAGGCAAAGAAAGCGGGTGTCCTTGATAGATATGGTGTCCTCAGGGCCTGAGTATGAGGGGTGATTAATGCCGTGGAGGAGGATGACGCATCAGTAACTAAGCATTCATTTGAAGGAGCAGAGCAGTAGAAACACTTTCAGGTTGTTCCCCCACAAAACTCCTCACAGGTTTAAGGGTTGACATAGCAACATGTCTTCAGTGATGTAACCATTTCCCCGGTGCGCTGCTCATGGCAAATCATATCTTCACCTTTCATTTTTAAATCTTGTCTCATGATCATCAAAGTCAGAGCACAGATAAAAAAGTTTCCGGTGTTAACAGGAGCCCATGCAGCATGACTTTTAAAGATTCATCAAACTCCAAGCTGCAGCTACTCCAAGGCAACATTTGAGTTAGCATCACCAAAAGCATAATAATAAATACTGTTTTGGCGAATATTATGAGTAAAGTACAACAAACAAGAAAAATACTGTATACTAATAATACAGCGTGTTTTTTTTGTTTTTTTTTGGATGTTTCCGTAATCAATCAATTCATTCATTTCTGAAAACTACAGATATGTTGAACATATCATATGGTAATAATGAAGACTTAATAAAGAGTATAAGAGGTGAAAATGTCCATGAAGGGAGGGTGGGTCAAGCAAATGACTAGATTAGGTTTAGGCAAGAACACTACTCCTTAAATACAGGAATTTTGTGAGAAATAAATGAAGGTTGACTTCTGATTTCACAGGAACAGAACAGGTGACCTGCCCATCCTGGTTCATGATAACATGGAATAAATTTAAAAATAAACTGTGTTTATGAATTAGAGTGCACTACTCACACTCACAGGCACCAAGACTCAGGATGTCCCACCAAAATGGCTGGAACAACGACTCCTCTTTTGTATCAGCTACATGATACAAAGCTGCAAAACCCAAACAAATGATGTATGCCACAGACATGATGACGGTTTTTCTGAGTAGCTGCTGTCACGAGTGAGATAAAAATGATACCTTAACAACAGAAAGCCTAAGAATTAAAATCATTGCCACTCCCCACACTTACTGGGAATCATTTAAAGTATTATCAGTGTTGTGCTGGGAACTGATGATGTCTCACTTTGTTTAAACACATAAAGTTGTGTCTATATTGGTTATACGCAGCATCATTACTCCAGTCTGTTTTCTATTAATATCTTTTTAAGTATGGTAAGCAAGCATTAGCATACCTTAATGATGTTCTTCCTGTTTGCCTGCCTCTCAGTGGCATTAATCGCCCCTCATACCAAGGGCCCCTTGCAGACTGCAGGGGCCTCGTCTGACCCCCCACCCATTTTGGTGATGGTACCTCGGCGTGAACAGGCTCCACAGCCTTTTCCCAGGAACAAGAAGACAGGTGGACAGCTGTTTACTGAATAGGCGCTCATACTGAAGAGCTTAATTGAGCTTCATAGGGCTAATTAAAATGCAGAGAAAAATAATCATGATTATGGTAATTATTCTATTGTCTAATATGTCTTCCAGAGATATGCTTGTTTGGCATCATACCTGCAATATGTTGGCCCTGAAAATGTAAAAATAGAAATTTTGTGGTCTTCAAGCGTGCACCATAGCTATTATTATAGTCGATGAAATGTAAATTGTTTTAATTTCTGTTGCTTAAGATAAATTTGGTAGTGAGCTGGTATAATGGCAGAATAATAACATCTAATTAAAAGCTGCAGAACAAATCGTCTTTGAGTTTGACCCAAATTACCATTTAGATGAGGGCTTTTAGAATAAATTAACTGTATATGTAGGTTATACTGTAACATCTATTATTCTGTCATTTATGTATTTTATTGATCAGTGACTAAGTCAACTTTTAATTTGAAAATCAGCACCATTGTGGTTTGACAACGTTTGTCTTTCTCTGGGCATGGCTCCAAGAAAAGGATCACAGATGCTAAATTTAATAAATAAAATAAAATAAATAATGCCTAATTTCGAGCAACTTGTTTAACGAGGCCTCCTTTCTCTGCCTCTATGCACACATTTTAGTAACAAGGAACAAAGAACATATGTGGAAACGATGGCAGGAGTATTTTTGCCAGCATAGAAACACTCATCCTGTAATTATAGACCATTTACTATCATCCTTTAATAGTAATATGTCATTTAAACCGAATAGGCCATATTAGACTCCTGACCTCATTGCCTCACTTCTTTACATGTGGTCCTTGACCAAGGCACAATATGGGAATGGCACTGATCGGCGCCTTGGGCTATGTTGGCTTGTTCTAAGCAGCTGTAGCCTCCTGTGGCTCAGCCTCCAGCTTGTATGTGATTGTTGTCCGTAACACGGCTCTGGAGGTGAACATAATGGGTTAATAGGCTCCCTCAGGATCTCCTGGTCCCCTGTGGGAGCCCTCAGCCTGCTCACAGCCCCATGGAGGCCAGCTAAACCACCACAGGGATCTGACACACTTACAGGACGTCCAAGCCTAATTAGATTCACACTCATCATATAAAAAAATTACCATTGTATGTGGAGGTGAATGTGATCTGCTGAGATTTATTAACCCTGAGTTTGAATGTAAGTTCAAGTATTAGAGTATTAAATAGGTGTGCTGACAGTCAAGCAAAAACTGAAATTCATTGCATGTGCTACAAAAATATGTCCATTACTTATTGTTACACATGATACCTGTGTTTTTTTTATCATTAAATGTCATCAAATGGGTGTTTAAATTTCTCCTATAGATAAGTCTAAAGGACCAAACTTACTTACTGTTGAGAAAACACACTTTGTTTACATTTCTGCACTCCCATTACATAACATAATCTTTTGATTGCATACATATTCCTTGTGCTTATGTTTTTGCTGAGATCCTTCATAGAAAGATTCGGGGTAAATTGCACTGTGTCTAAATATCAACACTTTGGCAGAGCATCTGGAAGTGCACGCTCATCAGAGTTAATTTTACACTTGTTACAGTTTTGAACCCCAAAAAGCTGCATCAACTCTGCAATCAGAACTTGTCAAACTCTGAATCATCATCGCTGAAAATATGGAAATTATGTAAATGTTGCTGTCTTTGAGCAGGAAACTCAATACGAGATTGAGAAAAACTGTGTTTTTTTTTTTCATTTCATTTCAGTTTTATTGGTTTAGTTGCAGGTTCTATCCCGGAGCAGGGCTGTGGTCGTAGCCTTCTCCCAGAAGGAGCAGCGACCCGCTGAGAGGCTGTCACTGATGCCAGCTAAGCAGGGTGATGATGGAGCAGGGTGTAGTTGGGATGCTGACTAAATGCAGGAAGTTATTCAGCTGGAGAGGGTTTCAGCCACTTGACTGAGGGGAAATTGCCTTCAGTGCTCCACGAGCACTTGGGAGTGCTTCACTTGAATTTCCTCCCTGAAAAATGGCTAGCCGTGTGAATGCCAAATCAACAACAATGTAGTGGCAGTGTTCAACTTGGGCCTTCAAATGGTTGCATTTTTCATCGCTCACCTGCGGTCGACAAATCCTGCGTGTGAATCTCTCTTTATATATAATTCACGACTTGTTGAACACACTGTATTGTCCCAAATTATATATAGATGGAAAATTATTATTTTTTCTGCAGTGGGGAAAATGTATTTATATATTTGTGTATTTGTCTTCAAGTTTAAATATTTTTTGCCTGCAAATATATTTATTGATACTGTTACCCAGTTAACTTTAACTAATCTCTTCTTTTGGCAGTTTTTGGTGTTGCGCTGGAGGGTCTTTTTGTCATCTCAGATTTGTATTTTCTTTCTGCTCTTCTTTGAGCTGCAAAGAGCTGCTGTTTTAGTTAATTCAAAATAGCACATCATCTAATCTGAATTCATGTCAAGTCAAACGGCTGGCCTTTCTTTTTAAAAAGAGTGAGCTATATTGTTCAGCTGCCCTCTGCACCCCAATGATTTTGATTTTCAATTGTGTCTAAGTTAGGTGCAAAAATGTGCTGAAAATCGACCTCTGAGGGTTACTATTAATTCCTTGAGGTCAATATATCATTGAAGTGTAATTGCTGTAATTCTCACTTCTCTTTAGCCTTCCTCAAACTGCATACTGGGCCTTTAATTCTGCCTTAGATGACTAAGTAAACTCAAATTTTACACCCTTTGATGGAACAAAAAAGCGTTTGCAATTAGGAAGAGTCAAAGAAATCATTCATCCACTGGGTCACCATTGTGACATGGGAGGATCACATTTAGGGCAGAATGGGGCAGCCTCTAATCCCAGAGTCCCCTGGCTTAGCACCCCACGCACTAACAAGAGCTCCCATCGGACCCATTACACCAGGAAGAACCAACAAAGGCAGTTATTACACAGTCCTTATGAAAGACACCAGGGGTGAAGGGGGGCAAGCTGGACACCACCGGAACAAAAGAGCACTGACCCCCCCAACCCGCCTCACACCCTCACCTCCACCAGGAACCCCCTCTCTCCACCAACCAGCCAACCCTCCTGCTTCTCCAAACCAGCACGCATGCCTCCGAGCTCCAGGCATTGTGAAGGTGCGTGACTCAGTGGGGACGGCAGAGGTCAGGAGAGGTCGGGGGCTTCATGGCCTGTTAATTGAGTGAGCCCAGTGAGGGAGCATGTGGCTCAGCGGGGCCTCATCAGGGGCCGAGTCAGCGCTACAAACAGAGGGGAGCGGCTAGGAAGTCACGCTAGGCTAGCAGGGAGGGTGTGAATGTTCCCTTCACATGTAGAGAAGAGCTGCAGCTCAGGTGCTGATAAAGACACAGAAAGCTGATCACATCATGTTTAAAGTATTCTCTAGGACACCCTGAGACGTGGCCTTGCCTAAGAGCAGAGGTTAAGTTACTGATTTGACATCTGATTAATCTTTTAAACCTAAATAATCCACATTTTTGGACAGTACTGAAGAGAGAACAATTCAGTGAACTGCTGAATACAAGCGTGAAATATCTGTTGACTTTCACCACACATAATATAGTAGTCTGAGTTGCTGCAAGAAAGTTTCTCATGAAAGGATGTCATGTATGTTGGGATTTAGCTTCCTCTCTGAACCTGCAGGGTTGAGGTTCCAGCTCATGTCAGCACACGATGTACCATACGTCCAGATTTAGGCCGGACATCCAGCTCCAGACGCTTATTTGTCCTCTTTTTTGGAGTTGCACTTGAACACAAAGCTGCATATCATTCTAAGGTGTAAGCCTGGTTATAAAAATGATTGGCTAAAAGCAGTGTCGCTCAAATCTCTGATTTCTCATTGGTTGAAAATGTAAACAAGCCACCCCCTTTTCCCATGTGCTAGCTGTGCCAGCCTCTCATCTCCTCCTTAAGGGAATGTTAACATGCGAAAAGACGGACTTCATGCAATGGCGAATGGACAAAAGAGCACACGTTTGTCAGCAAAAGTAGCAAAGATGATTAGCATGTGTATAGCACACTTTGTCACTGTGATGTGGACGTTAGCACAAAAGGAAAGACAGCCATTGAAAGGCATGCAAGCATGGAGAAACAGACAGCAACAATGCCTGAAGATGACAAGGTATCTGCTACAGAACTTTGTAAAGTTTATCATGCAGTCAAGCATCACCAGTCATACAGGAGTGTAGACTATGGAATTAAAGAGAGATCTTCAGTGACTCATCTATAGTACACCAGATTTGTATGTTGCGATTTTTCTTTCCTCACTAAATGCTGCAAAGTGTCCTCCTTTTTGGTGTTGTGGAAATGACCACCCTAACATGATGACACAGATATCATCATATCATCACATTAACACACAGTCTGCATGTCATCCTCCCAACTGTTAGAGGTCATTTCAGTCTCTAGTTTTGAGTCTTCTTCAATACAGCATGATATTCATTGAGTAAGTTATGGTCCCATTCAGAGTCAAACAGACCATAAATCAGGGGATGTTTTTAATGCGTATCCACAATGTGATTGACAGGTTCCCACCACAGCATCCAATCAGAATTTTAATGCTTTAATAATGTCTTTTCACTTCACAATACAGAACTTAAACTTCAAAAAAGTCCACAAACCAATGGATTCCTACTTACAGCCACTGACCACCCTTTTTTGCAGATCACACTCTGATATGAATTCACTCAGCAGTCTCCTCACTGCATCGTATGTCTTCATATTATAAGAGTTATCTCTCGACTCCATGACACTGGAAAAATAAAGCCAACAAATAACAGAGACGGATCAGACTGTAGGGGTGATAATCACTGATGGTCCTGCAAAAATAATTTAAGGGATAGAAACTGTGTGTAATTCTACAAGATGTGAAATTATGAGAACTCTGTTCGAGGCTGTTTAGAGGAGATCCAAAGATCAGGGGTGAATCCAGATCTTGCCAGCAAATGGCAAAAAAAAAAGAAAAAATGAATGCAGGTGTTCATATTCAGTGGTTAAGCCCTCACTATCTGTGTTTGAAAACGGTCCCTGAGGTAATCGAAGGGGGACCAACCCAATTGTCTTCTCTTGCTCCCCTCACACTGCACATTACCTCATTCTCTTCAGCAAAAAAGGCAGAAAAGAAGGCTTGATACTGATAAAAGATTGAAGGAAAAAAATACTCTGAATCCAGCACAATCGAAAGAGAAAGAGACAGCGAGAGGAAAAAGATGGGGGACATGCATTAATTAGCGAGTGTCTAATCTCGACCAAATTAATAACCGGGTCATGGATGTGAGGAAGAGAGGGATGAAAAGAGGGGAGCAGAAAAAAGTGGAGAAAAAGAGGAGAAAAGAAGAATGTAACATGATGTCTGTGGGTACGCCGATGGGAATTTTGTCCCTGTCTTTTCCCCATAACCCCTCCTAACCTCTCCCATTCTCCTCAGTGCTCCCATCACAAACCCCTTTTTGTGGCTCTCCCAAAAAAACCTTTATCGGATGCCAATTTGCATAAAGGCAACAAGCAACAACACTTTTTTTTTCTCTCTCTCCTGTGGGACAGCGGCAGCGCCTCCCCTAGCAATGCCATCGCAATTCTTCTTGTTTTAAGACACACACACTCACACACACGCACATAGGAGCATACATGCAGAATGACATGATGATGAATGCGCTTGTTTTATGATTCCCTCAGTGCACATACTGTACATTTGTGTACAGTGGTCAAACACACATATGCCGCATACACACACGCAGCCATCGCTCAAGCATTTGTGAAAGCTGCACACACACAAAAAAAAACCCTCACATAGCTCCCTTTTGAGCGTAATTAAAACAGGAGGTGCTCACACAATGCGCTTTTGTCTTAGCTCATGGCGAGGAGAGGCGGGGTAAGGGGCCGCCGCATATTAATTAGGAGGCTATGGTGTGAAAGGCAATCAGGCGTGTTAAACAGATGACATACTGGGACAAATATGGCACTACTTTATTGCTGCTCTCCCACGGTGGCGCATGGATACAGGCGGTGCACGCTGCAACTTCCGGCCATGGCACGCTGCCAGCGGGTTAGAAATTAGCAGCAGGAGCTGCTAGGATGAATTAGCGGCCCGAACAATGCAGGAGGCTGTTTGCTACGCAGCAGGGAGACAAGAGGTGGCTGACGGCACGAATGTCAAACCAGTAGGTGGCGACGTTGAGTCGGGCAAGCTCAGGGCTGCAAAATGTCTCCTTTTGTTTTTTTTCTTCCCATAATCCTCCGAATATGCATTCAAACCCATGGCGTGATTAAATGACTGTAATCAGAAAGGTATGTTTTGGATTTCAGATGAAGCCTTTTCACAGCCGACAATGCGGAGAAGAGGAAACGTCATCGAGAAAGCATGGCGCCAGGAAGCAGACGAATGAAAACATGATTGTACACAATGACCCCCGCGTCTCCATTGAGCGCCCGGCTGCCAGCGTGCAGCATTTCCCTGACAACAAAAACCGTTAGCCGAGATTTAACTTCAGATGTTCATTCCAAACTGGACACATCTGTTTGGTTATCAATAACGCTGGGACTGTTTGGCATGTCGGCAGCTCCCCTCTTTTTCTCCCATTCACAACTCTGTTAAAGGAGAACAATTCAGGTGTTATAAATCACCGAAAGGGGAGCGAGCCAGAGAGAGGCTGACAGGCTGTACAGTGGCAGAGGGAGACCTCCAGCACCCTGCCACCGTTTTTTTTTTTTTTTTATCCTTCAGGGCCACCCAGCTTCCTTGACGTGGGCGATCCCAACCTCCGTCTCTTTGTTTTTCCTGCTCAATTTCCCTTTTCTTCAGGGTTTCTTTTCTGTGGCGCTCTGTGTTTGGTTGCAAGGTTTGTACCCCATTTCCTTCACATCCTTTCTTTTTTTTTGTCTTTTATCCGTGCCTCCTATGTGCCAATTGAATTTGTCTTATTCGGTTAATCTCTCCTGCTCTTTCGTGGCCTTTCTTTTTGCTGTAGCCTATCCCCACCTATCCTTTCCTCTCTGCTTCCCCCCTTTGCCAGCTCACCCCTCTGTCATTTTCACCCTCCCGTTCTCATTCTCACCAACCCTCCCCCTCCCTCCCTTGGCTCTACCCATCCCTCTCTGCCACTTCCCTGGTAAGGGGGCACTTTGCTGCTCCTGTCTTTCGATCTCCGCTGTTGGCACTCAGTTCTGAGCGGTCGGCCCAGTGTGTGCGGAGGGGAAGCTGTGTGTGAGCAAACGGGTGCCCACGCCTGCCCCCGGCACCACAAAGGAGCCTTTCTTCGCCCATCAATGGCTTCCATTAACGCCGGGCCCTCTGCCTCTGGAGGGGATGTCAGGCTTCCCGAGATGGCACACAGAGACGGCCATTAGAGGCAGGAAGCCGGGGGCAGGGGCATCATGGGAGAGCTGCCAGGGCTGAGAAGTAGGGAGGGGAGACAAAGAGGGCATAAGGCGACGTTTTGTGCTCTGATCTCAGCTCCTGTGCATGTACAGACGCAAACTCCCAAAAGGACACATTTATTCTCTCACGAACACAGAGTGATGTGTGTGTGTGTGTGTGTGTGTGTGTGTGTGTGTGTGTGTGTGTGTGCGTGCATGGGTTCAGCTGCTGCAGGCTTTTGGAAGCTGATACAACTTTAGTGTGTTTATAAATCACACACAGTGTGACTGTTAGTTGGGCATACATTGTTGCTTGATGTGTGAGTGTGAAAAGAAGCTGAAAATAATTCAGAACCAATGAATTCCAAATTCAGCAGCCCAAATTCTTAAATTGCTTTGTCATTTTATTTGGCAGGATTTCCAGCCCTCACCTTTCTGTGGACAACACTGCCTCCTCAATATTTCTATACACAAATAAATATCCAACTTAATCACATATGCCAAGCCAATATCATTGTAATGGATGGATAGCGACACACACACAGCACACATACAGGACATGGGTTCACATGTACTCACACACTGCCTTTTACTGAGCATCGCAGCTTAAAAATATGTCACTATTGAGCCCTTTAAAAATGGGATTGGTTTGTTCAAAATGTGTTTAAATTTTCTTTACATTCCAACAGCGATCAATATTTCAAATGCTCTGACAAAATAAAAGTTATCAAATGTTTAGATTGAAGTCATTATGACATGTTTACGTACATTGTAATAATTTTTGGGGAGAGGCTTTGGACAGAGGCCTGAAGGATGGGCTCTCACTGTTGCAGACTTTCTTGCTGGATATGTGGCTTTTAGAGCGAGTCAACAGCTGGTGCTGTTCATTGGAAAATAGTTGTCAAAAGTGAGATCAATCCAGTCTGTTCCCATATTAATCAGAAAATTAATGAAAAAAAATGCTTTGTGCAGGAAAATACCTAGGCAGGTAGATCTGAGCTTGGAAGAAGTTGAGGTGAAAAGGAGGCTGCTGCAGCACGAGGACACTAATCTCCACGCTCTTCCTGTCGGTGTGGAGGATAGCTATCAAATCAGAGTGAGATCACAGCGGCACGTGAGGCGTAGATGTGAAAGAAGGCAGGTCGGCCTTCTCAAGACCTTCTGAGAAGACGCCATGAGATGGTGAAAGGGAGGGTCCACTCTGCAGGGGAGGCGTGCTGCGAGAGCAGGTGGGGTGGTGAAAAAGAAATGGGGAGTGTGTGCAGATCTGGAGACGGTCAGCATACTGATCTAATGACGGCCCGACTTCAGAGCGACGTTGGCTCCCTTAGCACAGTGCCAATTAACTCCGAGGGTGGGGACAGTTGATGGACAAGTCTATTATTAGCATGTGAGGAGTGCCGCAGTGCCTCAAAGAAATCAAAGAAAGAAAAGTCTTGAAGGAAGTGGCAAGTGCAAAGTGAATGAGCGTGATATGCTTCATTGGCCCAATTGTGGCTGTATTGCTTTCTTCTCCCAACACCACCACGTCTTCTCATGAGCAGCACAGAATACAACAAACTGCCAATGATGTAATGTATGGCTCTGCAGAGGTGTCCCCCTCACCGCTGGCGTGCTCCATTATACCACTCTGGGAAGAAAAACAGGAAAATACGCCCTTCCTTCAAAGACACATTTCAAAGGTACGTCAAATGCTTAAATCCTTCCAGCTGAGCAAACCGCTCGCCACTCCTCCCCGTTCATCCCACCTATCATTGTCTTCAAACAGGAGCGGTTCGCTCCTTGATTGAGCTCCATTTCAAACACGTCTATAGTGTCCACCAATGAGCTTCTTCAGGGACAATTGGTGAAATATGAAACATAGCATTTCTACCCAACATCTCATCATTACTTATATTTTCATTTAACTATTTAATCTTTAATTTTTCAAGAACTAACACTCCCTCATTCACTCATTCATCAGCCTCATCAAAGCTTTATGGATCATCATTCTGTGCCTTCACTGGCTACATTTACATGCACACTAATATTCTACTATTGTTTGATATTATTTAATAAATCTAGTTGGATACTCACTTTATTCTAAATGGCACATTTTCTGAAATGCTTATTGAGGTTTTCAGTGCATTTTTTTGGACATGATGATGATGTAGCCAGGTGTAAGCTTTGCCGTCTCTGGTTCTTAGTTTATCCTATAAGTGATATTTTTTGTTTGGATATAAGACAAGGACTATAACACTCAAACAAAATGAAGGAAACACCTTAAGGATAAGGAATCCATGAGGAAGATTAACACATAAAGATTAGCATTTTGTTAGGTACATTTATCCACTACATACTGAATATGCTTCACTTAAAATGATGGAAACACTTCAAGGAGTCCTTCCAAAGTTCAGACATCCTACAACAACTGAGAAACTTCATCTGCTGAGGAAGATCATTTGGCAAGACTGAAAGCTCCAGAACAGCTACTAGAAAAAGACGAAGGAAGATGTTGTTTACTTTTTTATATTTTGAGTACATTTTGTTGATGATACAGTATGTCTGTACTCCTTTTTTTAACAGGTTTAATATTTACTTATGGAGTGCTTTTGTAGTGTGGTATCTGGTATACTTCTTCAACCTCCTACGTTTTCTGACGACTGTATTCACTGAATTTTAAAGGGAAGTTAATTTCTCCCTGGAGCCCTTAATGTTCTGTCATCCTCACAGGGACAAAGAGACAACAGGTGCATTGAAAGCAGGTCGGAACAAGCTTGAACAGCAGCATCAAGTACTGACTGAATGTGCACATTACACTGTCAACTAAAACAGGCTCTGAATATGTATCTTCTCTATTGATATGCTCTGTAAATACAGGATGGGGCCACGTGTTTGTCCAGCCGTACAGGAACGCTGCAAGAACACAGCTGACGTGAGACGACCAACATGCTTTCAGAAATATGTATTGCTTTACCATGACAGCCAATCAGCAGACACTTCAAAAGAATTAATTAATTCTCATTTTTAATCAGAGCTTAATCTTAATGTCTGCTCAGCACTATGTGGACGCTTGATATAACATATGCAGGGATTAAAATGCTGAAAATGAAATGCTAATAAGAATATAATCAAGAGGAAGAAGCGCTAATATGGAAAAGATTCACACTGACTTTTGAATAACATGTTTCAGGGTTAAATTAGAGCATCAAAACCGTACAGTTGCCGCATAAAAAGATTTTTAAAATATCCGTTTTCACTTGAATATGCACTTGTGGCTTCATTCAAAGTTCATTTAATAAAAGTTCATTAAATTACAATGAATTTCACCAAAACACATGATGAAGAGAGAAAGCTCACACTTGAATTAATAGTATTGCTAATAGATGTAATAGACATCTTCAATAGCTGGTTTCACTCTGATGGATTTAAGTAAGCAGAAAGTGTTAACAGCCTTGATGAATAACGTCCTTCAACTGACAGGGAGGATTTAAAACTGTTCAGCACAAAAGAGACACATACAGAAGGTCTGGAGGTCCTCTGCTTTCACCTTCACCCTCCCTACGAACACACCTGTGTGTGTGTGTGTGTGTGTGTGTGTGTTCATGGTAATGCATCAACATACAAAGCAACGATGTGGCTCAGTGGTGTGTTTTTCACAGAGCGAACACACACACACACGTTGTGTATTTGTGTATTTTGGGGACATTACATTGGCTTACATTAATTTCCTATAGACACTTCCCTTGACCCTAACCATATCCACTACATGTAATCCTAATCCTAACCCTAACCAAAGTCAAACCTTACACTAAGTGTTCTCCAAGTCTTCAGCCAAAAATACAACAGTTGACCTGCATTTTGTCCCCATAAGGACAGTGAGTCCCCACAATGTGACTGTGTGGACATATTTATGTCCACATAACACAAAGTTTATCATGGCTGAGACTCTCTCTCTCTCTCTCTCTCTCTCTCTCTCTCTCTCTCTCTCTCTCTCACATACACACACACACACAGGTAGAGCACCAGGTGTCGATTAATCCACTTAAAAACAGAGCTTCAGTAGAAAATCAGGAACTTTTGTCTCATTTTGTGGCTTTTATTCACAGTCTAAAGTTTTTTCAATTCAACTAAATAAAAAAATGTCACTTCTGTTTAAACCCATTATGCTTCTCTTGTGTTTCTCCTTTCTGTTTGATATTTTGTGATTTTTTTGGAATGCTTTGTTTTAAATGCACATTTACTTGCTTAGTTTATAGAACATGCATGATGTTCAAAGGCCAGCCCTCTATCCTTCAGAACAGGACATTTCATATTCATAAAGGGGGTATGTTGTGTTTTATTTCTAGTCCGTAGCTCTGTGCATCATGCTTTGTTATATTCTTTATAGTTTCTTATAAATCCACTTCAAATGATGCATTAAATCAACACAAAACAGCACAACATGTGCTCCCTGTCAGAAGATTCTAAAAATATTTTTTTTGAGTTCTCAAGTTCTTTTGTGCAGCAAAATGAGTGCTGGATGTAATTGGATGCATCTACTCATTAATAACCTGTGTCTTGAAATATAATACCTGAAAAAAAAAAAAACATCTTAAAATGTGTGCCCCGTCCAATATTATACTGTAAGATTATTATAGGAACACTGACACCACAGACATATTGTGCAGCACAGGACTCTTGAGGAAAACCTATGATTATTATTATGATTTTTTGTCTCTTCTTTGCAGAAACATGCTTGTATAAGAGAAAAGGATAATCACGTGCGCAGCTTATCTTCTCCTTTATGTGAAAGGAGATTTTGGTTCTGTTGTTCAGAAGGTATCTGTGTGCCGTGTTTTCCTCCCATCACTGGAGGAGGTGCAGGGCGGATTAAAGTGAGGCTAATCTGCCTCCTCCTCCTCCTCCTCCTCTCTTTCTCGTTCCTTCAGTTCAGCCTCCCTGCAGCTGCCAGGTTGCTGTTCCTCTTCTCCGCTTTTATTCATGAGGAAGAGGGACGAGGGGGAAACAAGCAAAATGAAAATGGCAGCTGTTTGTTTACGCGTTCCCACGACTCCATGCCAATTAAGCATCGTCATTCCGTCAGCCGCTTGTCTTCCTTGATTAGACACCCCTCAGCAGACAAGAGAGAGAGACCTGGAGAGAGAGAGAGAGAGAAAGAGAGAGAGAGGTGAGAGAGAGAGAGACTTACAGAGAGAGAGAGAGAGAGAGAGAGAGAAAGACAGAGAGAGACTTAGAGAGAGAGAGGTGAGAGATAGAGAGAGAAAGAGAGAGAGAGACTTAGAGAGAGAGGGGGAAGAGAAAGGAGGGAGGGAGAGAGCGGGACAGAGGGAGAGAGAGAGCTAGAGAGAGAGAAAAGAGAGGGAGAGAAAAAGAGAGAGAGAGAGAGAAATGAGAGGGGGAGAGAGAGAGAGAGATGGAGAGAGAAAGAAATAGACAGAGAGAGAGAGAGAGGGCCCTGATAAAGCCACCGCCACAACTGGAGGGCCGCTTCTGTTTTTTTTTTCTCTTTAATTATTATCATTTAAATACATATTAGTAACATTTAAACCCCTTCCGTCATAACCAACATACAGGATGGTTTATTCCATCTTTATCATAATATAAAGGAGCATTTGTGACGCTCCTTCTTGTCACATAGGCCACTTTTAGGCGTGACGTCCTCGGTGATGACATAAAGAAAAACCAAAGTCGCCATCATTCTTTAAAGGATTGTATTACGCTTTAGTTTACTGGTGATTATTCAGTCCACGACTTGAATAAACCAGTTATGATCCACTATGAAGTTATTTTTTCATATTAAAAGTGTATGACAGAGAATCAGGTCTACATCGGTCAGTAAAGAACTGAGACTGTCACACTGAAATATTTTTCTACACCAGTAAAAGCAAAGGTTTAACGAAATGTAGACAGAGAAAAAAACGAAGATTTTACTTTTTGATTTATTCAAAACTTTCATTTTCTTCCTCTGCTCTTTTGATTCAGTCTGATCCTAGAGAGCTTGAATATCACCTACAACAAGTTATAATAAATGTAATAAATAGGCCTCTATACAACGACTGAACTGTAGGTATTATTGGGAAATAAAGCATAACTCTAAACTTGCGCGTTGAATGGCATATTTATGTTATTTTCATTTGGTAGCGCTTGAGTTTTATTTTGAAGAAACCGAAAGAAATATCCTTCCTAACAATTTGTCAGAAAGGATATTTCTTTATTTTTATTTTTTTTTGTCCAAAAAAATAATGGGAAAATAGAAATAAATAAAGAAATATAAACCTGCAATAATAACGAATTGTTGGCAAGAATGACTAAAGATGCGTATTAATAACGTGTTAACCAACAGGGCTGCAGTGCGTTTACTCACTCAGCACAAATGCACATCAGTATGTTGTGAACGACGGTCTGAACACAGAGCATGAAGGACTGAAAGCTTCAGAGCCTTCAGCAGAACGGATGTGTGTTTCTGCTTATTATGGGGTTACTTCACGGTTTAAACTGTAATTAGACTCAAATGACTCATCTCATATGAATAATATGAATTCATAAAATCATGACGCTGTGATATGAAAGACCTGGAAATGATCTGCTGCAGGATAGGATCCTATTAAATACTACTACTACTACTATTACTACTACTAATAATAACAATAATGATAATCATAATAACAACAATAATAATAAAAGTAAGTAAGGGTAAAGATTTAATTTTCATTCATTTTATGAGATCTGAAGATGTGACACTGCTCACAGACATGACACAGCATTACAAGAAAAGCAACAGCAATGGCCTTATGAAATAAGATTAACAGTGTTGAGGAAAACAGTTCTTAGCTAGAGAAATGGGTGGGCTGTAGAAAACTATTATTATTATTATTATATGCATCACTGCATTCATTATTATTATTAATAATAATAACAATAATAATAATAATAATAATATTGCTATAATAATCATTATAATGTATTATTATTGTTGTTGTTGTTGCTGTTTAATATTAGTTTCAATGCAAGCAGTTAACTGTGGAAATTCAGTAATGTATTTAATGTTTCATTGTTCAAAAAATGACTAGGTTAAACTGAAAACAGAATGTAAAAAGCCTAATCATATAATGTATGAATGGACCCAGCAGTGCAGCTTGACCATACACTTCTAAACTCCATTCTCAGTCTTTCTTGAACCTCTTTATGATGTGAATTTGATTGACAGGTGTCCCAGCCTGTTGTTCAAAACCTGTTTTTCATGGTGTCAGTAATGTGAAATACCCCCTGGAATGCTAAGGATAAGCTAAAGTACCATATGAATAAAGACAGTAAGGTTGCATATAATGATGCTTTCATGATCATTCAGTTTTTGATAATAAGAAAATAGAGTGGTTAATGTCTTTTATCAGTCATAAAAAATACATTGAGAGAACTTAAGATTTATCTATTTATTATCCACAGCAGACACAAACAGGAGAGAGGGAATATTTTGTTTTAACAGCAAAATGAAATACATTTTTTCCTCAAATGATAATTGCAGGTGTGTGTCGGTATTTGCACTCCGAGCCAGTAGGGGGCAATAACACAGTTATGGTGGCCCTCATTGTAGCACATTGTGTTTTTGATTGGAAGGAAGCAAATCAATGCTTAGAAACTCAAACAGGATTGTAAGATGAAGAAAATGTGTTTTGTGTTTGTGTGATATACAGATCCATCAGCCAATTTGTCTCAGACAGAGAAGCAACTTCATATGACTTCATTTACATCATTTCAGTCCCTCCATGTCTCTTCCATGCAGTGGAGACGTCATTAAAGGAGCGCACCTGGAGTCACAGTGAGTATTCAGGTGTTTCTGTCGGAGCTGTACATGATATCACCCTGTCGACATGACAGAAGGGGTAAATAAACATCCCTATGTGGATGCCTGAGCTGCCTCCATCCATCCATCTGAACAGCCTCTCCACCCAGACAGCCTGCAAACACAATGCTTCATGTCTGCATGTGGAGGGGCCTCTCTCTCTCAGTAGAGGAGGTGCTGGAGGCTGACTGCCTCTCAGACAGACCTGATCCCACTGCCTCCTCCTGAGAGGCAGCCAGCCATCTAAAAAAGTGTGTGTCTGTGTGTGTGTGTGTGTGTGTGTGTGAGGAGTCTGAGGGTGTGATCCACCCCTCCTGTTGTTAAAAAGTTGACTTTGTTGCATCTTTGTGCTTTGTTTTCAGTTCACATGTAGGCATATTTCACCAGGGACTAACGTCTTAACGTCTCATGATGTTCCAGCTGGGAGCAATGACTCCTTCAAAATATAAAGCTTTGATTCAAACAGCTTGTCTAATAGATTGCTGGAATTCTTTCAGTGACTTTCACAGTGATTCTTGTCCTTGTAATTTTACTGAAAAACCTCTTCTGTTCCAAGTCGTCTTTAATACAACCTGTTGTTCATTTATTAGAGTCAGATAAAGCAGGAGATATTTTAGGGTCCGGTCTGGGTGTTGTCAGTATTTTGGTCTCAGAAGTTCAACTCTTTCTCAGTTTAATCACTTAAAAATATTTATTTCAGCGTTCAGGCTGCACTTAGCTCAATGATCTTGTGTCTCTTTTGGGTGCAAATAAACAAGATGTCAGTGGCCAAAATGTTGATGGCTGGGACCCGCCAGAGGTTCTCCGGGCCGGTGGAGGGTCGTGGAGGTCCGGGGAAAAATGACTGGAGCTACAGGCCGGGGGTCTACGTTGACGGTGGCCGCCCGGAAGTGGACCCATTCCGCCTACCATAGTTCCAACCATGTTGCAAAGCACAGTTGAAAACGTATGGTGCTAGATAGCAAATGCAAAATCAAATTTGACCACTAGATGGGAGAAAAAATTACACAGTGTATGTTTAATCCATCCATCCATCCATCCATTATCTACCGCTTATCCTCATGGGGTCGCGGGTGGGGGGGCTGGAGTCTATCCCAGCTGTCTTAGGGTGAAAGGCAGGGTACACCCTGGACAAGTCTCCAGTTCATCACAGGACACATAGAATCACACAACCACTCACACTCACATTCACACCTATGGTCAATTTAAATTAACCAGTTAACCTAATCCCCATGCATGACCCACGCAGAGAACATGCAAACTCCACACAGAAAGGCTCCAGGCCCGGGATTCGTACCTGGTACCTTCTTGCTGTGAGGCGACAGTTGTACCTTTAATGTGCTTGTATATTTGTCCGTCTACACAGGTCAATGTATTAAACTTGAAGCGAGATGAATTCCTGGCAAACAAGTTTATACCTTACAAAGCATTGCTCTGCAGGTGAGTCGATGCATTTAGTTTCTGCTCCTGGGCTCCTTTGGTTTTGTTCACTTTACATGAATGACGGAATCAAACTAAATTGAAGCAAACTTTTGGGATTGAATCTGCTGTTGATTTACAGAAACAGGTTTTGCAAAGTGTTGTATTTTGAGTGTGTCTGCCATAAAGTGGTGTGCTGCTGTGATTCACAGTTGTTTTCTTACCTCCTCGTTCATTCCAGCTAGTATCATATTCATAAACATCTTTCCTAACAGCCGTGGAATGAAGCTGAGTTGTTTGTGACGACATTACCATGAGAAAGCACCTCCATCTCACTGCACTTATTTGACCTCTGACCTCCCCTTTGTGCCACCCAGACAGCAAATTGCTGCCGCGGCAGTGGCGGATCCCTTGCTGCTCGACTGCCACTCCCGGCCTCTCACCGGGGAGGAGAGGAGTGGGTTTGTGTCTCAGGTCGTGTAATAGTAAAGTCAATTCCCATACACCCCCTTCCTCCCACCATGAACACACACCGTCACACACGCTCCCACACGCTCCCACACTCTTCACCAGACAGGCTGGAGGACTCCGTCTCAGCAGCCTTTCTTCACCACCCTGCTCCTGTCTGCACCCCCTTTTCATGTCTGAGTTTTAATGAAGAGAGGGGGACCCATGCAAGGAACATGATTAGGGGGACCCTGAGATTGCGAGGCCGTAGACTTTGCATGCTTGTATATCTGTGTGTGTCTGGCTTTGGAGGTTTAATCCCATAGAGTTGCAACGGGATGACAAACATATGCGCCATATTATGGGCAGCATCGCATTCATGGCAGCATCAATAGCGTCCTCTGTTTTTACTGTCAAAGCCTGGGAACGTCTTTGTACTCGCTGCTGTTACCATATGGTAATCGCTGCGTCTGCTTTCAACAACAGAGCGGTTTCAATTACAACAGTGTTGTCGTCAGATTTTTGTTGCCTACAGATATGTGATTGTTTTTAACTGTAAAGCTCATTACCATAAAGACAAAGCTGAGAGAGTGTTTTATATCAGCAAAGAACGGCAACAACTGTGTTTTACTAATATTTTCTCTACTTCCACTTCTTTATTTGTGTTTTTTTGGACTTGAAGAATATATTACTAATTTATCTTACACTACATGTTTGGCAAATATCAACCAGACATCTTTTTCTGGTATGATGTCACCCTTGAATCACCTGTTTTTGGGGCATTGTCTGCTAGAGCTCTAGATAGCAGCCATTGAATATGTGTGTCTGATTGTCATGCAGCCTTAAAGAGCTGCTAGTCCAGATTTGAATTCAAAGGTCTAACATCACATGATGGTCTAGGCGTTGTTGCAGAGCCACCCGGTGTGCTACCTGTGATTTTTCGAACTTTCTGAAGCTGAAACTCCAGCAGTCACATCAGTTTCTTGCAGTCCACAGCAAGCCTCTACGCAACCCTCTGCTCTGTCCATGGTTCTGAAACAACAGCTAAATAACGAAGCACGCACCTCTGCCAACGATTTTGTTTTTTCTTTTGTTATTGATATATAAAGCCTAAACTGAGGGGGTCTGTCGACATCACGTACTGCCACACCCACATACATGATAAACACATATTGAAATACGCACGCTCACATTGAAAATGCATGTGATAGGTGACTGCAGAATTGCATCACAGCAGTCAGTGGGAGTGGGTGACAGAGGATTTAAGAAAAAAAAATCACAGATGTGAATCATGATTTTATTCATTTAGATATTATATCAGACTGCAGAAGTTAGCCAAACCATGGCCCTCCTGGCCCCCTCCCCACCCCTGCAGTCTATGAGGTCGGCCCTGAGAGCCTAATCACTCACACTTACTCCTGATTGCTCATTGTCCTGGATGAGACTGGAGCTGGCTGTAGGAGGTCATCAAGAAGCTCCGTCCCCTGCCTTCCTCTTTCCCAGGGTGACAGTCAGTCACACATGTGGAGGTCAAGTGATGAGCTGTGACTTCCCTTCCTGCCCTGATCTGAAGGGGCTGATTATCCCCTGCTAGCTCTCCTGAGGTCAGAGAGCATTTGTGCCAGCCTTGACCTGTCCTGGCATGCTTCCTATAGAGGTACAATACACATAATACACACACAGACATCCTCCTTCCTTTGTCTGTCTCAGCCCTGAGATGTTCAGGAGGTAATGGGGGGGGGAGCGTTGGAGTAAAATGGTTGTCATGGTTCCCAGAGTGAAATGCCACTAAAGACCTTCCTGTGTGTGTCTGCTGATTTGAGGGAATGAGGAAAAGCTGGAAGTGGGTGCAGTGACCTTGTGGGTATGACCTCTGGTTCCAGTTCAGTTCTACATATTTGTGCATGTGCATGTTTCTTTATGGAAGGCAGTGCACAATGTTCATTTTTCAGCTCTACCCCTTCATCGCAACCAACAGAAGCATGTTTTGCCACGTGGTTGTGGTTAGGGGGTGTTTATCTATTATTATTAACTCTTTGAATGCTAAGGACGTATAGTTATGTTCTTTAAAATAGAACGCTTAAGTGCCATAAAGGTGTATATATGTTTTTCCTTTTTTTCAGCAACGAGTGGTCAATTGTGTTCTCCCACAGCCTGTGAGTAATTTTGGGGCTTCTGAGATTTGTAGTCAGAGCATAAAGAGACGATATATGCCACAGAGATCAAAGCAGGAAGTGTAGACGATCGAGATTGGAGAGCATTTTGATTTTGGTGAAAGTGTACTCTACTCTACCTCTGGTAAAACAAGAATTAAACAAGGTAAAAACATTTTTTTCATGATGAAATTGAGAATCTCTTCTTTCATTTGAGCTATTCAGTGTTTTCAGAGACATCATGAAATATGACTCAAAATGGCCAAAAACACTGGCACAAGCTGTGAAAGTCGATAAGTAAAATCAAGTTTGCGTGGTGACATATTGTTTGTTCAAATAAATCTAATTTAGAATGATAGAAAACAGAGAAAAGCAGAAAAGTCATCATCCTTGAAAAACAAATATTTTACATTCTTGCTTGTTGAATGGCAACATTTTCTGTCAAAGGTACAAACGATGACTGAAATTATTATGTGAATGCACAGCGTTGATATTTGATGTCTAGGCTCTGACACTGTCACTTCCCTTGAGGACACTCAGCACAGCAGGGAGTGAAAATAATAACTCCCTTCCCCCCATTGGGACTGTAGCACTCAGAGCCTACAGGTGGATGTTGGGGTGGAGGTGAAGGCTTCTAAAACTCTAGCCTATATGAACAGCAGCTGTAGCAGAAAGTGATTTATTGGATTATTATACACCTCATGGTTCCTGTCCAGTGCAGGAAATAGCTGTGAGAGTGCAGAGAGGTCAAAGCCTGAGCAGCCTAAAAGAGGATTCAGTATTCTCAGCACCATGTGACGCTTTCAAAACCATTTCTAACGCTCAAATGAATCACAGACTGTGAAGCACTTTGTAATTTATTGCTTTGTAAAGAACAATGCATTTGACAACCGATTCACTTTTATTTTCATAGAGGAAAGCTGCTCTATGGGCGTCACAGTCGCTCTTTTTCTTCAGTTTTATCTTATCGCCAGGCAACCGCACGCAACAATTCAGCAGTGTACGAGCCAAGTGAGAGCTTTCTGTAGAACAAATGCTTTATGGACTCTCCCAAACTGTATAAACAGCTCGACTCTGGCATCAAACTGATAAAAAGGTCTGTAATGAGCTGCATGTATGAGTTGAACTCAGATCAAATCAACTTTTCAGTCACTCACTCATTATTTCCTTTTTCACACAATACTGCTAAATTTTGTGTCTGACCTTCCACATCCTTACTCTCTGTTTCTTAAAACTGAAGGTTTTTGCTCTTAATGTAGAAATTCATCAGAAGCAGGAGTGTATGGAAGCTGTGTACCGACAGTGTGGCATTGGGATAGAGCTATGTGATGTCAAGCAGCAATACTGCAAAAAAAAAAAAAAAGTTTTACTGCCACTTCCAATTTTTAAAATGCCATTATTCAAATTTCAGCTTCACTTTGTATGGATATAAATCTAAAATCCACCCCTCTACCACACACGCACACAGTGTATGCTGTTAAGAGGAGATGTTTGGTTCTTTATGAAAATAATGCATAAAGCTGAATGAGAAACGGTTCCTCTTTTGCACTGGCATAAAAAATAATAAAGAGGGAATGGTTTAATAGTAGAGGTACAGTTGATATTGCTTTAGTTACTGCATTTCAGGTATGAAAATTTGAATGGAAATATAATTAGTTAATATTCTTATTGTATTGTTCTTATTCCCAGTCAAACTGCGTCTTTGAAATCATGTCATTGCCAAATAACTTTATAATGACACTGAAAGATATTTTATGAAAGATCTTTTTTTGTTTTGGGGGGGTTAATCCAGGAGGTGACTGACCGCTGTACAAAACTTTTTTAGATTTTTTTTTTCCAGTTTTGAGCATCTCCTCCATGTCATCTATAAGATGGGCAATAATATTGTCTGATTTGAATTCTTTAACATCAGCTAGTTGTGTTTCATTTATAACGTCTTTGACTGGAGATGAAAACAACATAAAGAAATATCCAGGAGGAGGATTTTCTTTATTTTATTTAGCGCATGAACTCTTTTTTTTTTGACAAAGGCAAATAAAAAAACAACTCAAGTGAGCGTAAAACCTTTCTTTTCACAACTGAAGAGGACTTATTGAGTTTTACTGTTTCTATACAGCTTTTTTGTCACACTTCAAAATGTGCATACATGTGTGGAAAGGAAACTTGACTGATGACAATTAAAAAAAAGTACATTTTTTTTTCTTTAAGAAGTCATCTGACTTTTAAACAGATTGCTCACATGAAGTAACATCAACTGCTGCACATGAAGCCATTAAAAGGTGGAGTAGTGGAGGAAATGAAGGATGTGTGTGAAAGGAGGTGAATACAGCTCACACACATGTATCATTCGGTGTACGCCCTCCCTTCTTTCTGCCATATGCCCCTCTTTGCAGTCACACACACACACACACACATACACACACACACCATGGTGTAATCCAATCAGAGCTTGTGAATGAAAGAGGGAGGAGGCATGCATGTGGATTAAGGTGTACAACAACTAACCTTATGGGATCAAATAAATTGAGAACGTCGTTCCCAGGAAAAGGGCCTCACTCCAGAGGCCCTTCGGGGCCCCTCTGTGGCCACTGGCTGCTCCGAAATTACTTCTACTTAATACATAGCAGCTACTGATTTTAGATTATAAACTGTGCCTTTCAGTATTTGATGTTTCCCTAGAGTTATTTTATGATTTAGACGCCATAGGAATACACCTAAGCATCATATTAACTAATGAAACATACACTATGTTTGCAATTGACCACATGCTGAAAAAAATCACCCCTTTGATGGGAAGATGGTCATAGCCAGAGTGAGGAGCCCTGAGTTTGAGTGTGAAAGGTGCTAAATGTGTAGCTCAGTGGTCGTCGATGCTGGTCGCATCGCTGCAGAGCCCTGTTGCTTTTCATTCTAACCCTCTAATTAGGGACTGAGTCACACCAGGATCAGCAGGTGAATGCAATTAAGTGCAATTAGCTGGACAGACAGAGCGGCAGCAGCAGAGAGACTGCCGGTGTCTGTGGACAGTGATAGTGATGGTGACAGTGATAGCATGGTGTGTTTGTCCAGAGGAGAGAAAAACACTGACTTGACCCCAGACAAAGTGAGCTCATGCTGTTAGAGGTGCAAAGACTGAAAGTGTTGCTCTCTGCCCTCTTCAGCAGATTGGTTCACACATCTTTCATAGCAGACACCTTATATCACTGAAACATCATGTTTATTTCACTAACCATCACAGTAACAACAATCACTGTCACTGTGGTTGGAGGTTTAGCAGGAAACAGAAGTGACTTCGTGACATCATTTTGAGAGAGTTTTGTCATGTCTCGAGATGTGTTTCTCAGTTTTTGTCTCATCTCGCCATAATTTACAGAAGGCACTTAACAGGCAGCAGCAGTTGATCACGCTCTATTAACGCCTATACCAATTAGCATTGATTCACCTGTCATTTCTTTCAGCCGTTATTGTTTTCATTTTGTTTGGTGGTCTGCAAAATGAAGCTCCAACGTGTCTTGGCTTGACGATGTGGTTTTGTGGTCTGTTTGGCCTCTAAAGTGAATGTGTAGTAATACCAGGCATAACGCTAATCCTGCACTTCTCACATCTCCATAAATTAATTTTGTGTGTGTGTGTGTGTGTGTGTGTGTTGGCACGGTGTTGAGTACAATGTGAAGAGAGAAAGGGAGAGACTACAGAGAGCAGGAAATGCAGATGTACGCACACACACACAAAACATGATCAGGAAACACACACATAAGCTAGTTGCCAAGGCAACCAGGAGCTAGTATGAAAGCTGTGAGGAGAGGTGGAGCATGGCACCAGTCTGACAAGCAACTGCCACGGTGTGTGTGTGTGTGTGTGTGTGTGTGTGTGTGTGTGTGCGGAGGTGATGCAGTAATGTGTGTTTTTGTGCATATTGCTGTGCTGACCCGTAATGAGACAGAGGAGGCGGGGGACGGCGACATTAACAGCCAGAAAGAGTAAATAACAAAAGACGCTGTGTCCATTAACCGTCATCTTCTTTCCGCTTACACTAAATTGAATAATGAGATGTCGCTTTCTGGCTGGAAAAAACATTTGCTCCCAGAAGTGTAAGCACTCATTGTGATCTTAGCTTTGACCGCTCACTAATACTGTGGTCCAGAAAATATCAACATGTCCTCTCTGATCACAATATGAAAATATCTGGAAACTCACTCTGAAGATTTCTGAACTGAATGGAGGAAAGATCAGAGAGGATAAGACATTTTTGGTGTGTGAGTGGTGACCTGCACAGACCATTCAGTTAGACAAGAGTCTGACCAGAAGTTTATTACAGCCTTTTCCGAAACCTTACCTACTAGTCTTGTTAAACACTGCAGGGGCGTATGCAGGCACACTGAACATTCATGCTGAATGACATTCATTCACGTCCGTACACTGTTTGCAATAAAATTACCTAAAAGCCCTTTTAGTCATAGACAATGCCAAGCATTGCTTACAGTAATGTTTCTTTGTTTTTCATTACTTGACATTTATTTTTTTCTTTTTAAGAAATTGTCCATAACCAAGTTTAAAAAAAACAATATTTAAATATTTCATTGTATTTTTATAATCACTGGTTCGCAGCATATTTCACAGCAGCAACTGTTGTGTTTGTTAGGTAAATATTCCTACCACTCCTGGTTGTCAGTCATGGTTTGAACAGATTTTAAATCTGTCTCCTCGCTGAGACGTCCCACAGGTTTGGGGAAGTGAGGCCAGCAGGCTCAGGGATCAGGGGTGGGCCTGTGGACAAGTTGTGGTTTGTCTAGTCCAACAAAAAGACACAAGGACACAGATTTCCTGCCCATTGACCTCTCATTGTGCAGAGGTTGGAGAGGTGACAGTGGTGGGGGGGGTCCAGTGGTGATGTTATGTTTTATGGGGTGAGGGTGGTGGTCTGCTTGACCTCTGACCTCTGCCTGGTCACAGAGAAGAAAACAAACATATGTTCTTCTTCAATGGGCTCTAAATCACAAGGGACCACTTGTGGTGTTCCAGTTCATTAAATGGATTTGAACTTTTGCTCTGTGGTCAAGATTAGTCAGCAGAGATGTAATGTCACATCCTCCCAGACTGAAGCACCAAGCCAGATATCACATGTATGTCTGATAGCAGAATGAACAAGGACAACACAGGTTTTCTGACCTGCTTCCAAATGTGGGTTCAACCTGTCTAACTCACTTTGTCTAAAATATTACTTCATGTATACTTTCAATGTTATGTCAAATGTTTCTGGGAATATGTTCCTGTTCCCTGCAATATGATTATGTTTATAGGCACTTACAGCACTTGTTTAATGTTCAGGACGGATACAGGATGTGTTTAGTTATCCAACATTTAACTGAAGCCACCAGCCCTAATCTCAACCTTACTTTTTTTAGCAGCTTTAATTTAACCACCAAAATGAGTTGCAAGACATCATCCCATAATTTAAATAAGATAAGTAATAATTTAATAGATATTTTTTTATTTTTTGAATATTGTAATATTCAATATAAAATTTTACTCCTATTTGTCATATTTTAAGTAGTTGTAGACATTTGTCCTTGAAACAATAAAGGCCAAGGTAAAAAATGTACTTGAATTCAGCAGTATGTTGCTCCAGCTGCAGACTGACAGGTAGATTTAATCAGCTCTCACATCATGCTCAGTGTTGAGTTTGTGGGAACAAAGGGACATATTATTATTATATTATTCTAGAAACTATAAAACAGTTTCCTGTCACCATCCTGACCACTACATCACTTCTCGGTAGCTACAGTTTTTACAATATATGATGATCACATGACATATTGTAGCAGATTACATCTCCTCTCTCCATGCACAATTGTTTTGGCATCCTAATGTAGCCTTTGACATGAGAGAGAGGCAGAAATAATCAATATAATTGACTTTAAATACCTCATTAGGCCATTGTTCTGCATAGCCAGCAGACTCTTTTCAACTTTCACATTTGAGCTATATTTAAAACACTTCACTTATGCACTAATGTAACAGTATGCTGTGTAACTGATATATTCACCTCCAATGTATTTAAATACTCTCTCTGAATTTTAAACTTGTCTACTTGGTAAAATCTCTGAAACAGTCTTTATTGCACCATAGGAAAATAAAAGTCTCTCCTATCCAGTTCACACATTCTCAGATAATATATATACATATATATATATATATACATATATATATATATATATATATATATATATATATATATATATATATATATATGACCTTAAAAAAACATATTGAATATAATAAAAAGCACAAACCAACATTGATGAGAAGTGTTCAGAATTTCTTTATTTCTTTATTTATTGCATGAGAGCTCTACAATAAGCCAGTAAGTGAATCTTGAGTAAAGATTATTTTGCCAACATTAAACTAATTGATAAAACATATTGCAGGAAAATTGTCTGGAAAAAAAGAAAACCAACTGTAGATTTGCAGAGAGATTTATGGGAGGAAAATAAGGGCTCTCTTCCATCATACCAGATTTAGATGACTGACAACTAATAACTGATAACAACCCACTACAGGCCAATATATTCACCTAAGCTCATTTAGAAGTGACAGAAAAAAAAATAAAAACAAGCTTTAATCCAGGTACAAATTCCTGAATGTGTCTGTATAGACAGTCCACTAAAAATCCAACCACAAGCTATTTATCACTTTTTTCCTAAACCTGGTTTTGTTACCTAAATCTAAATAAGAGTTTTTGTTTTAATCCACAACAATAAGCATGTGTTTATTGCAACGGTAGTGGAGCGTCAGAGTTGCTCTGGTGCACTGGGGTCCTGTAAAGCATCAGTATGAGATGAGTTCAGAAGAGGATGTGCTGAGAACACATACAGTGAGATACTGAAGTAGATACAGAGCAGTAACAACGCTGCTGCAATCCTGCTTGAGTTTCCAGACCTGTCTGTACTTTGTGTTTCGGCATCCAAAAGGACTTTGTGGGTCATATTTTATCAGATCCAAGGTGATTTACAATCTTAAATCTACCTCAGGGCAAACAAACGGGGGAACTGTTCATTTACAGTACAGGGGTTGAGGTGCATTAAACTACATTTAATCAGGACAGGCTCTCTACTCTGGGCCAAAAAATTTCATTTTTATACTCATGCTTCTTTCCTCTGCCTCAGAATCAAGACCTCTCTAAAAATAAATCAACCTTTAAACTCTAGACAGACCCATTTCTGAAGAGTCTGAGACCACTGAATAAAGTCGCTGAACATTTCCTGTTCTTCATCAACAACACCACCCACAGCCACTGAACACACAATAAGAGGCCTCGTTCCTGTAGAGGCCATCACAAGTTCAAAATCTCATGCATTTCCATGTGATCCTCCCTCACAACCCTCAGCCTCTTTACTGCGTTTACCTTTTGCCACTGTATGTCTGATACAGCCACAGTGAGACAATGGCCAGCTTGTGTGCCGAGCTTCAGAGTGAATGTGAGGGAGTAAACAGAGATGTGGGGGTGCGGTTGTTATTGCAAATGGAAGTATAAATGCTCGGAGGGTGTGGCGTGGCTGTTAAAATGCAGACACTGACAGTCGCCTTGAACTTGAACCCCCTGAGGTCCCCTTGACCTTAGCTCTTTTCCCGTGCTCCTCTCTGCCCTCGGCGGCGGTAGCAGCCTTTGTTGAGCTGTCGGCATTAACTCTTCGCGCCCCTTCTCTCACAACCTCTCCCCTCCTCCTTCAACACTCTCTCCTCCATCTTCCCTGGGGGCCAAGCCTCCTCTTCTTCTTCTTCTTCTTCTTCAGCCATTTCCCTGTGTGGCTGATTTTTGGGGGTCCACCCATCTGGTCTGTGGCAAATGCCCCAGTGGGGAATTTTGTTTTCCCAGAATGTTAATCTGACCCAAGGGGCTTTCATTCCCACATTGTAGGATCTGGGATTTATTCTTTTGTTTTTGGAGGGAGATGCCGTGCTGATGCCTGTCATCACATGATAAGTAAAACCCCTTCTGGAGTCCATCAGGATTGTGATCAGGATTCATGTTGGTGGTGTGACAGTGGTGATTGAATCTGTCAATGTTATATTTTGGCAGAATCCACTGAAAGAACACAAACTAATCTTATGAACCCTCTCTGGTATTTGAACACACCCAACCTGACCAGTCAACATGTACCAGCACCCAGGATGCTGCCGTGTTATTTGATTCTACAAGACTGTAAAACCACGCTGAGTTTCTGCCTCCCCGTTTGCCCCTGTTTACAGGATTTTACCTCCTAGCTACGGTATGATCACTTTCCCAGGAGCTGTGCCCTGATTGTGTCTTGCACCATTATCATTGGTTTTATTTTTTGTCATTTTTGAGAGATTTGTTGCCAAAATTAGGACCTGTCACTGATCAAATACTGATGCAACTTTCAAAGAAGATGCGTTACATTTTTGATTTAGTCAAAACACCTCCAAGGATGCTTGCAGGGGAGAGGAGGAGGAGGAGGAGGAGAGGAGCCGAGTGATTTAATCTGCTAATTTTTCTCAGGTCTTTTGGCTGTTGACAGGCAAGTGTAATGGTCCTTCAAGTAATGGAATCAGCCACTCAAGCAACACACACACACACAGTCGCATGCAGACTCACTCACAGACACATGCACACACATTCAGCCGCTGAAAGCACGTCTGTTTTGCATATGAATGACATCACCGTAAAGTTTTCTGGGGAGGTTTTGGCGGTTGGAGCAAGAGGAGCGCCGTGAAAGGGAAAACATTAGTCAAATCACTTCCCGCTTCAGTCACCCGCCCCGGCCAAAGTACTTGACATTCCACAACAGCGCTCTCTCGCCTTCAAGAAAAGCATCCTCAGTGATCCGGACGTACAACTCATCAGGCCCTGAGCTGCAAGTTTTGCTAACCTCGAGGACTATTTCTCCTTCATCATATAAATTTAATATAAACCCTGAAATTGGTTCAGGGTGTGAATGGATTTTAAGCTTAGTGTGCTACCTGCACATAATGACAAAACTTGGAAGTGTTGTCACTGTCAGGTGAAAACCTTGTCAGACTCATTTTGCTGTTTTTTCTTTGTTTCAAGTGATTTTGATTTCTACATTTAGACATTTTTGGGATTTTTTGGGATCAATATTTGTGTGTTTATTTTGTTTATGAAAAACATCATATCTGATTTTGTATAATTTTATTTATGGTACAATCTCAATATTTTTATTGATTGTAATTGTTTATTGACTAACATAACTTTGTAGACATTTTTTCTTTTTCTCCCAAGAAATGACATTACTGGACAAGAAGCAAAAAGTCCACTGTTGGAACATTTATATTCAAAGGCAAAACAGAGAAGTGTTAGAACAGATCATTTCAGACGGAGGATAAAATATATTCAGACAGACAGTATGAGAAAAATAATGTGTTTAAAAGATGTAAACAGTGGAAACCCAAAATACAAATATGAACCTGAAAATGAGCATGACATGTCTCCTTTAACCCTTAGAAATCAGGGGTATAATTGGCCGTTTTCGACTTCTTTTTGTTTTTCCTTCATATTTCACCTTAAAAACAATTTACCTTGCCTTGCTTGGTGTCATTTTTTCAGCACAAGCTCACCTTTTTTCACTTTGACACTGTATTGACACATTGAACCTAAAATCTGAGTAAGCAAAAGGTTGATTTTTTTTTTACTGAGAAAACCACAGGCATGGCTAACAAACTGTTTTTATAACTTAGAATGAACACATAAAGTGTGAATTTCAAAGATGTATGTGCAAATTTAGCAAAAAGTTAAAAACAACTATTTACATGAAAAAGCAATCTGTGCTTCAGGCGTTTTTATATAAATTTTACAAAAAGAAACAGGTGCAACAGAAATCACTTGTGCCACTCCTAAAATGTAGCTTCTGTGACGCAGATGTGTTATTCCCCTGACAAATTGAGGTTAAAACAGGACAAAATCTGATTTGAAATATTGTAGTTTGTATCAAGATGTACATGATGGTTTAGCCTGGAGCAAGTCAACCAATCACAGGTGACAAGAGATATTTCACTTATTCCAATCTGTAGGATAACACCTGAATGCACCACACTGCCAGACTATTCATTTTCCCTTCTTTCAGCCTCATTACCAAATGATAATACTGTAATTTTAACAAAAGATAATGCCCTTTCCTGGAAGTTTTTGACGAGTGGATCAGTCAGAAGGATTCAAAATGTGTGACAACAAATAACACAACTTTAAAACAGGTCAGCGGCGTATTTTGTGTACATCTGTGAGGGCCGACTATCTGGAAAGTCTTGATAGGCCTCGCCCAAAACAGTCCAGCTCATTTATCATCTGCATTTATTGAAACTGTAATGTTTCACAGGACGACACACCCTTCAAAGCGTCTGGAGCCATTTTGTCTTTGCTCACTGAACAGAGTTGCTGGGCAGCACCACTGGGAGGCAGCTCACAAAGGTGGACAGATCTGGACGTGTGCCCACTTTTTCTTGGCACTGACCACATTCGGATCCAAAGACACACACACACATCTGCTATCCTGGCGAACGGTTGCAAACATGTTTCCCTCCAAAATCACACAGAATGGCCTACTAGGGGCACATTCCTGCATACCAATGACAGTTCTGAGGAACTTGTGAAAGGAGCAGCACCCGAGTTCGTAGCCCTTAGATGTGCACCAAAACCCGCCATTTCCCACTTTTTGGAACCCCCACCACCACCAACCCGTGTGTACTTGTCCATCAAATCACTGTGGCTAGAACTGAGGCCTTTCCATTTTTTTGGGATCCGATCTGATCTAAGCAGCATTAATGTCACCACGGCGCCATCTTGGAATCAGATCCCCTCAGTCTCAGGACGAAAAGAGGCGAACAGCCATTTTGTGCTTTATGTCAAACAGAGGCCACACCCTTTCTCTATAAGAGCAGCTTTGAGACATCTTGTCCTTCATTAGGCATAATGGGGACTGGAGAGGTTTGCTTTTTGCTCAGAGACCTGACAAACCTTTGAGCATGAACAGCTATAACTTAGACCGTGATCCAACATGGCTGCAAATGACAGCCTGGTTGTACGCCGTCACTCCAGCTATGCTCTAGTGTGCTTAACATTGACACTCAGTTCATTAAGGCCTGTAGTGCTTGGCTAATGCAACTTGCCTCTTGGCAGCATGACAAAAAAAAACTGCAAATCAGATTATGAGGGCCATAATGCCGCCAAGAAACACTGCGGGGCGAGGGGAGTTGTCACAGAGGACCGGCGCTCGCACTCTGGATGTTAACGTCAGGGACATAATGTAATTGCAGCCAGCCCTGGTTAATAAGGGCACCGTAATATTTGCACGGAGTTGCTGTTTATGTGTACACCGGCTCATTTCAGCACACAGCACGGCTGTAAACAAGAGGAGAGCGGCTTGTAAAGCCTCCGCTGCTACGCGCCAAGGATTGCGGACACCCAAGGGGGTGCGTTGAAGCTGCGTTAAAAACCTCTTTCATTGAATTACACGAGACTTCATAAAAGAGGGGGAATGAATGAAAAGAGCTGTGTGATCAACCTGTACTGTAAAGGGTTACATTTCATTTGTTTTACAGTGGGATTACCCTCTTTTACATGACAATGCTAATGAATTGTGAGAGGCCCATATGTCGGTGTTGGCACATTTGCCATATGTGGTGTCAGACAGCAAATCACACAGGGGATGTGTTGTACAGCACACGATGGCCTGCACGACACCGATGCTGCAGAGATCATCACAGTCCTGGACGAGAGAGCAACTGAGCTCTTTGTTGTAGTCAGATATGGAGTAACAGTGCACTAATGGCACAAGAGTGGATGGCTTATTACTCATTGATGCAACAACAACAATGAGGTCAGGGTTTTCACTACAGAGAGTATCTTTGCAGTGATTAATAGAGTGAAGCAGGACAGAGCTTTACTGTCTTCCTCTCTGGTAAACATGGTGCCAAACACTCAAGAAAATAAACCCACATCCCTAATGGTGTTTTGAAAATTGTTTTATCTCAGGGGACATTGGGATAATCTTTTCTTTTGGCTCTAACATTATGTTGGAAGTGAATTGCAGTTGATTTCTCTGTACACTTAAAAAAAAAAAGAAAAGAGAAACATTGGAGTAAATTTAGAACTGTTCAGGTTTTGTTTTCAGTGATCTTCAATCCGCATCGTGTCTCCCTTGACAGTTATTTATGTTTATGTATTTCACTAAGTTACATCATGATAGATTTATAGACAGAGCAGGGACCAAGCTCAGTGACTTACTCAAGTACAACAACATTTCCATCCACTACTTCATGACAAAAAGGTCAAAATCCACAAAACACACAGCAGCCATTTTTCCAATTGTTTTCAATGTAAACCTTTATTACTATTCCAATAGTTTTCCATACAAAGGCACATGTGGTGAACACTCATTCACAGTGATTAGATTGCACAACACAAACATTGCTGCTGATGTAAAAAAAATAAGCTATGCTAAAGCGTAGTAAAACAGATATGTTTGATCTGCATTCAAGGAAAAAAGAAAGATTTTAGTGCAACCGATTTAATTATTATAGACCACAAATCATGGTTTTCATGCCTCTGGACTGATATCAGAAGAGTGACTTTTTTGTATGAAAGATTAAGAACATAATTTCAAGCTTATCCAGGCAGATAAGTAATTGTCTCGAGCACTGGGATGTGCATGATTATCAAAAGAATACATTTTCTAAATTAGGCCAAGATAGTCTCCCTTGAATCAATTGCAAAAGCACTGCATAGACATAGATTGTTTAAAGTAATATTTAAAAGATTTGCATAGATTATCAATCGTAATATAAAAAATTTGCCACTTCCCGAAAATTAATATGGAATGAATTAGGCTGCGATAGGACTTGCTTTATTGCATTTGGTTGTGTGTGTGTGTGTGTGTGTGCGTGTTAATGTCAAGGACAGGAAATTAAGGCAGTGTTTGAAGCCAATGTATTTGTCATGTCTCAGCCAACGATGTGTCATTACAGCAAAACAGCTAACCACTATGAGCCAAACTGCTGCCTCTCAGAGAGCATGGGGACGGTTTCAGCAGCATGACGTGTTCTGTATACACGCAGCCATGAGCCCTGCTCAGCTACTTCCTGCTGATCAAACACACTCTTGCCATCGGTGATATTAAACATGTTAGTCCACATATACTCAAGACTGTGGCTCTATGGCTGCACAGTCAAATCAAAGTCTGTTAAGGCTGCAAATAAGAGATTCAATACATTATGAAACTGAGCTGTGTCATTTGTCACACACTCACACACACACTCTGACTGTAATTTCTGTATCAGTATATTAGCAACGGGAATGTAGGCTCCTCAAAACCCACTTCATGATGTCTGAAGGAATGTCTGTAGCCCGAAATAAAAAAAAAATCCAGAGTAAAGATGAAAGGGGCTCCAAGATGAACCAAAAGAAAAAGATAAAACAGTTGCATAGAGTATAAAGACGACAGCTCACTCCTTCGCCATTGTGTCAGCTGACACAGGGAGCTGTCCAATCGCAGTGCAGTATTATTCACTGCTGCCGTGGGTCTCACATTCACGTGTCTTTGAGTCCTAGCAACTATAACAAAACAGAAACATGGGCTACAACTCATCACATTACACCTACAGTAAGTCAAGTCTATGTTAGTTGAACACACATTACATTGCCTTGTGTCTATTGTTTATACAGTATGTAACATATAATATGTAAGGAAAATAATTACAAATGAGATTGCCACACGCTCAAGCTCTGATTGTCTGTCTGAGCCTTGTTTCCCACAGTGGCATTTGCTGAGCTGTAACGGCAAAAGGCGCTCACAACCCGTCTCGCTCGGGTCAAATAATGCAATCACATATCAGCACTGAAGAGGCACAAACAGTGTTGCCAAGGTCCACAGTCACAGCAGGAGTCACATGCAGACAGCAGCACCCTCATCCTCCTTTAGTCCCGATCCGGACATCCCCTCCTCTGTGTGTGCTGGCCATTTGGGATCCCCCTCCAAATCAACAACATTCACCTGCAAAGAGAAAGATGGCATTAAGATGTGGCTTTTAGTAAGTCAAAACACAACAATATTGTGAATGTCAAAACAATTGTTTGAGATGGTGAATGTGAATGCTGATTTGTGTGTATCAAAAGAGGGCTTGTTCTTTCAACATGCTGCATTGCAAGGGATTGGGGCTGAAGTTGAAAGGCCTTAACAGGAGCCTGGTACGCTACAAGCCGCTAATACAAAGAGGAAGCATGTGACACACCCTAAGCTAGGCTCAGTTGGACTTCAGAAGGCAATCAAACCCCCTTTTTTTGTTACATTTCATTTTCAAGCAGCTCAGACAAGCAACTTAAAATATTACAGCGGGTCACAGAGTGCAGAGTGAACCGATAACGCAGCTGTGCAGCTTAGCCGATAGAATCAACAACCATCTTGCTAATTAGCATCGCCTGAGCTATTAGCAAGTATCACGTTAGACTTGGCATTTATCACTACGCCGTTCAGAGTGGGTGCAATTGACTAGGCAGAATTGGGGGGGGGTAAAGAGGGAACTGTATAAAAGGCAGTTTCGGGTATTGGTGTCGCTTTGAGTTATTGGCATCAGGGTCGTGTTTTGTTGAGGGGACTACAGTGAATAAGCTTGTTAATGGTAAATTTACAGCCTCAGCATGTGGCCTAATAAAACCAGGGGATAGAGGGGATGATGAGAATGATTGTGATTTGGTGTGTGTGTGTTCAGGAGTGTGTGTGATGGGAGTGGGGGGTGTAGTTAGAGAAAGGGAGAGAGAAAAGTGGAAGGCGCCGATAATTAAGAGTCTAAAAGAGTGTGAGAGAGGCGCACACCGCTCAAAGCAAACTTTGAGCCTGGATTCCTTACTTTTTATTTATGCAACCCGACTCAATCTCCCCCCGTCCCTCTTCACTCTCTCCTTCGCTCTTTACTCGTCTCCCCTTGCTGAATGAATAGCTATCACAGTGCTACGGTGTCCCATCTAGCAACACCCCCCACCTCAACCTCCATCCCCTTTCTCTACACTCCCCTCCAGCACGGCTCTGAATAGGGAGCCGAATTGAGCAAACAGTCAGGCTGTCAGCTCAATAGGAGGTCTGGCCGTGAACTTGAAGTCCTTCCCAGGCCCCCAGCCTCACATTATGGTGGGAGGGGTGGTGGTGGTGGTGGTTGGGGAGACAAGACAGAGGAGGGGATGGTGGTGATGGGGGTGGGTTGCAGCCAGACTTTTAGGGGGCCCCTACGTGCCAGTGTTGGAGGGGGACCCCTGCCAAAGAGGTTCCCAAGGCTGGTGCTCATGCTGGAGCAATGGGGGCAGGGTGCCCCAGCTGCCTGCTAACCCTCCCCTCCCTCTGTAGCACTCAGTCTGGGCAGGAGGGGTGCCGATGATGGGGTTTGTGCAGACGGGACAGTGTCTGCTCCCCTGCCAAAGCTCCTCTCGACCCTCACACACACTTGCACGAAGACACACACACACACACTAATACACAGATCCAGACACAAGCTGCCGGCCGTGCCCACCCCCTCACCTCGACTGGCTCCCAGCCCTCCCAGGCTTCTCATCATCTCATTAGCTAACGCCAGCCACTCCACTGTCTACTGTTTGCATTGTTTTGGGCTCTGCATAATTTACACAGTAAATTGAGAGCGGTCCCGGTCCCCTTTGCTCAATCTACCACCTGTTTATGGAGGCCTGGCTGTGATTAGTGCGCCTTGGGTTTGACACAGTTACCACAGCACTTCTCAGGAAATCCAAGCGACGCCTCCACTTTTAAAGGCTGCGTCGTCCAAAAAATTTGAAAGCTTGACCTAATTAGAGAACTGGTATCATTTGAGGTTCGGTCTGTGAACATATTGGACAGGAAGGTTTCAGTGAAATGAAACACTTAAAATTATTTGGCTAACTGATTTTCCATTCTGACTTTCTCTCATATATTTAGAAAGTCACCTTGGACCTTTGATGACGAGATGTTTTCCTGTGTTTAGCGACAATCTCCTTTTCTTCTCTCACCTTGACCCAACCGGGAGTAGCAGCAGTCTCTCTGTTGGCCCTAATAGACTGACAGCCTTCTGTAAGTTAGCGTTAGCATTGTCTCTCTGACCTCCACACCACAGGCACAAACAAAGAGAGGTCTCTCTGTTGCCAGGACAATGGTGTGCATTGTTTACCAGCTGTGTTACCTAATCAAGCCCAGCCAATGCTAATTGGTGTTTTGGTCTAAGCAGTTTTTAAAGTTGGGAGCTCCTTGGTTGGAATAATGCTGCACTATAACGAGCTCGCTCAGGGAGAACAATACTCGACTTGTCTGAGCATCGATTGCCCTCCAACACTTGCCACTCGCACAAAGAGAGGCTCTCCAGTACTGAAGTCCCACTTTCTCACTTCTTCATCTTCTTCATCTCTTCTCTATCTCTCTCCTGCTTTGTGTTGGTTTTGTTGCATGCTGCAGTGTCCCTGTATGAGTACTGTATGTGAATGGTGTTTCATGGATATCATCACTTCCCACTCGACAGATGTGATTTTTTCTGACCTCATTTAAGGTTGAAGAAAATCAAAAGAGGTTTTAGAATGAATCCCTTAAAAAATATCACATTCTTTCATGTATGTGGGAAAAAAGTGGTGTACAAAACTTAGACTGCTGATCTGTACGGCGTTATAAATTGTGCCTCTGTTATTGTCTAGAAGGCACAGCTTGCGTTGTATCTCCAAAATGGCAGCTGCCGCCGCCATGTCAGGGCACGCATGTAAGGATGGCATGAGAATTCCCAAACGGGAAAGAAAACATGGCGCTTCAGAGGACAGATGCCCACTGAAAGCCTCCTGAGAGAGGCATTGAGAGCACAGTGATTTAATGTGAACACACATAACAAAACACTCTCCGCCCACACCGACTCGCCCTCCCCTCCGCCCATCAGCGCATCTTGTGAATCATGCAATTAACAAACATATCCAAGGTGATTAAAACGGAGGCTGTCGCCTACTGGAGAAGGGGGGAGCAACGTAAGGGGAGATGGAAGAGAGGATGGAGGGTCAGGGTGGCGCCGTGGAAAGATGCAACATGGCGGGCGCAACGGGTTTGGCGTGTTACCTGCACTGACTGGTCGTCCCACTGCCATTTCATGCCAGCGTTGCTCTAAGATGGTGGCGCGGGCTGCGTCTCGCTGTACAGGAAAAAGGGGCAGTCTGCTGAGGATGGAACGGAGGAGGAAGGGAGGAGGAGGAGGAGGGAAGAGGCGATGCAGAGGAGGGCGAGGAGAGAGGGAGGGCAGAATCAACAGCAACCCCTCCTCCTCCTTCTCCTCTGTTTTTCAGTCTCCTTTTGCCAGCTTTCCTTCAGTGGCGTGGTGGTGGGAGCCTGCACAGAAAACGGCAAAGAGACAATCAGAGGGCAAGTAGGGAAATTTTAAGAATGTTGTTTACCCATCAAAACACACATGTATAGTTCACAGGAGCATACGAATGCAAGCCATGCACAAACACAAACGCATGTATACACACACACGTATGCGCACACACACACGCACACCTTTTCATGTCTGTTCTCATGGTACAGTCTGCCCCTGAGCATGCAAATGACTTTCATTATGCAAATGCATGCAAATCAGATCCAACCATCTGAGAATCAAGGGTGGGAAAGAAAAAAACTCGACACAGAGATTGAATGAAAGAATGAAAGAGAAAAAAGGACAAGAGAAAAATCCTTTGAGTGGCAAGAGGCGGTGAGTTAGGTAAATGCTCCGTGGAAAACAATGGCAACCCAACCGGACGAACACGATTACCTTCTTCTATAGTGTCTATGACTTCATTTTTAGAATTTCACATACTGCATTCTTGTCATTTTACAGGATACAGTTTTCTTTTATTTATTTGATGTCTTTGCCTTTTGTAGCAGAGTTGTTCCAAATGTAAACACTATGTTACTTATATTCAAGGACACTAATGATGCTCTACCTTCCTGTCACCACATACTTTGCATCTGACGAGCATTAGTGGGAATAATGCAGCATTTTCAGCATCGGTAGAATTGTAAACAGCTGTTCAGCACGGTTGACATTCGCCAGTTAAGCTAACTTGAATCTGACGTAGCTCAGAAGGTGAATCCTACTGTAGTGTTATTGTGCATTTCTTCTAGCCTTAACAGCTGACTCAAAGCCTGTGCTCTCAATTCAGACAGTCTCTCACTGCAGCCGTGCTCACAATAGGATCCTCTGGATTTCCATTTGTGCAAAAACAATAAGCAAGACAAACTTAAAGCAAGGCTGAATGGTGTTAGCACTGACACAGATGGACCACTGTGGATTTCAGATGAAAAGGGGTGATTTTACTTGAAATCTGCTTCTGTCTTTACTAAAATCCTTCCCTCAATTACTCAACACCTGCCCGTGTGAACCTGTGAGTCTAAAACCAGAGTAGCACAATGTAGCCAGCTTTCCAAGTTCAATATTCACTAGCAGGTGGAGTCTATATCTTGCAGATTTAGCCGCATAGTTCGTGAACTCCGCTATTCAAAGGAATCAACAAAGAAAGCTGACTAATCAGTGAACAGAGCGTGGTTTCTGATTTTGCTAATTCTCTGAGCCCAGCAGAAAGGATCCTCCATTAACCAGTAGAGGAGGGAGCCAGCTTTTGTCTCTGGGTGTCAGTAGGGGAAGGCTACGTCTGAAATTGGAATAAGGTGATAAAAACAGGGGTGACTTAGAGTGTGAGAGAGTTGGGGTGGGTAAGCAGGGAGGGGATGGACTACAGGGGTGGGGTACTGCTGAATGGTGGCAAACCTCTCCTAATTGGCACTTGACATTTTTTTGCCATTGGCACTGGAGTGGGCCAGCTTTCAAGCCCTCTCTGGGTCCTTGTTGGAAAAGTGCCTTATGCAAATATGGCGAATGGGCTCTATTGTGAAGCCTCTGATATTAACAGCTCATGCAACAATGAAATTGTGTGCTTACTCTGGACTTGTAGGTGTGTGAGAGAGAGACAGCTAGACAATGGCAGCGGGAGCAGCTTCAGTGTGAACAGACCCTTCATCGGATGCTTTGCCAAGTCATTTCACCAGAATGGACTTTTTCTGAGGGCCGAGGCTCTCAGTAAAAGCTTTATTAATGACTGAAACAAACAAACGCATGCACTGTTTTGCTCTGGCTATGAGAGTGTCTGTTTATACTGCTGCTGAATGGCTCAATTTATTGTGGCTGAAAATGCTGAAGGTAAGGATAGAAAAGGCTTCACTCATTCTCCTTTGAAAGACGTTTCCCCTCTTAAAACATCACTGTCTCGGTTCTAAATGTGAAAATCTATTCATGCTTCAGCACCGTGCCGCACTCCCTCTGATATTTCTTTCTTCTTCTGTGTGCCCACATTGTTTACCCTTAACTCGCTCCCTTGGGTAAGCACAGCTCGAGATCTAAAGATATCTGCAGAATCCCTGTGGAGAAAACTTGGCAAATCGCTGGAGAAATGTTGCAAAACTGAGTTACATTTTCAAAAGCAGTAAAAATGAATGAGAGTTCCCAGACAGTTAGGGTCAAGCATACTCTCAACTGAAACTCCTAAGTTGACAAGGTCTGAAGCACTCTTGTCGTCTGAGAACACAAAGCAAATTTCATCTTTACCTCCACACAACTCAAAACCAACAGGGAGGCGATGGGACAGACAACAGCAGCCACCCCCCGTGTGGTCCGAGCGAAGTCAAAGTACACCTGTTACTGCTAAGTTGCCAAACTTAATCTTCTTTGTCTGGGGAAACCCATTGACTTTTGCAACTGCTTAAGACACATTCATTTCTCTGAGCGTATGAGGGGGTGGAAGGAATGCTGATGGTGTAGAAAATAACACGGTCTGGCCTTCAGCTCCGGCCCAACAGCGAGGCCATTTTCCAAACCCTGTTGGCGTGTTCCCTCAAGAGAAAGAGAGGCAGAGAAAAGGGGGCAAGAATCACTGGGTCTTATTCAGAAAACTGTCTGGCTACTCGGACCCGGCAGGGGTGAAAGGGAGGCAAAGGGGCGCATTGTCCCTCAGTGACAAGTGGACTAGCTCTATTGACTGTAAAGTCTACTGGTGGGGGGCAAGTAGGACCCCACCACAATGGCTGTTTTTCTATTTGACACTTGGAGTCTAAATCTGCTTGCCTAGTGCATGAATGCTAAGACAAACCCACCATCCTCCTCCTCCTCTTTCCTCTCCCTGCCTTCTTTCCTTCTCCACTTTTTCTCTTCATGCTCTCTTTCTATTTCGGACACTGCCTTGGGACACAGAAAAAGAGAGAGAGTAAAGGCCCTAAGGTGGTTTTTAGGAACTCTCTGTGCCATTTTCTCAGAGGCAGAAGCTAAGATGGTATCTGTTCCAGGGTCCCTAGTGTGAAGTGCTAGTGATATAACTGTGCCACACACAGAGCCAGTACAAAGCATTTGCATCATGACATGCGTCTCCCAGGGCACTGCTTAGGGTATAAACACAATCTGTCCAAGACTTCAGTTCCCATTTAGCTGCAGCACTGACAGGAGAGGGCAACTTATCTTTACACTGCTTAAAATGTGCCTGTCTTATACCTTTTAAGTGTTAAATCCATAAACGCACCTGCACTGGTATGCAGTCCCACAGATGTTACTCAGGCACAATCATTAATCTATCATTTACAGTAACGGATAAAAGCCTTGTTGCACTCACTAGTCTACACTGTAATAAAAGCAGGTCGGCAGCAGCACAATCAAAAGGGAACCAGGTACTACCTTCCCATCCAAGAAGGTGACATCTCTGGTTGTCGCTTCCTGTCAAGGCCCCCGTTCCTCTCTCTTACTAGCCGAACCCCAGAGCTCAAATGTCACAGTCAGCACCTGCAATGCAGCAGTCAGGACGGCACAACTGCAGGGCTTGAAGAGATTGACATTGTGAAGTGGGGTTGCCATCCAAGCTTTGAGGAATTTCACTTTGGCCTGGCAGAAATGTCTAGAATTTGAACCATGTCAAGCTTAATATATCCAAACTCCAGGGTGATGGTATAGCTGAGCCATGTTGAGGCAGCAGACCGCCATGTGGAATATGTATTACAATTGGAGTTCACTGGTAGCCTTGTAGCACCAATGCTTGAGACCTTGGTAACAATCCTCTCTCAGCAGGAGCGAGCCTCTATCTTTGATGGGCAGAAAAGAAATCACACCTTCAATCAGCCATCAGAGGCCTTGAGGTTGGAGATCTGATTGACCAATTACTCCTCACCATGAGCCCCTGCAAAGAACCTTAAGGCTGAGATTGTTCTCCTCTCGCTCATGGATCTCGTCACTGGGGGCACTTTCTGCTTGATTGCCCCTGGACCACTCCCCCATCGGAGCCTTGCGCGCACACAGCAGCAGCATTAGTGAGATCCCATCAGGCCTTTCCACATGGTAGCACCTCATGCAATGGAAGCTTTGCCACGGCCCATTCACAACCAAGCCAACTGTCACGTCAAATCAAACAACTGCCAGGACCCCAAATCAAACATCTTTTCATGCAAGAAGGAGAAAGGAGTAGGTGGGAAGGAAAAAAAAAATCAACAACAGCTAACTTAACAAAACTGGCCTCAAACAAATTCTTGTCTGTTCACTTAGTTGCCGGCGGGGAGTTTGGAGGCCGGATTATCTCGGAGGGAGCATTCTTAACTCACACAATCCCATCCAAGTCAGAACATATGTATAATTCATAGCACCGTATGCAGCTCCTATGATATAAAAGGCCCACATTCTCCTCATATTACATCCTCTCTTACTGCCAAATATGCAACCACCAAAGCTGAAATTTATGAAGCCAAGTGAATAGAGCATTGACCGAACTGATTTGCCGACAGCGACTTGTTAAATGACTTGTGTGAGTCCACAGGCTCAGTGTGGGTCTTTTTCAGCAAGCCCGTCACTCCCAGCCATGTGATACTATGGCTAAGCCCCTGCATGCAGCCCCACACACAAGGATCATGGGGCTTATTAGATTAAAAGTGATCCTGTTGCACCAACCATATTGCTGTGGATTTCTGCCACTGGCTGCAGGGAGCTGTACAGCAATGAACCATTTATTAACTACATGCCTACCAACTGCATTCTGCATTTCTAAATGTTGATGGATTGAAACAGCAAATATAGACAGCCTTACAGTGAAGTTAGGTTCATGCACCCTACCTTATGCTGCATTGGACTCCAGTCTCCATTTACATTTTGTCCATTTTCTTTTCTTGTGTTTCAGATCTTGTGGCAGAGTTTGTGCTTTTTTGCATGTTGCAGGAGGTTTGGGGTCTTGATGCCTTTTCAGGAGTGTAATGGGATTCTTGTTACTTTCGGTTATCTAGCTTTATGAAGAATGTACATCACTCATACAGCTAGATAACCAAAGATAACAACCAACCCCTAAGGCCACCCATCCTCTCAAGCCGCGGGCGAAGTGACATGGCCCAAGTTCTGACCTGTAAGCAAACAACAGTTGTTGATAAAAACATAAACACATCTACATTTCTTTTATTTTACATGATTTAAATATAAAAGGTATGAAAATAAAAAAATGATTTGCAGAATCTGGAAATCACAAAAAACAGCAGTTGATGCCAACTCTAAACAAAGACGTTATTCTTCTGGGTTGGGCCTTTTTTTCCTCATTCAACCTATAGCAGCCCTAAAGTGTCCTCACTTTTCATCTTGTGATGACACCAAGTGGCCCTGCCTCAAACCACCTCAGCCAATCAGAGGCCTCGCTTTGTGCACAGTAATTAGTCCACAAGTAATGCTTCTATATCAAAAACTCCCCAAAGTCAAACAATCAGTGAAGCACTATTAAAAAAATGTACACAAGTCGTTGAACCGGTCCAAACCAGCTACGGCACCAACCCTCCCTTCTCAGGCCTGGCGCCCATCCCTATGGTGCATCCGCCTCACCCGCTGACTGGCTCCATAGGAGGGTTATGGCTTCAAACGCCACCCCCCACCAAGGCCCAAATGCATTTTTAAATTAAAAGATCCTAGCTGTTTGACTACAAAAGAAACTGGTTTGTCTTCATTTACATTATCTGATGCCATAGCAGCCGACCACGCTTGAGGTTGGCGTCAAAACGAAGATATGGGGTTTAGGACGGTGATGTAATACAAAAACACATGCACTCAATGTATTGCAGCACAAAGCCCTTTTACACCCAAAGATAGCTACAGAAATGCACAAAATTGAAGTTAACCACATTGAAAACACACTAGCACACACTCCTCTGTCATGCTGTGGTGGCACATGGCACAAGGCCCCTTCTAATTAAAGCTGCTCTGTGTGCAAAGATCCCTGTAGTGGCAGGCTCCTCCCCCACCAACACCACTGCCAAGTAAAGATGAGAGATGGAGAGATACTGAAGGAGAGCGAGAGAGTGATGGAGGGGGGTGAGGCACAGAATATTCTTGCCCTCCATCACACAAACCCAAACCTGAACACTCCAACCACCCGACTTGACTGGCAACATGCAGGCATGAGCAGAGATGGCTACATCCCTGTTAGCAAATGACAAATCCTTCTGGCATTTTTCTCCCTGCAAGTTACACTAAGCACCTGGTCCTCTTCAGTGTTTTCTTGCCATTCAGATGCCTGTCAACTAAACAGGGATCTAGTGCAGGTGCTTTGTTTCAATCCACAAGGACACAGTGAAGCCACGAGAAACATGCCTCAGCTCCCAGAAGGCTGCTGTACTACATCACACACACTCACACACACGGCTAATGTGTGAACTTTCACATGTTTAGAAACGTAATTGTAGACAATAGCAGATATGAACCTTATTCTTAAGAATGCATAAACAGATTTGTGCAGTCACACACTCTTGGCTACACATAAATGTAAAAAATATGAACATATTTTCTTCTTTTCAGAGCTCATTCAGGTGGACTAGTGGTTTAATATTTGATAATTATTCTTTTCAAGTTAAAAGATTTAAAGACATGTTCAAATAAAAATGACATGGTTTCGGTATTATCATTTTACAATATTTAAGGTACATTATTAACATTTTGGAAATTCAAGTAATTTTTATGTAGAACTAATCTTGTTATTTAATATTTCCTATTTGAAGAAAACATTCACTTTGGTGTGAAACTCGTGATTTATTCATTCCAATATGATGTTGCATGAGAATGATGCAATATTAACATTAAGATTTTTAATCGCTGCAGACTATGGTGTGAGCTTTAGGACTCGTTTTTACATCAGATGTATTTCCATGATTTCCAAGCTGGATAAAAAGAAGGATAATTACATGTAGATTGCGCTTATTTCCTCATTATCATTAATAGTTCCTTCATTAACACTGGCTTATTCGTGAATGTGTTGCTGTTAAATTGTTCTAATAAACTGATACAATTTCAATATTTGTCTTCTGGGTTTATAACCTCACATTTCCCGCTTTTTCACGATGCGTCTGGCCGAGAAATTAATCAGGCTGTGAGAATGAAGCTTGTGGAAATGTGATTGGATCTTTGCTCAAGTTTAAACTAAAACTGTTCCAGAGCGTCACACTTTAAGCGGCCTCTCTCTTTGACTCACTGAGCTCAGATAAAATAGAAACTTTCAAAGCAGCCGTCCAGCTCCAGGTTCTTTCTCGCCACCATTTAAACAAACCTCGTCAAGCTGTGCTATTGGTCGAGACGCGCATGACGTCACCAAATCCGACGCTCTAATTTGAAATAATTAATGCGAAGGTGTAGAGCTGATTAGAAAAAATAAATCCCTAATATAAAGTAGCGTTGGTTATCATCTGATTAAAATCACGGAGTAAAACGTTTCATTTTATGGCACCGGTTGACTTTTCAGCTTGAATGTTGCAATTTGAGACAATGAGGGAAATTGCAAACGCGTTTTACGCACAGCACAAAGTAGGCATATTTTAGACGTCAAAGGCGATATTTTAAAGGTTTTCTGAAATTACCAGGATGGAGGAGGCACAGTGAGGTGACGATGTAGGCCTGTTGGATCTGACCACCACACACACACACACACACACACACACTAAGTGTTCACACTCTGGTGTGGAGCTACGATATGTAGAAATCACATAATATTTCCACATGTCCTATGTGTGATTAATTTTATAAAACAACAACAAATTTTGGGCTGTGACTGCGTTCATATACAATAATGTATATGTAGTCACTTTTACTTAATATCTGATCTCCATCTATTCTGTGGTTAATATAATATAATTCCTTCAAATATCCAAGGTGGCTCCGGAAGCCTGTTTGTGCTGTGAGCGACAGTGGGAGCAGGTAGATCTTGTTACCTACAGTAAGCCACGTGTTGTGAGGCCGCTGAATGTCTCTCCAGGGATCCCTGGAAAAAAAGAGACGATCATTTTATTCTTCAAATGGACTGTACAGCGCGGAGGAGCCAAATCGCCTCATTTCACATGCAGCCTTCGTTCAAACAGTTAAGACAATCAGCAAACTGCGTTTAGCTCCCATGAGGAAAAGTGTGGGGTGTTTTTTTCTAAAGGACAGTGATGATGAGCGTAAAAAGGACGCAGACGTCAGCCGTCTATATTGGTGCTTCACATGATTATTGTTCTTATAAGTCGAGGAGTGTCACAATAGCATAATACAAAACCGGTCGTGTTTGTGTTTGAGCATAAAGGAAGTCAGTGTGTTGCAAAATGATCTTTCTAAAATACCCTGCAATCACACATTCACAACTTTGGTTCTGTGTGTGTGTGTGTGTGTGTGTGTGTGTGTGTACTGTGTGGTACAGCTAATTCAAAAGATAAATAAATAACATTAAAATGTAAATATAAAATTTAAGTTCATATTACTGTATATTATAAACATTTTTACAAACGCTTTCCAGATTGTGTTGATGTCATACATTGATCCCTGTGTGCATACACATTAATACTCTCATGTTTATCATGTGAAACGTTGCATAATCCCAGTTTTTTTCTATCTTTTGCCTCAACCCTCAAATCTCCACGGGCACAGTTTTCTCCCCCTGTGTGTCCGGGGGCGCACACGTGTTCTCTGCACAGGCCTTGTACTTGGTGCACACGTGTGAGCTGGATATGTGGCCTTGTGATCCCTTTATCCAGCCAGATATGGGTGTGAACGCCACCACTTTGTTTTATTGCGCATCCATCGCAGGCCTGACTGCTGGTAATCCTCATACCATGCGCCACATGGCCAGGTTCTGCGAGGGTTTAATTTGGACAATAACAACAAATAAGAATAAAAAAATAAAATAAAAAAAAATAATTTTCCTTTTTTTCCCCAGACCCTGATCGTGTCATGTTGGTGTGGGTAGTTGGTGCCATATATTGCCAGTCTCGGCCGCTCCCGCCGCAACAGCGATCAGGGCTGGAAGAAGTGACCCTAAGTGGCTGGAGGTGTGTGGGAGAAATGAAATCAGGTCTGGAAGCGCATTTTTTTGTCTTTGTGCCACCCTGTGAATGCACATATGTGAAGCCAATGCACAATGCGTCATTGAGGTTGTTCTCCCCAAAAGCAGCAGAACCAAAAACCACGACTGATTATAAGTTGCTCTTTCACGGACGCGTTTCATCATCTAGCCAGAGAGTGCAGGTTCGTCTCTGCATCTGTGACCTTTTGCCGGACCTGTGCGCCTATAGCCATACTCCATATGAGAAATGACTGACTTAAAGCAGTTCTGTATTTCTAAAGCATTTGCTGCAGCTTAAGAGTAGAAAATTAAATAAAAGACAAAATGTGCACATTCTGTGCTGAGCGATATGTTTCCACCCTCGGTAGGCTATTTGCTGCCATACAGCTGCCATACTGAATAAAAACGCCACCTCTTGCTTTACACTCATCTGACCATCAATACAAGAAAAGAGGCAGAAATCAGAATATAGAGCTGAAGAGCTGCTGCTCAAAGCACTTCCTCGCCCATATTCGCTTACTGTTGCCACATCCAGACTCCACACTCGCCCGCTGCTCCCGTTATGTGTGCAGGTTTGCGACGCACACTGATGCGCGAACGCAAACGCGATTTCCTCCGGTTTTTCTCAGCACCTGCATCTCATCCCCCCATCCCCGTGAAGAAAACAGCTCATACTTCATACTCACGCAGTCGTCGTCCGCCAGTCGCTGCGGCGTCCGCTCTCTCCAAAAGCGAGAAGCGAGCAGCTCGGGAGATGGAGACCAAGTGAGCAGCTGGAGGCTGGACCGCTCAGTCTTCATGGCTGCGGCTGGTGCGTGACGTCTCTCTGGCTCCATCCATTCAGCTTCCCTTGGACGGGTTTTCCCCCTGTTTTATTATCATCCCCATTATTTCCCGCCGTGGTGGATCTCAGCCCCCCTCCCCACCCCACCCATCCTTTCCGAGCCGTCCCTCGCACTCGCCATTCCTCGTGTCAGGCGCAATATGAACTTAAAACATGCCAGCTCTAAAAACATATACTGCCACCAAGGCCCTCCCCTTTATGACATGATGCAGGCTTGTTTTTTTGTCTCCTCCCTCTGATGCTGAATGAGCACGGATGCTCAAGTCCTCTATGGATCACAGTCCTTGAAACTAATAAACTAAATCACTGTTCTTTTGGTTTGATGTCATATTTGAAACTAAACCAGACAGAATGACAGACAGACAGAAAAACACCACTATCCATCCTCGCAGAGTGTGAAATCTGCCGGATTTATAACTAAAACCTTCTAATTACGCATAAATGGGCATCAGAAGCGCCTCCACACACGCAGCTTTCTCTCTGCTGCCACTATTGTACGTCAGGGGTTTCACTTATTAAGTGTGTCGTTTTGAGCCCCGTTTTAGCCCAATGTGGGATTATAAAAAAGTTTCATGTAATCTTGTCTGGCTACTAGTATTTGTTTGACACAAAGCCCCCGTCTGAGACTGCGGCCTCGCGCTCATTGCGCCTGGATCAAGTGCGCACATCCACTGCTCTCATTGTCTGCGTCTTTGGTACAGAGGGAGTCCAGGAATGTGACCAGGGGGGTGAACACCGTGCAAATCAGCTTTTACTGTCACCGCCGAGCCCGGGGCCCGCAGACAAGAGCCAAGAAAAGGGGGTCTGGGTCACTTGATTATCATAATAATCAGATCGCGGGGATAAAAATCTCCTTTGAATAAATTACTGGTTCAATAGGAGGCGCGACTGCCAAAGAGACAACTTTGTCAGCCCCCGGTTTGTTGTCGGGGGTTCTCGCTGCCTACCAATGTCCCGGGCTCCCCTTTTTCTTTCTCTCCAAATTTTGGACGCTTTCCTGGAGATCAAACTCTAAATAAGGCTACTGTTTCTCTCCTCCCCTCCTCTCGCCCTCGCCGATGCCTGGTTACGAGTCCAGGCGGGCAGGCAGGCGGCAGGCCTCGAGCTCCTCTTGGGAAAGCGGGGTGGTTGGTGGTGGCTAATGGGCTAAAGAGCATGGCACAATGGGCTGGGTGCACCATCCAGCCACCCCCACCTCTCCTCCTCCACCATCATCCCTCGCTCTTATCCCATCGGCTGCATGGGAACCCGGGCACTGAGGTGGACCAGGGGCCCTCTCAGCATTGTGATGGCACATCCAGGTTCATTAGCAGCCATCAGGCCATTCCCCCCCCTCCTCTCTGCTCTGCACAGGCTCCACATAGAAATGCTGGAGGAAACATTTCCACGTTGGATCTGCAGAGTGATATTAGGATGTAATAGCGACTGCAGCACCTTTATTAACTGTGTTACTATATGCATCTCATACCGGAACTGCACTCGTGGCTTAATTATGACTACAATAATATCTCGCATGACAAACAATAAATACAACTTCAAATAAAACGATGCATTATTGCATCCTTAATAAAAACTGTAATTGTAATGTGGACAATTTTCTAACCAGCGGTGTTTTTTTTTACATTATTTACTAAATTAGAAGTAGCCTACGACAATGTAAAAAATAAAATCTCTGTTACCATATTTTGGACCTGAGTATCAAAAGTAAAACTACTTAGAGTCTCTTTGTGTTGCATTAAACTTTTTTAATCTACTGCTGAGTTTATCTGTAACAATATAAGATGTGCATGTTTTGCAAAAAAATCTGCACGCATTGGCACTTTATACAAGAAATGATTAGAAAATGTAAATACTCCAATAAAGTACCTTAAAATTATTGAACAGTATAACCATTGTAACCATCAATTGATTAATTGATCAGTCAAAACGATAACTGAGGTGTGACTGCTTCCAAAGGTGATCTGCTGCTTTTATGACAGTATGAATATATTTGACTACTGGACATTTGACAGTGAACGAAATTGTATTTTTTAAAAATATTTTTTTTGAAGAATATATTTGGGCAATTGAACTGAAGTAGCTGCAGTTCTTAGACAAACATTCATCTGATCAACAAGTGATTTCAGTTCAGGTGGCCCTGGACTGCCAGCTGGCTCAGAAACACAACTGAGGTTCACACAGGTTGTGGGGATGGATTCATGCAGCAGAAGGCTTTGAGTTTTCAGTCTATTTTTCTCATAAATCATCTCCAAAAACAATAAATAGATAGATAAAGCAAACATATTGACATATTGTAGCCAGTCCTGCAGACACCAATAAGCAGCAGAAAATAGATTGTTAGTTCAGCATCAACCTTTTAAACAACCAGTGACACTGAACCCTCAAAAGACACATTAATGTCCTGTTCAGAGCCACCGAAGTCAACCAGTCCACCGTGCACCTGATTCTGTTTAAGTTGCACAGATCAAAAGATTCTTTTTTTTTTTTTTTTTAAACAAAACATAATCTAAATGTGATTTAAGTAGAGTACAGTGACACTAAAATAATGTCCACTACCTATAGTATTTTTTTTATTTGACAATGTAACAGATTTTAAAGTGGCAACAGTGTTTAAGGTACAGCCGTCAGGGACATTATCAGAATTATGAGCTCCATTATTTAATGTAGAGCATGTTGTAGCTGGTTGCATCAGATTGGCAGGCGTTCTTGTTATTTTGGCCACCCTCCATGAGAGACATCTTAAAGGCCCCATCTTTGATTAATGACCATGAATGCATTCACATTCATACAAAAGACCAGTTTGACTGATGTGAAAAATAAACATGTTGTTTCTCAATTTAAAACAAATTTGAACATTTTGAATTGTTCCTGCTTCAGAGAGATTAATAACTAAGAGATTTAGTCGTTACAGCCGTCAGTCGCTTGATTTACGGATTGTGTGTTTAAAGAGCAGCAGGATGTGTTCAGGGCCCACACACTGACCACACTGCTGACCAGCATGAATGAGAACGAAAATCAAAAGAGCAGTTCAGAAAAAAACAGATAAGAAGGGACAGCCCTGTAAACACACATTTAGTTTCCCTTTTTTCATTTGTGTGAAGACAAACTCCAATTTATTTTCATTCAAATCAGCACAATTTTTAAATGGTTTCTGGTTCTGAGGGCCCATCTCCATTCAACTCACAGCTCTGTGTGATGAGCACCCTCCACACGCCTCCATCTCTGCTAATTGGAAGATTCTGGTTGTTTTCTATTGAGGATTTGAACCCAGAACCTTCTGCTCACTGTGATTGCTGTTCAGCATCTACTTTCACTTTTAACAAGCTGTCTTAACACGTTTCACCATCAACTGGGTGATTTACTTAAATTATTATTATTATTATTATTATTTAAAGGATTTTTAATTTGATTGATTTCCTCCATTGTCTTTGACATTATGCAGCATGGATCTTATAGAAAAATCACAGCAGGGGTCAAACACACTTCACTCGGTCACGTTTAAATGCCTGAACAAGGAAGATGTGGAAACAATCGACAGGATCTTCAGATGATGGAAGAAAAACTGCTATGCAAAAAGAACACCTTTATGCATGATTAAAGACCTGTGAGGCTTGTCAGCGTCCACCAAACAAAGAAATGATGCACCGCACACCACATCTTTGCCTCCTTTATTTTGAAACAATGTGGCCTGTTCAGATTCCCTGACTGCACTTTCATATTTTCAATATCATAAGATGTTTATTGTGGCTCCTTTATTGATCCTGCTACCTGTTGTACAGTTAAACTGCTGCTCCATGAGTATATCAGCCACCCTGTCTCCCAGTATAACATCCCAGTATCCCCAGTACTCCAGTGTGTCCCAGTGTCAGAGACGTGCTCTGCAACCCAAAGCTCCAGATCTTTTGTCCTTCAAAATCTGCCCATATTGTTGGAGCTCCATGGGGGCCAAACAGCCTCCTTGTGCCAAACCAGACAGACTAGCCCCCCACCACCGCCAACACACACACACACACACACACACACACCACTGTCCTTTTAATAGTTCATTAATCAGGGAGCAGTAGGTGGTCAATAAAAAATCAGATTTTCTTTTGTTTTTAATAAGATACTTTTATATTTTACTCAACTGTTAACCTGTGACATATTCAATCCTGTAGATAATAAATATTTCTGTCAAAACTTTAATTTCTCCCAAAAAAATAAGAGCTTTTTTAGGCTTTAAATGTCTTTGATTGTCGCCTGATAGGAAGCTAGCTCCTTTATGCGCTGCCATCTTGTATTTCCTTTTAGATGGCGTACATGGCAGCAGAGGCAGGGACATCTCCACACTCACCTCCAGGTTAGACTCTCCTCCTCCATCCTCTGCATCCAGCTTCTGTTTACAGCAGCAGGGCTTCCTCACTGCGGAGCAGCGGAGTGAAAGAAGCCACAGACACAGCAACAACACACAGCCTGTACAAATAAAAAGAAAACTCTTTCTAATTGTGGTATAAAGCTCCAGCAGGATCCCTGTCAGATGAGCAGGACATCAGAGGAAGAGCCGCTTTTCCTTTATTTTGCTCCTTAGAAACAGAGAAAGCATCCTGTAAAGCATGCACTAACACAAAAACATGGCGGATTGAAAAATCTCCCACGCCACAGTCATTACGCCTGCAATTAGAACCTCATTTGCATAAATGCTAATGAGTCAGAAATTCATGTCGGTGCTGGAGGAAAAGCAGCGATAATTTTTTCTTCTTTTTTTGTGGACTTTGAAGAAGGGAAAGAAAGATTTCCAAACGAGGCCCCGGGAGGCTTTTGTTTTCCTAAATATTTCAATTAGTAAGGTCGCAAATTTGTATTATTATTATTATTATTATTATTTAGCTCATATTATTATATCCTATACCACATGCTTGAATCGTTACTTTTAACTGTTATGAATACACTGACAGAGATTCATTATGAGTTCATCAGCTCTGTGCAGAAATACTAAATAATGCTCCATCTCTTTATTATGCAAGATTCAACAATATGTGAACGCAGTTTAATGCGAAGATATTTAGTATCTCCACATTTTTTATTTATGTACAGGAAGACAAACGTGTGACGGGTATTATATCAGAATTGTTTGTATTTCAACAAATGTTTTTGCTGATTTTTACCCATATTTACATTTTCATATGAAAACACTCTAATAGATAAAGAAGACATCATAGTGTATATACAGCCCCTGTTTTAACCTACATGACATTACAGCTTCATCCATACAAAGAAACAAATACAGATTCCTCTCTTAAAATGTGATCATAGCATATTTAAAAAAACATATTAATTGACCAGTTTGGTACCACTTTATAATGAGCTATCCTTATTATATTAAAGGTTCATCTGTTGCAATTAATTGATGCGTAATACGTGGGCTAATAATGATTTATATGCCAGTTATAAGCTATTAATAGGGTTGCCAGGTTGTGTGAAATCCCCTTGGCTCGTGTCCTATTCCCTCTGTTTAATAACAGTGCAGTTATAAATGCTGGTGATTCATATTAATGACTGTGTTGTTATAGGCCTGTGTGTACACATGTTGGTCAAGCTGTAAAATGTCCATGTGAGGGTCCAATATGCAGCTGAAGAATAAAACACAGCCAGAGAAAGTCACCCTGATCCAAATTCTATGTTTATTAACAAAAAGCCCACTGACTCTCAAAAAAGGTGACATCATTTTTGTGCATATGCATTTTTTTATTGTTTGATGAGGATAATTTCAGCATGATGTGGTGCCCTCAGTTGTGACGTGTTTCCTGTGAACTGTGTTGAAATGTCTTAAAAACAGGTTCTTTCTGTTAACTTGCTGACCTGCTGCATGACTGAGCAGCTTCCTTATTGTTCAGACATGAGAGCAACATGTTAAACTGCTGCCATCAGATCAGAGCGCCAAGAGGTGCTTCAGCCTCCTCCTCCTCCTCCTCCTACTCATCCTCCTCTTCCAGCTGCAGGTTCCTCTCCCTGGTTGAATCTTTTGTTTCTGGGATTTCTGCCACTGATGATGCCAAAATCAATTGCTTTCGCTTTTTTTGCGGACATGCGCAGTAGAACTGGAAAAGAGGAGGAGGGGAGGGGGTCTGACTGTGTGGAGGTATGACTGACGTGTGTGTGTGTGTGTGTGTGTGTGTGTGTATTAGTACGTATGTAATAACTCAACACATTTTCATGTAAGTTTGACATAAAAAATGCAATACACAACAAAAAAGAGAGAACCTTAAACCTTTCTTTCTCTCTTATTCTTAGTCTTTCTTTCTTAGTTTATTGATGTTTAAAAATGTCAGGTCTCCAGTTGTCTCACAGATAAAACAACAATTTGATCATTTTAATTTTTCTCTTTGGTGGAGGTAATCATGCGTCATTTCTAACTGAACGGGGTTTTGTAGAGTCGTCCAATATTGTCCGTCTTTATAAAAATGACACATAAATATAGTTAATGTTGTAGTTTGGGCCTGTAGGCTGTATGGGTGGAGGAGGAGGAAGGTTCCAGCTGCAGTTGGTGTTTTTCTGGGAACTCCTCCACCCAACAGGTCGTTTAGGACATGAGCTTTAAGAAAATAAAAGCGTTATGACTGTACTCATTTAATCGGAATAACTCTATTGTTTAAAAACTTTAAATCAAAATAGGCTTGTATATGTATAAATAAGAGAAACTGCTGGAATAAAAACAAAATCGTATGACCCGAATTTGTTTCGTAATGTAATAGCCTATAACATGTTACTGTGAGGTTAAGGCAAGGTGTGTTCAAGGATGAATAGATGAATTTTCAAAATAATGGATGAAAAGTTTTGTCCCATTATTGTTTTATCATTTATTCCATGGCAGCGGGTCTCTTATTTCTACTGGATGACGTTCATGTGAAGAGTCCTGCTTTTTAGGAGCTCAGAGAAACATCGAGGCCTGTTTTCAGTTTTCAGACTCAGCATCAGAGCTTTCAGTTTATCAGAAGTTGTTTTTTTTTCAACCGGATTCAGGACAGAAATAAAACATTGTGTTAATTTTCTGATTGGCTGCTGGGTTATTGGAAATCACTGATAACTGTCCAATCAATGCCACGGTGTATTGATCGGCTGTGATTAGATCAGCTCGCAGTTATTATAAAAATCACTGACTGATGCTTTTCGCGTTTATTTCCACAGAAATTAAATCCTTCTGCTTTTTTCACACATAGACCAGTTTCTGATCTAAAAATTTAACAAATTGAACCAAGGAAACGTGCAGAGACATGAAATAAAAACAGGCTAAATGAAAATCATCAGATAATAATAATTCTTATCTAATAAACGGAATGCTCTGTTTTGTCTTGTTTTCTTTATTGCACAATAATTAATAGTAATTCACCAAATTAAAAGAGCTTAAAAAGACATTTTACCTTTTCTATTGACATATTTGTAGTATTTTCTCATTTAAGACGTCATCCAGACATTAAAAAATAGGTATTTGATCAAATGTGGTCGAAACCGTTTGAAACCGTTTAATGAAAAAAAAAATCGTTATATTAAATCCTTCCTCTGATAAAATGTCCCAGATTAAATCCAGCCATGTTTAGAAAATAAAGTCTTTATTTACAGCAATATTCAATCAATACAGAACTAATCATTTCATTTTTTACTTCATAATTTATTTTGACAACGCAGCTTAAAAAAATAATTTGCAAATAAAATACTGCCATTTCAAAATAAAACATGTTTTTTGCACATTTAAAATGCCAACATGAATAAAGCTTTCACAGAAATTTGATGTAATATGAATAAACTGTTAATTTACTAGAGATGGCGGATTACTGGACAAAATCACACACACACACACACACACACACACACACACACACACACACACACACACACACACACACACACACACACACACACACACACACACACACACACACACACACACACACACACACACACACACACACACACACACACACACACACACACAGACACACACACACACACACACACACACACGCTCAACTAGACACGCTCGCGCGCAAATGCATGGCGCATTTGCATGTTGTATCCCACGGTGGAAATTACAATAGAGTGCAATTAATATGCGCATAAATTAAAAGTGAGAGGGGTTTGTGAATTCCAGGAACAGGCGGTCATCCAAAGAGGAGGAGAGAGAGGAAAGAAAAGAGGCTCTGTTCACACGGGACAGCAGCAGCAGGAGGAGGAGGAGGAGGAATACGAAGAGGAGGAAAAAGAGGAGTGGGAGGGTGAGGAGAGAGGAAGAAGAGGAGAGAGAAGAGGAAAAAGATGGAGGAAAGAGAGAGCTGCAGAGAGCTGAGAAAGACAAGGAGGAGAAAAAAAGAGGAGAGAGGAAGAGAGGAGGAGGAGAAGGAGATATGGAGGAGACAGGGTGAGGAAGAATTAAAGGGAGAAGCGGAGAAGCAGGTGAAGAAAGAAAAAGAGGAGAGAGGGGAAATGATGCTTGTATCAGTATATGACAGCACGTGTTATATATATATATATATATATATATATATATATATATATATATATATATATATATATATACTGTATACTGCCATTGCTTCACACACATGTGCACACAAACACACATCTGAAATTTTGCTCTCTTCATCTTTTCTCTGTGCTAAAATATGAGGGGGTTATTATTTCATATGTATTATATGTATATATATATTTTGATGTTCAGTGTGTTTCCCTTCCATGAACAAGCAGATCTTCTGTGTAAATGCTTATTAAAAGATGATTAGTTCAGAAAGGAAAATACAAATTACAAATGAATTTCTTTGCTGTGAAGACGGTCATCTCCGACATTCAACAGTATTTTGTGTTTTGTGGACTGGCCCCTATGTTCAAGACACAATGAACAGAATATAATTGTTATATTATTGCCTCCATAGTCATGTATTTATGTCACTTTGCTTGAGTTTTATTGTAATCTTTATTTGCTTTGAGGTATTTATCACCATGGCCATATTTGGCTATGTTAGTCGCACCTGTCACTAAACCTGATTATTGCTGTATATGCTGTATATAAGTGAGGTAACATTTTAAAAAAAATAATAATTCTGATTAGAATGAGGCAGTCTTTGTAATGGCCTATCATTAAACATCATATCAACATAATTTCACATATGACTGCAATAACTGCACAATTTTAAGAAATCCAAAAGTGTGAGGTTCACTGAAGGATCTCATTAAGTGTTTGGTGTCTGAAAGCACTTCTTGATCATTTTTATCCAACAACCCCTCTGAGTTAAGGGCTTCATGTGGGAACTCCTCGCTACCTTAGAGAAGCCCTTAAAGATGCTTAAAACTAACTGGACGGACCCTCCAGAATAAGAGGATTTGCTGCTGGAGGAGCCCCAACAGATACAGAGATATTATCTCTAAATGAAAAGAACATCTTTAATAATCTTTTACTTGTTGAGAGTGAGTCTGCTTCCTCAGTTAGACTCAGGATTTTAAGGTACTTTAACCATCAATAGTGAAGCCACCAGACTTCATGTCTGCTGCACTGAAACAAATTTATTGCTGAGTACGTTTGCACAAACAATGAATTTAACTTGGTATTATGGTGCATGACATGACAAACATAAACATATTAACATGAATATATAAACAGTGCAGAGATATGTTAGTGTACAAGAATTCAAATATGAATGCTAGAAATCAAATAAAATCTTAGCATTTCTCTGATTTTACATGTGATAAAAGAGTTCCATCACAGTTACAGCATGGAGACTAGAAGTTTCTCCAGTAAGGTGGTGCTGTAGAGGAAGCAGCAGGTATATACCGCGCCCTGCAGGACACACACTGTTTCAGGCAGTCCATCCTGCTTTCAGGTTAAAGTCACCATCTAGTGGCTGTTTGGTTTCACTACAACACATTTCACTATACTAACAGTGCTGCTGTCACCACCACCTACATTACTGTTACCACGTCAGTGCAAACATGTTTCAGACTCAAAACACTGTTAAATAACTGTGTGACATGACTTTGATTCCCTTTTCGCCACCTGTACAAAATTAAACTCAAATTTCCTAATCTCAAATATTAGGAAAAAAACACCCTAAAAGTATTTAGTGTAAAAGAGATCTTCAAGTGAATTCACGAATAAATAAAGGGATTAAAGTATGTTAGAAGTTTTTTTTATGTTAAAAATAACGCATGATTTCTTTTACTTTTATGGCTTTTAATTAAAGCCAATCATGTATTTTAAATAATGGATTTTTAATAGATGATCTGCATGATTAAACAGTTTGGGTAACAATGCCCTAAAGGAACTTTAACTGTTCATTTCAATTCATAGCTTCACCCCAACATTGTGTATAGGGATATAAATTGCATTATTCTGTCATTTGTGTCCAAACAATGAATCAGATTAATGTGATTATATTGATCTCTGTCAGCAGCTGGCGACAGGTTCAAAATCAAAGTGAGACACTTCACGAGGTCAGATAGTCCATTATTCCTCCCACAAACAGGGAATTGACATTATGACGGCAGTAAAGTGATAATGCAACATCACAAAGGACCCACATCAAAATAAGAACACAGCGTAAACCAGTGTGTCACACAGAAGTAGAAAAATATGTTACATTATAAGCTACTGTATCTGAACAATGCCATTGTTTGTTTTTACGTCATTGTTTTTATTTGCATATTCCCTGCTTATATTGTTCATTTTAATTCTGTTCAGAAACATGCTTTACACAAAGAATTTATCATTATTATTATTATCAATAATTGCATATAATAACAATCTTTCCCTAACCTCAACTCGATCACATTTGCCATTCACAAATATTGGAGGAAGTTAGAATTCAAAGTTATTCATGTTGTTATTGCTGTAGGTTTGCTTTTAAAACACAAGGGAGAGCCACAGCACATCTAGAGGAGCAGCCACAGGTGACAGGTGAAGTGAACAACACTTCATCTTGGCACCTGGGACATATAAGGTATCAAATGAACATTTAGTCCTCAGAGTTGATGTTAGAAGCAGGAAAAATGTTCAAGCGTCAGGATTTTTCAGGAGTTTGACGACAAGAACCAAACAGTGATGTCTAGAGGACTGGATCAGAGCATCTCCAGAACTGCAGCTCTGGTGGGCTGTTCCTGGTCTGCATAATGCTATTGCTGATCGTTGTGTAATCTGTATCATCTCATTGCTCATCATTCTTCCCTCAGTATGAACACATTCTGCTGCTCTCTGAAAACCAAGCTTTAGTTTCCGTTTTGGCCCTTCTCCATCTCATAAATTAGTGGCTCCCTGCTGAGAACTCAGGAATTAGCCAAGTCTGATTGCAGAAAACCAAAAAGATCAGCTCCAGTCTGCACACTGAGGTTTCTCCTGGCTTTTCCCCATTGATCTGCAGCTCTGCTCTCCTGATTGCCACACTCTAGCCCTAATTGAGGGGTACCGGCTGAAGAGGAGTGGGGGCGTTTGTTGGCTCCATTGCCATGGACACTGAGCGTTGCTAGGCAGCCAGCAGGATGCTGTGGAGTGCAGCGGAGCAAAGGGTCACCGCAGAGAGAGGGATGTGCACCCACACAGACCAGCACAGAGGCAATAACACAGGTCGGCACAGACCTCGGTACTAATTACTCTCCTGCTGTGAGCATCTTGGTAAATCAAGTCATTTAAAGCATGACTCAATTTTGAGATTTTGGGCTATTTGACATCCATAGCATGTCTTCTTTCAAATGTCCAAGATACACTATGGTGTTTATTTTTACTTCACTTTGTCTATTTACATCAGGATATAAAAGATAAAGTAATCAAATGGGGAGGTTTCATTATGATGTCTGTGAGTTACTGTCAGTGTTTTACAGTATTTACCTGCAATATCTTGCAAAGTGCATGGAATTTTACAATCCTCATCTTAACGAGGTCAATTAATTTGAGCCGGAAATCTCCACTTCAGTAGCATTTAAATGCACCAAATTTTCCAGTTTCAGTTTAATATGATAATAAAATTAAACATAAAACTAAACTTTGTTTAATGCTGCTCTAGAAATGTGTGAATATTGGCACAGTAGTTATCAAGAAACTTCCTCATTTGCATCTTTAAACTTAAATTTCTCCTGGGGGCGTTAGTTCATTCAATTCTTTAATCTATTCACCATAATGTGGCCTCTTAATCAATGACCACTAACTTCAACACTGCACTATAGCTGCACTAAGAAGTGCAGAGATATTGTAGATTCATTGATTAAGTCACAGTAAAAAAAAAAAAAAAAAAAAAAGATGGCAGGGAAAAGAGAAAAAGGAGATTTGGCCAAAGGTTCTTAGGCTTTCCACACTTTATTGACTAAATAGAGATAAATAAACAGGAAAGCCTTCAAAATCAAGGCCAGAGAGAGAGTTGCAAACAATAACCAACAGAATCAAAAGGCTGGAGGGAAAGTGAGGCACTAAGTGTGGAGCAGGTTTCAAAGTCAATGAAATTCCTGAAATGATCTTATATTTTTTCTTTTTTTCCAGGTCTATCTTTGTATTTCTCTTTATTACAGTTCCCTCCTCCTCTCACATTTTATAGTTTTTCTCTTGAATATGGTTTACAGGAACATTGTCATTGTGGAGTCACCTCTGACTTTTTGACTATTTTTTTTTTCATTCCATGGTCATCATGGACTTTGATGAGGACATTGAGTCAAAATGTTGAACTCTCTCACCTGTACATTCCCATCAGCCACCTGATGCTGCACTATATTAAATCCATTATCCATCTGAAAGCTGACAAGATATATACCTCAAAGGTCACAAGAATATTAAAGTTTTCTTTCCATTTTTCTTGTTTGTTTTCTGGAGGGAGACCAGCATGGCAGCCTCTCAGGGATGGTGACATGGCTGCAGACATTTAGCAATATCTCTGTGAATCTTTCTGGATAAGAATCTTATTGCAAAATGCCTGAAATTAAAATCTAAAAAAAAAAACAAAATACGATTATAAGATTGGGTTTGAGGCAATGATACTGTCTAGTTGCAAAAACAAGATGATCAGAAGCCTTTAGATTTTAATAAAATACATTCAAAGTTAAGCCATGATATTAAGCAAAATATGACCGATGGATAAACCAGTCCAGGATGAGTCTTTTCCATTAAAAGGTCCTTCTGTTACAAAGATTTAAAGTGTGATGTTGTGGGCAGGGAGTGGAATCACACTCGCTAGTGTGTCTTCACAGTGTCCAGATGAAAACACTAATCTGGCAGCTGGACACTCGCAGAGCCGCTCCCAAATGGAGAGGTCACAGCTTACTGTAAGTCTCAGATTTGGGTAAATAAATAGTAGTAGATAACACTTTGTCTCCGTGGTGATTTCAAGCATGCACAGGGATCTATGAGTTTACATGCACACGAGTTGAAACAGATGGATCTGCAAAACATAGTAGTTTTAAACAAAGTTTTGATCATTATTTTCCTGTAGAAAAATATAGGTCTGGTTATAGTCCATATTTTATTTCTTTCTTGTTTCTGTAACATTTGTAGTAAAAGTGTGATGATGAGCTAGAAGCACCAGATTATTATTTTTCTGAGGAGCATGAGAAGAGTTAGCCTGTGCACATCACTCATGATCCACTTGATTTTCCCTGCTGTTCAAAAACTTAATAATTCTAATAATACTGTTGCATCTTTCGTGTTTTTTACTTACAAGCCTGTGCATATTAGCTATATGTTGACTCTAGTTTCATTATGTTGATGGCTGTGTGTTTAGGAGCTGACATCTCCATCTGTTCACAGCTGATTTCCTGACAGGCAGACTGCAGGCTGTGAGAATAATAACCATCCATCATCAGCACACCACACTGGCTGAAAAATGCTTTTAGACCTTTACTGTAAAGTATGCACTTGTGACTGTGTTGCTGAATGTTAAAACATCAGTAAGACACAACCTGCTGGCCTAGAAACATGGAGGATAAGAGGAATAAGGTGGAGAAGAATGACTTTCATCTGTCTCCTGTCAAGTTATCTTCTCTGGGTTTCTTTACTGATTATCTGAATGATATAAATATGGTTATAAATGAAGGATTCCTATTATTATATACATCCTTTCACTTCATTCAAAATGCATCTCCATTTGATTGCATAACAACGGGTAATTTTTTTTTGCAACGTTGTCTGGGCCCTGTGCCCTTTTGAACACATTAGCAATTTTCCAGAGCGTTGTGAGCAGAATATTCAGGCTGAAAGACAATGATGGGTTATTGAGCTCGCTGTTTATATCTGTGAACTCTCTGCTGAGCTGAGCCTGTTGATCACCCCAGAGCTGCAGAATTCACAAACACTGAAACACTGTGTTTAGCAAGAGTAAGATCATTATGAGGATTTCAACACACTCAGTGTTATTATAAGACATTCTTTAATCGTCATACAGGTACAAATACATGAAGTACATCCACTTCACCTTTTTAGGCTCAGTAGGCTGCTATGTGAAGCACCTGAGGAGAAACATAAAGAACATTTGATACACCACATGGTAAAAAGTATGTGGACAGCTGAACATATGGTTTTGGAATCCAGCAGCTGGGATTTGCGCTCCTTTAGCCACAACACTATAGTGAGGACCAACACGTGGCGCTGGGTGACCAGGTCTGGCTCCAGTTCACATAGGGACAGGTGAATGAGTCAGGTTCTCCTGTAGCAAGCTGGGAAAACCATTTCTATATGGACATGTTGAAACAGCGAAGAGACAAACTGTTGAGATGAAGTTGGCAGAACACTGTCATCTAAAGAAAAAGAAAGAAAATCAGTCTCAGACCAAAACTATGGAAGAAAACAACTGAACCAACCACTCTACTCCACACTCAGCCCACAGACTCTTTAATCTCAGAAAAGTGACATGAAAATTACAGCATGACTTGCATACAAGGCTGGAATGATTCTGCATTGCTTCAACAGGGGGCGCCAAATTTAAAGTCGTTACAGTGGATACTTTGCTTTACAATAATGACTAATGAACATGCACTAGTTTGAATAACAGCAGGATCAGTTGCTCTGAGTGCGAACAGGACTTCTGTTTTCTGGTCTATTCTCTCTATTCCAGACTCTAGCCTGATTTGTTGTCAGTTTTCTCTGTGACATTTCCCTGACCTCTGGGCCAAGCAGGCGACCACTGGACTTCCCAGCTGCAGGAGCAGGATGGCATGAGAGGAAAGCCAGCAGGACGTTCATCTGACTGCTGCAATTGTCCTCCATTGCATAAGCTTCTTATGCAAAGCAGAAAACACTGTGTAATCTCTCTGTGCTGCTGTCTGTGTGTCTGCATCAACACCACTAGTTAGTCCACTGTCCCTCAGCTTTGTCTTTGTCTTCCTCATTGTCCACAAAACAATCAAGACTTCCAATGACATATAATATTTAACATTTATCAAACATTTTGAAACCTGATTCCACATCTGAACATGCAGAGTCACAGAGTCTTGTGTAACACCCCCCCCCCGCATGTTGGAGACGTTTTATATTTCAGCTGTGTGCCATTCCTTGAGTCAGCTGTTCACTCCCTGCTGTGTGCTGCTGTTTCCATGTGTTACATTACTTCAGTGTGACAGGGCAGCCCAGACTGGGTGGCACATTCCCTCTGTGAGACCACCACGCATCACCCTCACGCACATGAACTCTATGTCTGTTTTATACTGTTTTATAAGTGGCTTTTATATTTACCTCCGCCAAGGAGCTTATGTTTTCACCAGGGTTTGTTTATTTGTTTGTTGGTTTGGAAAATAACTCAAAAAGTTATGGACAGATTTTCAGGATTGGTCAGAAGTGGCCTAACTTAAGACCGATTCATTTTTGGTGGTGATTGGATCTGAATCAAGGTCATCAAGGTCAGATGAAAGGTCACGCCATAGTAATGTACGGGAGATTTTTTCATATTTCTGAACCCACCAAGGTGTACAATTTTCAGTCAACCGTCATCTAATTTGGTAGATAAACTAATATAGGAATCCAGAAGTCACAGATTCAGTTTGGTCAGGATCAGTAAAAAGGTCAAGGTCATCCATCCATCATCTACCGCTTATCCTCATAGGGTCGTGGGGGGGCTGGAGCCTATCATGTCTTAGGGCGGAAGGCAGGGTACACCCTGGACAAGTCGCCACCTCATCGCAGGACACATAGAGACAGACAACCACTCACACTCACATTCACACCTACGGTCAATTTGAATTAGCCAATTAACCTAATCCACATGCATGTTTTTGGATGGTGGGAGGAAGCCGGAGTACCCGGAGAGAACCCACGCAGACACGGGGAGAACATGCAAACTCCACACAGAAAGAATCCCCGGGCCCGGGATTCAAACCCGGTACCTTCTTGCTGTGAGGCGACACTGCTAACCACTACACCACCGTGCCACCCAAGGTCAAGGTCATCAAGGTCAAAAATGCCTTTTTAACCATAACTTCATGTAGGAAGGAGTTAGAGCAATGCAACTGGTCTTAAAATATCCAGAAAAGAATTCTCAATTTATAATCTTGACATTCATGTAGTCAAATATTGATATTTTTCGCGATAATCACAAAAAAACTGTGCATAGAGGACAAAATCGTGGAAGAATGCTGCCTTGGCGGAGGTCTGTGCTCTCTGAGTGCTTTTCTAGTTTTTTAATAGTTTTAGTTCTTCAAATGTTAATCAACAGTTCTGAAAGTATAAGCGTTTTTCTGTTTTCTGCATTACTTTTTAGAGCAAAACACATCCCTCACACTCCCAGTGTTATCCTTCAGTTCACATAATGTCAGGTGTCAGCTGTCAAAATGACAGAAAAGAGGAAATGTTTGGGAAAAGTAAAAAAAAAAAAATATGACTCATTCATCAGAGCATTGTTTTTCTGTCTTGCTCTCCTATTAATCATTTCACGGCCCCTCAGATTTCTCTAAGGATGGGCCCGACTCCTATGTATTAGGAACCACTGGACTAATGCAGTAAAATGTTATGGTTGAATCAGTATTAAAACATCTATTAATGCCACATTTAATAATGTTTAAATAACATTACCATGCAGAAGAGCTAGTCTTCTAATCTGTTATATATAATTTCATAATCTGTCTTTATTGAGTTTGAATGTAGGAGTGTGGTAGGATTGGTGTATTGGTACTTCTACTGAATTAGAATTACCGTTATTACAAGTTGGATGATGTGTTCATTGGCCAGTGTAAACTGATTAACCTAATTGGAAATGAGTAATTTGTGAAATTCTTACTGCAGATCAGCAGTGTTGTACTGTAACTGAGTGCAATATCTGAATGTGTTATGTCATTTTAAAAATGACCATCAGAGCAATATTGAGCAGTTAAGCAGCAAATAGTCTATTTTTAACCATAGATAGCCATTTTATTTGCAGTTTCAGTTGTAACCCTCACCTTTTTGTCAGGCATATTTTCTGCATGGTTTTAAACAATAGAAAAGCAATATATGACAGGCCCAGTTGTATTCTTGTTTAATAAATACTGACTTTTCATTCACTACTTTAATATTTGAGTAAGAAAAGCATATCATGCTCGAGGTATTACTTTAAATATCCCAACCGAGCCATATGCTGACGTAATATGACGTAGCCTCGCGTACATACAGTAAAAACAGACAGTGGAGAATAGAGCCCGTGCGTCAGCTACGTCTCCAAATCCCAATGTGCGCTCATGCAAAAGCAAATTTCTGTACATGTGCTGCCATCGTGCCTCACACGCTACACTGACTGTAGCCGTCGCTGTACGTCACACTCCGCTTCTCACTGTAAACATGGTGTTCCTCCGCTGTGAACAGATAAAGTAGGACTCGCACATCATCGCTCTTTTAACATCCAGTGAAAGTGAAAATGAGACCCGCTCGAGCTAGCACGTTATTAAATACGCGTTTATAACAGGTAGCATCTGCGAACAGAGCGAATAATTATGCTGTATCCATGCTAACAACTGACTGGCTGGTCGCTATCTGCTCTGAATAAATGTACAACTTCAATATGTTGCTATGGGTCTACATGATGACATCACTCATAATTTTGTGTTTAAAAATAATGATGCAATTAATTACAGTATGAGGTGTTTAATGACGTGTAAGAGGCTGTTATGTCGAACAAGACTTGCGCTAATTGTAAACTGTGATTTGCTGGTTTTTATACGTGTTTTAAAAAGTCATCAAAGTGGAGTGGTTGCTCTCTCAACATGACAGGCGGAGGGATATAAACTCTTAACACACGATGTCGCCCTCAGCCCTTCCTACCTCACAGCTCACCTTCCGCCAACTCCGCTCTGACGATGTGATTGGTCGAAGCGGAGCGGAAGACTCGCTCCTATTGGCAGCTCCCCCGTCAATCATAAAGCAATGCCACTCAGGATAGATTAGGCACCATTTGCCATAACAAAATAGTTACCTCGTACATCAAGTAGGGCGAATTGTTTTGTTTAACTGACAGCCCACCGCGCTGGCGGACAGCTACACTCAGCTTTCGGCGAATCCTTCCTGTACGTGAATGCAAACAAAGTGTGACATTTGAATCTGATCGTCTCCTCAAACAGATGTGGATACGCTGCTCTGGTAAGTCACTCTTCTCCGCCAGCTTTGGTCCGCATTTGCTAACGTTACACATTGTGTGTTGTGTTGTGGTCTCTTCCTGTGGTTGTGCCGCTCTGACAGCTGCGTGTCACCGTCCAGCAGCTGCTGTGGTGTTGTGGAGATATTTGCACGTTTCGCTAACTGAGTTGCCAACTGGCACAGTGTTGTGGTTAACTCCTAACGAGGCGAAAAAGCTCCCAGTCTACCTCCGTGGTTTGTGTCAAGGACACGGAGTGCTTCTTGTAGTTTAGCTAAGTTAACCTCAGTGATGCGTTCACTGTTTTCTGCTCTCAGACACCTCTGAGCAGCCGGTGTGTTTGAGCGCTGTGCGCAACAGTAACAGCTCTCCATTAGGAGCTGTCAGATAAGATTTACGGCGACTGTCAGCCTGGCTTCTTTGACGCGATTTCTCTTCATTTAGGCAAATGCATTTCATCTCTAGAAGGAGCACGTCTAGTTTATTGGCAACTTTAATCGCGCCATCCATTTCATTCACGCGTTAAATGGCAGGTTTATTTTGTGGGCAGATGCATCGCTGGAACTGTAAAATAATGTCCCAGGTTTTTAAATATACAAAATAACCATATTGCACGCGTTTCCATCATCTCATTTAAGCTATTGTGTCTGACGAATAATTTTATGTCCCTTTCATGAGCTCATTTCCGACAATTGTGCTCTCATTGCTGCGCGTAATTGCTTTTCTCCCGGGAGAGAGTGCCATCAAACTTCTAATTTCCTACTCAAACCCGGAAACCATTTCGCTCGTGGAAGGAGCCGTGTAATGATGACATCAATAAACTCCCGAATAAAGCTCCAGTCATCGTTTGTCTTTTCTTTGTTGAATGAGATATGTCCTCATCATTGGTTTGGCAGGATCTCATATGGAGGCAGGTGACTGACTGGGATTTAGAGGACAAGACAATGAGAATGTGTCTCTGGAGAGGAAGTCTCTCATGACAGGACTGATGAGAAAGGAGGATCTGTTATTATCTATCACATCGTTATCTAGTGCTGCAGAGGGATGTGCTGCAACATAGCACAGATGAGTGTTTCAGCAGGTAAAAAGTCCAGGTTGCAAAAAAAAGTGTCACAGGATCCCCAGAGGGAGATGGTCCAGATAAAGGGTGCTGAGCAGCGCTGCATGCATTCAGAGGAGAGCAGATTAGTGGCAAGTCTTTGGACACAGAGGCTCAGTGTAGCCACAGTGGAGCATTGGTCCAGGTAAGACAGGAAGCCAAGAGGAGTTAGCCTAAGTGATGGGATGCACAGTGAGCCTGAGATTCTCCTTTTTGCATCCATAAAATGTACCTTAACATGCAAATCCATCCTGCTGCGTTCCTCCTGAATTTCTCAGTTCAGGTAACGTCGGATGAGAGAGCAGCAAACACCCAGACTGGAAACATTAATGAACAACCTGACAAGATTCCTATGAAGCTGTTTTAGCAGGTCGAATCACAAAGCCAGGTTGCATCCCAGAAAGCAACAAATTAGAGTTCTGAAGTGAAACTGTCTCTAGCTGGTCCAAAGAAATTTAGACAAGCCAACGCCAGATCTCTTCCTTCTCTCATCCTTCTTCCTTTCCTTTGCTTTAAAGCTCAAAATCATCTAACTGATGCAACTTGAACGTTTGTTGCTGTTTTGAAGTGGCCACTGTTTAAAGTTGCTCTTAAAGTACTGGTTTAATTCCAGTTTCCGGATGAACGCTCCATGGAGACAAGTTTATGTCAGCACCTTTTTCTGTTGTTGTGTTATCTGATGCATGAGCGAGCGGGGGTAGTGGCTGGCAAACAAAAATAAATGTTTCTGACGTCGAGACATCAATGCTAATACAAGCTCTGGAGCAACCTACCATCACCATCACAATCTCTGATGACTGTCGTGCATGTTAGCTGGATGGGTTAAACCTTGATGGTGCGTACTGTTGACAGTGGGATACCTGTCTTCTTTCGTGAAGCAGAGTCTCTCTTAAGTCCCTGGAGGGCTGTCCCCTTCACTCATGTACTCACACAGGAGCATAATCCACAAATTGAGCAAAAATATTGTAACTGGACTTGTTCTGTGAAAAAAGGGGGCTTAAGCTGCAGATAACTCATGGGTTCAGCTCCAGTAATGGGCTTTTGTGTTCCCTGAGAACCGTGACTGCAGGCGAAGCTGCATGGCGCTCTCATCGATGGTGAAAAGCTCTCCCTGCCAGGAGGAACCTTAAGGAAACTAGAAAAGCACTCAGAGAGCGCAGACCTCCGCCAAGGCAGCATTCTGAGAGAGCGTATACTCCTGCAAGCCCACAACGCCTAAGAGTGAATGTGTTGATTTTGATGCACCTTGAAACCCACATTTAACATTGTTAAATGTATTCACATTAATATCATTTACTTTTTATTTATTTTTTTCTATATCAGATTTTGTCACATTTGAATTTTAAAAAGACCAAAATACCAGTAAAAGTTTAGAAATATGTGAAATCTCCCATACGTTACTATGGCGTGACCTTTCATTTGACCTTGATGACCTTGAATCGGATCCGATCACCACCAAACATTAATCAGTTTTAAGTTAGGCCACTTCTGATCAATCCTGAAAATTTTGTCAAAATCTGTTCATAACTTTTTGAGTTATTTTGCAAACCAACAAATAAACAAACCCTGGTGAAAACATAACACTTTCCTCTCTTCTTGAGCACATTTACGATAATATATGATAGAGAAAAGCTCCAAATCATCTCACTGGAGAAGCAGTGAGTCTTTCACTTGATTAATTACCACTAATTTTGATATTCAGTCACTTTTGCTCAGTCATGATGTAATGGTAGATGTTTGTTGACCTTGAAGCACCAACACAAATATGGACTAGAAGTCTTTGTTGAAGTACTAAACAAAAAGCAGAGCTCCCATTTCTTCAGGAAGATCATCATCATTGTCAAATCCTGGTAGTCATTTAGCAAACAGGTAATCTAACTGCGATTAACTGGATTAAGTTGTACATATTTTAAGCCTCATTTATTTTTGAATTTGAAGTTAATTGTATTTGACAATATACCATCATATTTAGTTAGATAAATTTATGAATCCATGAATTCATTAGCCTAGTTCATCAACAGGAAATTAATCCATTAATGTGTTTTGAATCAAGTGTAAATATAAGTCATGTCATGCAGATGGAATATCTTTGTTTTTTCAGACTATTGGTTGGGCAAAAGAAGTAATTCTGGTGGACACTCAGTATTCTCTGACATTTATCAATAAAATGCAAGCGAACGCCAGCCTTAGTTATTACTGTTAGACACTTGAATAGAAATTGTCTGTGGAAAATGAGCTTCAAATCATCGTGTTTGAGTTGAAGCAAAGAGCAACTGAGTGGCAGGCACATTAATTCCCTGACAGCTTCTCCAGAGCCATCCATTAGTAAGACCCTCAACACTTTGACAGTGGGACCTGGCACTTTGGCAAGCACTGTAATTTAAACTAGAGTGTATGTTTTCACTAATCAATTTGTTTGCTGGCCAGTTGTTAGTATTGACAGGCTTTAATCCCTGCTGAAGCCCAGGCTGCACTGGTGAGAGCAGTAAATGACATCAGGAGAGTGGGCAGGAAGGAAGAAAGCTGGTGAGGCTTGGTGCTGAGCAGAGGTGAGCTGCACTCCAGCCGCTGTGCTGTTCATTGATTTGTCTGTTTACCTTTTCAACTTCAACACTGTACAATGGATTAGCCTCAGTGTTTTCCCTGCGCTCGCCTGCAGCGGACCCTTGTTGTGAGCCGGGTTAGACGAGCATGCCCCTCACCACGGTCTAACTGAAAGCCTCACACCACAAGCCACGCTCGTCTTTATTTTGTTTTTTCCAAATGGATGGAGCTTTTCAGTAGAAAAGAGCTATTACTACCTGCTCCGATCTTGATGCTTTCACAGCCTTTGTGTGCTGATTCCAGGGCAGATTTTGTCCATGGTTGTTCCCACGCTGAGCGAGGAGAACAGGAAGAGCTCGGCCACACAGCAGGCCTCTGCCTTCTGCTATTATGGCTATGATTCAATCATTGCAGGGCAGCGCTTCACCCCGGCACACTGAGAGAGAGAGGGAAAGAAATGTCCTCACTCCCTCTCTGTTAATGCAACTTGAAGCTAAAGGTGTGTTTGCGCAAAGAGGAGCCCATCAGCCACTTAAGTGGGAAGTAGCAGCAGCAAGCCTCACCTCACCATCCACTCTCCCCCTGCTGAGACTTCAAAATGGCCTCCCTTCTGTGCTTGCAGCCACAAGAGCACCAGGCAGGGTGGAAGAACCAGCCTGGGTGAGATTGGGCTCTCTTCGTGCTGCTGATCACACCTACTGTTTGTTTTCTTTGGCCTGAACCGGAGTGGAAAAGTTCAGCATAGTACAGTTTGGCATTTGATTCATTTCCAGTCTCACATGCCCCAAATTAGCTGCCAAGCAAGGCTTGTCCACAAAGGCATTGCTCATGTTCAGCACTGCAAAAATGGTCTCAAATGTTGCTTTAACCATGAACGAATGTTCTCTCTACGGATATAAATGCCGATATATTGTGCATCAGTAGTCATAATTGACATTGGAGAAAGCCATTGATCTCATGAGGCCTGTCATTTTTGAAAGTACCTCATGATCCAGATAAGTTTTTGCTCAATCATGATGAAATGGTTAAGTTGTTGCTCCTGGTTATCACTGTAAAAAAAGCAGTGAGTGTTTAAAAAGTGAATGATATGCTCTTAAAGTTCAACTGATGAATTATATGAATTAGATACCCAATATTGGGTAGTCCATAACAATGGAAACCAGTGACATTCTGCTTTTCTCAATTCCATTTTGATACCACTGTAAAAAAACAAAACAAAAACAGAATAATAAATCCTGTCCTTCCACTCCTTTATTACTGCTTTCATACTGTTTTGCATGGATTTCTTGTCAGACTAATCCCTGATGAGTGTCTTTTACAAGGTTGCATTTTAACACATTTCTCACAAAAAAATAATTTTCATAGTGCTAACAGCTAATGTTAACTAGCTCTCCTTCTCCTAATTTCATAATGGATTTGTTGCAGCATTGTTAGGGGAATATTCTGTCTTATCTGGGATGCTGCTTGTCTTTAGTCCTGATCCCTGCAGTACTGGAGAAAATTTAACTGGCCCCGAATTATTGGTTCTTGTAACATTCCTAGTTCTGATCTTAATCTTTTTTTTCAGATATACATTGATATCAAACATTTGTAGCTCTGGCATTTTTCTGATTATAAACTGAAGTTATAATCATTCACACAATCTGCAGAGCAGGTGATGCAATAATTATTCGCTGAAAGCGTGGATATAATAGTTTTTGTGTCACGTTCATCAAACAGGATACTTGATGTACAACCAAGTAACACTGTTAACAATGACTTTACCATACTTGCTGTCTCTCCAGGCCGCAACCATTGGCAGTGTGATGTTGTGTAGAGCAGAAATGCATTTGATTCCTGTTTTTCCTGCTAAGCATGGAGCTGCACCGCTCCACTGTAATTCACCAGCTTTTATTTTCACACCAGCTGGAACCACTTGGAGAATAAAAGTGTCCAGTCTGTGGTTAGCTCTCAGCCTATTTTTCATGTGCAAGGCTTTCAAAGCATAGCAGCCTGCTCTATTGAATGCCAGTATGTACTCCAGTCTGCCATGAGGCTGCATGAAACAACATGGTCATGAAGCCTCTTGGTTTGGGGTTGCTTCCTGTTGGTATAGCACACAGCAGATATATATGCACTGTATATGGGGCTTGCTTTGTGATCAACAGAATGCATTTGCTAAGTATGGCTTATTTTTATGTAAATATCAAGAAATCAATAAATAAAGAATTAAATATGTGGTGCAAGCAAATTGAAGACATTGCCTATTTAGTGACATCCAATAGACCTGTCAATACATTTTTTTTTTAAATTGATTTATCTCAAAAACAATCCACAGATGAATTGATAATAATCACTGTTTGTTGCGGCCTGAAAAGAATCTCATGCTGTATAATTGTCTCCTCGCTGAAGCTTGATTGGAGCTTTTAACCAACACTTCATCCCTGCTTTGACTCTCAGGGGCCGAAAGGAAGGATCAGGGTCCAGAGAAGCTGTGGCCATGAGGCAACAAACTGCTTTACTTACACTGGACTAATCCCTGTCCTCCAGCAAGCTCTTAATTGGGCCATCATCAGCTGCCAATCTAGGGTTAAACATCAATTAAGGTAATGAGCACATAGAGAGGATGGGGGGGTGTCTTCAGTCCGGGCAGGGAGGTGAAGCAGACCCATGGGGGGGAGGATGGAGGCATGATGGTGGTGTACTGTTGGTTTTGTGTCTGTGTTGGACTGGCTGCAGTGTGCCGGGTGAAGCTCCTCGGCTGCTGCTGTTGGACGACGGGGACGCACTGATCAAATCTTTAGCCAGTGAAGGAGTTATCAGCACTGTTAAACCTCCTTCTGTACTGGATCAGATCAGATCACTGCAGTGAGACCTGGTCATTTTGGTAACGATAGTGATATCACACAACAGTGATTACAACTTTCAACTATTAGCTTTCTGTCAATTTCTATAATCTTTTATCAGTAGCAGGAATAATGATGATCAGCGTGATTCCAAAATAATATAATTAGATTTTATTACTACAATCACCTCATGATTTCAGGTTTTCTTGATATAGCTGTTTCTGATCATATTTGCCAACTGTGCAGCTAAACTGTCTTTGCAGCAAAGAGGTGATGTGTTTTATATTTCTGGTTTGTTTGAAATGCAACAGAGGAAGAAGACGTGCAGATAGCATCATCTCTGTGGTTGAAGAGGTGAAGAAGTACTGAAGCAATTACAGAAATCAAAACTTCGTCAAAAAAATCCCCAAAAATACGAAATCCACCCACACTGTTTGTTTGACAGGTGATCTCTTGAAGTTAAACTTAATCTTGTAGATTTCCTCATGAAGTATCTTTTTTTTTTTCAAGCACATTCATCCTTGCCAATGGCTTTTGAGGGAGATAATGATTGAGTCTTCAAAGCATTTTGTGCAAACAGATAATTGTCTGTGTGGAGGGATGTATTTAAGGATGTTATCCATCCACTGAGAGTGTTACTTAGTTGGTTTAGTTAAATCACAGTCTGTTGGGGTTCACAATATGGCCTCTGGTTTGTTTTTGTTGTGATGCTGAAGCCACCATTTTGAAAATATTCTTCCTAATTATTTGAGATGATTAGAGATATTCCCTCAGGGGTTTAATGCTGCAATATACTGTAATTTCTGCTCAAGTTCATTTGACACTAGCAAATTCAGAGAAAGTGTTGCATGTAAGAGGTCAATAACACATCTACACATATCTGTTTCACTTCTGCCATGTTAAATCCACCATCCAGTAATTTATCAGGGCTGCATCTAACGATTATTTTTTATCGATTAATCTAACGATTATTTTTTCAATTAGTCAGTTAATTTATTGATTAGTCAAACTTTTTTTTTATTAATTACATGATTAATATAACAATGAATTGAACTTCATTGAACATTGTATTTATTGGATCTCAAACCACAACAGGTAGACATACTTTAGGTCCTAATTCAAGTATTTTCTTCATTACTAAAAGTTTCAACAACGCTTCAAACTGCAGAGAAGAAGAGCTGTGATCAAAGTGCACACTTGTGTCCGCTGTTCCCTGCTCGCTACAACTCCACACAGTACGACACTATGACAGTAGCTGTTCACCACTAATGAGCGGCTGCCAGCGCCACTGGGTGCAGGTGGGAAAATAAATGAGACAATAACAAATACAAATGTCAGCGCACTGAATGTGTCGTAGAGACGCCACACTGACGTTTGCTGTGATGACATCGCCATGATCACAGTCACTTCAAGCATTCCACATTTCACTATCAGTAACAGTAACAGCGTAGTAACAGACGTGTTTTTGCGTGTTGATAATCCTGATGCTAATGTTGGGACAAACACACACTGGATTAGCTATTGCCTGCATAATTATCATGTGATGTGTCAACATCCGTTTTTTTTTTGTGTCAGAGTAATTACATAGTTGATGAATCACACCAGCCATATATCGCAGTCGCAAAGCGGTAAATTTCAGAACTTTTCATGGAACTATTGTCTTGTTGTCTTTTAAGCCATTAATGGCTGTATCTTTATTGTGGAAGACTCCTGTGACCCAGAATAGTTTGCTCGTAAACTGTTTCTCAGTCCTTATCTGCTTGTTTTAGTGAAACACGTTAAATGTAATTTTAGTCATGTGTAACAAAAAACAAAAAAAGAACTACACACCACCTCTGTGCTTAAAGGGAAAGTTGGATTTGCTCCGACTGTTACCCCAGCTTAAATTATAATCAACCCTCCACGGTTTACCATTCATCTCCCAGATAAACACAGTGGAGCCTCAGATGATGGATTCAGGGGAAGTATGGCGGCAGCGTGGCCTGAACTTTAAAGACAGTGTTGCAGTCTGAAAGGTCACAGGGTCATATCTGCATGTTCGGCCAAAGTGCCCTTGAGCGAGATGCTGAACTCCTACCCACACACATAACAGCATCTGATTCCAGTGATGATTTAATCATGGAATAATTTCCATTTTGTTTGTTGAACAACATTAGTCACACTGCTCACCAGGTCTCTTCACACTGATCAGTGCAATCATTCTTTGAAGATCAGTTACATAAAACGGAAATACGAGAGAGAGAAAAAGGAACCCATGTGGTAAATCCCTACTCAGTTGTTGATTTTTGCTAAAAATACCCTGTTCAGGGTACTAAAATTATCCGGCCTGCCTTGGAAGAAATTGCTGGAAATAACCAGCTTTGGAGCCAAAATGGAAATCTGTGCTGACCTCATTTTGGCTGCGAGGTAGAAACAGATGAGCAAATGAAAACACTGAATGCACGTAACAGTTATTTTGATCAGGGATTATGGAATCTGTAGGACTCTGGCCCCTCTCATTGCATTCCATCTCTGGGTGTCTGTTTTGTGATCTCACTCTCCTCCCTTTAGCAGTCAGTCCACTTTACTGCAGCACTTTATCCAGATTAAGTTGTATTTTCTTTTAACATCCCAACCAAAGAGGTTATCTGATGCAAAGCTAGCCAAATGAACATTGTATCGGTGTGTGGCGGGATCAGAGGACAGTGGTCCTGGATCAAGATGTAAGCCACAGCTTTCATGTAGGTTAACTGCAACTTAAACCCAACACAATTTGCAGGATTAACCTTAAATAACAGGAGCTTGAAGGGGGAGTCGCAGCGCTTCAGACGAAGGCTGCTCAAAACTGGGCCTGGCTTGACCTTGACTGGGCTGTGGTGTCAAAATCCACTTAAATTCAATTTGAATCCATTTAGTTCAGCTTCTGGCAACCTCCAGCAATACAGCCTTTTCTTTGAAATGCCATTACATTTTCAATAGTCTTGTGAGCTTTCAAAAAGAGGGTGAAAAGAATAAGAAGTGAAATGAAATGAAGTGAAAGAGAAGGGATGCTGTTTTTTTTATATTTTTGTCTCATAAATACAATTTTTGTTGCATTTATTAGGAGTGCAAGAATATATGCAGTATACAGTGATATTATGTTTTGTGATTTAAATGAATAGTTTACATTGTGGTGACTTGTTCTTTATGTTATGCTTTCCTGAAATTAGAAAATAATATATAATCTTGATGAAAATATTGCAATATTTTGAATCGCAACCCCTGTCATCATGATACGTATTACATCATCAGGTCGATACACACAGCCCTACGAGTTATACTTTGTCCAGCACTAATGCACATACATTTGATATCCATTATACATTCATTGATACCTAAAAAGTTCTTTCACTGTCCGAGACAGACTGCTTACCCTCCTGCATACAAAGGGCAGAGGTCAAGGTGACCTCAGTTTGGCTGATCTTGAGGCTGTTTTTAAGTGTCTGTCTTAACACAGGACTTAAGCTCTCATTGTACTCTGTACAATTTCACCTACTGCTTTATAGAAATATAGAACATTGATAATGGTGTCATAACCATGCCCTTGTGTGTGTGAAACATTTCATAACTATAAAGTCCATATTTTATGACATGGTTGGAATCAAAGACCATTGATATTTGCTGGAGATCAGGTTAGAGCAGCACAAACCAGGAGGCCTACCAGCGATCAGCTGCATTATATTCAGCTTGGATCGAAGCTCTTCTGCCCAATGACGAAGCTGCAGCCCCTCCTGTGCACACCGAGGGTTCACTGGAGGTCCATCTGGTATTGTTGCCAGAACGCTCTGAGAACAATGCAGCGCACAAGATGAAAAAGGAAGACTGAAGAAAAACAGAAGAAGTTGGGACGAGGATCAAGGAACGCAGCACACCTACAAGACTGGAGGAAGATGCAAGAGGAAAGAGATACGAACTGCACCTACATCTGTTTTAGGAAAGCGTTTCTTCCTTTCTGCATCATTCAGTATTCTGAAAACACTGCTCATTCTGCCTCCAGAAGCAGAGATGTTTCATAATCAAAGGTCTTTTGCTGACTCAAAACATGTACAGTGCCAACATGTTCAGTCTTTTTAGCTGTGCAGAGAGAGGCAGCAGTGAACATGCTCATGCTGATGGCCTTCATGCTGTGTTCTAAATTACTGCTAAAGTTTGACTTGCATTGGATCACAGTTTATTTATAACAGGTTGTAACCCAATAATACTGCCAGTCATGCTGAAAATGACACACATTATTAATCAAAGGTGTGACGTCATTGTTCTTTTTGGGGTGTCTGTTCCTCTGGCTGATTACCAACACATTTAGATTTTGCTTGCGGAGCATTCCCCCTAAATACCAACTTTGGCTTTCCTTCTTGTCTTATTTCATCTTTGCTCATGTTGGCTCAGTCGAGCCACCTCTCTGCCAAACGATCATCGCAGATGAATATGACGTGAGGTTAAGGTAGTAACCTCTGTGCTTTTCATAGAGAAGTCTCATGTGGGCTCCAGCGCAGTAGGATCTGCCACACATGCGGTGCCACAGATCCATGGGGTCCAGATTTGGGTTTGGAAAGAAAAGAAAAACAGCGACGCAAGGGGGGGGGATAAGAACTGGGAAACTTTCAGCTACAGTGTGAATGCAGCCCAAGTGGCGTGCCACCATACTGACGGGGTTGCGATGGCGTGAGAGCAGGGGCTGTTGGCCAGCACTTCAGCACAGCTGAAATAGCAAGCAGCAGAGCCAGGAGCTGAAACACTACACCAAGGCTTCTCACACCACCCCCCCTCTCTAAATCTCTCTCTCTCTCACCCTGCCTCTCTTTTATCTGAAGCCCTGGCATTTTCTTGCTCTTCATCATCATCATCAGTATCATCAGTATCATAGCCTCCATCCATCCCCTCCACTTTCTCCAGCCTCACCTCCCATCAGATTCCTCCCACACCTCTCTCCTGCTTCCATCAGAGCATGGTGGAGAGGTTAAGGCCTCATTTGAATATCTGAGTGTATATCTGCCTCGTCCTCGCTGGGGCGTGGTATCTTTTTTTTTTTTTTTTTCTGTCGCACAGCTGTGATGGCGTTATGGGACCATCTGCGCAGACCTCAATGAGTTAGCCACGAGCTAACGTGGAGAAAGAGTGTGAGAGAGGAGTGGGGGGTACAGGAAGGAAGCAGCTTATTCCCCTTTTGTTCTTCCTCTGCTGTAGAAGAGCCATTACCCAGAGATGGGAATAGTTCCATGGTAAGAAGAAGAAGAAAAAGGAGAAGCAGGGGGAGTAGAGGGAGGAGGAACGATAGAAAAATCCCCTTTCCACCCTTCCAAAGTCACACACTTCCTTATGCTTACTGCATGTGTGATGTTGCTATGACTCCAGGCGTGGGAATGTGTGTTCATGCATGCACACACAAAACACTCAGTATGATGATTGTTGTGATATAAATATATATTTATGTTTAAATTGTGCTGTTTAAAGGATCTTACTGCACAAATGGCATCTGTAGAATAAGGCTCTTGTGAAACTAAGCCAGTCTGATGTCTGTGATGATAGATTTATTGATACTTAACAGATATTCTTTTAAAGAGTGGTTTCCATGGTCAAAAGGAAACAGTTTTACTCAACCTACTTACTGTTTTTCTTGGGAGCTTACAATCGTGCATCTCAACAATACATCTCGTTGTCTTCGTCGAGTGCTAAAGTTGAAATTCGAGTGGCATTGAATCCAACATAGGGTGGATGGAATGATTTTACACTGCATGTTTTCAGTTTAAATGGTGGCTCAAAAATGTCAATTTTCCCTGCTTTCCTATGTATATCGGCTTCTGCTCAAGAGGCAGCTGTGGGCCCTTAGTGTTGCTGTAATCGCAGTTTAACACAGAGGCAGAGTCGCTGTCGCTTTTTCTGCCGTAGAACCAGTATTTTTCTTTCTTTTGGAGCTATTAAAAAGGTCTTAGAAGTCATTAAATTTGTGCTCAGAAAGTGTTTAGGTAGCCTGACCTCTTTAAAGTGCTGTTGAAATCCATCCTGAATTCTCTGCTCTGATGTTTTTTGAAAAAATAATAATAATAATAATAATAATGAAAAAGGCTCACAGCGTCAGCGAGGAGTGTTTTTAGTGGGGAAAAGCACAGCCGTGCTCTCGGTCGATAGAGAGTGTACTTGTTTTCTGGTGGGGCCGTGTCAGCGCAGGCGTTAGATAACGGTTTATTTGATGGTGTTCAATGGCTGACTCCTCACCTCTCGCCCAGGCCTCTCCTGCTCTCCAGCCCACACACTCTCCCAATGTAAAACGCACACAGACATCCACCCACTGATTCACTCACACACGCACATGCACACACACACACACACACACACTCTTTCTGCATCCTTCCTCTGGAGGATTCTGGCAGTTGTTTATGTTATTGAACTGGTTATCACATTGCAGCTGGAACACTACCAGGCCTGGAGAGAAGGAGTCATCCCCTTTCTCAAGAAAGACAAAGAGAGCAGAGGGATGACCAGATAAGAATATGTTAAAAGGTTTGTGCACTGCACTCCTCATCAGCATCAGCTGGCTACATATTGTTAAACCATAAAAAAACATGCATGTGCTCTGCAAAGATCACATTCTGTGTGGTTTGACTACAAGTCCTCTACACTAAATAACAAAATAGCTTGCCTGTAATCTGGTGCCCCTTTTGGCAGAACTTTGTTCAGATTAATATTTCTTACCACTTGTTTCTGATATGCCGCCTTTATCTTTCAGCTTAGGTTCAGTTCACCCAACCAACTTAGTTATGATTTGGGAAAGACTGGTCACGGTTTAGAGAAAACAACTTTGGTTGTTTATAGAAGAGGTTACGGCACTAAAACTGCATCAAAAAAACGTGAATATGTCATTTTTACTTGATGTGCTTGTAAACACTGTCCAGAAGTGTGCAGGAACATGTGCACAGGGCTACTGCCACAGCTGCTATGACATGCTAACTAACGTAAAGAGGCTTCACTTGCTGCTGCTCACAGTTTAATGAACAAAAATTATCAGTAAGTAACTTAAACTTGCATTCTCTCCTCCAGCCAGCAGGGGGCGATACTGGTGGTTTCAAAAGAAGTCCATTTCCATTCATGTGTATGGGAAAATGACCATTTTCTCTCCTGTTCTATTATCTCTGTAAACACTATAAATACATTAGTTAGTAAATAAATAAGCTGTTGGTCTGAATGCTTAGTTTAAATAATTTTTTAATACATCAGGATGTTCATTTACTGAATTGTGGTCGTGGCTACCATGTGATTGACAGGACTCTGCTGTCATTCCATCCTGAAGAGGAGCAGCGCTCTTTCTCAGTTCAATCTAGCTTGCTAGTTCTAGCATTAGCTGATAACATCGTGGTTGCTATCCGAACGGTACCGGTGTAACATACTGTATATATCTCTGTCTACCTTCCTGTCTGTGAAGGACCGATCCTCCTCAAACTAGCGTTACTGTACGTTGTGACGTTTGTTCCCATTTACTTTTTTATCGTGAGTGAGGAGCTAATATTACCATTACATTAACACATGCAACACAGGTTAGCAGCCTGGTACTGGTACCGTTAACATAGCAACTGCTATGTCATCAGCTAACGTTAGCACTAGCAAGCTATCTTGGTTAGAGACAAGCCTAACTGGAATGCTAATTGCGGTTCGTAACGTAACGTTACTTACTGGTAAATGGTGCCAGTGTCTCCGCAGATGAAGGAAACATGAGAGCTCAGACCAACAGCACTGCTCCTCTTCAGGATGTAATGACAGCAGAGACCTGTCAGTCACACAGTAGCCACGCCCCAAAGTTTATGTGGTATTTTCTCCATATATTTGACCATAATTCAGTAAATGGTGACCCTGGTTTATTAAAACATTATGGAAAATGGTCATTTTCCCATAGACATCAATACAAACAGACTTATTTTTGAAACCGCCAGTATCGCCCCCTGCTGGCTGGTGGAGAGAATGCAAGTTTAAGTTACTTCGTGTGGGCTTCATTGAACAG